>CM065879.1:4136982-4869223 GCA_033439255.1 Hericium rajendrae
ACCTGAGTTACCATGATATTTTGCAAAATGCTGATTTAGTGTCATCTTATGAGATCCAATGGTAATTTATCAATTTGGCAATTATCCAAGAATCTCAAGTTATGCTCAGATCTGACATCCAAATTGTTCTATAAGCAATTATGCCAAGTTTAGTACTTAACTATACAATATATCTATATACATTTGCTTCATTTTGTGAGCTGAATTCAAATGTAACACTTTTTTACTTATATTAACTGCCAAATATGAAAATGTGTGCTTAAACAACTATATGCACTCTTTGATAGATGATTCCTTAAAATCAATTTGAATATAACATGCATTAAGTTATATAAGGACTGGTTGAGGTCATGATACAAATATTATACTTAAAAATTGTACAAATCAGTATATTGCAGTTTTTTATGGTTCAATTGGAGAATATGTTTAGCAATATATTGGATTAGATGCAGGTTTTTCAGGACCTTTCATATAGTAACATTTTTATATCAATTGGATCAGAATTAACTGAGATATTTACAAATTTTTGTTTTACACAAAGCATTTTATCCAGTATTTTGCAGTTTGCAAGTGAGCCAGGACAGCTATGACAGTCAGACCACTTGTCTACCACTCAGATGACATTGTACTACACTTCAAGACACATATCACTATTTTTACATATCACTTGTTACTTTGCTATTCTGGTATCTCAGATTGAATTTCTAGATAAATATATCTGAGATAGGCAAAGATGACCATTTTTCTGACTCACTGACAATGGTCTGATCTGCATAAGTCAGACTACTTTCAGATGAGTCAGACCACTGTCAATGAGTCAGAAAAATGACCATGTTTGCTAATGTGAGAAGCAAAAGTCTATAGAACAGAATTCTACAGAATTCCATAAGATCCAAAAGTGTCTAAGATGAGATTTCACAAGATTATCCAAAACAAAATCCTGTAATATCCCATGATAGGATCTGAAAGTGTCTAAAACAACATCTCATATAATTTGATCCTATGAAATTTAAAAGCATCTAAGACAAGATTTTATGGGATCCAAAAATGTCTAAGACAGAGTCTGTGAGATTTCATGTAATCTGAAAATATCTAAGACAGAATCATGGGATCTAAAAATGTCTAAAACAGAATCTCACAAGATCCTATGGGATCTGAAAACATCTAAAACAGAATTCCGCAGAATTTCATGTGGTCGAAAAATGTCTAAGATAGAATCCTACAGGATACCTAAAAATGTCTAAGACAGAATTCCATGGGATTTCATGTGATTAGAAAATGTCTACTAAGACAGAATCCCACGGGATCTCTGAAAATGTCTAAAACCGAATCCTGCAGGATCTCATGCAGTCAGAAAATGTCTAAGATAGAATCCTGTGGGATCCCTAAAAATGTCTAAAACAAAATCCCGTGGGATTTCATGTGGTTAGAAAATGTCTAAAATCGAATCCTGCGGGATTTCATGCAGTCAGAAAATGTCTAAGACAGAATCCCGTGGGATCTCCAAAAATGTCTAAAACTGAATCCCGCAGGATTTCATGCAGTCAGAAAATGTCTAAAACTGAATCCTGCAGGATTTCATGCAGTCAGAAAATGTCTAAGACAGAATCCTGTGGGATCCCTAAAAATGTCTAAAATAAAATCCCATGGGATCCCATGGGATCCAAAAATGTCTAAAAGAGAATTCCGCGGAATCTCTAAAAATGTCTAAAACAAAATCCTGCAGGATTTCATGTGGTTAGAAAATGTCTACTAAGACAGAATCCCGCAGGATCTCCAAAAATGTCTAAAACTGAATCCCGCGGGATTTCATGCAGTCAGAAAATGTCTAAAACTGAATCCCGTGAGATTTTATGCAGTCAGAAAATGTCTAAGACAGAATCCCACAGGATCCCTAAAAATGTCTAAAACAAAATCCCATAGGATCCCATGGGATCCAAAAATGTCCAAAAGAGAATCCCGCGGGATTCCCAAAAATGTCTAAAACAGAATCCTGCAGGATTCCATGAGATCCAAAAATGTCTAAAACAGAATCCTGTGGAATTTCATGGGATTCAAAAATGTCTAAGATAGAATCCCACAGGATCTCATAGGATCTGAAAATGTCCAAAACAGAATCCCGTGGGATCACATGGGATCTGAAAATGTCTAAGACAGAGTCTGGCAGGATTCCATGAGATCCAATAACATCCCATTGGACAGTAGAGGATGGGCCGAGCAATTGACAACTTGTAGGATCAAGTGGACCAGCCAATGACCCATTAGACAGTGGAGAACGGGCCCGTCAATAATGAATGTACAGTAGACATTGTTAAAGGACAGGCCAGCCAATGACCCATTGGACGTCAGAGGACAGGCCAGTCAATGATGAATATGCAGTGGTATTGTAAGAGGATGGGCCAGCCAATGACTCAATGACCAGTAGAAATTGTAAGAGGATGGGCCTGTCAATGATCCAATGAATGGTAGAGGATTGGCCGAGCAATTGACAACCTGCGAGATCGAGCAGGCCAGCCAATGACCCATGGGACATCAGAGGATGGGCCCGTCAATGATGAATGACCAGTAGACATTATAAGGGGACAGGCCCGTCGATGACCCAATGGATGGTAGAGAACCGGCCGAGCAATTGACATTCCGCAGGATCGAGAGGGCCAGCCAATGACCCATTGGACATCAGAGGACAGGCCCATCAATGATGAATGACCAGTTGACATTATAAGGGGATGGGCCAACCAATGACCCAATGGACGGTAGAGGATCAGCCGAGCAATTGACAACCTGCGAGATCGAGCAGGCCAGCCAATGACCCATTGGACATCAGAGGACAGGCCCGTCAATGATGAATGACCAGTAGACATTATAAGGGGATGGGCCAGCCACATCTGAGAAAATCCACATGGCTATAGAGCTCTATATAGATTATATAAATGTCATAGGGCCATAGCTATGCCACCTATTCTATAGATGGCCATAGAAGGGGGTCATCTATAGAGTGCTATAGAGCTACTTAGGATAGCTATAGAGTGCTATGATAGCTATAAAGCTATAAGGAATAGCTATGACAGCTATAGAGCTACAAGACATAGCTATGAAGCTATAAGGGTAGCTATGTAGATGATATTCACTACAAATACTATAGATACTCTAATGGTGACAATCAGCTAAATATTCTACATATTTTCAATAGATTATAATGTTAGGATATGTATTTATAGTCATACCAGACTTAGTAAAAGTATACAAATATCTATATACTGATATAGTAAACCATCTACAAAGATCACACAAAAGATAAAAGATAACAAATATTCATTGACTAATTACAACATCACAATATACTACAACATTATACTATATAATATATTAAATAGTAAGAACAATCTAAGACAATATAAGCATTAATCAAGATACATATAGAATATTGTAAGACTTACCATCACTATAAAAAGCGGAAAATTTCTAAAACAAATATATATTAGTATTGAAAGATCAAAGAAAACATAATAAAGGTTAACAAACTAATAGAAAAGCGAAAATCTACTAGACAATTCATAACACATCAGTATAAGACATAACAACCTTACCTAGTAAGTATACAAAGGTACTGATACAAGTATGAAAACATCAGCACAAGACATAAGAGATTAAAGAATAGAAACTTACCTTAATAGAGATAGCAACGATGAGCAACCAACGACGAGCGAGCAACCAGCAACGACGAGCGAGCAACCAACGACGACGAGCGAGCAACCAACGACGACGAAGCGTCGACGTGGCAAGACATAGTGGGGATAAAGAGCAAGAGGCAAGGCGCGTCGCGCGAGCCTTATATACGAGTCTCGGGCGAAGCCGAGAATCGTGGCTGCCGGGTGCTGCCGAGTGCCGCGTCAAAGGCTAAGTATTAGATCTGGCTATCTTAACCGTGCTACCTAGTAGTATACCGTACGCGTGTTACAGAAGTAGCTCATGTATCTTAGTCGGATTCATAATCCATAGTTAACGTCTTTTTTTCGTATTTCTAGCTATTTTATTCGATTTGTTGAGTCTCTTCGCGTATTCGGTGGCTGAAGCACCGAGTTAACGCGTCGAGACTTGTTGAAGTTGTTCCCTCTCACTACTCTCCCTCACTAATACTCTCCTTTCTCCTCCGTCTTCCCTCCCTCCCTTCCTCTTTTTTGTCATCTATCGAGCGTCAATACGGCAGGAGTGGGTTCGGAGTCAGCAGAGGGTGCAGGTAAGTAAAACATGCTTTTCTAATCAGTTCTTCGTGCTAATACAGAGTGTCGCTCGAAAACGAGCGACACTCGTTCTCTTGACGCCCCCACGCCCTCCATCAACACCCGCACGCTGCCCGTCGCCCGTCCTACGTCCCCGTCGCCACCTTCGCCGTCTTCGCCGTCAACTCCCCCTTCCGCCTTTCCAACAACGCCGCCAACCCCCACCTACTGCCCCCCGCGCGCATCCCCAACGCCCCACGCCCAAACCACCCCGTCACCGGCACCCCGGCACCCACCTTCGCGCGCACGGCGACGGACTACGCACCCGCGGCGTTCCACGCTGTCTGCGCGGTGTTAACGACGCGCGTGGGCCACGTCACCGCCCGTACCGTCGACGTCCGCCCGCCGTAGAGTCCCGTTGCCACGGCAACGGGACGCGGGACGTCGTTTGTGCGCACGACCCACGGGCCTGCACGTTCGCGTCACGGTACGTGCTCGCCCCTCACACACCGCGCTCACCCCCCACACCGCGCTCGCGCCCGCAACACAGCCCACAAGACCCTGCGCCCGCAAGACCCTGCGCCCGCGTGCCCCACGCCTTGTATGTGCGCGCAACGCCTCGCGCCCGCACCTCACACCCACGGCCGCCTGCGTTACATCCCGGCTGTCTGCGCAACGCCCCGCCCGCACGGCCGTCCGCGCACGCGCATGCCCCCGCACGGCCCCGTCTCGCGGCAACGCGCACGCAATGTCCCGCAGCCCGCGCGCAATGCCCCGCGCCTTCCCCGCATGCGCATCCCATGGCCCTGCGTGCAACCCCCATGGCTCCGCCCGCGTGCCCAGCGCTTCGCTTATGCGCGCCACGCCCCACCGCCCCGTGCCTGTGCCCAATGCCCCGCACCCGTGTCGAACACCGCGCGCTCGCGCGCGCCATATGCGCACACGCGTCCTATCCCCGTGCTCGCACCCACGACCATGCCCCGCCCACGCGCGCCGTGCGTCTTCGCGCTTATGCCCATGCACGCCCATTCGCGCGCCCTCCGCGCCTGCGCTCAACAGGCGCCGGCGTGTTTAACAGGCGCTGGCGCTTGATGGCGCTTAACGGCATCAGCACCCGCGCCGGCGCTCGACACAGTTATAATTAGAATTCCTGAACTTTTGTACCTAATTTTGATTCAAATAATATAAGTGTGTTTGACTACCTTTGGTGTGACCTATATTATATGTATACTCTGGATAATGTCTATAGTTGGTGTGTATCTCATAGATGACATAGCACATAGCTTACACTTACAATGTGATATAGTGGATATAGGCTACATAGGCTACATAGCAGGTAGAGACATATCTATAGCTCCTATAGCTGTGCTAACTAGCTATATAGACCTACATAGATGGCATAGATGGCTATATAAGCTATATAGCTACTATAGACCTATATATCTATAGAAGTCATGTATATAGCTTCTCATAGCTTAGATAATTGTGACTGGTAGCTATATAAATTTGAGATTTTTCAGATGCAATGACCCAATGGACGGTAGAGGACGGGCCGAGCAACTGATATCCCGCAGGATCAAGTGGGCCAGCCAATGATCCAATGGACGTCAGAGGACAGGCCGGTCAATGATGAATGGACACTACAGATTAAATGACTAGAGGCCGGACAATGACCCATTGGTACATAGGAAGGGCAGGCCTGTCATTGGATGACTGCTACATTGTGACAGACGGGCCAGCGCAGGATGGCCAATCAACAATGGCACTTTGTCAAGCTCGTCTGGCATTCCCTCAATGCACTAAGTGACTGAACATACTCCCGTAACTCTCGTCTTTCTCTTCTACATTAAATCCTCGAAAAAATGACCCTTTTCCTTCCAAAACGAGACCGCTGCATCGTTCTGGACTGTGGTTGTGATGGCTTTGTTTTCCAATCTCCTGACAACTCCATCTGTTATGTGAGTTTTATATTGCATTTGTCTAACTTTCGATCCTTACTTTAGATAGACCCCAGCTGATCCGGCTGAGGAGTGCGCCTGCGGCCACTCTTGGTTCTCTCATGCATCGCAATCTCTGCAGGCAGAACGTGCTATCTTCCTCTCCGATAATCCTCAGCAAGCTGCTCTAAAAGCAGAAATGCAGAAACGCAGCAGTCATGCTGCTTCGTCTTGTGCGGGGTTCTTTTCGGTGCGCATGTATACTTCGACTTCAAGAGCCTGTTTAAATTCTGTTGTTAGAATGCTACGACTTGGCACTTGAAGATAGCCTGCGTGTGTGGCGCTCGATGGACTGTACACCAGCAGCGTCCTGGACCAGATCCAGCACCCGTTATCATGGCTGGGTCTACTATGGCTGGGTCTACGGCTGGATCTACCGAACGGTATGACTTTATTCTCAAATATCTTATCTCCAATCTCACTTCTTCTTGCTCACCGTGTTCAGCACTCAGGTTCCAAACCCCCAATTTGCTGCGCCACCATTTTCTGCATATACCACTGCTCGTCTCATTACCGCTAGTCCTCCTGCAGCTAGTACGAATGATCGACGAACTGACCATTACCGTCGCGTTAATGAGGCCATGGCTCGTCCTACAGTTGGACCCACTCGTTCCAACCAGCCTGTTCACCGTCTTGGAAGCCGAGGCAGAATGTCTCAGATCTCCGTCCCTCACACCGTGCCGGCTGTTACACCGCCAGTGCACTTCATGCATCTGAGAAAATCCACATGGCTATAGAGCTCTATATAGATTATATAAATGTCATAGGGCCATAGCTATGCCACCTATTCTATAGATGGCCATAGAAGGGGGTCATCTATAGAGTGCTATAGAGTTACTTAGGATAGCTATAGAGTGCTATGATAGCTATAGAGCTACAAGACATAGCTATAAAGCTATGAGAGTAGTTATGTAGAATATATTCACTATACACATTATGCAGAATATATTTGCTACAGATGTCATGAATGCTCTAGTGGTTACAATTAGCTGAGTCCTCTACATATTTTTGATAGACTACAATGAATTTAAGTCATACTAGACTTAATATGACTTTATAAGTATCTACATATTGATAAAATAAACCATTCACAAATCTCACACAAAAGATAAAGAAGAGCAAGATATTTCATTGACTAATTACAACATGATGATACTCTACAACATTATATAACACAACAAACTAAATATTTGAAAACTCTAAAACAACATGAACATTAGTCAACATTAATATGAAACACTATAAGACTTACCATTACTACAAAAAAGCGAAATTCTCTAGGAAGACATTAATATTAGAAGATAACAAAGATAATATATAAAAGCTTACCAAACTAACAAAAAGCGAAAACCCACAAGACAATCTCAAGACATTAGTAAAAGACATAGAATAGCTTACCTGGTAAGCATACAAAGGTACTGTAACAAGTATGAAGACATCAGCACAAGACATAAGAGACTAAGAATAGAAGCTTACCTTAATAAAGATAGCAACGATGAGCAACAAACAGTGACGAACGAGCGAGCAATGATGATGAGCAAGCGAGCGACGACGACGAGCACACAAGCGACGACGACGAAGCGTCGACGTGGCAGGACATGGTGGGGATAAAGAGCAAGAGGCAAGGCGCGTCGCGCGAGCCTTATATACGAATTCCGGGCGAAGCCGAGAATCGTGGCTGCCGGGCGTTGCCGAGTGTCGCGTCAGAGACTGGATCCCAGGCGTGATTATCGTACACACGACATGCACAAGCATACTGTACAGTAGATGTGTATTTTACTTATTCAGTATATTTATAAGAGTAATCTGTAGTCCGTTTCATTTTCTGTGAATTTTTACGGTTTTATTTGAATTGCTGTGCCTCAAACCGTTTGAACTCGCGCGTTGGGTGGCTGAAGCACCGGACGCTCGTCGAGACTTCGGATTTACTCCCTCCTCCTCACTCTCCTTATCTCTCTTCTGCAATCTCCGACTCCTCCCTCACTTTCTTTTGCCCGATATCGAGGATTCAAGAGGATGGATGGGTATAGGAGTAAACGGAGGGCTTCAGGTAAGTAAAAAAAACCTTCTTTATTGTGCTTTCGTACTAACGAAGAGAGTGTCGCTCATTTTCGAGCGACACTCTCGTTCTTTCGAATCTCCACGCCCTCCGTCTCCCATCGCCCATCCTCGCCGCCCTCGCCGCCCTCTCCCTCGCCTCTATGCCTTCCCACGTCGTCACAAACGTCTCCGGCTGCCGGCGCGCAGCTCCCAACACCTCGCGACCCTCGTTGCGCGACCTCAACGACGCACAGACCCTCCGGCTCCGCCTTTCACGCGCACGGGTACGGGCCGCGCGCGCGCTGTTGCACGCCGTCTGCGCGTTGTCAACGACGTGTCACACCGGCCACATCGTCGCCAGTGCCCTCCACGTCCCCGCAAGCGCGCGCCGTCGAGTCCCGTTGCCCTGGCAACGGGACTTCAACGTCGTCCGTATCCGTTGCCTACGGCCTCGCCGCTCGCCCAATACCGCAATGCCCCGCCTACGAGCACAAAGCCTCACGCTCGCGCCCAACAAGCAGCACGTGTGCCGCATGGCCTCGCATGCACGCCCCAAGCCCCACGCGCGCGTGAAACGCCCCGCGCTCGCCCCCACGTCCCGGACACAGCATAGCAGCCCGCGCTCGTGCGCCACGACCAGTCTGCGCGGGCCACGCCTTGGACACGCAGGCAACACCCCGGACACGCGTGCGACGCTCCAGCCGCCCGCGCAACGTCCCGCGCTGACGCCCCACGCCCCCTCCACACACGTTCAACACCCCGCCACGCCTGCGCAATGCCCCGTGCATGCGCCAACGCCCCGCACGCTCGCTCAGTGCTCCGCGCACGCATCAACGCCCGGCGCACACTCCGCATGCCCGCACGACCCCGCACGCATACAGAACACCCCGCACGTGCACCACGTCGTGCCCGCGTGCAGCACAGCCCGTATGCGCGCGCAATACCACGCCCGCGCGCCCCACCTCTCGGACACGCGTGCAATGCTCCAGAAGCAGGCCCCGCATCTGGACACGCGCGCGATATCCCGCGTTCACGCGCAACACCCCGCCGAGCGTGCGCCCCGCCCGCTCAACACTCCGCACGCCTGCAGAATGCCGCGCGCGTACGTGCACAACACCCGGCGCGTGCCACGTCTCTCCCTCCCATGCGCTCCATCTCACCCACGCGCGGTATCCCCGTCCTCGCTCGTCCCTCTCCCGCTCTACATGCGCGCCGCGTTTGCATCCATGCACGGCCATTGCATGCCACCTCCGTGCTGAACTAGGCCCCGATGTTCGACATAGTTACTTATACTTAGATTTCTCTAAACCTTTGTACTTACTTATGACTGAATTAATATAAATTGATTTGACTTACTGTATCTTTGGTGTGACTTATATCATTGTATATTCTAGATAATGTTTATAGTTGCTGTATATCTCACAGATGTCATAGCATATAGCATGTCCTTACAGGGTGATATAGTGAACATAGACTACATAGGCTCTATAGCAAGTAGAGACATGTCTATAGCCTCCATAGCTGTGCTTGCTATCTATATAGGCATACATAGATGGCATATAGGGCTATGTAGCCTATATAGGCCTACATAGATGACATATAGGGCTATGTAGCCTATATAGCTGCTATAGATCTATATATCTGTATAAGTTATGTATATAGCTTAGATAATTGTGACTGGTAGCTATATAAATTTGGGATTTTTCAGATGTGGTTGGGATACTTCCTTTCATGGTACGCTTACGCTTTCTCATCTTACTACTAATATGGCTTCATAGTAACCCATTCATTTGCCAGGCACCAGGCTCTCGCTACGTCGATATGCATGCTCCAGCTTTCTCCTGTGTCTGGACGAGCCATGATATGATCTTGATCCAAACTCTTCTTAAGAATCACAATCTCATCTTACGAGTTGGACTTAATGTCGATCAAGGAGCATCACCAGTCTGGCAGCAATTTGACGAGCAGATTCATACCCATTGTGATCGCCATACATTTCATCTTTCTCCGAATCCATCTCCTGCTCATAGCTCTACCCCCATGCATGGGTCCCTTTCCTGGACATTTTTAGTACCTAGCAAACGCTCCTTAACAAAAACCCCTCATGTTGGCTCCAAGAATTTTTGCATCATGGACTTGATGCCATCACAGTTCACGGTCGCCGATCTGTGCAAAGCTCCCTTTGGCAAACAGATCCAAAATAGTGTTCAAGACACTACTCCTGACGTCTTTCTACTTATTGGTTTGTCATTTGCTCTGCTCTTTTCTGAGCTTGATGTTGATCATTCACAGTTCCCCGATTTTCCAATATTCGTGCGCCTATCCATCAGCTGCACTGGACTGACTTGGTCAATCATACGCTTCTTCCAACTACAGTACCACACCGTTGCTTTGCCGCACGAATTATGGCAGCCGTTGCAGATCTCAATGGTTATCTTTGCTGCCAGCCGGACTGCATCAGTACAGACGTTCCGTCTGCAATGTCTGGTACAGACGTCCCTGCTGCAATACCGCTTTTGACAAAGGACAAGGGCAAAGGGAAGCTGTCAAGCGTTCTTCCTCCAGCTCGGTCCCCATCCATACCTCCAACATCCATTCCAGTCTATGATCATGCCGCATTCAAGAATTTAGCAATCTCTGACGAAGAAGATGTAAATCTTTCTTTACTCATTTTCTCCCTTATCACACTCATTCTCACTTGATAGGAACAACTTCAAGCAGACACCTTCACCGCTATCAGAAACTCACTCCATCCTCCTCAAATGGCATCCATGGCATCTGCAGGATCCTCCTCCAGACAAGTACGTTCAAACATTCATATATGTACTTTTTTTAACCGTCTGTATAGTCTGTCTTGACCGTCGGGAGTGTTCGTCCACGTCCACCATCTATAGAAGTACGTTCTTATTGACTCTTATCTTCGCGACTCTAATATTATTGACTCTTATCTTCGCGACTCTAATATTCTGCGGATCTAATATTCTCATAGGCTGATACTACACCACCTCCAGCGTCACGTTTGCGACTTGATTCTGACAATCACCCAGATGATGCTTCTCACTCTTCGGATGCTCCTTACTCTTTGCAACCTGGGATCTCAGATGCAGATGCGATGATGAATGATGGCAAAAATGCGACGATGGATGACAGCGAAAATACTGAGGTCCTGCATTACATGTGATTTTTGATACTTTGTACTGAACTGTGACGTTTAGGAACTTTTGCCTGATGTATCAAACCTGGTTTCCTTCCACACTGCCTCTAGTCAGGCTGATGCCCAGGTATGCTGATCTCATACCTTACTCTTTCTGTTCTCTGACCATCGAGTCAAGCCTATCATTTTCGACGCTCCAGCGAGTGAACATGAGCTGCAGACATGGATTCGTCTGATATGTAACAAGGCATCCAGGCCTCTTGATGATCAAGGAAATCATGAAGTGTTGCACCTATCTGCTCCGAACTCTCGTCTTGGGGCTATAATTCTCTTGATGCTCGTTATGGCAAATTTTCTCAATTATTCTGACCGCAAGTTTCAACAGACGTTACGGGATCGCTTTGCTCGAGGCGATCTAGGATGTTCATATGACAAGATTAGTTGTAGGCTTGTTTCTCTAGAATCTCTCTTTGGTCCAACGCGGTTCTATGCCATGCATGTCTTTTCTCTCTCTCTTGTATTGCTGAATGCTGATATACTCTATAGTGGAGATGGTGTGGGCCGCGGCGTTGAGACTGCAGTCTTGACACAATGTCTTCATCTCGTCTTCCATCAGAAGGACTATTGGAAACAGCATGGGACCTATCATATGATTTCTCTTCACATTTCACGCGACCCCGACCACAAACGAGCCACCTATCTTCGTGCATTTGGATTTTTGTGCCCCCTCTTCATCTTAACTCAGTCCACTGGCCCGGATCCATGCTCACCCCATCTTCTCCTCTTGGCCTGGTTTGGGCGCACCTGCATGACGCTCGATGTACCTTTTCTTCAGCTTCTTGATCCCGAAATTTACAAGGTACTTGATCCTTGGATAAGCTGGAATAAGGCCTCTCGGCCGTCTCCCTCGTTGGTTGCGCTGTGCACAAGTGCAGATATACATGTTCGTCAGTTTTGATCCTTTCGTAATTTTTGTTCACAGGCAGTTAGATCCCAGATCCACTCCCATCTCCCCATGATCTTCGTGGAATTGAACGATCTCTACTCTTCCATGTTCTTCTGGCAGATGCCGATCCCACATCTCATCCTGATTTTCAGGCATTCTGTGAGGGCTTCAATTACGCTCTGCAACGTGATTATCGCATCTACCAGGTATTTTTTTTGTCTCCAACTTCTCGTGAAAGTAGTCGATAATGATTCCGCTTTCAGACGATATCTACTTCTGTGCAAGCCAAGAAGTACTTCGGTCTACTGTTCAATCGTCGAGTCACAGATCCTGATCAGATTGTCCAACGCATTGTGGTCAAGTCTAGCCATCGCTGCACATCAGATAATCCTCGGATACAGGAGGATCTTTATCAGACAAAGTTCTATAATAAGCTTGTTCGGTACCTACGAGGATCCGGTCATCCTCACCACCCAGCTCTTCAAGAAATTTACACCCCTGCTCAGCGTGCTGTACCTCCGACACATCCTACCATTCGTGCGCTTTTGATGCTCAAGTGCATGTGTAGCACGTCATTGTTGCCCCCTGGAGATTGGCTTCTACAAGTGCGCTTCATCTTCTTAGCAATATGTCTCCGACTCATTTGTGTCTCATTTGTGTCGCAGTTCATCTTCACCCACAGTTACAGATCTGTCAATAAAGGCGTATGTTCGAGATATTCTGAACTTTACATGCTCTTCTGACCATTCTTTGTTCAGGCCGCTCCTCCACCAATTGCCTACGCAACGTGCTTTGGTGAAGCCAAAGTTTCTGTTGATGAGGTTGTCCGAACCATGCTAGATGCAGATGTAGGCACCCCACTCGATGAACTATTCGAGGCTTGGGTTCATGGCCCCCTTGTCCTTGTCGATGCGCATGACTCTTTCAACAAAAGTTAGATTGGAATACTGTGCTTATCTTATAATATCACTTTATATACTTTCTACAACCCATGTCCAACTCTCCATCATTCTTTTATTACCAACTACATCCGCTCTTTCTTTCATTACCAACTACAGCCATTCTTTGTCCGTCTTCTAGTTAAACCAACTATTATCACTCCTTCACCTCAGCCTGACGCTGTTCACCTCTGCACGATCACACTACGAACCGCCACTTGCGAAGATGAAAGTACCGCCACTTGTCCTAGCCCTTCGCAGGACAGCCAAGGTGGTACCGCATTTATTGTGTATGAGGGTCTACAAATGATGAGGGTCTGCGAGAGAGAGATCCTACGCGTAGAGAGAGATCCCGTAGAGAGAGATCCTATGCGTAATCCCGTAGAGAGAGATCCTACGCGTAATATGCGTAATATACGTATATCGTAATGGTCCTATACGGATATATCATGAAACCCGTTGCGTATATCACGCGTATATCATGAAACCGTGCATATGGCCATGAAAGTTTGACTGTGTAGACTCGACTAAGTGAACCTTTCTCGCATTGTACATGCAAAGGAAAAACTCACAGCTACCCTAGCTCCACCAGTTACGACGGGCGGCCTCAGATCTGACGGCGGCCTCAGATCTATGGACCGTGGCCTCGCCTGTGGGTAATGTGCTGGAATGACCTACTGAGCGTGCAAACGTGCAATAGATTTCATAGACTGCCCCAACTGAGGTCTTGTCCATGCTCGGAGGACCAACAAACCTGCGACTAATGTTTGAGTATAGTATCATGTCAGATTTGTGCTACAAATAGCTTACAAGTAGCCTGCAGCTCGCGCCCAGTGACGAGTTTGTTACGTCACGCTGTGTGACTATTTCTGACTAGGTCATATCCTCTTCAAAATTGAAGTAAACTGACTTTTCAGTTCGGAATATGAAAGGTATCAAGTGTCCATCTATGCTAGCTTATTTATGGCCCTTAGTACGAGGCGACGGTGTCGATAGAGAGGTATGTGACCCGTCACCTTCAGATCATGTGATCTAGCCAGGCCAGTATCTCGCGCAAAACTGTCTGGCCCCGCGCGCCTCACAAACGGCAGCGGGGCAGCCAAGTGCAAGCGTCTGGATCAGGACGTGCCGATGGTCCAGAGCAGCAGCCCCACATTGACAAACATAGACCGCATCGCGACGGCCCCGGGCACACATCCTGTCACATTCCAGCGCGCGAGTGAGCACATGCGAGGTCGAGGCGCGGAGAGCGAGGCGCGGAGAGTGAGTGTATCCACCCACAGCCCGAAGCCGAATTTCGGGAACCACGATGGAGCCACCGTGGGCGACCCACGTCCTGGAATAGCTCAGGGATTGCACCGGATGGACTTGAACCCCAGGCATTATTCCGACATGCGCGAGTGATGAGCGAGTGATGAGCGAAGAATTCGCGGGAAGCAACTGTTCGCGGGAAGCATGAATGGAAGCAACGTTCACGGGAAGCATGAAGGGAAAAGCACGCAACGGATTGCGATAGCCCGCCTGCAGGACTGAGTGCGACGTTCGGGAAGCATGAAGGATGTCGCGCCTCGCGCGGACTGCCCGGGGAAGGACCCGAGGAAGAAGCTGTGCACCTTGCACAGCCTTAGGTCCTCCATGTCTGGGAGCGCATCAATCGATAGGTGCGGGTGAAGATGGAAACAAAGGCGCGGGCGTCAGAGTTGAATGCAGCGTGGGAGAGAAGAGATGGCACTTGCGCACGACAAGGCAGTCGAGCTCCTCCTGCACAGTCGGCCTGCACACGGGGAGGTGGCCATGACTACTGTGCTTAGTTCTGCTTCCACACCTCAGTCACGATGACTGAGAAGCGTCTCTGAGCCCACGCCGAACATCGAGTCCGTGAGATATGCGATATGCGACCTCGTCATCCGACAGCCCAAGCTTGCGTTGCCATTGGAGGAGGTAGTTGCCAAATGAGGGTAACGCGCTGCTCATCTCATCGCCTGGATGTCAGGGCCAGACCAGGATGCCAGTTGAGAATGAAGGCGCGCACCATCTGCCGCCGCGTCTCCCTCTGAGCAGCCAGCTCGAACAGCCCGAGCTCCTGGCCCTGGTACCTCTGCATAGTCTGTCCGGGCCTGTACAGCGGGAAGTGCCGCAGCCACGGGATGAAGTGCCGCAGCCACGGGAAATGCTCGACGAGATGCGCGTTGGCGCAGCGCCAAGGCGCTGCAGACATTGAGTCATTGAGTCACGAGGACGACGTCCGCGTCGTGGAAAGAGGGTGCCTGGAAAGACGGTGCGTGAAGAGAGAGATCGGGTGCGTGGAAAGAGAGCTCCCACCAGCGAGAGCTCGGACCAGCAGCCGGCCTTGAGTGACAGCCGGCCCTGACCAGCGAACAGCGAACAGCTTGAACAGCGAACAGCTTGAGGATCGTCACCATGAAGACTCGTACGATGATTGACCATGAAGACTCGTACGATGATTGACACGATAACTCATTTCCCATGTCCTCCCCTAACCAACATTGCAGTCTTCATCGTGAATGGTCTTCATCGTGAACGCTTCATCGTGAACGTGCCTCATCCCGGGCCCCCTTCAATGTGCCGTTGCAAGCAGTCCCACTCACATCGCGCATTCATCTAACTCGACGATTGATGAAGCCCGATTTGCGGCGCGGCGGTCTTTGCTGGGGTGCGACGGCGGGGCTGGGATGGACCTGCGGGACTGGGATTGACAGATCCTGTGGCGTGATTTGGGGGTGCGACTGTCGGGCGTTGGAGGAGGCGTCAGACTTGCTTGGAGGGTGCGACTGTCGGGCCTTGGAGGAGGGGTCAGACTTGCGTGGCGCATACAGGCCATCATCTGAATGAACAGGCCATGAGAGCCTCAAGCATGACCAACCAACGTCACGTCACGCTTTGTGACTATTTGTGACTTGTTCATATCTTCCTCAAATTTGAAGCAAACCGGCTTTTGAACTCGGAATATCAAAGCTATAGGTCATCTATGTATATTAGCTTATTTATAGCCCTTCGGCGGTGTCACGGACGAAGATACGAGCGAAGAGACAATGGAGAGCGTGTTCTGGAATGATCTGTACGTTTTTAGCCCTTTGTTCGTTTCGTGAATTAGGCTAAGATCGTGTATCACGCAAGCTACGGATACCAGATTACAGGCAACGGGAGATGGGTGTCTATGCTTCTGAAGCGGCCGAAGTCAAAAGGCTCAAAGAAGAAGAAGACTGCGCCGGCCGTCAACAACCGGTTAGATCGGGAAGGCTCAGACGACGAAGGAACAGTATACAGCGATCATGAAGGAACAGTATACAGTGATCATGAGGTACATGTCCTGTCGACGTCTCTGCTGTTCGATTATCTGTTGATGCGGCTACTCTAGACGATCGTGTCTCGTCGAACTGTCACTGATATCCCAGATCCTGATGTTGATTCCGATGACCCAGCTTTGACGACCACGGTGCAATGCGATGCTGGCGGTGCTGCGGAATACTCTGTACATGTGCGTTCTCATTTCTGATAATTCGATATCAGCTGAATGGCCTCGGTTGTAGATACGGAGGCATCTTCGAGTGTGGATCGCGTGAGTATACGCTAGATGATTTCTACTCGCTGCAGTTGGACATGATGGACAGGTACACATGTCTGACGGCCAGCGACGTCGTTATACCTGCAGAAGGGGAGGAGAGTAGCAGTGACGAAGATGATGATGAGGATGATGAGGACGAAGATGACGAAGAGGGAGAAAGTCTCACTGTCATCGGAGACGATGCCACTATCGTGGGAGATGACGACGAGATCGAGAAGACAATCTATCTCAAAGAAGTGCTGGAGGACGACGAAGAGGAAGAGGCGCAGGTCAGTCATCTGAGAATGCGATGGTGCATTCTCGGTGCTGTCTGTCTAATGCAGCGCTTCCAGGACTCCTTGCGTATCCGAGCAACAGCTTTCATGGGCGTGGCTATAGGCTCGCAGGAGGATATCATCAGCACACCTCTTCCAGGCGAGACGCTGGCAATGTTTTATGCCCGTTCCCGTACTTTCATCGCTAGCTGACTTGTTTGTAATACTAATCTTCGCTCAGGGGATCACTGGGCACAGAAGGCCCGCGAGACCAGTGACAATCGTGGTAAGGAGCTTCGCAGAAATGGGTTTTCCCTTGCGGAGGAGAGATATGGTCCGTGGTTCCTCTCGATGCAGCCATGTCGCGACTGACAAGGGTCGCGCAGCTGAATATAAGCCGATGCTCTCAGAGGTCGAACGTATCCTGACCGAGGCAGGTTTGAATGAGGAAGAGATCAGGAGAGGAGCTACTGCTGGTCCAGGTGCAGGTGGGACAGGACAAAGTCGTAATCGCAGATGATTTATGTATTCAAGGAAGATCTGTACAATGACAGTAGGTTCAATTCTTCGTTCCCTTCAGTATAATGCTAATGTTATATTCCCGTGGTAGTGTGTATCATAGATTCATACCCTGATCCTAGGAATAGCTGGGATGCTCGACAGCATCCCCGAGCATACTGCTATCAGTATACACCAGGTATAAGCCTGTACGGCACACGTTTCGCCCACTTGTCCCATTGTACGCCGAACTCCCTTTTCAGCACTTTATCCTCCACAGCCATCCGCCAGACCATCCCGATTAGAACGTGTCCAGCCCACCAGCACACCGCCACGCATTGTACCGGCACCGTCCCCGTCCATCCCGCCTCTGACAGCCACGACCCCGGGCCAAACGTGGCCAATACCATGCCCGTCATCGCGAAGAATGAGCCGACGTAGCTCGGGTGGCGGACGATCGAGTACGGGCCGTGCGTCACTAGCTTGTGCTGGTCCCGGATGGTGAGCTCGAAGGTGAAGAGTTGACCGAGGGTGCGGTAGCAGCTGAGGCGGATGAAGGCGCCGATGACCTGGAACGCGATGCCAACGAGAAATGCGGGGTGCAGGTGTGTGACGGCTTTGGCGGCCATTGGCGGTGAGCCTAGGAGGACAGAGGTGATGTCCCTGGTGTATGGCGACGACGGGTGCGCATTGGCGTAGGCAGTGGCTGCCTCGAACAGTGTAATGCTGTAGAGGATGGTCTATCGAAAGGAAGGTAAGTCACTTAGATCGGAACGGGGCGGGGCGAGATCGCCCACCTTGATTATGGCGGTGGAGGCAGCGATGTAAGTTACGCAGGTGCTATGATACAGATATAATACGATAATAATACAGCCATGTTACAAGAGTCGAGAATGCGAGTAATTCAAGAGTCGAGAATGCGAGTAATTCACAAAACAAACAAAGGGCTAAAAACGTACAGATCATTCCAGAACACGCTCTCCATTGTCTCTTCGCTCGTATCTTCGTCCGTGACGCCGCCGAAGAGAATGCCCATGTTCCTGGCGGACCACAGGGCCATTGTGCACCCCGACGTTGTTGGTCTCTTGCGCCGTTCCCATTTGAGATTGAGGGGATCAAAGTTCTTGTTCTTCGAGCTGGTTCCCTCGGCAGGCGTGACAATCGACATTCTACGATTGGGTCGTAAATAAAGCGTTGATTGTGTATTGAAAAACGTAGCCTACCTCAAGAACCATGTGTCGTCGAGCATGACGCCGACCGGTCTTTTTCCTTTGGCATATTCCTTACAATACCCTCCTACAGCCACAGAATCGAGATCAGCATCTCCTCTGGTAAGAATGCGCATATAGTCTCACCATGAAGCAGAATCCCATCAGGTGTCGACAGGAATGAGAAACCACTTCGAGGACTGGCGAGCCGTGTGAGCATAGATCTACAGTGCTGCTCGCTACGTACGATGGTTTTCGATCGGAACAGAGATCGGACGGTGCGAGATGGATGGAGAGCCATTGTGGACCCAGATAGGATGTATCGTCTCAGATCCATCTCTGTGAGGTGTCTGCAGGCGTGGAAGGACCGGCATTGGACGAGTGGTGTAGGACGATGTAGGAGGGCGTTGAAGGGCAGGAACTGTGTCCCCATCTGCGTCCTCATTGAAGCGACGAGGTGGAGGTATAGGGCGCGCAGCATTGTTGTAATCGCGGGATGGCTGGGAACGCAGAATACGTCTTCATCTGGCGGCAGGACATATTCGAGGTGGAGGTGGGTAACGTGGTTCGGGCGTGCGATGTCTCTCAGGCTCAGGCTCAGGCGTGCGATGGTGGGTAGGACCTGCTGTACTTGGACCAGATGGAACTGGGCGTGTGAACGGCTCAGATCCAAGGCATACTGATCAGGCAAAGGCGATAGTGTACGGACAGACGTGGCACTGCTGTGCATGGTTGGCCCGGTGCGAATCACGAACCATTGGCCGTCCTACATAAGATAAGTGTCATGATGTAAGGTTAGAATGAAACTTGCGACAAGAATGAGCAGCATCCGCACGATGGCACATCAATCATTGATGAAGAGCCAGAGTCTGATGGTTCTTCGATGGGTTCGACTGGTGACTGTTCCTCCATATCGTCGTCCTCGTGGTTGAATTGGTTGAAGGTTGAACATTGGTTGAACATTGACAACACGTCCTGCAATCCCCGCCATGGCCGAGAACGTGACCTCGCACCTCGTGGACCCGCATTTGGCGATTCCTGCTCTACCAAAGCTTGTTGATAGCCAATCCTCCATCCCTCGCTATACCCTTCCTTTCGTCCTGCTCTTCTCCCTTGTTCTTGGGCAGTCTCTACGACGAGCGTGCAGATGCCAAGGATGCAGCCATTTGGCCTGCTGCACATTCGTTGCTGCGCTCGGCGCTCATCCCGCTGTCGGTGACCTGAGGACTGGGCCTTCTGCGACGCGATCCAGTGCCGGCCGAGAGACACCGGCGACGGGTGCGAACATGTACTGAGCCTGCTGCAGGGTGATGTGGCCGAAATCAATATTGTCAGTGCAGATCCAACGAGTAGGCTTTCTTTATTGATTTACTTACCTTATATGCTGATCTCCGTGTCTGCAATGTTTCAAGCCCGACGGATGAGCAAATTGATGTTGAAGACATGGTGCCGCACACCAGAGAACAACGCGCGCTAACGCGCGCTGACGCAGCCTTCACCTCGACCACTATGCGGAGATTGTAAGATTGTGAGTGCAAATCACATGGTAACTGGGTTATTAGTTCGGAATCACTTACCTTAGAGAGAGTCCGACCTGTATACCAGAAATCAGGCCTTAGTACGAGCCGACGGACTCAGAAACTTGCATTGAAGTGATCTCGCCTGGGGCTGCAGCGGGCACTTAGGGAAGCCGCAGCGGCGAGTCCAAACATCGCACGAAAGATCGCATTGTAAGTGTAAATCAGACGAGAAGTAGATTTTTTCTTCATACTTACTTACCTTACTTACGAGTCGTCGTTCTGTATGCAGAATTTCACGTATTCGACCATGCCGAGGAAGGAGGAAATCGACTGAAGTTGACGGGGGCCTCAGACGGTAAGTTCGCGCCGGGCGGGAAAGAGCGCACCGCCCTGTCCTAGGCTCCTCCTCAGTCGTCCTCCTGTCCTCCTGTCCACCTTCTCTGCCCTTTCACTTCTTTGATCACACATCCTTTTCCTTGAAACCTTCCTTTTTGTTCTCTCCTCGTATTCTTGTCAGCATGCCGGAATCCCGAGAAGTCAAAGCAATGCAAAGGTACATTGACTACGTGCTGAAACAGAATGACGCAGATTGGACCATACGGGCACTTGCGTATGATGCCAGCTCCACAGAGGTCAATGACGGGTTGGCTACAGCTCGGCAAAGTGAGGGGTTTGTGGATTTTCTAACTGGAAATGAAACGTGGAAAGTGAGACGCGGCACCCGGAAGAAGGATGCGCTTGACCCTGACAAGGATTGGCTTAATCTGTGGCCACCGGTTAATCCCATCCGAAAGGGCTGTGAATCACCTTTTCAAAGCATGGTCTTGAAGGCAGTCGAGTCAACGCCGCGCGTGTTGCGTCTCGACTTTGGGTCAATGTGGCTGCAGGTACGATCTATTTATTGCTGTCATGAGTAATTAAGAATAATCGTGGTGTGCAGGTCCATGTCATGACCCATACATCGGTCCAGGTATATTCCAAAGAGCAGTGGATAAAATGTATCCTTCCTGTACATCGTAAGGTCTGTGCTGCCAGTACAATTTTTTTCCTACTCGCTCTGACCTTCATCTATGCAGCTGCGAGGCTTTCAAGTCGGCCTAGGACTTGTCTTCGACAAGCATGTCATCGCATTTGTTGCTCAGCATTTGATCCTTCGGGTATTTTCAATCCATTTATCTTCTATTTATGAGATTGACCGTGCGACTCGAGGTTACCTGGGTGAAAACGAAGACAGAACTACCGTATGCAGGACTAAACCCAGTCACAGACTGGTCGGACTGGCTAGGCATCGTGGCAGACTGGCTGGAGCGGCGTACGCTGGGGAAGCCCCGACCTAATAGCGACAAACGGTCTGCGCCACCTCATCATCAGAGTTTAATTGGGGATATTCTGCGTGATCCCGATTCTCCATTTTTCGGTACAGGTGGATACCAGTACAATGAATTGATGCATACGGCAGGCATGTTATATCAATTTTATTGGCTGACCTTGTACTCATTAAGCTTGAGCTTGTCACCAGGACTATCACCGTGGATGTCTGAGAAAGAGGTTTTTGATTCTCCATCGAGGTGTGCTCGTCTTTGTGAGGCATATTTTTGCTATGCATCCATTTCGGAACATGACATATGGTGCATGTCTTTTCTATCGAGTTAATGCATAGATACTGATTAGCAAATTTCTCAGGCCTAACGTTGTGAAGCCGGCGATTCGTGATGGGTTGCTAGCACCAACAATCCAGCAACGCTTGCAGTATATTGGCTGGCTCCATGTTTACGGTCGTCACTATATGCGTATCCCCCAACGTCTGAAGACTTTGATCCAGACACATTTGGTGAGTGTCGTGTATTTAGTGATGGTGATCTAGTTTCACAAAGCGTGATCAGGGTTTTTACCCAAAATACAAAGATTTTATCGATGATGATAAGTCCCATCAGGATACAATAGACAATGCTGAGAAGCACGCAAGGCAAGAAAAAGCAAAGGCGTCAAAACTTGCCGAGGACCTCTGCAAGAAAAAGCAAAGTCGAATCGACCAGATGTTCACTACTAAAGCCCAGCCACATGTTGACTCTAAGGCTTCAGCCACACAAAATACTATGGAGACCTTCACTGGCCCACCAGATCCCTTTGAGCCGACATACCTGGAGGTTGGCTTATCGCAGCCAGGTCATCTAGGTCATCTCATTTTTGGACCTGACGCGTGGATTGGGATGGGAAAAATGGTCCCAGCAGATGCCGATCCTATAACGCAATGGTATGCTAGACGATGTGAGTGTTCTACAGGCAGTGCCCTTGCTTTGTTTGACTTTTCATCTTGTTAGATACGCTATCACAGCCACGGACATATCTCTATGCTGATATCTATGTTGACAAGCTATACTTGAACAAAAAGGAGTTGAAAGCCAGTCAAATAACAGTCAATCGGTACGCAACTCTGACAGGTGACACTACACCGGCAATGTGGATGGCCTTAACCATGCCACCGACTGCAACACAGTATGCTGTCAGTTATTAGATTGTCTTAATATCTAATATTTGCTTGGACTAGGAGGCGGCCCATTCGAACACGGTCTGACAACACTACGCACATCAAGAACATGTTCAAGAACAGAATTATGCATTCGAGAAATGTGGCAATTGGGCCGTTGGAATGGGCTGGCAATGCTGTACCAGTCAAAATGTTCAACACCATCCAGTGAGAGCGTAATCAATTTGTACCTAATTGATGTTGGTTTAATTGAACTGCTCCAGGATCATTCCTAGTCTAGGAGCTGCTACAGTTCCCTTACACCTCATGGAGCGGGCCATAAGTACGCAGTTTGTCAAGAAACGCAAGATCAAAGGTCGACGTACCAAACCCGAGGTGAAGTGTGGCCATCAGAAGCTGCTAGAAGCGGCATTGCCAATATTGCCAACACATGCTAGTGCCAGTGGAATGACTACAGCTGTCGTGAAGAAACGACGTCTGACAGCTGATCGGTTGATTGCGACCCAACTTGATGTTCCATCTGGTAGTGCACGTCGCAAGCCTATCACAGCATCCATTTAATTTCTCTGACCCTACGAGGTCTTTGAAAACACTAGAGGGCTCAACTTCCCTTTTTACGTCTTTAGTAGTGAATTTCAGTCTGCTTCATGCACACATTTCTCCCTCCAGCTGTTGAGCTTTTTGTCTGCATTACACTCAATCGAAGACAAAGGTATATGCTCGTGGTAGTGCTAATGGAAAGGTGAATTCTGGAAAACAAGATAAGTTGGTGCGAAAGAGATCCATAAAAATGCAATGTCGCATCGCTCACAAGTTTCATCAAGAAGAATCGTCGGTGCCGCGCCCGCGCTCTTGCCGTTTGTCGAGTCCGGAGCGACGCGTTCGTCTTTCGGTTCAGCCCATCTAACTTGACGATGATGCTCTTGTGGCGTTCAGCGAGTCCGGACGAGAGGGCAGCTGGCCGCAGAATTGGGTTGCTGAAAGTTGTGTTAAGGATGGCTAAGGTCAGCCACGGATCTCAGAGACACGACGCAGGGGTTTTAGCGACAAGACACTCGCGAAGCAGCAGCCTGCGAGAGAGAGAAAGCGACGAGAGCGGGAGGCTGCCCGCAAGACCGAAAGCCGGTAAGCGTTATCCCCGTTCGCGAAGCCATTAGAAACTCACCGGTTTAATCCAACAGAGTCAAACGCATCTTCAGCAACCAAGAGCGGTGGCGACGGACCTGCAGAAATCCGTGAGCAACTCGTTTCCAAACGAGGATGAGAAAGCGGATCTTACTCTGCAGAGTCCAGCGTCGTGGGAGCCCCCAACTTGCAGCGCGATGGACACCTGGAGAAGGCGAAGGGCCTGCCTGCTGTCTTGTCATCGAACTTGACAATGATGCCCACCGCGTATCTTGTGGGCGCCGTATACAAGATGTTCAGCACCGGCACGCCCGAAAGACATGGGAACGGCAGACCGGAGGGCACGACAAGGTGCCATCGGCCTTCGCGCGCGCCACGTACTTGACGATGCTATATTTTGCGTGCATCCACGAAGAGTCGATTAGACGAGCGCAGTGCCTTCGACCCTCGGTAACTTGACGATGACGCCCTTGGCATCCATTCGTAGGCCCGGCTGGTTCGGAGATTAAGAACCTGCCGGAGATAAACAGTGGGGGAGGCAAGGTCCTGAAGACGAACTGTGCGCGGGGTGTGGTTTTTGGGGCAGTGTGGGAATGCGAGGGAGGCAAATGATTACTTATGTCTGCACGGATTCGTTGAAAGGCAGTCAGTAGCTGTATATGCTCGAGAAGAAAATCACTGACCTCTTCAACTTAGCCAGGAGAGCTACCACGCGAAAGATGCACGCACCCGACAAGGTCACGGTATGCAACCCGCCCGAGGTAACTCGACGACGAGGTCTTTGCCGTTCATTCGCATGCGCGGCGGCTGTGGGAGACGAGCAGTGGGAGAAGTAAGGATCCCGAAAACGAACGCTCGGCCCAGGCGCCCAGGCGACGATCTGATACAAGTCGAAGGTAAGCAACGCCTCCAGAGATGTTTGAACGCGAAGACTCACCAATTATGTCCATCCACGAATGAGCGTAGCCTAGGCGATCATTCACGAGGCGTTCATTCACGTGCCCACGACACGTTGGCATCCAATCGCAGGCACGGCGGCTTCGGGAGGTGGGCGGCGCGCTGACGGCGGGAGCGGGACTTGTCAGCGGAAATCCACGGATCTTCACGATCAGGAGTCCAGGAGTCCTTGCTCGATGTCCGGAGAATGGGAAGGAGGCCCGCAGGACCGGCATCGCCGCCGCGAAGACAGTCGGTGACGCAAGGGTCCCGAATACGGACGCTCGGGCGATAATCTGATAGACAAAGGTAAGCAACACCTCCATGAAGGTTTGAATGCGAAGATTCACATTCATGCATTCAAAGCGACTTATCTTATGCTGCCATTATGCTGCTATTCACGCACCCACGATGCGTACTTGACGATGACGCCCTTGGCGTTCAATCCAAGGTGCATGGATCGAAGCTATGGCAACACGTGGACGTCGAGAACGGGATTCCTCAAGCAGATATCCGCTGACCTCAACAGCTGAACTTCGAGCCCGCTCGCCGCAGGGCCACGATTCTTGGATTTTGGACAACAAAAACAGGTTAGTTTGGGTGTCAAGGTAAGCTTCGATTCGACTCGACTAAACGCGCGGCAACTTACAGATCACAGCATGTCGAACATGCACCAGCTTATGACCGGCACTCGCCACCACCTTTTCGACATGAGAAGAGGCCCACCGGCATCCACAACTACGAAGTAAGCCTTGGAGGTGACGTTTCCGCTTGCCGCGGGACCTCACCGCCAGGAGTTCGACCGATGGTACCTGCATTTCGCGAGCGAAGGTGAGTTCAAGTTACATTCTTCAAACATCGTGGTATAAACTCACTTTGTCATGCAGGTCTTGCGATGGGCTGCACCCATCGCGCGCGGACAACATCAGCGGAGGCCCGCTGACACGTACATCGAAACTTTATCCTTCGAGCGCGCTCGCCGCTCGGCACGGGCCTCGAATTCTCGGGTATTTGGACGAAACAAGCTTCCCTGTTATGGTACTGGTGAGTCCATATGCCTCGGCTAATCTCGTGGTAAATACTCACTGATAGTTCAGAGCACGGGCGGGGCTGCGCCCCGCACTCGCAGACAACGTCAGCGGAAGCTCGCTGATGCAAAGTTCGTCGACATGGTCTATGTACACCTGCTGCTCGGCGCGGGCGTTTTTACCTGTCATCTTGGGCACAAAAAGGGGTTTTCTGGAAGCTCAGGTAAGTCACAAGCTTCCTCGCGTAATTAGAACTGAAAACGACTCACGGGCACACGGAATCGCACTGCAGACAGCTTCAGAGCTCGTGCTGGCTTCGCCCGCCTCCTGCCAAGCGCGGGACCGACGCTGACTTCATAGGCATTCCTCTATGGACTAGTAGGCCGCTCGGCGCGGGCCACTGGATTCTGGAAATTTGGGGACGAAAACTCGTTTTCTGGGATGCCAGGTGAGCGTCAAAGGATCTCGGTTAATCAGGAGTGAAAATAGCTTACGGGGGATGTAAAAAGGCATGGTACAGTCCCGCCGAACCCGCGCCTTCCACCTGCGAATGCATCCGGTGGGCTGCGCCTGCCTCCCATCAAGCAGGACCGTGAGCGTCGCTCAGCCGTAGGCTTTGTCCTATGGACCGATGGACCGGTAGGCTGCTCGGCACGGGCCTCTGAAACCTGGAATTTTGGGGCCGAAAGCTCGTTTTCTGGGAGTCCAGGTGAGTACTCTTTCAGCTCGCTAATTGCAATACACGATGACATACAATACACGATGACATACGGGGATGCAGGAATGCTGCGCACACGCTCGCAGACCTCGCCATACACCGCCCGATTGTATACGTGGGCCATGGTATCCAACGCCAACGTGACATGGAATGGACTGTGCTTGCTTGGCTGCACTCAGCAGTGCACAGGGGTTGTCGGGGCGAACCAAGCCGAGGCACGTGGTTGCCGCTCGGCGCGGGCCACTGAACTTTGAGATATCCACGACAAAAACTGCATTTTTGAAATCCGTCGTAAGTGCTCATTTACCTTCGATCATTGCAATGAAAACGACTCACCCAGCCTCAGAGATGCATTGCATGGACCTGCAAACCGAACGCGACGGACTGCATCGAATCCCGCTCGCAAATCCTTGCAGAAGATGCACATCGGCTGCCTGCGCAGCATGCAATGTGCAGTGTGCCGTGCTTGCTAGGCTCCGCTCAGCAGCGCGCAGAGGACAACAGGGCGAACAAGGCCCCAAGAACTTCGAAAGGCAGCCTACGAGTGTAGGTACCGCTCGGCGCGGGCCACTGGACTTTGAAAACTCGGCAGCAGAAGTGGGTTTTCTGAGAGTACAGTTTAGTGCTCATGAAGCTCGGCTAATTACAAAGGGAACCAGCTTACTGGGATGGAAAAGGCATCACGTATACGGGAGAACTCGCGCGACCCTCCCCGCAACAGCGTACTTTGGGGATAGCAGTCACGGGGTTATGCGGCGCTTCGTCCAGCGCCTGCTCGCACGATGTCGGTGTCGACGAAAACTGATCCATGGATCAGTTACGCGTATGTCACTCGCCACCAGCTGCGAACCTCGGAAACTTCTCCACAAAAGGCTGAAATTCATCTTCAGATGAGTACGAGATCGACCCTTGTTCAATGAATCACTAAACACGTACATTTCACCATAAATCCTCATCCTCACTCGCTGCGCACAGGCATCTCCGGCATCTACCGTGACAAACATCGTTCAAGCTGAACTTCATCTGGCATGGGCATTTGGATAATAGCCAGCTTGTTCGAATGACGGGTCTAACGAGCTGCGTTGCTGTGCTCTTGCATTACGGTGGGCATAGCTGGAAGCAGATGCGAAGCCGGTGAGTAGGTGGGCCATGATGCAGATAATTGCAAATACCCTCGCACCATGAACTGTGTAACTGTGTGACACATGGTATGGCCATGCTGTCAACAAGCTTCGCATCGACGTCCTCTCGTTCTGCAGCGACACCCAAATTTTAAGATCTCACAATGTCGGTGCTCAGACAGATAATCACGGCGACATCAAACTTGATGATGATGCCCGAGGGTATCACCATACTTCTCTGGTGAGTCTGGGTGGTCTCAGGCTGTCGAAATGTGCATTTTGAATTGTGATGCCGGCTGCAGCAGGCATTGATGTTGCAACCTGTCGACAGTGCTGACCTTGACTGCAGAGAAAATCTCAGTGCTGGTGTCGTACAAGGTAAAGAAATCACCTACTCAAGTTACTCATGTGATGTATTGGCAGACCCTTATCGAGGAGAACGAGGGCAGCGGGAAATGGAGGGTTCGAGCAAAGCTGGGTTGAGGAATGGGGGGAGCGGAAGGGCAGAGATAAGTCCGAGCCCCTGCTTATATCGATCCACGCGGAGGATCCCCTCTTCCTCCGCGCCCTGTGCCGGTGTACGAATGCAGTTGTCCGACGGCCATCACAGTGTCCGGAATTGGGTAGCCGTGATGCGAATGTGAGCACACAACGTCTGAACTGGCAGGTGGAGGCATGATAGCCGGCCCGGCACGTAGTAGTCCGCGCCAGACAGAATTGTGGTAGTCCGCGCCAGACAGAATCAGCCTTCACGACCAGGCGCATCTGTGCGGTCTCGAACTTGACGATGATGGCGTGGTGGACTATCAGTGCGGCACGGCATAACCAACAGTACGAAGTCCCGGTGAGTACAACTTTTGCTCATCTAGTATCTCAATAAAAACTTACCTTGCAGTGCAGATCTCGTGATGGGCACAGCACAGCTGGAGCGAGTGGAACACATAAGTATAGAACACAGCGAGGTCATCCCAGGCATCCTGTACATCGATCAAATCCAGCTTCTCCGCCCATGCTGAACCCGTCTGCCGAGCCACATCCCATCCGGGATCTCCCTGTCAACAATTGCACCACACCTGCTCGACCGAGATTAAGGACACGCCGACGCGTACATTCACCTCCATGCTGGGCGGCGCGCTCACCCGAAGCCCGAAGCCCCGCCCTCCCCCGAAGCCCGAAGCCTGCGAACGCACATCGAAAGCACTGCCAGAAGTGCCGGCGGGTGGGGGCTTAGGCCGATGATGAAGTCTTGCCGCTCAAGTTGGAGCCGTGATTTCAGCCCGGCAATGTTGATAGCAATGGTACTATGCCAAAGGTTGGTAACGTGTGAGACAATTGCTTGGAGGACAAAGGGTGATTCGGTGTGCTCGAAGGAGAAGCAGAGGCGGCAGAAGCAGGAGGCTGAGACAGCTGTTGAACGAGTCAGAGGAAACATGAAAGGGAAGGAGGTAAGGGGCAAGTGCAGTTGCATACCACGGGTACCATGACGAACACATATTGCCCTTGACAGACAGATACTATGACGAACAGATATTGGCCTCGACCAGCCCCGAGAGGACAAAGGAGCTGGCTTCGCATAGCACGACCTGAGGCACAAATTGAACATGAGTGAGAGTCGGAAGTCATGCATCATGCCCAGTGAGAATCCCGGCTGATGACTACGATTTAGACCGATTTGTACCGATTCGAAGCAAGTTCAGCTAAGGAGTACGATTCAAATCAAATCTGAGCGAACGGTCGAATATTTGACATGCAAGCACTTCCCGATTGGGATGGTGATACAGTGTGTTGCTCAACACAACACGCACTCAACTGCACTCAACACGTCGCGAAGTCGAGACACACGCTTCCCTCACAACCAAGCTGCGTATAGCTCACACATCCGACTTGTTACAACACCCTCTCACATTCCAGCTTGCCCACCCGCTCAATTTGTGTCTGTTTGCATGACACCATCGAGCTGTCGCTGCTGTCACATATACTGTAGTCCTTTTCATCGCATCCGACTTAGCAGAATTCCCTTTCCCTTCGACTCCCATCTAGCTAGGCTGTGGTTCCCTATCGCGCCAAGGGCGTCAATGTCAAAGCAGATGATTGCATGCGCATGCGCCGTTCCCGCCGACATTCCCCACGTCATGGCGATCTGTTGGGTGCCGCGAAGGGATGGTGGGTGCTGCGAAGGGATGGCTCCGTCGCTGCGACGGAGAGCCTGCGCCCGGGGCGCATCTAACTTGACGATGACGCCCGCGTGGAGCAGGCTGCTCTTTTGGGCGTTGTGCCGTTCGTCGGTCGCGCAGCGCGAGGGCTGTCTAGTGCGTTTGGGCGCCGAGATCGGGGCGGGGCGAGGCGCGAGATGGGCATGGAGAACAAGTTCTGTGATCTATGGTCAGTGCTGCGGCTACCTTCAGAGTATGTTCAGTCACTTAGTGCATTGAGGGAATGCCAGGCGAGCTTGACAAAGTGCCATTGTTGATTGGCCATCCTGCGCTGGCCCGTCCATCACAATGTAGCAGTCATCCAATGACAGGCCTGTCCTTCCTATGTACCAATGAGTCATTGTCCGGCCTCTAGTCATTTAATCTGTAGTGTCCATTCATCATTGACCGGCCTGTCCTCTGATGTCCATTGGATCATTGGCTGGCCCACTTGATCCTGCGGGATATCAGTTGCTCGGCCCGTCCTCTACCATCCATTGGGTCATTGGCTGGCCCATCCCCTTATAATGTCTACTGGTCATTCATCATTGATGGGCCCGTCCTCTGATGTCCATTGGATCATTGGCTGGCCCATTTGATCCCACGGGATATCAGTTGCTCGGCCCATCCTCTACCATCCATTGGGTCATCAACGGGCCTGTCCCCTTATAATGTCTACTGGTCATTCATCATTGATGGGCCCATCCTCTGATGTCCGATGGGTCATTGGCTGGCCCTCTCGATCCCGCGGGATATCAGTTGCTCGGCCTGTCCTCTACCGTCCATTGGGTCATTAGCTGGCCCATCTCCTTATAATGTCTACTGGTCATTCATCATTGACCGGCCTGTCCTCTGACATCCATTGGATCATTGGCTGGCCCACTTGATCCCGCGGGATATCAGTTGCTCGGCCCGTCCTCTACCGTCCATTGGGTCATTAGCTGGCCCATCCCCTTATAATGTCTACTGGTCATTCATCATTGATGGGCCCGTCCTCTGATGTCCATTGGATCATTGGCTGGCCCATTTGATCCCGCGGGATATCAGTTGCTCGGCCTGTCCTCTACCGTCCATTGGGTCATTAGCTGGCCCATCCCCTTATAATGTCTACTGGTCATTCATCATTGATGGGCCTGTCCTCTGATGTCCAATGGGTCATTGGCTGGCCCTCTCGATCCCGCGGAATGTCAATTGCTCGGTCGGTTCTCTACCATCCATTGGGTCATCGACGGGCCTGTCCCCTTATAATGTCTACTGGTCATTCATCATTGACGGGCCCATCATCTGATGTCCGATGGGTCATTGGCTGGCCCTCTCGATCCTGCGGGATATCAGTTGCTCGGCCCATCCTCTACCGTCCATTGGATCATTGACAGGTCCGTCCTCTTACAATTTCTACTGGTCATTGGGTCATTGGCTGGCCCATCCTCTTACAATACCACTGCATATTCATCATTGACTGGCCCGTCCTCTGACATCCAATGGATCATTGGCTGGCCTGTCCTTTAACAATGTCTACTGTACATTCATCATTGACGGGCCCATTCTCCACTGTCTAATGGGTCATTGGCTGGTCCACTTGATCCTACAGGTTGTCAATTGCTCGGCCCATCCTCCACTGTCCAATGAGATGTTATTGGATCTCATGGAATCCTGCCAGACTCTATCTTAGATGTTTTCAGATCCCATGTGATCCCACAGGATTCTGTTTTAGACATTTTCAGATCCCATGAGATCCTGTGGGATTCTATCTTAGACATTTTTGAATCCCATGAAATTCCACAGGATTCTGTTTTAGACATTTTTGGATCCCATGGAATCTTGTAGGATTCTGTTTTAGACATTTTTGAGAATCCCGCGGGATTCTCTTTTGGACATTTTTAGATCCCATGGGATTTTGTTTTAGACATTTTCAGGGATCCCGTGGGATTCTGTCTTAGACATTTTCTGACTGCATGAAATCCCGCAGGATTTTGTTTTAAACATTTTTAGAGATCCCGCAAGATTCTGTTTTGGACATTTTTGGATCCCATGGGATCCCATGAGATTTTGTTTTAGACATTTTTAGGGATCCCGCAGAAATTTGTCTTAGACATTTTCTGACTGCATGAAATCCCGTGGGATTCAGTTTTAGACATTTTCGGAGATCCCGCGGGATTCTGTCTTAGTAGACATTTTCTAACCACATGAAATCCCACGAGATTTTGTTTTAGACATTTTTAGGGATCCTACGGGATTCTGTCTTAGACATTTTCTGACTGCATGAAATCCCGCGGGATTCAGTTTTAGACATTTTCGGAGATCCCGCGGGATTCTGTCTTAGTAGACATTTTCTAACCACATGAAATCCTACGAGATTTTGTTTTAAACATTTTTAGGGATCCCACGGGATTCTGTCTTAGACATTTTCTGACTGCATGAAATCCCGCGGGATTCAGTTTTAGACATTTTCGGAGATCCCGCGGGATTCTGTCTTAGTAGACATTTTCTAACCACATGAAATCCCACGCAATTCTGTCTTAGACATTTTCAGGTATCTCGTAGGATTCTATCTTAGACATTTTTCGACCACATGAAATTCTGCGGAATTCTGTTTTAGATGTTTTCAGATCTCATAGGATCTTGTGAGATTCTGTTTTAGACATTTTTAGATCCCATGAGATTCTGTCTTAGATATTTTCAGATCACATGAAATCTCACAGACTCTGTCTTAGACATTTTTGGATCTCATAAAATCTTGTCTTAGATGCTTTTAAATTTCATAGGATCAAATTATATGAGATGTTGTTTTAGACACTTTCAGATCCTATCATGGGATATTACAGGATTCTGTTTTGGATAATCTTGTGAAATCTCATCTTAGACACTTTTGGATCTTATGGAATTCTGTAGAATTCTGTTCTATAGACTTTTGCTTCTCACATTAGCAAACATGGTCATTTTTCTGACTCATTGACAGTGGTCTGACTCATCTAAAAGTAGTCTGACTTATGCAAATCAGACCATTGTCAGTGAGTCAGAAAAATGGTCATCTTTGCCTATCTCAGATATATTTATCTAGAAATTCAATCTGAGATACCAGAATAGCAAAGTAACAAGTGATATGTAAAAATAGTGATATGTGTCTTGAAGTGTAGTACAATGTCATCTGAGTGGTAAACAAGTGGTCTGACTGTCATAGCTGTCCTGGCTCACTTGCAAACTGCAAAATACTGGATAAAATGCTTTGTGTAAAACAAAAATTTGTAAATATCTCAGTTAGTTCTGATCCAATTGATATAAAAATGTTACTATATGAAAGGTCCTGAAAAACCTGCATCTAATCCAATATATTGCTAAACATATTCTCCAATTGAACCATAAAAAACTGCAATATACTGATTTGTACAATTTTTAAGTATAATATTTGTATCATGACCTCAACCAGTCCTTATATAACTTAATGCATGTTACCTTCAATTAGATATTAAGAAATCATCTATCAAAGAGTACATATAGTTGTTTAAGCACACATTTTCATATTTGGCAGTTAATATAAATAAAAAAGTGTTACATTTGAATTCAGCTCACAAAATGAAGCAAATGTATATAGATATATTGTATAGTTAAGTACTAAACTTGGCATAATTGCTTATAGAACAATTTGGATGTCACATCTAAGCATAGCTTGAGATTCTTGGATAATTGCCAAATTGATAAATTACCATTGGATCTCATAAGATGACACTAAATCAGCATTTTGCAAAATATCATGGTAACTCAGGTGAAACCTTATAAATTTCAAAAGTATCTAAGACAAAATCCTACAAGACTTGATCTCATGAAATCCAAAAGCATCTAAGTCAAGATTTTATAAAATACAAAAAATATCTAACATAGAGTCCTACAAGATCCTATGAATCTGAAAACATCTAAAACATAATCTTGCAGAATTTTATGTAGTCTGAAAATGTCTAAGACAGAATTGCGTGGGATTTCATGTGGTTAGAAAATGTCTACTAAGACAGAATCCTGCGGGATCTCCGAAAATGTCTAAAACTGAATCCCGTGGGATTTCATGCAGTCAGAAAATGTCTAAGACAGAATCCCGTGGGATCCCTAAAAATGTCTAAAACAAAATCTCGTGGGATTTCATGTGGTTAGAAAATGTCTACTAAGACAGAATCCCGCGGGATCTCCGAAAATGTCTAAAACTGAATCCCACAGGATTTCATGCAGTCAGAAAATGTCTAAGACAAATTTCTGCGGGATCCCTAAAAATGTCTAAAACAAAATCTCATGGGATCCCATGGGATCCAAAAATGTCCAAAACAGAATCTTGCGGGATCTCTAAAAATGTTTAAAACAAAATCCTGCGGGATTTCATGCAGTCAGAAAATGTCTAAGACAGAATCCCACGGGATCCCTGAAAATGTCTAAAACAAAATCCCATGGGATCTAAAAATGTCCAAAAGAGAATCCCGCGGGATTCTCAAAAATGTCTAAAACAGAATCCTACAAGATTCCATGGGATCCAAAAATGTCTAAAACAGAATCCTGTGGAATTTCATGGGATTCAAAAATGTCTAAGATAGAATCCCACAGGATCTCATGGGATCTGAAAATGTCTAAAACAGAATCCTGTGGGATCACATGGGATCTGAAAACATCTAAGATAGAGTCTGGCAGGATTCCATGAGATCCAATAACATCTCATTGGACAGTAGAGGATGGGCCGAGCAATTGACAACCTGTAGGATCAAGTGGACCAGCCAATGACCCATTAGACAGTGGAGAATGGGCCCGTCAATGATGAATGTACAGTAGACATTGTTAAAGGACAGGCCAGCCAATGACCCATTGGATGTCAGAGGACGGGCCAGTCAATGATGAATATGCAGTGGTATTGTAAGAGGATGGGCCAGCCAATGACCCAATGACCAGTAGAAATTGTAAGAGGACGGACCTGTCAATGATCCAATGGACGGTAGAGGATGGGCCGAGCAACTGATATCCCGCGGGATCGAGAGGGCCAGCCAATGACCCATCGGACATCAGATGATGGGCCCGTCAATGATGAATGACCAGTAGACATTATAAGGGGACAGGCCCGTCAATGACCCAATGGATGGTAGAGAACCGACCGAGCAATTGACATTCCGCAGGATCGAGAGGGCCAGCCAATGACCCATTGGACATCAGAGGACAGGCCCATCAATGATGAATGACCAGTAGACATTATAAGGGGATGGGCCAGCTAATGACCCAATGGACGGTAGAGGACAGGCCGAGCAACTGATATCCCGCAGGATCAAATGGGCCAGCCAATGATCCAATGGACATCAGAGGACGGGCCCGTCAATGATGAATGACCAGTAGACATTATAAGGGGATGGGCCAGCTAATGACCCAATGGACGGTAGAGGACGGGCCGAGCAACTGATATCCCGCGGGATCAAGTGGGCCAGCCGATGATCCAATGGATGTCAGAGGACAGGCCAGTCAATGATGAATGACCAGTAGACATTATAAGGAGATGGGCCAGCTAATGACCCAATGAACGGTAGAGGACGGGCTGAGCAACTGATATCCCATGGGATCAAGTGGGCCAGCCAATGATCCAATGGATGTCAGAGGACAGGCTGATCAATGATGAATGGACACTACAGATTAAATGACTAGAGGCCAGACAATGACCCATTGGTACATAGGAAGGGCAGGCCTGTCATTGAATGACTGCTACATTGTGACGGACGGGCCAGCGCAGGATGGCCAATCAACAATGGCACTTTGTCAGGTTCACCTGGCATTACCTCAATGCACTAAGTGACTGTTTCATGTGGTTACGGAGAGTGGATGAGGCAAAGAGCGCAAGGGCAGAAAGGGCAGAAAGGATGGTATTGGCTTACTGGAGATAGAGAAAGTGAGGAAGTCCTCAGACTGACACAAAGCTGCAAAGAAAACGTGCTCATGATGATTCAGGCTGGCCAGGATGATCGGCCGTGATAGGGTATGGGTCAAGGACTTTATACATTGGACATGATACATACGACCGGACTGTGAACAACTCGGACTCACTGAGATTCATAGTGGACCACCTTGAGTAGAACGGTAAGGGACAGAGTGAATGTATTTAACTCGAACGTGAACAGCCATGGCCGGCAATGAGCAACGTTGATTGCCAATGTTTGGCCAGGTTTGGGAGACCCTGAGGATGCGACAAAGGGTTTAGGTTTTGTCCGATAAATCGTGATTAAAAGTGTTTTAATCTGGGCTAATGGTCCGTGCGCCCGGATTGCCCGAGCTCCGCTCTCCGTGAGCCGCTCTCTGCGAGCACATCTCCGTGGGTGTCCGTGCCCGCGTCGAGCCTCGTCTTCGGTACGACGTTTGCCTCCGTCCATATTTCCACTTATGGTGCATCCGTCTCGGTAAGCCTGAAGTGCGCTGCGACGGTCGAACAGGAGCCCTCGCCTCTTGCTCACGACCGTCGCGCGCCTTCAGGTATGTTGCTCACTTTCTTGCTTGCAGGCCTCTTGCTCACGACCGTCCCGCGCCTTCAGCATTCAGGTTTTTTTCGAGCACTATTGAAATCTTCGATTTCCGTCGAGCATAAATCCTCTCCATATGTCAGGCAATGGACAACACACAGGGGAACAAGTCCCTCACACAGGGGGAACGACTGCGCAACGTCCGCTCGCTGAGCCCGCGTGCTCCGACACCCAAGAATCACGTCGCTCACCGCCAACGCCCGATACACCTCCTTCATTCAATGTCGAAGTTGTCGAAACTTGCTCGAACATCGTCTCCGAGTTCCGAACAGGAAATATCACGCACATTGAAGCCGTCTCCGAAATCCTTGGGAAGCTCGGGAGTGTTACCGATGTCCCGAAGGAGACGTATCTCCAGGCCGGGCAAGTCTTCATTAACATGCTCGACAGTTTCACCCGAGCTAGGCGTGGCGCAGAGGAGCGCGGACACTCAGGGGCTATTGCCGACGCTACAGCAGGAGGGCAATCCGGTGCCGAAACGACAGAGGCTCAGCCGCCGCCGCAGGACAGCGATAGTCGCTCACTTGTCGGGACAAAGCGCCGCCGCGCACCATCCCCTGACAGCGACGACGATGACGGAGGAGCCTACTACGACAGGAAGAGGCCGCTCGACTTATCCGAAACACCGTGGTTCGAAGTCGACAACTCAGCCCCTCTGTCCGAGGCGCTCGAGAAGACGAGGAGACTCATCGTCCTCTTCGCCGAGGATCCGAAGCGCTGGAAGACTCTCATCACCAACCGGGGTGACTGTCCGCAGTTCCCGGACTCCGAGTGGGCCAACGTCTTGGCGGGACGTACCATCAGCCTTGACGTGGTCCTCACGTCGACGTTCAGCGTCGCCCTCGAGAACAAGCATAAAGAGCGACTTGGCAAGCTCTCCATCTCATTTGACGACGTCGTTGCCGCGAAGAGTGTTACCTCCCATGGAGAATGGCTCGCCGCTTGGGAGCGAGCATCGCGCGCCACTGCTTTTGTCTTCCCCCACCGTGCCAGCGAGCTCGACGCCTACCGCGAGCATATTTCCCAGCTGTTCGTCGTCGTCGGATCCGGACACCAAGAAAAGGTCCTCAGATATGACAGGGGAGTCCGCGCCCGCATCGCGTCGCGACGCAACGTCCTCCTCACCGATATCCTTCAATTCCTCGATCTCCAGATGCAGTGGATCTTCTCCGTCGGCGCTGGAAGTGGCGAAGGATCGGCAACGTCAAGCGGAAATCGCTCTGCTGGCAGGCCACGAAAGCGCGACCCATGCCGACGATGGAACGATGGCAGATGCCCGTCTTCCACCAAGGACTGTTCCTGGGCGCACATTTGTGGCAAGTGCCGTTCGACCGCACACACCGCCAATGCGTGCAGTGCCGGACGTGCCTGAATCTGACACGGAATGTCCGCGGCATCGTCGGATCATGATTTGGTCCCTCGAGGAGCCTCCCACTTACACACCGGCCGCGGACTGGTCCCTCACGGCTCCACCCCTGCCTTCCGTGCCAGATAACGAACTCAACGATCCTATTGCACATCAGACAATCTCTGATCATAGTGATCTCTTCGCAATTCCATGCCGTATTCATCGTGAAAAATATGAAGATTACCTCACAGTTCATCCGAATGTCGCGTTCGTTTCCTCGGTTTGTGGTGGTCTGCGCGAGGGCTATTGGCCTTCGGCTATCACTGGCAGACCTGGTTACCCTACGACATGGGATAACTCTCATCGTGACCTTGCTTCCGATGCCTACCGGAAGTTCGTCGATGAGCAATGCCAAAAAGAAATCGATGTCGGGCGCTTCTCTGCCGCGTGGGAAGCCGAGGAACTGTACCCTGGCATGTACAGCATGCCCATAGGCGTCGTGCCGAAGCCCAATTCCGACAAGCTTTGGCTCATCACCGATCATAGTGCAGGCAAATTTTCGCTGAATTCTATGATCCCAAAACCTACATTCGATGAGAAGGTCCAGCTGGACAATGTACAGGACCTTGGCCGTGTCCTGCTTCGCGTCCAGCGTGAACACCCAGGGCGCCGTCTAGTTCTCTTCAAATCGGATGTTTCGGAAGCATATCGGCAGATGCCGATGAGCCCTTATTGGCAACGGTATCAAGTCGTCTCCATTGGCATATGGCGCATGGTCGACCGGTGCAACGTCTTTGGTGGATGTCGCTCCGGGAATATCTGGTGCGCCTTTATGAGCCTGGTCCTCTGGATCGGGGTTTATATTTGGTGCCTCAGCGATCTGCTCGCATATTCGGACGACACTTTTTCGTGGGAGTTCGCGGAAAACATGTCTTGGTATGCACCATACTCAAGGTGGCTACCTACCAAACAAGCCCGTCTCCTCGAATTGTGGGATGAGCTGGGCATCCCGCATCAATCGGCCAAGCAGATCTGGGGATCCCCCCTCGAGATCATCGGCTTTCTAGTCGATGCAAACCTCATGCATATCACGCTCTCGGCGGAGAGACGTGCCGCATTGGTTGCTGCTATTCGTGACTTCATTTCGGTCTCCGCCGCACGTCACCGTCGTTCTTTGCGCCAATTTCAGGCGCTCGCCGGATGGATCCAGTGGTCTCTCAATGTTTTTCCACTGCTTCGTCCAGGCCTCTCTCAGCTATACGCAAAGACTCGCGGGAAGTCGCGGCCCAATGGCCTCATTGAAATTACTCGGCCGCTTTGCAAAGAACTTGCCTGGCTGGCCAATCACATCGAGCGCGCCGACGGCGTGTTCATGCTCGATTCGCTGACGTGGCATGCTTCTGAAGCCGATCTCATCCTGTACACGGATGCATCATACTCCGGCATGGCATTCTGGTCACCGGCGCTCTCGCTCGGCTTCCAATCCCGTTTGCCCGATGTAGCCGGTACGATCTTCTTTTGGGAAGCACTGGCAGTCGTCGCCGCAATCGACTGGGCATCGTGCCTCGCTATCGATCGCCCCCGCCGTTTACTCGTGTACTGCGACAACACGAACACCGTCGACTTATTCAACACTCTTCACGCACAACCTCAGTACAACGCGTTGCTCATCTACGCGGTCGACCGTCTCATCGCAACGGGCATTGATCTCCGTGTTGTGCACGTCGCCGGCATCGACAACAGCGTCGCTGACGCTCTCTCCCGCTTTCAGGCGGATCGCGCCTCGGGTCTTCACCCGGGCCTGCGCACCTCACTTTTTACACCCCCACGGGATGCGATGGGGGCGGCGGAGTTATGAGTTTCCCCGACCGCTCGACCAGACAGCCCGTGCGCGAGCGCTGGTCACACGAGCGACTGGTGCGCGAGCGTGCCATTGCGCTCGGGCATTCCCTTCGCGCCTCGACCATTCTATCTTACTCATCTGCCCTGCAGTCTTATCTCAGCTTCTGCCGCACGCACGAGTTACCAGTCGAGCCAACAGAAGACACACTATCCTTCTATGTTGTTTTCACTGCACACCATATCCGGCCTTCATCCGTTACCAACTACCTGTCCGGAATCTGCAACCAGCTCGAGCCTTTCTTCCCCGATGTCCGCAATGCCCGCCGGTCGCAACTCGTCACTCGCACGTTACGCGGTTGCCACAAAATTCACGCAGCTCCGCCATCGCGCAAGCGGCCGCTGCTTCGTTCGCAACTCGCTGACACACTCACCCTCTACACCTCCTCGGACGAGCTTGACGACCTATGCTTCGCCGCCATCCTTGCGACCACCTTTCACGGTCTGCTACGACTCGGTGAACTCGTTTGGCCGGACACGCTCGCGCTGCAAGACTGGCAACGCGTGTCACCTCGCGTTTCCTTGCGACTCATGCCTAACGGATTCAGTTTTTCACTACCCACCTCAAAAACTGATCACGCGTGGCATGGTCACGACATCACGATTGCGGGTTCAGAGTCTGCGTCCGACCCAGTTCGCCCCTTCCGGCGATACCTGGCTGTCCGCGACCGTCTCTTCCCCCTTCTGCCGAACCTATGGGCGCGCGCGTCGGGCGACGTGCCGACCCGTGCTTGGTTCATGCGTCGCCTCCGCGCGCACTTCCCGGCCGACATCAGCGGTCATTCGCTCCGCGCAGGTGGCGCGACCGCCCTGGCCGAAGACGGTATTCCTCTCGATTACATCCAACTTCTCGGTCGATGGTCTTCTGACACCTTTCAAATTTACATTCGAAAAAATCCAGTCATCCTCACTGCCTTACTATTCCAAACTGCTCACCCCAATATATAAAATCAATCATGCTATTTGTATGTTCTCTATTTCTGATCTTCCTCTGTAATTGTATGCTGCTTTCGTTTGCCAGACCGCTTCCATTTTTCCATCTTTTTTTTTTTCCTACCTTATCGCACTACTTCTCTTCCTCCCATAGCTATAGGGATCGTCATTTCGCAGTGTTCTTCGATAATACAGCCATTTCCTTCTCGGGCCGCCCGTTCCGCGCGTGTGCGGGGGCTGGCCGCGACTCCCTATACCCTCTGTCTGCTTTCCCGCTTGAGCTCCGTCCGTGCCAGCATGCAAAGGACAATTAGTCGTGATTAAAAGTGTTTTAATCTGGGCTAATGGTCCGTGCGCCCGGATTGCCCGAGCTCCGCTCTCCGTGAGCCGCTCTCTGCGAGCACATCTCCGTGGGTGTCCGTGCCCGCGTCGAGCCTCGTCTTCGGTACGACGTTTGCCTCCGTCCATATTTCCACTTATGGTGCATCCGTCTCGGTAAGCCTGAAGTGCGCTGCGACGGTCGAACAGGAGCCCTCGCCTCTTGCTCACGACCGTCGCGCGCCTTCAGGTATGTTGCTCACTTTCTTGCTTGCAGGCCTCTTGCTCACGACCGTCCCGCGCCTTCAGCATTCAGGTTTTTTTCGAGCACCCGCCCACCCTCCCTTGTTTCTATTCTCTTTGTCCTTTTCATTATCTACTATCTCTTGTATTATCCCGGGGATCGTCATTTCGCAGTGTTCTTCGATAATACAGCCATTTCCTTCTCGGGCCGCCCGTTCCGCGCGTGTGCGGGGGCTGGCCGCGACTCCCTATACCCTCTGTCTGCTTTCCCGCTTGAGCTCCGTCCGTGCCAGCGTGCAAAGGACAATTAGTGCCTTCATAGAGTTTCAGCCACTAGGGCTCTACTCATCTCGTTTAGTCAGCACTCCCTGAGCCAATCCTCGCATGCTCGTCATAGGCTCAGTCCGACACGGACAAGAGGGGGACCGTTCCGGCCCGTTTGCTGACGACGCGTCAACGCGTCAACGCGAGGTTTGAATCTGAACTTATAAACCGTGCTTACCTTACTAGAAACTCGCTCGAGGTCGTCAAGAGTCAAGACACCCTTCAACTTACTGTTATACTTGGGACCCAGCCCAAGGCTACCAAAGACCAACTGAGCATAGGTCGGAAACTCCTCTCCTTCGTTGCGCGGCGCGACGGCCGCTAATTCTTGTACAACATTTTGCCCAATTCGCTCTATCACCCGTCGTAGAGGTGAGTGGAGAAAACACTGGTGTTTCCTTGCTCATAGAGTCCTCACACGCCAAATTCGCATTCTTTATGACAGCAATATGCATCGGTGTCTACACATACTGGAAATCATCGAGGCCATCGTCGAATTTCTGCCGCACGTGCCGAATAAGATCCTGCCTGATTACGACTGCCCCCTTCTTGACAATGACCCATACATCGGAGATCTTATAGTGAGACGCGATGTACTAGCGTTCGCACTTACTTGTCGGACATTTCTCAACCCTGGCCTCAATGCTTTGTGGCATTCGATGGAGTCGGTGATTCCGCTGCTGAAATGTCTGCCGACATGTTCGGGAATTGTATGTCCCACTATCTTACATCAATCATGATTTCCCTGATAATTGGCCATTTAACTCTGAAGAACTCAATTGAAAATATCAGAGTCCTGGACACCCGACGGTTCGACTTCTACGCACATCGCAATCCTTTGTGTCTATCATGAAGATGTTTCGCGCCTTTTGTATCGCTGTCTAAGCGTGACGTTCTCTAGTTCAGGGAGACTGATGATACCTAACCTCCTCCATCTCACATGGAAATGGATCGATGCTTCAACATTTCCATATATTACCCTCTTTGCGAGCCCGGTACTTCAATGTCTCACCCTATTTCCGTTCTCGTGGAAAGAACCCAATGACGACTCCATCTTCTCAAGTGTCTCTAGCCTGGTCGCACGCTCTCCTCGTCTACAACATGTTGCAATGCACAATGAGTTCGAATTTGTCCCTTCGGATGCGAGGGAGACCGCGCTCCTCGTCTCTGCCTTGCGACATCTGACATCTGTTACCATCCGCACGCCGACCCCGATTTCTGTGGAGCTCATCACCATTCTCGCAGACATGCCCAAGCTACGTGTTCTTCAACTCGACTACATGTTCATCATGCCTGTGGAGATTCAGTTCCCAATTCATCCCGGCCTGCACTTTGCTGCTCTGGAGGAGTTAGAGCTAGAAGATGGACAGCTGCACGATTATATTCGCTTCTTCGAGGCTCTTCGTGGAGAACATAGGATTCAAGACCTCGACATCAAGTTTAAGGGGTGTGCCACGAGGTCCAGCATTGCCAGGCTCATCCAGGCAATCTCAAGCAAAGTATCTCGCGATACTTTGTCGGAATTCCACGTGTTCACAACAAAACCATGCGAGTTCCACACCCATTCTTCGCACGCAATCGACAATCAGACGCTCTTCCCGCTACTCGGATTCCGGCAGATGGAGCACTTTTCCCTCACGTGTTGCGCATTTGCTTGGGAGGACCGGCTTTTGGAAGACATGGCGCTCGCTTGGCCTGCACTCAAGAGCTTAGAGCTTCATCCGCACTCGGGCTTGGTGCAAGCATCGAAAGTCACTCTGGGCGGACTATATCCCCTCGCTAAACATTGTCCACGGTTGAACTACATCAACATCATGATGGCACCCTTTGATGGCGACACTGGCCGGCTGCCTCAGCGAGATTGGGTCCACGCGATGCACCTGCGGCCAGCAGAGCTCCCCATGATCATTGAGATTCATGTTTTCCGTCGGGAGTTGCACCCGGGTCTAGCACCGTACTTGCAAAGCATTTTCCCGCTGCAGCCTGCCGGTCACGTCATGTTCAACAACACCACTATCCTGTAGGACACAGACGGGAGGCTATCAAGGCTGAATGTGAGTTTCTTTATCTCGTGCCTTCACATGTGCACGCACTTACGCAACCCTATAGTTCGAGACCTGCATTCTCGTCTTCCTCTGTGTCCCTCTTTGTCTCTCTACGCGGAATGAAAAGTCTTGGCTCGGGTTCAAGTTCTTTTGTAGATGCCAGGAAAAACTGCTAGCGCGCTCTGTGTACCTGTGAGTTAGGAACTTAGGACCCGTCGCGATTATGGACGAGATGACACAACGGAACATGGAGTCCATGAAATTCTTCGAGCAATTCGGAGACGGCTGCGTATCTTCCCGTTCGAGATGCGAAGGTGAGAATTTATTTTGGATCGCCATTATTTTGACGAGGGATCGAGGGGACGTTTGACTCGTCGTCGTCACTTACCTACGAGCTCGATACATGAGTTCAGCTACAACGAGATGTTGTTCTAACGAAAAACGGAACAACGAACTGTGTTCGAACACAGAAAGGACATGTGGCATGCATACATGCATAGGTAGCTGCTAACAACAGCATATGAAAGAAGACTTTACGTGCGGAATAACTGACCATAAGTACTTACTCCAAGGCCCGGAAGACTATGGACTACAATATATAAAAACACATGGTAAGCTCATTGCGTATGTGGATGTCCGCGACGTGCATTCAGAACCTGCCGCGGGCGATGGTGCGATAAAGCACATTCGCCTCTTCGAAGCGCGACGTGCGGAGGGTGAAGTGCGCCATTTCGGCCGAGTCGGCGTCCGAAGCAGGGTCAACAATGTCGAGCTTGATGAGGGAAGAATAAAAGCGGCAAAGCTAGCAAATGAGACAAAGTCAGTAGGGTCACAAGTTGCCACGAGAATAGTGAGGCACTGACATTCTGAACGCCCGTAGCATAGCGGTCGTCGCTGATCAGCCCCTCGCGCTCCTCGCGCTCGGCGTTTTCCAACCACTGGATGCTCTGATGAATAAATCTGCCCAGAACCTCCGTTCGTACGATATCGGCGACAGTCGTTTTGCCGCCAGTCGTAAGATCGACGGTAGGTGTCGTGTCGCGGAGTAATTGTCCAAGGACATCGAAAGACGGCAGGGATGGCGGCAGATGGGCAAGGATCTCCAGATACGTGGTTGCTCCTTGTGGATTTGCCTTCGTAGGCGGGAGGGACAGAAGTGTCACCAATAGGGGATGCGCGATCGATGGATTATGTGCGATCAGGGGTGCAAGGTCTAAGGAAGTTAATATTGACGGTGAGGTTAGTTGCGAAATCAGAGGCCGAAGAAACTGGTCATCAGGTGAGGGTTCGGTTAGGGCCAGGATCATTGCAAGTCATCACAGAAGACTTACACGTTGTTCTGAAAGGCTCAAAACACGTTCGCGCGCTGCCAGAATTAAGGTCATAGCTTGAGACAGGGTTCGAGTCCGTTCATCCTGCTGCGGACTGATGGGGGAACTGTAACCGTTGGTCGAGGGGATAGAAGGCGGGATACCATCAGACAACGCTCTGAATGTACTCTGATCCGTCACGGCAAATAGCGTTTCATCCTTGAAGCTGACATTCCACTATAAATCTGCAGGTCGATTGGACTTGGAGGATTCACTTACCGGTCGATCGGGCTCTTACCCACAATCGCCTCTTCATCCAGAGTCAGATTGGGCGCCCGAAGCCTGGGCGGCAGCGGGGACCGCGCTAAGGTACTCGGTGAATAAGGTCCGATCTGCATCATGTTATAATAATCGTTAGGCTACGCGCGACGATGTGAGACTTACATCGTTCCCATCACCCTTGAGGACCTTCCAGAGGACCCAGACCAGCTGCTCGTTCTCGCTGATGCCACCATTATTTGCCACCTGGGTGGCGATATTTCGTTCTTTTATGAATGCATCGTATAGGACAGACTTGAAGGGATTAATGGCAATTGGGTGCGGGGCATATAATGAGTACAATATGTAAGTGACGAGAATTCGTTGAGACAGCTGTAAATCCAGATGGCGAGGCAATCCCAGAGAAGACTGATGAGCATCGAAGATCGGATAGAACAAAAGAAAGGACTGACTTCAGTACGTGGTGAATCCAGAAGGGGCAGCAGTGCGTCCAGCGCCAGCTGAAATCGCGCGATCGGCTGGACGAGCTGTGCAAACGCCTGAGCCGCCGTCGAACAGGGAAGCGTATATGCCTTTGAGAGTAGATGCCCGACCGAGGCGCGCAGCGTATCACCTTGCGTCGGTGCAGGCGCCGGGGCAAGGTACACCGAATGGCTCGAAGCGGTCTGCATGGATAACTGCTTCTGGTCAAATCAACAACGTAACTCTGCCGGGCTTGGCGTCAGTTCCAGCCCTATTTGCGCCAGACGTTGAAGAGAAGAAACAAGGCAGTTATCGACAAGGTGGAGACCCACACCGATGGACTCAAGAGCTCGGTCATCTCCTCTGCCTCGAGGCCGTATTTACGCCTATTTGGCACAATGATCCCCCGCAACCTAAGTCACTGTGGGGTAAGTTGTTGTCGGACTACGAGTAGCACTTACGCCTCCTAGTTAATCTCACGTTTTTGCAGCATTACAAAGGGGAGAGAGGTACGTGCGATACAAGTCTAAGCATGATAGGGATTTCAGATCCTGCTGCAGATATCGATATCGCGAGATATGGCGTGTCACCACCACAACCGCTCTGGAGCTGGTCCTCAGAGCAGCACTTATCCCGAGCAGAATTACGCGCCAGGATCCAAGTGGATCAAGGATCTGACCAAAGGTCGCCTTGGAACTTTCACTGGAGGCCATTTCTCCGACGTGAACCTGTCGTCGGTTCTATTCACACATCGCCTGGATGATGAGAACCATGTCAAGCTGCAAGTTTGGAGCGCGCCTGGCTTGACCAAGCCCACTTTCGAAGAGGCAATGAAACAAGAGTATAAGCCTGCCAAGAAGGGCGACTCGTTCGGACCATCTTGTAAGTCCTTGCTTTGATTGAAGCCGGGAGCGTCACGAACGAATCAATTGGCCTACAGGGGTAAACTTATTTCGTTGAAATCCCATCTACTTTCTAACCATAAGACCGAAGACAAATCACTGGTGGAAAGTGACAATCAACATACCATCAGATTGGAAGAAGTACGAGCGCGTGCAATGTGACTACGTCTGCTATGTGATCGCATGAATCACTTGCTCATGAACGTGTGTCAGTCGAGTTCGACCCCGACTGCGAAGCCATGATCTACACGACAGATGGAACACCTTTGCAAGGTCCATTCTTTGATTGTGCACTGCTCGAAAAGACGCTGACCAGCCAATAGGAATCACCGGTGGATTTGGCGGCGACCGGCGCGTCGACTACATCATTCCTCTCAAGGAACGAGAGAAAGGCAAATTTGACTTCATCATTGAATCCAGTTGCAATGGCATGTTCGGTGTGCCATGGAATGGCGATATCATTGCGCCTCCCGACGTTCGTAGTTTACTTCCTGACCTCAGTCACGTCTCTCTGAACCATTGCCTGCGTTTAGATGAACCGCACTTTCAAGCTCGCCTCTGCAGATCTGGTGGTACCTAATCAGGAAGCATGGGGCCTCCTTTTGGATTTCACGACCCTCCGCGAACTCGCGGACAGCCTCCCAGGCAACAGCCCTCTGCAGAACAAGGCCATCTCCGTTGCCAACGAGATCATGAACGTGTTTTATAAGCAGGATCCCAGCACCATTCCCGCCGCCCGAAAGCTTGCTGAGCAGGTCTTTGGCGAAGGATGGGAGGCGAAGGGCGAGAAGATCTACGAAGATGCACCTGAGAATGTCGAAGGTGGAAAAGTCAAAAATCCACTGAAGAACACACAGATATGGGGTATCGGCCATTGTCACATTGATACAGCATGGTCACTTATTTTGCTTCGTCTCTTTGATGGGATTCTGACTTAGTGTTTGATTCAGGCTTTGGCCATACCGCGTCACGCAGCAGAAGGTCGCTAGATCCTGGTCTACGCAGGTTGATCTCATGGACCGCTACCCAGAGCATCGTTTCGCTTCCAGTTCCGCACAGCAGTACAAGTGGCTCGAGAAGGTGAGCTCTATCCTCTCGCTATTCATCGACGACTTCTTGACACGATATGCCTAGCTATATCCCAAACTCTTCGGTCGCGTCAAAGAAAAGATTCTCGAGGGCAAATTCCACCCTATTGGGGTTCTTGGGTCGAGAACGACGCGAACATGCCATCTGGAGAAGCCTTGGCGCGCCAGTTCATTCTTGGCCAGCGGTACTTCGAGTCTCGCTTCGGGAAACGCTGCGATACGGCGTGGCTGCCCGATTCATTTGGATTATCGGGCGCGCTGCCTCAGTTGATCAGGTTGGCCGGAATGGATTACTTCTTCACGCAGAAGCTTTCTTGGTACGTCTCAGACTGTTTTTTTAGACCCTTGCTTATACGAAATGGATCTCAACAGGAACAATATGTGAGCCTTTAGACCCTTGTACAAATCAAGCCTGACATGCAAGGAAAGCAATGTCTTCCCTCATTCAACCTTCAATTGGGTCGGCATCGACGGAACACAAGTACTTTGCCACATGACTCCTGTGGTCAGTCCTCCTTCATCCTTCATGTATCTACAGTGCATCTCAAACGTAGGCAGATACATACACTGCGCAAGCTAACGTAGGAGAGGTGCTGAAAGGTTTGAACAACCATAAGGTACGCAACGGAAGAGTACCTTCTCAGGTCCTGTTTCAACACTTCCTTCTTAGAACCTTGAATCGAACCCAACCGCACTGCTTGTCTTCGGAAACGGAGATGGCGGAGGTGGTCCGCTCTCGAAGATGTTGGAGAACGTAAGTTTGTTAATTATCGCGCATCATTGTCGTAGCCAACTTTACTATACTCGGCCATCCCACAGCTTCGACGCATCCGTGGTACTTCTAATTACTCTCGCGATGTCCCTACGGTTACGATGGGCCGCTCGGTGGACGAATTCTTTGACGATGTCAAGGAGCAGTCCAACGGTGGCGATGCGCTGCCTAACTGGTGAGGATAGCGATACAGACATCTTATCACCTGTTGATCCTTTATATTTCTTAGGCATGGGGAGTTGTATCTTGAGGTCTGTAGTCGCCGCGATTACTATGAACAGTGATTGATTCGCTTTCGTGGATAGTTCCACAGAGGAACCTACACGTCACATGGCAAGTCCATGGATGGTCCTTGAAGTAGTATCTCTGACCTCCGAGTTTCTATCCCAGGCTCTATCAAGAAGGGCAATCGCAAGTCGGAAATTCTGCTTAGGGATGTCGAAGTGAGCATGATCTATGCAGTGTATCTACTCTCATTCAGCATTTGCCATTTGCAGCATCTCGCCACTTTAGCCTCCGTTTTCAAGCACGACAAGTATACATATCCTGCAGAGAGGATCAACGACGATTGGGAGAAGGTGCTTCTCAACCAGTGTACGTGATTCCGACTTCATTCCTCGGCTGATATCTTATTGACAATCGGGTACAGTCCACGATGGTATGATTCTCTTCACGATGTATTCATCTCTATCTAATATAGAATCACGCAAGTTCTCCCCGGTTCTGCCATGTAAGTTCTTTCTTATCTTGATTAGACATTAGTCTTAACAATTCTCTAGTGGCATGGTCTATGATGACGCTGAGAAGCTCTACGCCGAAGTCCGTGAAGACGGGGAAGCCCTCCTCGAAGACGCCTTCCGCGCCATCTTCCCCTCCTCATTGCCACTTTCTCCCAGTACGGCCAACGATCTGACCCGCGCATCTACACTTTTTGGGTTCAACACCACCTTCTTCCCCCGTCGCGACGTCGTCAAGGTCCCGCTCAGCGGGCCCGCGAAGGCTCTCGGTGGGAGCGTCGTGCAGACGTCGAAGGACGGAAGTGTAGGGTATGCGCTCATGGACTGCTCAGAGGGCGGTAATTTGGTTTCGGCGAGTTCTTTGGCTAAAGACGTCGCCGAGGCCACCGCCGTGTCTGGTGAGTTGAGTTATGCTCGTCTATGACCTTGTATTGACGCGCAGGTCCTCTAGCTCAGTCGGATAGCGCGGATAGTTTCGTGCTTAAGAACTCCGGCGTGCAGTTGACGGTGACGGGAGGAAGGATTACAAGCCTCCTTGATATCAAGCTTGGGTACGGTGTCAAGTGTCACCAATGCATCACCAGCTTGTGCTCATGTCACTTTATAGTCGCGAACTCGTAACGAAGGGCAAGACCGGAGGCTTGATCATTTTCGAAGATCGTCCAAACTACTGGGATGCTTGGGGTGGGTATTCATCCAGGTATGCTGGACGAGAGGCTGATGGCACGTGTGTATAGATGTGGAGATTCACCACCTGGAGAAAGCGCAGGAGCTCAAATTCGGTAGTGTGAAGGTTGTCGCCAATGGTCCATTGCGCGCGTCGGTGCAAACCCAAGTGAAATACGGAAAGAGTACCATCGACCTTACGGTGAAGAAATCATCGTCAAGCAAGGATTCTTGAACTCATGAAATCTGTTCTCACAGATCTCTGTCGACGCCATCAATGCCACTCTCAAGGAGAATTCACGCCCTCTGTTCACTTTTGATGCTGAAGTTGACTGGCATGAACGTCACGAATTTCTCAAGTGTATGTCATTATTTCATTCAATATAAGTGTATGCTGACTTGGGTGCAGTTGAGCTACCGTTGGACATCCACAGCGATGTGGCGACCTATGAGACACAGTTTGGCCATGTGCAGCGTCCCACACACAAAAACACTACATGGGACGCAGCCAAGTTCGAGGTCTGCGGACACAAGGTCGGTCTATCAGGAAAGACAAATTCCACAGATTTCTTATTTGTCCTTCGTCTATACAGTATGCCGATCTGAGCGAATTTGGATACGGCGTGGCGATTCTGTCCGAGTCCAAATACGGTTTCTCCTGTCTGGGCAATGTTCTCCGCATTTCGCTGCTTCGGGCTGCGACGGCTCCCGATGCAGAGCAGGATCAAGGTATGGGAGATTCGGTTATGGCCCTGTTTAATGTTGACTCTCTGTAGGTAAACATGAGTTCTCTTGGGCCGTGCTGCCCCATGAGGGTCACTTCCTTGAATCCGATGTCCCCATTGCGGGCTACCTGTTCAACTCCCCTGTGCACGGTAAGTCCGTTATCTTCTTTCGGATCAGTTTGCTGACCCAAGCTTCTTCAGTTCGCTTCCTTCGGGACGGAGAATCTCCTGACCTCGTCGCACCACGAAACCCATTCTGGCTCTCGGGGGCGCGTAATGTCTTCCTTGAGACCATCAAGCGCGGCGACCTTGATAGCGATGAAGATGGCCGTCACACTATCATCCTTCGCCTGTATGAGGCGTTCGGCGGCCATGCGCAAGTCAATCTGCACGTTGGCAGGACCATCGTTGTTGACAGGGCCCATACTACCAACTTGCTCGAAGATGACATAGATACCATCGACTTGACGAAGGTGGCCACCACCGGTGGTTCAGTTGCGAAGCTCACATTCCGCAGGTTCGAGGTCAAGACGGTTAAGCTGGTGCTAGGCAAGCAGGGGTGAGAGCAGTTCGCGTGCTGGGATGTGTTGAAGCGAGTCGCTCACTGACGGGTGTTGGATTGCTTCTCACACGCCTCGTTTATCTTACAGGTTCGAGAAGAATCACGGAAAGAAAAATAGCTGGGTGACTGTCGAGAAACCAGATTTCGAACTCTGACGAGTAAATGGCCGTTCAACAAAGTGTATCTACTCTATGTGTTGTGTGTTGTATGATATCCCTGTAGTGCGGACGCTCGCCGTGGATCAGAAGCTGTCTGCCGCTAGGAAAGAACGGAGGTGGCCGGAGGGGTTGAGGCAAGTCCTGGTGAGTCCGTACCGACATTCCAAGTCCCGTACAGTGTGCCACCACCGGCGCGCTAGGTCTGATACTTCACTTCGTGGCAAATCGTGCTTCTTTTTGTTCTCTACGGAGATGAATCATCCTGAGACTCGAGTAAATGGCGGGCTCGATTTGACCCAGTGTACGACTCGGGCAGACCGGCGACATTACTGATGAAACTGTTAGAAACTAGATATCCCGATTAGACTCAGTCGTAGGAAGGGATAAGAACGACTTTATTATGTACCTAGATATCCCGATTAGACTATCGAGAAAGGTACATGAGCTTCTAGTATAACGAGAAGGGAAACAAATAAAGCTCACCTCAGTCGTAGGAAGGGATAAGAACGACTGAGGGAGAGGAATCGGAACATAAGGTATATAAGAGAAATGGGCTGGCGGGCAGAGACGAACATGACATCACACGTAGGCAGAGTCCGTCCGTAAAGGGAGAGAGTATGACCGAAACGAGAGAGGAAGAGACAGATCGCGTCGTCCGGCGGACAACGCATTTCCATGTGATATTCCAACACTCCTCCTCGCAGGGGGACGCGAAGTCTCCTCCTGAACTCGAGGATCCATCTCCTCCTGAACCTCCTCCTGAACCTCCTCCTGAACCTCCTCCTGAATGCCAAGGCCGTTAGCGGCAACCTCCTCCTCAACGTGCGGAAACCGGGGCCAGACCTAGAGCATCTCGGAACTTCACATGAGGGCCGCGTGAGAGTGGTTTGGTGAAGATGTCGGCGACATTCTCATGGGTAGGGACATAGTGGTATGAGATTTGCTCGAGGGCGACACGATCGCGTAGGAAGTGATGATCGAGGTCGAAATATTTAGATCGGCAATGGCTGGACTGTTCACGGGTAAGGCGAAGCGCGCTTTGGTTATCGCCAGCGATGGGGGTGGAGCCAGAGGGGGCGAATTCGAGGAGAGTGAGGACGTTACGGAGCCATAGAGCTTCTCGCGCGGCGTGAGCAGCAGCGGCATATTCGGACTCACAAGTGGAGAGCGCTGTGACCGGCTGTCGCTTGGAACTCCAGGTGATGGCACCACTGCCCAGAGTGAAGACGTAGCCCGAGATGGAGCGACGCGCACCTTGAGGCCCGGCCTGGCCGCCAAAGCTGGCGTCGGTGAAACCTGACAGCGCGAGAGGTTGTAAACCGCCGAGGACGAGTCCGAGTGTTCGCGTGCCCTTGAGGTATCGGGCGACATGCTTGGCTCCAAGCCAGTGGGCGCGGCCGGGGTTCGAGTTGAATTGGCTCAGGTGCTGGACGGCATGCGCGATGTCGGGACGGGTGCCGATGGAAAGGTACATAAGGGAGCCAATGAGCTCGCGATAGGGTACCGTCGCCATTTCGGCACGAGACTCATCGTCGGTTGGGCAGTCGGCATGCGCGAGGCGTACGTTTGGGTCGAGCGGGGTGGAGACTGGATGCGCGTCGGTGAGACCAAACTGCGTAATGATGGAATCAATCAGAGCAGTCTGTGAGATAGTGACGGTGCGAGCAGTGCGATCACGAGAAACTGCCAAACCGACGAGCCAGTTAACAGCGCCGAGTTCGACAATGTCGAAGTGCGAGCGGAGTTCGGCCTTGACACGCGCCATCTCCTCCTTGCTGTCGGCAGCGACGTTCATGTCATCGACGTGAATGACAATGATGGTGCGGCCGGCGGCACGAGCGCGGTAATAAATGCACCACTCGCATTCGAGGCGGTTGTAGCCAAGCTCACGCATGACAGAGTCAAGGAGCTGGTTCCAAGCACGCCCGCCCTGCTTGAGGCCATAAAGACCTTTGAGTAGGTGACATACGTAGTCTTCGAAACCGGGCTCGGCGAAACCGGGAGGCTGTTCCATGTAGACCTCTTCCTCGAGGACACCGTGAAGGAAGGCAGTCTTGACGTCGAGCTGCTCCATTTCCCAGTCGTGGGTAGCGCCGATGTGAAGAGCAAGGCGTTGAGACTCGAGGCGGGCGACGGGTGAGTAGGTCTCATGGTAGTCGACGCCGGGGACTTGGGTGAAGCCCTTAGCCACCAGACGAGCTTTGAAACGCACGGCATTGCCTTCCGCGTCACGCTTGATTTTGAAGACGGGGCGACATTTGACTGGGCGACGACCAGAAGGGATTGACGAGCGCGGGACAAGTTCCCATACCTTATGCTGCCGAAGTGATGCGAGCTCATCGAGATAGGCTTTGCGCCATTCATCGGCGAAGGGAGAGGATTGAGCTTCGGTCCAAGTACGCGGTTCGTCGGCAGAGGCGTCCATGGTAGCCAAGATGACCTCAGGGTCGGGGTCAGATGGAGCGACGAGAGCTGGATGAGGAACGGTTAGAGGAGGCGCAGAACGAGAAGCACGAAGACGAAGGGCAGCATCGCGGGACTCAGCGACAGCGCGTTCGACCCGGGAGACGGGAATGGCTTGGCCGGAGAGGATCGCGTGTTTAGGGGTGGGAACGCGAGAGCGAGAAGAACGGCGTGGAGCGAGAGCGGTGGGAGAAGCGGGAGAGATTGAAGCTTGAGGTAGTGAAGCTTGAGGTATTGAAGCTTGAGGTATTGAAGCTTGAGGTATTGAATCTTGAGATGTTGAATTTGGAGAGATTGAGGGTTGAGATGGCGAAGATGGTATTGAAATAAGAGGGACGGTCTTAGAAGAATCGGGAGAAGAAGGAAAAGGGACGATTGGAGAAAGAGAAGAACTGGAAACAAAAGGGACGGTCGTAGAAGAGGAAGATTCAGAAACAAAAGGGACGGTCTTAGAAGGAGGAAGAGAGACAAGATCAGAATCATCGACGGGAACATTACAAACAGAAGACGGCGACGGAGGCGAATGAGGAAGCGCGGGAATGATACGGCCGGGATAAAGAGAATGAGGCATATCATCTTGAGACTCGAGAAAAAAGACATTGCGTGAGATGATGAGGCGCCGGGACGCACGGTGATAGCAGCGATAGGCCTTGGAAGTCGAGGAGTAGCCAACAAGGACACACTCAACGGATCGGTCGAAGGCCTTGGGATTGTGTTTATTCTGGATAAGGACAAATGCGCGACAGCCAAACTCACGAAGAGAAGACAGGTCAGGCTTGGTGCCATACCAGGCTTCGAAGGGAGTGCGATTGTGAAGGGTGCGCGTGGGTGTGCGGTTGTGCAGATAGCAAGCCGTGAGAAGGGCCTCCCCCCAGAGGCTCTCCGGCAAGCTGGCAGATGAGCGCATCGCACGCGCACGGCCCATCAGAGTGCGATGAAGACGTTCGACACGACCCATGTGAGCAGAGGAGTACGGGGCAGAAGTTTGATGGACGACCCCCTCAGCAGCAAGATAGGCTTCAAATTCAGTTGCAGTGAATTCGCCGCCATTGTCCGTACGAAATATGCCCAGAGGTTGACCAGAGGAGCGTTCGGCACTCGCACGCCAGAGACGGAAGGCATCAACGGCCTCGGATTTCTGACGGAGAAGATACACAAATGACATGGAACTGTAGTCGTCTATGAGTTTGAGAGAATACGCTTTGCCCCCCTGAGTCACCGGCTCCACTGGCCCCATTAAGTCTGCAAACACCTTTTCGAGAGAGCGTGTGGCGCGAGTACCTTCACGTATGCGTGGCATTGCGGTCTTGGCCTGTTTACCGACAATGCAATGTTCACAAGGTGGAGGGCGCACAGAAAGGTCAATAGGCATACCTTGGGCGAGACCGTGACGAGCCATATGGATGACAGAGTCCAGGTTGACGTGCCCAAGGCGGCGATGCCAGGTCTCCAGGGACGGGGCAACACGAGCAAGGTGAGCGACATCAGTGGTAGGCGCCGTCGAACCGTGCAAGGTGTAGAGAGCGCCGTCGCGACGCGAGCCTGTGGCAACCAGTTTTCGGGCACCAGAAGCCTGAGCGATAGAACAGGTGGTCGGACTGTTGAAGGAGACAGCATATCCCTTGTCGCAAAGACGACCAACCGAAATGAGGCGAAGAGCGGCGGTCGGAACGTGAAGCACATCGTGCATGACGAGAACACGCCCTTTGCCGAGACGAAGACGAACGTCGCCAATGCCAGTAGCATAGATGCGAGACCCATTGATGCCACAGATGGCACGCGGTGCGATAGCAGCGAAGGAGATGAAGTCGCCGTGGTCAGGCGTAAGGTGACACGTAGAGCCACTGTCGAGATGATAGATGGTCGGCAGGTCCGAAGCCAGAGTGGCAGCAGCGGTAGTGTGCGACGCCCAGTCGACGGAACAGGCTTCCGAGGCGTCAGACGGGTCAGCAGGTAATTCATCCAGGGCTGGGTCGGCAATAGCAGCACAGGAGAAATAGCCCGTGTCGTCAGCGCCATCAAGAGCAGCGAGAGTGGCGGCGCAAGTCTCCAGAACGGCGGGGGTGGAAACGGCGGCATTGGCCTGAGCCGGAGTGGATGCGCCGGAGCTAGCACCGGTGGAGCCAGGAGTGCGCGCCCCTTTGCGGTCGCGCTCCTTGATTTGCTGCCACTCGGGCTTGCCGAACTTCTGCCAGCACTTCTCAGAGGGATGATTGGACTTGTTGCAGTGCTTGCAGGGGACCCGAGGCGGCCGACCGGTAGGTGCGGTGGCAGCGGCAACAGTCTCTGAGGCAGTTGTGGCGGCCTGGTCGGTACGCAGCTGTTCGCGGTATTGGATGTCGATGCCGTCGAGGCGCTGACAGATCGTGGAGGCGTCGACTGTACCACTCACTTGGAAGCCTTCGTACTTCTCAGGGTGAGTGATAGCGAGAGCCTGTAAGATGATAACAGCGAACATATCCTCAGCGGAGGGAGCGCCAACGGAATACAGACGCTCGACGTCGGTGCGCATGGCCTGAAGAGTGGGGCCGAAGAGGCCCGGGCGAGGGAACCGATGGGCAAGCGCGTGACGGAAATAATTCACTTGGGCGAGGACACCAGAGTTGAGGTAGAGGCGACGAATGCCATCCCAGAGCTCGTAGGTGGACTCGAAGCCATGACAGTGCTGTTCGACACGCTCGCGCTCGGTAGGAGTGATGCGCGAGAGGATGAGTTTAGTGATCAGCGTGTCGTGCTGGACCCAGATGTATGCGCGCTTGGAGCTGACAGCGTCCGTGCCAGTTGGTTTGGGGTACGTGCCGTCGATAAACTTGCGGCAGTAAATAAAATGCAACGCGTCGATGCAAGCCTTCGCCCAAGGGTGGTAGTTGGTATCATCGAGACTATCGAAGTCGCGGAAACTGCGAGTGATCCCCATAATTTGGGTGCGAAGCGCGACATCCTCTTCCGGTGTGAGCGGCGAGAGAAGCAGCGGTCCGTACTTGGCGAGGAGAGGATCGGGCGGCAGGGGAGACGTGCGAGCGAGCAGAATGTATTTCGAAGGAGGCATGACTGACGCGGGCGCGACGGACACTGGCTGACTAGACAGGAGATTCGAGTTCGAAGACGCAGATAGGCCGAAGTCAAATCCGCCTAAGAGATCGGGCGGATTGGGAAGAGGCTTCTCCATGTTCGTATTGGTCGAAGCGTGAGTGCTGTCCGGGATGGGGGTCCCGTTGGGCGAAGTGCTTCTGGAATGTTCAGCGGACATGATGGGAATATCTATTGAAGTAACGAGTCGGGAGCGTCGAGGAAGGCTGAGTTTTAGTTCGAGCTCCCAGGGCCCATAACCTGTTAGAAACTAGATATCCCGATTAGACTCAGTCGTAGGAAGGGATAAGAACGACTTTATTATGTACCTAGATATCCCGATTAGACTATCGAGAAAGGTACATGAGCTTCTAGTATAACGAGAAGGGAAACAAATAAAGCTCACCTCAGTCGTAGGAAGGGATAAGAACGACTGAGGGAGAGGAATCGGAACATAAGGTATATAAGAGAAATGGGCTGGCGGGCAGAGACGAACATGACATCACACGTAGGCGCGTTGTGAAAGCGGGCAATCAAGCAGCATACTGCCATGTCGCAAATCTGGCACTCATGTTATAGGTGTACATGGGCCGAATATTAAATCAATATTAAATAAATTAAATCAAAAAAGGAAGGAGGGGGGAAGGGGGAGACCAACATGTCAAAGATCTCCTGGTCGCCCTCTCCATGGATTTCTTTGAAACTCGGGAACCGAGTGTGACAAGCAGATCTCGAGAGCTCGGGTATTTTTCCGGGGCACCTTCGGCGCCCGAAAAGGTGCAAATCGGGACTTCTCGCTGCTGCGCCATGCGAGAGATATCTTAAATTTTGCAAACGACGGGAGCTCAGATATGCTCGAAACCTCCTACGGGACCCTTTAGTTTCCTGGAAAATGTATCGAGACTAGAAATAGAACAGTCTGACTTCGATTCGACCTTCAGAGAGCTACATCTCGAGAGGTAGACATAGGCGGCCCGCCTCGAGCAGATACCTGCCTGCATCGGGTATGATAGCTAAATCAGCTTCATTTTTTCTGATCTCTGTGTTTTCATATCTCCCTGGAGCTTGGAAACAAGGACCCGAAGCCGATGAATACCCGTCATTCAGCATAGGGCCGAGACTAAGCACCACCTGCATAGTTGGCAATGTTTCTTGCTTTTCGAGAGAACAGGTAACTATTTCGACTCAAAAAAAGTTCGGCATCGACGCTGCAAATGTTCTCGACAGATCGAATGCATCTTAGCATTTTTTCGAGCAGCCATTGTTGAGCAAATGCGGCGCGAAGTGTGCAATTCTGCCGCTTTGTTTGTACATGATTATATCATATAATTTCAAACTCAGTTATGTCGCGTCGACTGTACACCTATGAATTAAGTCCCGCAAATCTTGCTGGACCCAGACGGACTTAACAATTAGCTTGAGCCGGTGGCTGTCCATGTCGCCTTGTGAGGATTTTTCATTCCTGCTTGCCACGATCGATGTGAGACAACTTGCCTCCGCCAGTGCCTCCGGCTACCCACTTCGATGGACAAGACAACAAGGTCACCACTTAGTGCCTTGCTGCGCTTGTCCGCTATGACGAGCCCTGTGGCCCGAGCTGCTTCGATGGATCTGTACGTCTGGTGAAAAATGGTATAAATATGGCCTCGCCAGCCAGGATCAACTCCAAACAAGCAGTTCTCAGCTCGCGCAACAACTCCATCCATCGCATCTTCCTCGTGATATATCTCTTACCTGCAATGGACTCCTTCACCAACGAAGTCATCTTCAGCTCCTCCCAGGAGAGCACCATTCAGGTGCCCACCGATCTCGAGGACGGCGGCAGCGGAGGCTACTCCTACTGCGTCGTCGCCTGAAGGCCTGGTCTTACCGTGTAAGCTCTTCCTTCATTTACCTTGCTGTCATATTTACTCGATGTTTGATACAGAGATGTGTCGATTGGCCGCCGTTGACATCATCGACTCTAGAGTACCGCCCTTCCCGTAGATCGCCATGCTATCCACTGCCTCGTGGCACATACTTTTCTTGACTTTGTACCTTTATCTTCGTTCTTCTCTGTACTGCCGACGCACCAGCGTGCACATTTCTATTGGGCTCTATGCGGACATTCTTCCATGGACATCTTATCCTTCGTAACTTCATTCGTATCCAGTCAGTAGGCTTGACATTATTGCTCGTATGGCTAGATGATGATCAGTCTAGGGTACTTGTTTGCTTACTTGGGTTGATGAGTTGCAATTGAAATATTGGCCTATCGGCATGAATGTCGACTGCTCGCTACTGAATCGACTTCAATTGCGCCCACATCGGTGAGCCGGAGTAACAGCGGAAAGGCCTGATGGCCTGTGTTCACAATGAAGTATTGACCTGTATAAATTCGGTGTATGGTATAATGTATGTTCAAGACCGACCTATGCCTCATGCATGTATGTCCAAACATCTCATCTAAACTGCCTGAATCTTCATGTCATCAGGATAGTCCGCCGAGGACTCGTCTGTAGTGATGTGCTTGGCACTGTGGTTCCCGTCTGCGACGTCGACCATCTCGTGCTGCTCGACGTTGACGAAGACCTGATAGCAAGAGGAAATCAGGACCCTAATAAAACACCGACGACGACAGAAACACACGTGCCTCCGGCCTGACTGAGGTTGTACCAAGCGTAACAACATCCGGGCGCTTTATAAAGCCGTGAACGCATGCATGAGATTTAAGAGGGAAAGACATACTCGTTTTGTACCGCTCTGACGGCCCACCTCCGGATCTGTGTTGGTGCTGAACGCCCATCCGCTACGCGCATTCAAACTGGACAGCAGCGAGTTCGTATACAACTTGCACAGGGGAAGATTGAATGCCAGATGCCTGAAATCACCGAGATGAGGCGCAGGGAGATGATATGTTGAATTAAAGAACTTACAGCGCTGATCCCGTCTGAAAGGAAGTAGGATCAGTCTGCGTCGAAAAAATAACAAACTCATAGAACTTACGTCACCCAGGAAGAGAACACAATCAGTGATAGCGACAATAGACGTCAAAAGACCCGTCTGCACAGTCACTAACATAAACCGTCAGCAAAAATCTGACGGTAAGCTACAAGAACTCACTCCTGATAATTTTGTCGACGACGTCGTCCGTGTGGGAGAAACCGGATTTGTGTTTTCTCTGTTTTCAAAAGTCAATACGCGAACCAGGGTTCAGATACTGGAGCGTACCAGGTGCATCACAAGAATCGTTGTGATGAGCACGTCGGCTACGGCGGCGGAGATGAGCCAGATTACGACAGCCGGCTTGAACTTCGAGAACTCCAAGAACTTAGGCACGAATCCGATCGCCACGGCAGTTCCGAGTCCACCAACTGTGATCTGTCGCTGAGCCAAAGCGTCCCAGATATGTGTGATGAAGAAAAGACTAACGGCAATCCAAGATGGCTGTCGTCGCGATGATTCCAGTAGCCACACGGCTGCCTGTGAGGACTCGGACTCGCCATGCAAAAAAGAGCTGCACCATTGCTCCAATGATTCCCTGAAGCATGTATCAGTGCTACGCGTAACAGTTGTTCAGTATGGTACTTACAGTCATCGCCGGGTCTGCCACAACCAGCCACTCTTCAGCATTTCATGAGAGATCCCTACGACCAGAAAGGCTCACCTGCAGCGAATACTACAGGGAACAGGTTAGCATGGGAAGGAGAAATGTGCAGGAGGATACATTCACCCCAGTTTGCATTCTGAATGTAGTTGATGTCACCTAGTACGATATAATGCAAGTCGTAAGACATCGTAAAAGACGACCTAAAAAATGGGCATACCGAAATGGTTTATGAGCGAGTTAAATATGAAGACCATGTCGAAGACGGTGTTCACCGTATCGCACAAGAAAAGAATGACGATCTAAAGCACAAGCGTGAAGTAGCTTAGTGCAGTTCAAATAAGAGACATACGAAAAACTTCATCCATAATCGATCCCTGTTAACAGCGGAATCATGGCTTGGGCTCGAACAATATTCGTGTCGAATATCGAATACACTACTCACTTTTTGTATGCACTGTAGTAGATATAGATCTGCGTAAGGGAGATCCCGTACAGCATTATGTTTAAGAATGTGCCGACGAGGATCGGGCCGTGACTGAGGCCTACTGCTCAGCCATTTTCCATGACAGGGATGTTCGACACTCACATAGGCTGTGCAACAGCAGCACCGTCCATCACCGCAAGCCTTCACAACAGTCTATTGGTCCGAAATAGTGTCGTGGTGGCTACAGTATAATGTACACTGCTGGTCGTGAGATGGCCGGGCACAGAATGCACTGGGATGCTGGGACGCTCGGAGAGGGGCTGGACGGACACCACGATCGTAAGCAAGATGAGCCGGCCAATTATAAGGTAACTGACGATGACGAGTGCGTGGTAAATTTGAAGGATGAGACACGGACTGCAGTAAGGTAACAGAGGTCCAGGAACCTCTCGTCATAGCCGGCGCTTCTTGAAACTGATACGACCTTGCCCCGCCCCACGATGTCGCTTATCAAGAAAGAATCAGCCTGAGGATTCAATTGAAAGTCGGAGAACTTGACCGTGGACTGCCAGTAGATCGAGGAATCTCCCCGCACGTGAACTCATACCCCAAATTCAAATCCATCGTAGAGACTGCAAGGAAAGCGTGGCATCGGCATTCCCGCTGATAAAATATGCATAAAGTGAATCTATAGCTCGACGGGACGAGCTAGCGAAGACAACAACCTGGAGCAAATTCGGCACGATGAGCACGAAGATTGGGACGGTCCGAAAGAATTCGAAGCGACGCGCGCCCAAAATTTGACACGAAGTTCGTTGCAGAGGCCGGGGAAGTCCTCAAAAATCTCTCTCCGCGACCGTCAGCATTACCTAGGCCTCATCATCTTCAGAAGATGCTCAATGCGAATAAAGAGCCTCCTGCGAGCTGTCGCTTTCGTGACGACAGGTGTTTGAATATTCTTCTGAGGAAGTAGAGCAGCAACTCCGCCGAGAAGGCCGGTTGACTGAACCGATCGAACGTTCGCTCACCTTGGTATGGCGCGGTCGCCTATTTTGGCCTTCTGAATCTCCACGCTGGTAGCATCGGCAAGCATGATGTTCGGCAGGGCTCCTGGAGGAAGAAAGTATGGGTTGTTCCAAACCGCAGGCTTGCGGCAAGTGACCGGCAACTGCCGCTCCAATTAAAATGTTCAACCACTGCCGGCGCCATCGTCACGGACGCCGAACATCGATGCCCATGTTCGCCGAAGTTTGCCATCCCTCGGAAAGTCTTGGTCGTTCCCATGTCGACTGTCAACGCGATATACACTTGCTCTGTCGCAGCATTCTACGTGGCTGATAGCAAAAACCTTGGTATGTTCCCGCCGAGCTCGAGTCGTCGACCCTTTCATCTTCACACGCAACAGAAACATCCTTGTGGAGCTTATGGATGTCTTTTAGCCTCGAGGATTGATACAAGCGAGCTTTGCATTTGAAAGATTTATTAACTGCTCAAGCGACATACCGGATCTGGTGAGATCGGCACACCAACTAATGAGGCCGGCCACCTGCCATATCGTACCATGATAATGTCCAGACGGGTAACATTTGCGGTTTTTGGACAGTCCCGCCTGGGTTGCTCTCCAGGTAAGGTTGTCTGGAACATTCTCGACCGCTTGCGATACCGCGATGAACAACTATGCACGCGTCCCCATGTGAGCAGGTCTTTTCGTTCTCAAGGAAATTTGACCGTTGCGCTGGCGGTCATGGGGAGCATAATCACGAGACGCTTCGAGAATGTATTGCAAAATCTGCTGCAAATCATTCCCACATTGCCGCAGCGTGTTCGGTCTCGATTTATCATCTTCTCATCTTCGAAGAAAGCCGCGCCAGACCATGCAGTCGGATGATCGGTATGGCCTGCAGCAGTCCCCTCCATCGCTTAGCTGTTTATTCCAAAATCATATCCCCAAAGCGATGAATCAACTTACACTAGATGCGCGGACTTTACCTCAACAATCTTGCGTTCCTGGTGAACGCATGCCTTGGTCTATAAAACCATAGCTTGTCGCGTCCAACAATTCAGGACACCTCTTGAACCCTTGTTCACACGAACCGAAAATGCTTGTCTCTATCCAGGACGTCTCCGCGAAGGCTTATGACTACATTGTTGTCGGTATGTTGCTTTCTTGTCCAAACTTCCTCCATTTCTGATCGGTTCCATGTCAGGCGGCGGCGTATGTTCTCGCTCTCACACGCTCCCCTTCGTTGATATCCCTAACCATTTGTTCTTCCCAGACCGCCGGTCTTACGCTGGCCGTACGGCTGAGCGAGGACTCCAAGGTCTCCGTGCTGGTTCTGGAAGCCGGTGGAGCTAACATCGACGATCCCGTTATCCGTAAGTTGCTAGGGACTGCAAACATATGATTAACATCGTTCTGACCCACGCCCCCAAAATGGAACAGTCCGCCCCGCTTCGTATGGGAGCCATTTCAAAAATGACGACTACGACTGGAACCATCGCACGGTAAGTCGGCAGTCATTCACGGTCGCGTAGCTTGCTCACGCGGGAGCGATATCTCCGCAGACTCCCCAGAAGTATAGCGGGGATGTTCAGTACGACTGGCCTCGGTGCGCTTTGCTTGGCCCCTCGTATTCTATCATTTCTCACACCGATATGATTGTCCCTTTGCATAGGGAAGGTGCTGGGCGGAAGCTCTGCGATCAATTTCATGTGTTGGACACGCCCGCCCGCTGCCGAGATTGATGGTAAGTCGAGATCTGACAGCTCCACCACGCCTATCTCAAAATAGTATTGTGACCCACAGACATCGAGCGCCTCGGCAACCATGGGTGGAACTGGAAGAACTTCAAGAAATATTCCGAGAGGTACGCGTCATGACATTCCGTTGTCACCATGTTGACCGACGATTGCTAGATTCGTTGAACCCACTGCCGAAATCGCGAAGATATACGAGTTGCGGACTGACGGATGGACGACGAGCAAGGCCGGTACGTGAATATCGCCATCATCGATGTCCAAAGCGTGTACCCACTTTCATCCGATGACGACACGTAGGATCTATCATCGCCGCGTTCCCTGGGACGATTTACACTCCTGAGCTCGAATTCCAGAAGGCGCGTCTACGTATTCATTCTTCGTCCCTGATTGTACTCATTCTCCATACAGTCGTTGCTAAAGTTCGGTATTCCTTACGCGAAGGATCCCGTAAGTGCGCGTATTGCGATCATTCGGACTTAATTTAACGCAACTTTCGTCGTCACGTAGCTTGGTGGCGACGTGAGTACTTCTACTGTATTATGAGGGAATCATCGTTGACCATTGGTCCACAGCCGAAGGGACTCTCCTTCAACCCCCAGACCGTCGACCCCGTGGACTCCACGCGCTCCTACGCCGTTACCGTAAGTCCCGAATGGTCCATCACGCCGCTAATTTCTAGCTGACATAGATCCCAAGGCATATTATAAACCAGCCAGGGAGCGCAAGAATCTAAGCATCCTCGTGAAGGCGGCTTGCAACCGCCTTGTGACGGAGAAGCGCACTGATGGCACTGTCGTCGGCAAGGCCGTTGAGTTCGAGCACGACGGCAAGACCCACACCGTGAACATCGGGAAGGAGGTCATCGTGTCTGCGGGGTAGGTCTATGATGTTTATATGCAATTGTCGAGCTTTATTGACCGTGCAATGCAGAGCCCTGAAGACGCCCCAGATTCTTGAGCTCTCCGGGATTGGCAAGAAGTGTGTGTTTGGAGAAGCTCGACATCCCTGTTCAGCTGGATCTCCCCGTTGGAGAGAATATCCAGGAGCACATGTACATCGGTGTCACATTTGGTGAACATTTCGACAGCGCGAAAGTCGGCGAACAGTTGCTGAGTTGGACCATACAGAGCTGCGCGATGAAGTTGATACCCTGTCTCTCGATGCGCTTCGCGACCCGGAGGCTCTCGAGAAGCACGTTGAACTTCAGTACGTATCCCTCACATTGGACATGACCAGAAGGCTGACCTCTGCTCTCACGTGCAGGAAGAAGAACGAAGGATGCTTCTCCATGGGCCTTATGGGCTACTCCTTCATGCCTCTGCAGGCCTACTCCCCGCGCGCCGACGAGATCCACAAGGCCGCGAAGGAGAAGATCCTGGCGAACAAAGACAATTACGGGCCGGGTGTCTTCGAGCAGATGAAGGTCCACATCGACCGTCTCGACAGACACGCTCCGGGCTGTGAGTACGTCAACTTCCCTGGCTTCTTGTCTTTCCCTAGTAAGCAGTCCGATTCACGAGTGAGCTCCACGCGCTGACGGTTGTGTTGCAGACCCGCCCAAGCCTGGCAAGAAGTACTTTACGACGCTCGTCGCGATGAACCACATGTTCTCTCGAGGAACTATCGTATGCATCTCTATCCTTGATCAGGCGAGTGCTAGCTGACACTGCTGCAGCACGCCACCTCGACGGACCCACGTGCTGACCCTGAATACGACCCACAATATTTCAAGGAGCAAATCGGTAGGTAGCATTTTCGTGTCATCTCGGGCTGATCTAACCTGTCTGCAGACCTTGACACGTTCATCGAGTGCGTGAAGTTCATCCAGAGACTGAAGGACACAGCGCCTTTCAAAGATATCATCGGCGTGGAGATCAACCCCGGCCCTAACTGCACCACGGACGAGCAGCTCCAGAACTGGGTTAAGAAATATATGAGCACGACCTATCGTCAGGCTAAGTTTATCACATGGCCTGCGTCACTTGCTCAGATGACCCCCATAGACACGTCTTCCTCGGCCTCCATGCTTCCGAAGGACAAGGGTGGTGTCGTCGATCCCAAACTGAAGGCAAGTCGCGCTTCTTTCTTGCCAATCCAGCCTCTTAATACTTCATGCCCCGTGATCTAGATCTATGGCACCGAGAACATACGTGTTTGCGATATGTCCATCCTTCCCATCCACTTCGCGGCGCACCCGCAAGGTAAATTGACTTCCGCGTCTTCTTGTTGATCTAATTGATCGTTGATCTTTCAATTCTGTCCCGCTGTAGCTTCCATCTATGCATTCGCAGAGCAAGCCGCGGACATCATCAAGGGCAAGATTTAACTTCTCCGCAGGTTCCCGGAGCCATTGCTTGACGGTCCCCGCTTCATACATTTATTCCAACCATACGTCCATACCTTGTTCGCAGTCCCCTCATATCATAATACCATGTCGTTAGAAGGATAGAGTCAAGAATACACGTTTATGTACGATCTTCACTGAGCGCCCTGCTCATGAGAGGCGTGCGAGTCGCGGACGCGTCAATACCCTCAACGCGTGTCTGACGTAATAGACGCCTACTATTGTCTTCCACTAACCGCCATCCGACTCGCCCAACACCTCCCAACCCAAGCAACATCTCTCCCATGGATCCCTCCTTTTCAACCGCCCCAGCACCCTCAACTGAATCTGACACTCGCGGTCGAGGCCGCGGCGGGCTCGGCAAATACCTGCGCGCGCGGGGGCGCGGGCGGGGCGGCGGGCGGCCCGCCGTGTTCCGCGAGCGGCTCGTGCTCGAGGATGAACAGACCGCAGAGCTCGACGAAGAGGCGGCGCGCGAGCTCGAGCGCAGGTATGCGCGGAGGCAGCTGGGGAGCAATGTCGATCGGTATGCCGAGCCTGAGCCAGAGTTGGGGTCGGATGGTACGTGCGCTCAGGCATTCTGTCTTATCTGCATGAAGCTTGAGTGCTGATTTTGTGGTCCTTTATTCTAGGCGAGGAGATCGTCGAGGCGGAGGTTGATCTGTCGAAATTCCTCGAGCGGCAGCGGCTTGAGGATGCCTCTGGCCCGGTACTGGCGCCCGCGCCCGAAGACGACTTGGAGGACGTCGATCCCACGCTTGCGCACATCACGGGCAAAGCGCGGCTCGCTCCCGAGGCCCAGTCGCGGAAAGGCAGGGTGCAGACGATCGAGTGGGATGCGGGGCTCGAGGAGATGAGCCGCGAGAAGGCGGTTGCGGAGGCGCATTGGGGTATGTCGGTGCATTTCGTATCTTGTGTCAGAAAGCTGATGGTGTTCGCATACGCAGATCTGAAAACGCGGTTTAGGGCGAATGTCGCGAGGCAGAGGGGACGAGGGACTCCGCGGGGTGGGGCGCCTGCGAGGCCAGATCGAGACATGGTTTGTGCTCCTCGTTGGCTTACTATGCACCGGCTGAAGGGATTGACAGAGAAATCGTATACGGAGGCACCGCCGCTACCCATCGAGTCTGAGAAGCCGCCAAAGGATAAAATGGGGCAGATGGAGGACTTCCTTGACGAGCTGTTGACTTAACCGCTGCGTCGACTGCATCGCACTGGGTGCAAAATCCCATAACCTCGGACGAGATTGTGAGAAAATATGGAAAAAGAAGTACTGCTGATCTCAACGTAATCAGACCGAAAAATAAGAAAGCTATCCTGAATAGCTTCAACATATACAAGTGCAGATATCAAGAAAGTATTGTAAGTACCATCTCAATATTTTCTACATGATTAACATATCTTTAACATAAACCCAGTTATAAAGAACATATGATGTTTGTATTCAAGATTCTCCAATGGATTGGCGCTCTAAATGATATTTACGATAATTTTCACTATTTCTCGCTCAGATTATGCAGAAATCAGTAGTACTTATCTTTCCATATTTTTTCACTAACTTGGTCCGGGTTATCAAGTTCTGCACCCAGTGTCGCCACTCTACCCTGCATTGAGCGATCTTACGATGGACGATGGACGGACTTGGATGGACCTCTACGAGATTGTGTCATGTCGCCTGCTATTGCCAGACTGAATGTCCCAATTGCCTCCACTTGTGAGCTGGGTTTCCTGGATGTGTCCATGGCCCTAGTACGTATCAGCCTTGAACCCTGCCGACGAGGCAGGGCTTTCTGAGCAGCTCATTCGAAACCCCGCAGTGTACACAAAGATGGTTGTATTGTATCAGTGTTGTTGTATGTTGAATCATGATGGAGGATTTCTTGGACCATTCTCGAGCTAGACTCTAGCAGCTCAATGGGCTATATCTCCAGTCCCTCTGCCGTCCCGTCAATGTCGAAGCCCACCAGGGCATAACTTTCTGAGCAGCTGTCCACAAGGGCCGACGACAACCACACAGCCATGATCGTTAATCATTATATTAGAACCGCACTAGTACAAGCAACAAGCCTTATAGTACACCGACACCAACTAGAAACAAAGAACACCGAAACGATCTCTAGCGTGAATCACAGAAAGGACAGACTACTTAGAGTGCGTGCAAGCACTTATAACCTGGCGAAGGAGCGTGGGCGTGATGTGTAGATACGGAAAGGAAAATGGCGAGGTCAATAGCGATACAGTATGTCGGATCCATGGAAATAAGTTAAGTCAGTATTCCGCGGCTCGCGCGTCGGTTAGAAGGAGAGACGAGCAGCCGGACAGGCTAGACAGCCTCGCCGAGATTGACGTACGCTGCCAGACCGGCGCGGCGAGCTGCTGCGCGACCGCCTGTCCTTGCGCTCCTCGGGGACCGGCCCGATGAGCACCGTGGGGAAGCTGAACGGCCGCGGCGAGGCGGGCTGGGCGTGCCCATGTGCGGCGGGCGGGGGTAGCTGATGTGCCCGCAGGTGGAGGGCGTGGAGGGTACGGGCGTGCCGGGGAGCGCTTTGTCGCCTGGGAAGGGGTATGGCGGGAGCGTGTCTTTGTTGCTGAGCGGGAGGGCGAGCGGCATGCCCTTGGACTCGAACGACGTTGTGGTCGTCGTTGTCGTGCTGATGTTGAGCGAGGAGAATGTCTTTGTGGGGAAGCGTACGGCGTGGCTGCTGTCGAAAATGCATGAGTACCAGGTCGAGCAAGACAGACGAACACGTACCGGAATGAAGGCAGGGAGTATGTGCCCTCCGCCTTGGCGGGGCGCCGGAGCACCTTCGTGCGGAATGCGTTCCACACTCTGCGGTACTCCTTTCGCGCCTCCTCACCCAGGCCAAAGAACAAGAACACGATGTACGCCGAGACCGGCATCGCCCACCAGAAGAGCATGATCTGCTGCAGGAAGCCGGGCGGGAGGATAAGCGTCGGGAACAGGTCGACGCGCGAGAAATTCGAGTGCACGTTCGCCCAGGAGATCCATGGCCGCAGGCCGGGCGCGGTGTTGATCGCGAGGTCGTAGGAGGTGAGCGTCGTGCCCCAGACCATCATCACGATCGACATGCCCATGAGGCGCAGGTAGCGGTTCGTCGTGAGAGAAGAGTTCGAGTTGGCGAGATGCGTGGAAAACGCGATGCGCCGCTTCATGAAGTGGTGGAGGGCCGCCGCTGAGGGGATGTGAGCAGGACAAAGGAGAAAAATCGCGAGACGCACAGGAAAAGATGAGAGTCAAAAAGGAGAAGAAGAGCGGCGGGAAGAAGACGATCAGGATTCCTGGGACGGAGAAGTAGGTCGCTGGCTGGCAGCCGAAGTCCTCGATGATATCGAAACGGTGGCCCTGCACCACGTAGTCTGCGAGCGAATCGCAGTGAGACATAGCCAGCAAATAAAAGATAAGAACATACGAAGAATCATCAAAAATGCTGGTACACCGAAGCAGATACAGAGGTCGAAGATCATCCAGCGCCGCTTGGACGCCCTGTCAAGCATGACCACGCGATTCGACGCGATGAATTCGAGACTACGGCAGATGCAGAACGTCGCAGCAGGTAGTGCATGTTGCGCTCCAATAATCAGTTTAGTCGCTATAAGAATGCCGATGAATATGAAAGCGTAAAACAAGCATTGCACTGAGGCACTCACAGATGTCGCACCATACGGGCGACGGGTTATTGACGTTGCCAGCCCATACGATGGTGTTAACGAAGTACACGAGGTTTATGACGAATAACCAGCCCATGATGGACATAGTTGGGATGTTACGAGCTCGCCAATGCCATGGCAGGGGGATCACAACGAGGATGGCGGCGATGAAGGCGGCGAGAGGAAGGTAGGGATAATGCATGCTGGCGGCAAAGGAGAAGGGGCGAAGGGTGGGTGTGAATTGTGGATTGCTGCATGCTGAAGATATATATCGTGCGGTCAATGCGCTTGGATTAAGCCGGGGACAATGGAGAAGCTCAGCTCCCCTTGAGCACAATGGAGTCTGAGACGAGCGCCTGTGCACGAGGCGCCCGTCAAGCGCCTATTGTTCTTAGCCGAACGGTCACATGTTCCATGACTGACGCGCTTGTGGCTGAATCAGACGCGTCTCTCCCTCTAACCCTCAAGTTAGTCTGCGCTGCCCTTTTGAAGCCAACTTTCAGCGATGCTGAGTACTCTTATGTATCTGGAGACCTATTAGTCAATGAAGTTTCCCCCTTTTCAGCAGAAGGAACCGTTCGCAGCTAAATCCAGGACTGACTTACCTTTTGACTTACCCATCCAATTCCGGTGACAGACGAAAGGCCAAAGCGCTCCGACAAGAACTCGCAATACGTTGGTGTTATATCGATGCGAAAGATAAGCTAATGAATTTCTTGAAATACAGTAGTACAGGAGACACAGTAACCCGATAATGAACGTGGAATGCTCGTGATCGGCGAGCGAGTCAAGGCAGAATGTACATCGATCAGCACTCTTTCTACTCAAAAGCGTGGATCATTTCTTTGAATGGTACGAGGTCATTAATATTGTGGTCGTAATCGAAGAATCGAGGACACGGACCGTCGGTAAGTTGGATGGGAAGGCATGAGCGATTCGGCTCGATAGGGTTCAGGCGATGGTGCAGAAACCATGCGCAACATTGGCACCTTTGTGCTCTTCATCGGCCGGGATGAAGTCGGGCTGCTCGACCTGCGGCTGCGAGGCTGACAGTGGAGATTGGGCAGACGAGACTGAGTCCATTGGAGATACGATAAGGATGGTGATGGTGAGGATTGAATGAACACAGTGGCTTTCAACTCAAAGACTGCTCAGCAGTGCAGGATGGGGGCGGGTTCTGGAGACTACGAGACTGTACGAGCTGGGATTTATATAGGACTAGATCGACACAGAGTTTAGAATGAGCCCGATAATTAGCTTGCTGCTTCAGATATTCTTCCGGCAATTGTGTTGAAGTCATGATATCATAAGTTAGTCCGATGAACCGCGTAGTTATATTTTCCGTAAAGGCTTAGGAAATTTCAGTCATTCACAGTACCATAGTTCCAGCGAACAAGTACGACAAGAGCTGAGCAGTACTGCAGAGTTCGATTGGAGAGGTGACGGGATTTCTGCACGGCGGGGAAAGGGGTAGGAGATGCTGTTGCTCCACAGGTAAGGGAACTTCTTCCATAATCCTGCAGCCGCGTAAGTCGGCAGCCGATAGGAGCGGCGGTATTGATACGCAATGCCTTTGATCCTTTGTGGATTGAACGACGTCTCTGGACACCGCCATGGCATTTGACCAGCTTTTTAGGGGTGGGCGCGGTGCACATACGCCGCAGGGATTTATTAACACCCTGTAACTGAACGCGTTCTTGGATGGACGGAAGGTCCGGATTCGGAGCGAAGATGGATCCGGAGGATGCAACTAGACTGACAGCTTAATTGAAAGTCGTATGATGGACTCCGCGCCGTCTTTCCGTTGAGTGCAATAAGGAGCGGCTTCAAGTTCATGCTTCAGTCGAATGGGATAAATGGGATACCATCGCAGCCGACGCATTATCAAAGGAGTGAAGGAGCGTGTATTGCCAGAAGACACGGACCCGGGGACAATCGTAACGGAATGTAACCACTAGCAATACAGATTCTAACGGAAACGCCAATCGATACAAAATATGACCCAATAGTAACCGCGAGCGTAAGGAGTGTGTAAGGTGGGATGAAGCAAAAAATAATAGGTCGAGACCGGAACGAAACATCACGACATACATAGGCTCTCCGCACATTGGACGATGCCTGAAATAACCGTAAGGAGTGTGAAAGCTGGAATGAAGAGAACATAACAGCTTGAAATGGGAACGAAACACCACGGCATAAATAGGCGCTTCGCCGCGTGGACGACGCCTGAATAAATTAGTTCCCTGCTAGACAAGACATTGAATTGAATGAAGTAAGTGGAAGGGGTGAAGTATATACGCACAGTAAGACAGGGAAGAGACGAAAGGTATCATGCGATGATGCAGAAACCGTGTGCGACGCTTGAGCCCAGATGCTCAGAATCGCACGGGACAAAGGATAGCTCGGCCGACGAGGGCGGAGGGATTGTTTCGTCGGGAGTGGTTCCGCCGTTAGAAGACGGAAAGATGAAGCTGAACGCGAAGAATGCGTCCATGGCAATGGTATGGTTGAGGGATGAGGTGCTTAGGTTGGTACAGAGGGGTTCAAATGCTCAGATGCTGAGATGCGCAAGTTTCGCTTGGAGGGGCAAAGACTGGGATGCGCAGATATCGCTCGTCGATAGGGTTTGAAATAGTGGGGTTGCAGAGTCGCCTCGCCTCGCCTTTATAGCGTGTCGCGACACACTCCGCATTGTGCAACTGAATTTGCCTCCGGAATGCCATTGTTCCTGCTCACAATGAGGCGGCTAAGTGCGGACCTTTAATATTTGATCTGCGGCGACTCCATTTGCCGGCGGTCCGGCGCATCGGAGCCTCGTTTCCTCATCCGTGACTGGGCGTGACTCTCTCGTCTCACAACCATTTCAACGCCTCGTGCAGCTTTACGCATGTCGCAGTATGCGATCTTCGCGCCATAGAACATGCATATCGGCTCAGAATCCTCGATGTTCGCTCTGCCTGGGACAAGTCTAGAAGGTCGTGCAGGAATTAGTATGCCTATGCGTTCTTGGCAGTTTGCAGGTGGGTTCATGGAAATATCGAAGCGTTTGCGCTTCGCTGGCGATCACATTGTCTATTGTCTATTGTTCGCTCAAAGTGTGAGTGTTGGCTGGTCTTACCCTCTCCGAAGATCATCGATTATGCTTTGACTGTACCTGGTATTACGGTAAGCTCTTCATCATATTAGCCGTGCTAATTGTCTTTTGCGTGGCGCTGTCTCTTCAGGCGGTCTCCGGTTGCGCTTTGCTACGGCACATATGTATTTAGGCCCCGGAGGCTCCAGTGCACTCACGGTCCTGCTAGCCTTCCTCGACCATCACCCTGCTCCTCTCCTCGTCCATGTCTCCAGCCTCGTACATCACCCTCATTTCTCTCACCATCCTGGGGATGGTGCAGACTGCACGAGGTAAGCAATCGTACGGGCTTTCGGTAGCTTGGATAGATTGCTCACGATTCTTTGATGCTCACTCTAGGTCTCTACACCTCCATTCATATCAACAGCACGATGGCCTCCGATATGTGTGCTCCAGACATCATGGCGCCTACGTCTTCGCCTAATGTATGTACCCTCATTCTGCCGTTGAGAATCGTTCGCTCACTCCAGCCCATCAGTGTGTCTCGCAGTGCGAAGGCCTTCAAAACTTGCGCATCGTATGTTCATGATCATTCGCCCTGTCATCGATTAAGCTGACAGCATCCCTCCATCAGTCGTGTAGCAACCTCGTCGGCTGTCTTTGTCGCCGCGCCCCACCAGATTCTTTTCAACAGTGTATAGACTGTGTGTCCGACAATGCGCGCGACTTCCCCGGCACCGCACAATTTCAAGCTATGGCAACTGCACAAGTAGAAGGTGCGTCCGTCTACGTTACCTCCTCCACTGATTCTCATATCTCGGCCAGACTATGCTGCAATCTGCAGTATCACGCTCTCCATACCAGACAGCATAGACGGCTTGAACTTCACAGATTCGGAGGCGACGTCGCTGTCGTCCGCCTGCCTCCCTAAAGACGCTGTTCTTCCCCCTTCCTTTTTAGCACGACCCACGTTCCGACATGTGTATCCTTATGTTGCTTTCATGTTTGCTGTAGTCTTTATGCTGTATTCTGTATTGCTGTCGCGGAAGTTATGATCACACTAATTCATGTATCGTTATATTAATAGTGGCTATTTTTAATCAAGTATCTGGTTGGGATTCTTGCATGTGGGCATTCTCGTTTCAGCGCTCCTGATACAGAGTTTTTGCAGCGCTCCGAATCGAATCTATCAATTGAACCCTGCGCCTCACTAGCACTAGTCGAGTCTGAGGTCCCAGTCGGGCTGTCACAGCTGCGAAAGCTCGAATGAATTTGATTTGACGTCTGAGGTCTTGTTCAGCGCCTTCTTGGCTGACTAGTAGGCTGCGATAAGGGTGCGGACATGCGCCCATGTAGCATAGATATGCGTGGATAATTATGGGGTGGATATCGCCTGAGAACCATATTTGTCAAGCACACATCACGCAAGGACACGGGAAATACGGGCTCTGTGATTGCTGTAGCGAAGACCACGTTGGCCTGCGCATCGATATCAGAACTCGAAGTTGAAACAAGCTCGACTGCCCTAGGGGACCATATGGCTCACACATAATCGGGTGATTCAGAAAAGATTTTTTTTTTTAATTCGAAGGAGTGTAATGGTACACGTATGAGTACACGAAAGCGAAAAATAACCCTGGGAGCAAGGAGCGACGGCGTAGTACCCCGTTCTACGGGATACGAGATCTAATGCGGTAATACAGTTAGTAATGTTGGTAGCAAGAGGCAGTCATTACTGGGTATAAGGTTAGTAAGGTCGAGGCAGCAGACGTTTACACCATATGTGCAGCGGTAGGTGATGGAGGAAGGGAAGGTACGGAGGAATGCGGACTCGTGGCTTTCGAAATCGGCACGAATACAGATGAATGCCCATCGTGGGAGGGCTTCGAGATAGTCCCAAAGACGGTCGACGTCGATGAGTCGGGGTGTTTGGCATAAGCTCGTGGTGGGGAGACATAGATGGGCAAGGTGCCGACGGATGACATCGTACTGGTCGGCAATCGTGACTTGCTGTAACTAAAATATGATAAGAGGGAGTATCGGCGCAGAAGAAGTAAAATGCATACCCGAACATGGACGAAGGGCCCGACGACTTGCGGGGTGCGTAACCAAAACGGCCCGCAATAGCCCAGAAGGCAAGCTTATAGTGGCGACGCGCTTCTGCGGCGAATCCAAAGAAAGCGAAGAAGATGAAAGCACAGGCCGGCAGAACCCATCTGTTCAGCTCGAGGCCGACGACCAAGATGTGCTCAGGCCTCCAAAGGACGGAGGGGACCTGGTCCACGCGATTGAAGTCGAAATGCGTGTCAGACCAGCTGATCCATGGCTGGAGAGGCGCGGAGCTGGCGTTCAAATAGATCACGACGATCGCGAGAGGCGTCGTAAAGAGCATCTCCGTGGTGGCTAGCGCCATGAGTCGGAAGTATCGACTAGCTGTGAGGGAACTGTTCGAGGACAGAAATTCGCTCATCTGAGCTCGGCGCTGGAAGAAGATACGGAGAGACAGAGCTGAGGACATATGATGAGCGGCGACGACCATAAGCATGATGGTGTGGATGCTTACAGCAGTATACGAGGGACGTCATGCCACAAAGAAGAGGCCACGAGTAAAGCAGGAAGTAGGTCGGGAGGGTGTTATACTCAGCTGGGAAGCAGCCGATTTCCTCGAAGATGGTGAAACGATGGCCTTGTACCACATATGCTGAGGACGGTCATTCTGAGCCAGAGATAAAACGATGAGGGAGAATGACAGACCTAATACTAGACATATTAAGGGAAGAATTACACATATGCAAGTGTCGATCAGGATGTCTCGACGTTTCTGTAGAAGCTGTGAGATACAATACTCATCAACGCAACAGTGCACTAACTTCTGAGCGAGTTATTGATACAGCTTGCATGCGAGCGATATTGAACAGGCGTCTGTTTATACACAAGGATGCGGCCGGGATGCCGATAGAAGAGGCGATCATGATACGTGTTGCTGAAAGCAAGTGTTAGGCATAAGAAAAGCGGCATGACGGGAGAGACGTACAGATATCACACCAGATCGGCGCGAAATTCAACGCATTATCTCGCCACACGACAGAATTGACGAAGCCGTTGAGGCAGGATAAACCAGTCCAGAGCATGTAGTAGCATGTCCCCGAATTCCATGCCTCGAGGTGCCATGGAAATGGGATAAGGACGGCTACGAAGCCAAGGAATGAGAAGATAGAGAAAAGTGGGTAGGTGGGATCGGACATCGTACGGGGAGAAAGTGAGTGGTGGGCCTCATGTCTGCTTGAGCAAAGATATTTATCTATGCCTAGGATACGTTTCTTCCGACGGACAATGAAAGGTAAGACGCACCGGCGCTTATCCAGAAAGGACAATGGAGCGGAGTTTAAATACCTGCAAAGCGCGTGCTGGCCTGACTCGGTGACTGCACCATCAAAGCGACGCCTTTGTCCTCAGACTCCTCTTCCGAGTCTTCGTCAATGCACAGTTGTATGGAGGCCAAGCAGCAGAGGCATCGTGAACGAATTAATCTTCTAATATACTTTCAGACAGATCTACATTCATGACGAAGTGCTTATGCACCCTATACTTAGTCCCCCGCCAGGCAGTCCAGGAAACTCCCATGTCTAACTTACGTATTGTCCAGTCTCCATTGTCCTCGCCTGGTCGATCATGCCCCATTGTCCAAGCGGCGGTCCGGGCGGATAAGGGATTCCGGTTCGGCAAGTGTCAATCTCCTCACCGGCGTATAAAAGCGTAGACAGCAGCAGTCTGCGTCTCACTCTCTCGACCCATTGAAACTCTCGCGTCACCCCCCAACCAACCCACGTCCTTACATACCTTCATCATCTCGCAATGGACGCTTTTGCCTGCATCAACCTCACTCTCTCATCGCCCTCTGAGGAATCCTTCTCATCGCCGTCTGCATCCACGGACGAGTCATCCTCGATCCTAGTCGATTCCGAGCATTCCGGCTCAGGACAAGCATTCGGCTTTTGCATCATCGCATGAGTCCAATTTTTTGACTCTCGCATGATCCCCATCGGTAAGCCCTGCCGGCGCATCTCGCTCTGCACCTGTTTTTACTGGAAGGCCTGTCAGAACAGCAAGTGCTTCGCACTAGCACATCTAACTTATTTGCGCTGTGACCGCCAGGTTCTGTATCCTGTAGTGTCCTGTTTCGATTGTATTATCCCCCTTCCTCGTCCTCTCTCGTCCGGATTCCTTCATCCATATGGATCTCCACGCTCCTTCGTAATGGGTTATTAGACTGTTCTGTACTATCTGTCACGCTCAGATGTATTCTTTATCGTTCGGTTCTACAGCATGGGGTTGACACCTGTGTTTATTATTTATTTATTTTCGGATTTACTCGCCAGTAGAACTATATATTGCTTGATGCATCTACAGTATCGAAACGAGACCGACGGAAGGCAAAAGAACGTGGAAACTCTGCGACTAGTCAGACAAATTAAGGCAAGCTATGACGGACAAGGGCGCCGCGCATGCACTTGAACCTGAAGCCTGTCTCGTTTTCTGCCAGTTCGGAGCAGAATGTGCGAGTCCTCGAGGCTCTGCGGACAGATCTGAGAATGACGTTCTGATCTGCACGAGTCTTTACGCAGGCGCAAGAGCTGCCAACTTGAGCGCTGTCGACGGTGCTGGGCAGATGATGCGTGCTGTTCTATAATTCGGTCGCAATGGTCGGCGAGATATCATAGTGCGAGGTGTAGTATGAGATAAGTTCCCCCTACGAATATTACGCGTGCTTGGAAGTTCCCGAAGACGGAATGAAACAAGAATTACAGCAAGTGGCACGCTCAGATCACCCCATTTCTGTACATTCATCTTGTTGAACCGACCCTTGTGTCGACCAGTCATTCGCATCGCGATCATGCCATGGTTGAGTAAGTTATACGAGTAGATTCTACAGCGATAGAAAATATAATCTAGTAGACGAATATCAGTGAGTGATTAGAATCCGAAACTGGTCAAATTTCCTGGAATGCTTTCTCTAGAACGCTCTACAGCCAAAGCGTGATCGAACTGGTGAATGTAAGGTCGCGGAGTTCGAACCCCATTGTTCCGTCACGGCGTCACAGTGAGACATTCCAAACTCGGCAAAAGACAATGGCGCGCGCGCTTAGCAGCTTGCTTTGTTCCAGTGCGCATTATCATTATGCAAAGCAACAATGGGAGATGCAGGCATAGAGCCCACATATACATGCGGCGGGCTCTTGGCCTTTCACACTACCTCATCCCCCGCCCACATCCGCCGCTACCATGCACGTAGAACTCCCTATTGGCGCTTTTCTCGCCGCTGCCGCCGTGCTCATCCCTCTTCCCTGGCATTGGCGCGCCCGCAATGTCCCAACGCTTTCCATCATTGCCTGGCTATTCGTTTCGAACTTGATATACGGTATCAACACCTCTATCTGGGCTAAGAGCGCGATTGTCGTCGCTCCAGTATGGTGCGACATTAGTGAGCTTTAGGTCCTATGGATTGCTTTACATCGCTCTGACAGCCGACGTAGTTACCAAGATCCAGATAGGCAGCAATATTGCTCTTCCTGCTGCCTGTTTCTGTCTCTGCGTGCACCTTGAGAGGATAGCGTCTGTTCGTCAAGCTCATATCACCCGCGCGAGCAAACGTCGCCACATGATTTTCGATTTGTGCATGTGTTGGGGCCTACCCATCATTTACATGGCATTGCGTGAGTGTTGATTGTACTCTCACTCCCTTTTCTTGTCGCTCACGCTCTACTTACAGATTACGTTGTTCAAGGACATCGATTTGACATCGTGCAGGGCTTCGGCTGCCGTCCCACTGTGTACATCTCGGTTGCCTCGATCTTCATTGTCTTCCTTCCGCCACTCATCCTAACCGTTGCGACTCTGATCCTGGGTGGTAAGTATATCTACTGTCATGTGTGGCCTGATGTCTGATCTTCCGTTCTTAGGAATGGCTCTGGCTCACTTCTTCCGCCGACGCCTGTCTTTCACACAGCACCTCCAGCAATCCAACTCCGCGCTGACTACTTCACGTTACCTTCGTCTTATGGTCATGTCCCTGGTGGAGATGTTCTGGACGTTGATCGTCTCGGCTCTCAATGTCTGGTTCAGTTGCCGCGGCGGCCTTCGACCCTGGATCAGCTGGTCGAATGTCCACGTTGGCTTCTGGCAGATCGGCCAGTTTCCTACTGTGTTGATTCCTGAAGATGATCTGCGCTGGACATTTGCCCTCTGGTGGACCATTCCTATCTCCGCATTCATCTTTTCCGCATTCTTTGCGTTTGGGGAGGAGGCTATGAAGGAGTATCACGCATGTCTCGATTGGGTCCGCCGTCACGTTCTCAGGCTCCCTGCTCGCGAGAACGTCTTTATGGGCTCATTGCCTTCATACGTGTACGTTCTAGCCTTCTTATGGCACCTTATCCCTGCTGACGCGTTGATTAGCAACCCGATGCCACCGAAATTTTCGTCCAGCAACACATTCTCGTCCATGGATTCCATATCCACTGCCGAGTCCAAAGTGCTTGCTCTGCCGCATTCCTCTTCGAGCACTGCCCTTCCATCATACGGATCGACACCATCATCCCCTTCATCGTACCCAAGCACACCTGTTAAGCATTCGCTCAGTACACCAACCCCATCGACGCCTTCGGATTACCGAAGCAGCTACATCTCGCTGAACGGGGCGCGCATCACTGCACCTCCGCAGGCGGCCGTCCCTACCATTTCCAGGCCGACCAGCCAATCTGTCATCATCATTGGGCCGGTGCCCGACGAGCGGCGGGGTCGCAGGTCACGAAGCAGTTCGCCGCGGTCCTCCATGAATGGAGCAGTATAGCCGTATATCACGGTCTCGTTCTGCCACCCCAACCTACTAACCATGACGCTGACGCACTTGGTCGTGTCGGCGTCATCTAACTTATTCCGTTTCCCTTTTTCTTTTCTAGTCACCACTGTATCCCTACCTCTGCTGACGAGTTCATTACCGCCTTACGGCCCACGCTCCTTCGAAACCAGGTTATATGATGTGCTATTGCATTACGGTCACTCTTTTACTACCATGATGTCTTCCGATTCGTTTTCATTTTCGACTCATTCACGGCCTTGTACTATCACGAGCGACTTGTACTAGTATCTTGTGAATAAAATATTTAACCTCCAGTTATCGACCGATAGCTTCCTTGCTTCATGATCGCGTACTCTGCGGACAGCACTAATAGTAAGGCTTCGAAAGGTCCCGTATAACGGCACCTAATAGACTGAGGCACTTTTTTTTTGAGTCAAGACAGACTGAGGCACTCGAGGGAGATCGCGCAGAACATGAGAAACACTCCTACGATTCTGTATCCCTGTGCAACAGAGACGTGGCCTACATGCGTGTAGAGGTTGGCAAACGAAAGTTTTCAATTGAGACAGAGCTTCTCACTAAACCACACGAGCACGCAACGGTAGAGTATCCGGGTATAATCAATTCCATATAATAACCCAACGAAAAGAATCCAGCCCTGAGACCTGGTAATACAGAGTACCAATCGAGTGGCTACAGTGGGGGAGGACAAGACAAGGCAACAAGGAGCGTGGGAGGCCGAAGCGGGGGCAAGTACATACGAACGAACGAGGGGAAGAAAAACGAAATAACGATAGAAATATCGTGCGGGAATAATGAGACCTCCACAGATGAGACGAATGGATAGGAGGGATGGAATGTTTGTACACAGTCGACTGCGAGACACGAGAGCGTCAATAGGTGAGTTAACGACACGAGAAGATGAAGCCTTACCAGGTCGAGTTAATACAGATGTATAACTAGCGGTGGGATACACAGAATCATGCGACTACGCAGTACCAGCTGGCGCCGCCGGCTCCGTCGTGCTCGAGCTCGACTGGCATGTCCGAGCAGGGCGGAGAGGATGAGGATGGCTGCTCGTGAGGAGCGGAGGATGAGAGCAGATGCTCTTCGAGAGAGAGGAAGGTATCCATTGGGTTATCGCAGGTTAAAGGCGAGAATACGCGGAGGTATGGTGCGGTTTATTTCGTGGTTGGGCAGGGATGGGCATAAAGGAGGAGCGAGCGAGCGATATATGAGGGCCAGTGAGGACAATGAAGCGAGACGCCATTGTGCAAGTAGGCGTCGGGCTCTTGCCGGGCCGCTCCATATTCGCTTACTTCCGGGCTCAAAGCGGCCGGGCAACCTTACCTTTCGGAGCCGCTTTAGGTTTTACCCCGGCCCGCAATTTCCAGATGCGCTCGAGAATAGAGGGCAAGCGCGAGAGCAAGACACATCTGAACGGGACAACAATCGGAGCTTGTCATGCGACATGAGAATGCTGATACGGCTCATCTGTTTCCCATCCGTAAATCTCAGTGGAGCTGCACATGCAGCTGCAATCTATCAGAATATTCTGCCCGGGAGAGTGATCGTGGAATGGGGGAGGTGCGCCAAGGAGGACAATGAGAGGATGCAGTATGTCCCGAATTGGAAATAATGACTAAGCGAAATTGGAATGCCGCGGCCATGAAGTTGCCTCCGTTGCCTCCGTTGCCGCCGTTGCGCACGATCCAAGCACCGTCTGCTATAACTCTCGTCGTCGCCACCATCTCCTGACTTCCCTGTCAAAGCTCATAGAGCGTTGATCTGAACCACGAGGCTCATATCACTGGTACTTACCTCACTGTCTCAGACCCTCACAATAACAGAATATCCAGTGGAGATTATGAGACACCAGTCGACTCGACGACCTTCCCAAGATCTTCCACCCTGGGCTGCAGATGTTTCTACAGAGAAAAAAACGTGCAATATGGGGTGCAAAGCGTGCTCCGGTCAGGAAGATAACTAACACGCTAATATGTGATTTGTCTTGAATTTGCCGGTCCGCCATTGTTCATAAGCGCCGGCCCGGACCCTCGCCATTGTTCCTACCTTTATAACCTTTACTGCCGCAAGGCTTGGTCCAGCATATCGTTCGCTTTCTTGCACCTGCACACACGTACTCGCACCTTCGCCTTCAAAACCACCCACCCAAACCACTCACACTCTCACCACATCCCCACATCCTATACACATTTTTAGTCGCAATGGACACCTTCGAAACCTTCGACCTCTTTTCTTCTGTCCCTCTCGAGGGCGCGACATCCTCATCCTCATCATCCACGGAGCACGGCGACGTCCCTCTTGACGAGGACCACAAGTACGAAGGCTTCGCGGGCTACTGCGTCGTCGCATGAGCGGCGCTCGTAGCCCTGTATTTGTATCTTTATTGCGATTATCGCAGTACGTCTCTCGTTACCTTCCTTTCTTCAGTGTCTTATCCTCATCCCGTGTCTACAGTCATTATTCGCTTCGGATCCATCCAGTGTATCGATAACGGCTTCGTTATGTACCCCGTTCCATCGTTCCGTCTCAGCGTCCTGGCCTATTTATTCCTCTTCGGAGGGTAGACGGTCATTGACCCCTCAGTCACTCATTATTCTCTATCTTCGTTCTGTATTACAGTACTCAACTCGCTCCTTGCTTCGTTTCTTTCTCTGGTAGTGGTTATGTATGGGCTGCATCTCTGTTGTAATCACTCAATTGTATCAGTTCCGACTTGCGTTCGCGTTATATACCCGCCTTGCTGAGCTTGGCTCTGCTTTTTCTTTATACTACTATGTGCAGCTGGAGGTCTATGCGCGAAGAAGGTGAAGCGATTGAGCTGGTCGCAAGGGAGCTTCGCGCGCCTGGTACTCCGATGCCCCCGAGACGTGCTCTGTTGTGTGCGAGGCATTCCGTCACCTGTGATCGCATACTCCTCGAGTTCCAGCTAAGCGTAGTCGGGAGCCTCGTCATTCTTATACCCAAGTCGACACCGACTACGCATCACTGCAAGGCTTTACTCGATGAAAAGAGCTGAATATAGATTACTTGGAACCAGTGCTAACGATACAATACTAATGTACAAAGCCCACGACGAGCAAAGCAAACACAGACAGGGCTACAAACGGCATGAAGGGCCTGTAGGAGTCGTACAGCGGCGGCAGCGTCTGAGCCGAGATGACCGTGGGCAGGCCGTACCAGCACTGCTCAGCAGAAACGTCAGAACCGGACGGGTTCTGAACGACAATGTCCTGGGCGGCGAGCGACGAAATTTCCGAAGTAGGTGGGAGGTTGCCACATGCGACGGCGTAGGCTGGTGATAGCAGGCAGCCATGGTCAGTGATGTTGGGGGGAGGGCAAGAGATTGTGAACTCACCACTGAGACGAGTGGGAATGACCTGCAGAGCCATGACTCCGTTCGCCTGGTGCAAAGAGAGCTGGCATTTCAAGCACTCGTTGAGAGCCAGAGGGGGCGCGAGCTCGCAGATACAGGCTGCGCTCAGACCCGAGCAGACCTGCGAGGGCAAAGCCAAAGTCAGTCCAAGCTCGGCCGGATTCAGAGCAACAGCACAAACCTCAATGGATCGCTGAATGGTCTTGCAGACGCTCATGCACTGTATCATGTATGAGTCACAGGTATGAGACATGATACTGCGAGAGACCTACTTCATTTACGACGGCAAGACCGTCTGTAGCGCCGCAGGTCTCGAGCTGGACGACGGGCAAAGCGGCGGGAGTCGCGCTCACGAGGCTAATGACTGATAGCAGTCAGTAAGAAGACATCATAGCAAACGAGAAGTATAAAAACACACTACAGGAGATGGCGTAGAAAGCGATGAGTGATACAGGGAACATCATGGTCGTGAAATGAGCGAGAGGCCGGGTCCAGCGAGGTTATATGTAGGTTCGAAGGTGTCGATAAAATGTCCAAGAGAGTCTGGCAGTCAATGCGCTGGTAAGATGTTGGGTGCAGTCGAGCAAGCTTGTCCAGCACAAGCCGGGAGGCCCGCCTTATAGCAACAGCTGGCGCTTAAGAACAATAGGATTCGGCTGCGAACCGCTTACGGCCGAGCATACAGCATGGCAAAGCTCACTTACCGGTATCCTTGGAAAACTTGGGCTTTGATCAAGCATGCCATACAGGGACTGCTTGGATAAGTCTGAGCAAGGATCCTACTTACCGTCATGAACGTGATGGAGCAAGCTCAAGCTCAACGCGACGGCTCGAGCGCTACTGTCTCCGGATTGGCGGTCCGGTGATCCCGGCCAGCGGCTGGTCTTTTTTTATTTTATTTTATTTTATTCAAGGATTTATATAGCGCCGGCGAAGGCCAGTGGCGCGGAGTACATACAGTACAAAAGATAACAATGAGTGAGGCAGATGCGTAGGTAGACGATCAGCGTAATCGAGAGTTCAATGAAGAACCACAATGGAACAACGTAGCCATGCCAGGGTAGGTCGTGGATGGTGTGAGATGATAGCGAACTAGTCGTAAATCAATGGAAGCTAAATAATGGTAGCTGGTGCGTCGGAAAACGTAAAAGCAGAGTCATTGCCCGTTAAGTAAGAAAGAAGGAAAAAGTGCTCCGGGCTCGGACGAGTTGATGAGGAACTCCAAGAAGTCGTTGCGTGGTCGGGCATAGTGTGTGCAGCTTTTGAGAATGTGACGGCGGGACTGGATGTGGGGGCACCAGTTGCACTCTGCATTTTCGAGGGGGAAGAATCGTGACCGGAATTCACCAGTGGGCGCGTGATTAAGAATGGCACGAGCCATGCGTGCGGCAAGAACAGAGGAGTCACCGAAGGCTTTAATGAATGGGCCTCCATTGATATGAGAGACTCGGCGAAGGCGTGCATTGGGGATGAACTGGTGTCCGATGTGGGAACGGAGATGCGCTAAGTGCTGCCATTCTTTGGTGACATTACGCGTGATGCGCTGGCGAGCATAGGCGTGAGAGATGTAGGGGGTAATAGGGAGGGAAGAAGCTGCTGCGTTCGCATCCTGATCAACGAGTTCATTGTTCTCGATATCAACATGACCGGGACACCAATGAAGGTGAATAGAGCGCTCGGGGTGGCCGAGGAGCCAAGTGCGGGCAACACGACAGGCCATGACAGACAGCATCTGAGATGCGTGATTACGGGTGTCGAAGAGCGTATGAAGCGTGGCTTCATTGTCGTGAGTATGCAGAAGCAGAAGTCTAGGAGTTGTCGCTTTTAATTTTCTGTTCTTGTTTTGCTTTCAATGCCTGCATGAAGTCATCTTTGACAACAGATACGCCGTTGTCAGCTACAGCACACCAAATAAAAGGCATCCATACCCGGCATTGAATCCAGTGAGGACGAACCCCAGAGTCAGCCCACGTTGCTGCGCGGAGCTCTGCTTGTATCTCGGGAAGACAGTCAGCATGAGGTCCGATAACGAATCCGAGACCGATGTGGGGACTGAGACACCCTCGAAAACTAGTAGCAATGACTTAGGGGGAGGTCCACTATGTTGGCATATTGTGCCCGCTGTGCCGAGCCTCGAGTCTACTTCCTCGCGCGACTGTTGGATCTCGGAAAGCGATGTCGGCAGCCGAATGTTAAGACTGATCACTTCAATGGAAGGACACCACTTTCCAAGTGCATGCAGCACCAGAATCGTGAGTGCTGACGAGCGGCCCTCAATGGTCTGCATGGGTGCGATGCGCGTGAGCAACGCGTGTGGCCAGGCCTGTGCCGCTTCTTCCAGGAGCCCGTCATCCATCACGAGGGAACAAGGTTCCAGGTGAAGTAACGTTAAGTTGACGCATGAAAATAGGAGCGAAAGTGCGCTGGATGGCGAGGCGGGAGACTCGTTCCCGTGGTCGTGGCCGGTAGCGATGCTCGACCGGTCGTCAGATGACCGTTGGACAGAGATATGCTTCAATGCAGCCGCAGAAGTGCATTTGACGAGCTCCGTAAAAAGAGTTCCTAGTGTCGCATTGGGCAGACAGCCAGTGTATTCGATCAGGAAACGCCCGATGGCCAGTTTGTCATCTCCATCACTTCGGAGAGCCTGAAAGAACTTCACGCAGTCCGTTGCTGGAGTGTGAAGTATGTATAGGCTGCGGAGCTTTGGCAGAATTAAAACGCCATCAATGCTAGATGCTTGTAAAGCGCGCAGTTGAAGTGTGTGGAGATTGACCATACCGGAGAGATGGCGCAGCGCGCGTGTCGATAGGGAAAATGATGTCCCAAGGACTTCCAAAGATGGGATGGAGAGTATGAATTGCGAAGCCTGATCAATGCAGGACTGGAGCTCCGTGCCAGGTGGACGGCTCCAGATGCTCAGCATATGCAAACAAGGAGAGCCAGCGCTCAAGGACGATGCGGCCGGATGGATGGAATCCACCACATCCTGTGGTAGATCAACTGGAAGAACCCGGAGTTTTTCGAGATTGGGCCCCGCAAAGAAAGGAAGGAAACGATGCGAGGGATAGTTAGGGTTGAAGCCGCGCCACTCCAGAATTCGTAGCGCCGGGAATGGGACGCGCGGAGAAGGTATGGCCTGGAAGAAGGCAGTGTGGACGGCCTCGCTGAGGAATCCATGAGCAAAGTCGATATGCTTGATGCGGGACGCATAATATTCAAATCTGCGGAGACGTGTCACTTCGACTTCGGGTTCTGTCTATACGCAAATGCTACGTCAGAGATAGCTGCACAATAATGCAACACAGTTATGAGCATTATACATACTGATGAAGAGGTCATAATCCCTGTGTTAGATGACAACGCCTGTTCTCTCGTCATCCCCAGCAGTATCTGTGCGAGCAGAGATAAAGAATGCAGACAATGCCAGATCTCGTCCAGACAGGGCTCCAGGAAATATTTTGACGCAAGCGCCATAGACAGCACATTCCGCAATTCTGGCTTCGGACATTTCTCGTGTCCTTCGTACGGGTCAATAAGACGCAGCGTGCGCCTTGACAGCATTGACACAACGACCGCGACTATGTCGGGATTCTGAAGACACTTATGCATGTTGACGTCAGCAGATGCAATTTCCTCTCGTGTACCTGTTGATCCCTGCTGATTACAACACATAGTTGCCAGTGAATCCACCGTTCGATATTGCGCACCTCAATAGTGAAGAGTCGCTTGGTGTGAACCACGCCGCCCGTGGGATCGGTGACCTACTAGGCTAAGGCCGAACGACCTCGAAGCCAACGCTTGTCTCGTGTTCGTGTTCGCCATTTATTATGGCTGCTCACCTGGAAATGACTCAAGTTGAGTTGACGACTTGGGGAGCAACACGCAAGTACCCAGCAGGACAGCAACCATGAGCTCAAGAATTCCTCCAAGACGACTCGGATGATCGCTAGACCGCCGCGGCAACTACCGGGCAAAACGGTCATAGCAAGGGGACAGCGCCGGAGGCGGAGGGAAAAAATCGGGCAGGGCTCGGGGAGGGGTGGCAAGGGAGGTGCGCGGGGCCGACGCAGGAGGGTGGCAAGGGTCGGTCCACCGCAGGTCCACCGCGAGGCAGGGCTTCTGCCGGCAAACCTCCATCACGAACCGCTCGCTCGAGCTGGTGGAGGCGCCCAAGCCAAGCGTCAGGATCTCGCCAGTGATCGTGCCCAAGGACGCGGTGCAGGGAGCCCGGGATCTCGAGTAAGTAGCAAGTAGTTAGGACGTTCTTGTACGCTCTGCAGGCGCGATCAGCTTGGTGCTGTGGCGCGCTCGCGCGTTCGCCGAGTGTTATCGACGGAGGCAACAAATGCTAGGGGCCAAGTGCATCTTGCCACTGACCCTCCACATCCACCATGTCCGACATCACTCTCATTGCCGAGCCGTCGCCCTTCATGCGAGTTAACGAGCCCGCGACAGTTCGGGACCGTTACGATGGCCTCGAGAACTACTTCCCCATCTACAAACTACCTGGCAGGCACTTCAAGCCAGATGCAGGATCCTTCTACGACAGGATGCTTCATCCCGGCTCGAGGGTCTACTGTGATGACAACGGACCATCAATCACGCAGAGCGGCTGTAACGGACGATAGAGGTCGAGCCGCTACTGTCCAGGAAGTCCAAGGTAGGCGAGCGAGTGAGGAGGGTATAAAGGTGTCATAGACCTCCTAGAGAGAGTCCACGAGCTAGAGCTAACAGAACCGAGGATGCCTCAGTCCTGCAGCCAAGCAGATGAGTGATGAGCTGGCACCTCCTCTGAGGGCCAGCAGCAGATATAGACCTCCTGATGAGGGTATTGGGGGCCACACACCTTCCTTTGAGGGTTGGATCCCAAGAGAACCTTTCAGATATGAGGAGAACAAGCAGAGACTGAGACAAAAGCAGACAGATGGTGGTGAGTTGGCAAGATAGATGATTATTCCCAATAAGGAAATCCGCTCTAAGTACATGATTCAAACTCAGCTATCCTAATAAGAAAACTCTGCAAAACTCGAAAAGTAAGCCAGGTAGAAAAGAGTAAGAAAGTAGAAGACTATAGTAGTAACTGATAAACCATCCGTTACAGAGCCCCCCCACTTTCTTGGTCTTTGAGACTCCTGAACACAAAGTGAGTAGTGCAAAGCTGAGAATGAACAAAGCAGAAAGGGAACAAGACAAGACTAGAAAAAAAAGAAAAAGGGTTAAAGTAGAAAAATCAGAGAAAAATCTAGAGAAGAAAGTAGAAACAAGATAAAAGTGAAAAATTAGAGTGAAAAATTGGAGAAGAAAATTGAAGAGAAAATCTGCATGTGAAGCTCTGCAGCTCCAGACTTAACTGCACCAAGCTCTCTTAACAGAGCAGCCTCCAACCCTAGCCAAGCTACAAGTCCTCCAGCTGCAGCACTTCACATCCAAAAGAGAAGGATGAAAGATGCTAAGCCAAGGCCACAGGCTATCTCAGCCACCCAGACTCCAGACTGCTCTCAGCAAAGAGACAGGATCTCTTCAGCTCCTAGGTCTCCAAGCTGGTCTCAGGATGGCTGAGGCCTGAGGCATCCAGCCACTCCTCCAGTCTGCTCACAGCAGGAAGGCAGGATCTCACAAGCTTCTATGCAGCTCCCAGCTGCTCTCAGCCCTAAGGGTCTGACTCCAAAGGAATGCTGGATCCAGTGCTCTGCAAGGCTCCAGCCTCCCTCCTATACATCCCTATAGCCCCCCATCGCTAGCTCTGTGCAGGTACTCCCAGTAGATGGACAGGGGGAGCGAAACCTCCATACCTCTAAGGTCCCAAAATCCTGAAAACTGTGCCACAGGCCCTAGTCACACAAGCCCCCAGACTCCGCATCAGAAACTAGATGGAAGTCCAAAATATGGGTGGATGGTGGGGTCGAGGACGGACGATGAGTGAGGCGTGCGAGCCCCCCAGACTGGTGCAGGAGATTTGAGTTGAGAGTAGACAGGATTGAATGAGGATCACAGAGCATAAGAGCAGCGAGGGTTGCAGATAAGCAGAAAGGGATGGATGCCATCCCTAGGATGTTGAAGGAGATAAGGATGGAGAGAAGGGATTTGCGGAGCAAGGTCGTGTCGGATTAGGACGTGTGAGGGCGCGTTTTGGAGGTGTGAACAATGCGGAGGAGATGCAAAAATCCGCTTGTTGATTTGTGGTCTGGATGCCGAGATATGGCTGAGCCAAAAGAGGCCTAAATCGCCAAGTGACTTGCTGGATGACTACCCGAGCCATAGAATACCCCAGAGCTTGTATAGGGATTCAAAAGCGTTCGAGTATGCGAGCAGAGCGCAAAAATCCGCATCCAAATCGGTCCAGAAACGAAGGAGATGTGGCAGGATAGGGAGGATGGCTAGCTGCAAAAGCCAGGCGAAGGTCGAATGGGAACGGCTGGGTGGATGACAATGGGTGAGGGCTTGTTTGAATCCCTTTCTTGAACGTGTTAAGGGCCAGAAGAGTTTGCAGCGATAGCACATGTGGATCGAGCGCTACAAGCCTTCTAAGGCACCCAAGAGCGCCATCAGTTCCATTGGAATCCAACGGAATGGGATGGCGTTCGTAGAAACGTTTTGGGTGCCCCAGAATACGACGATTATTGCGGTCCAGATGCAAAAATCCGCTTAGGAATTCGTCCACGGATGGCAGAGATATGGATATGCAGTCTGGGCCCTTCCCGGAGGCTGTGGCCCCATAGGTGAAATGGGAAGGGCTGGTCGTATCAGGTCGTATGAGGGCTTGTTGGAATCGCGTTAAAAACGCAAACTTGGGCGTTCAAACCGTTTGACAATCTGCCAGATATTCGGCCTTGGGTGTAGAGATAAGTCTGGCCTGAAGAACAGAGAGATGGTGAAGAAGGGAGCCTCTCAGGGCAGAACAAATGCAGGAATACGAAAGCGAATTCTCAGTGGATTCCACCGAGAAAGGTTTCGAAAGAATTGGAGGAGAATTGAAGAAGATACAAGGAAAATTCGCCCCAGAGGGAGGAGGAAGAGGAGATGATTCGATCTTGAGAACGGCTGGACCAATCAGCACGATCTTGGGCTTGTTGAAAAGCGTTTGCAAAGGGTAGGCTGAATGTAGGAAGAACAGGAGGAATGAAGCTCCAGTGGATACCACAGAGCTTCATCCAAGTGCCACTACATCGCCCAGGGTCGCCCAAGTCCGGCCATTGGCAGCCCCCCAGCCTCCTGGTCTTAAGACGAATGAATATGGTGAAATAAAGGAATAGATGACAAGAAACCGCTTGTTGATAGCACCCCTGGTCACGGAGATATGGAGCTGGGGCTGCCTGGGGAATCCCCTGGACTATGGACACAATTCCGGAGGAACGGCTGGACGTCCCTCAAATCGTTTTGGTGTTCCAGTACCGGGTCAATAATGCGAGTCGAGTGCAAAAGACCGCTTCGAAATCGGTCCAGTATTAAGGGAGATACCAGCTGGCACTCAGGAGGGGCAGCAGGGTGAGTAGCCCCTCGAGCATAATGAGAACCGGTGGTCGGATCTGGACGTATGAGGGCTCGTTCGAAGCGTATTTGCAATGCGGACTCGGGCCAAAAGTCCGTTAGGTCATAGCTAGCATAGGCGCCACGCTATGGCCATCTTAGCACACCAGGGAGCGTCCTTGATACCCTCGGATTCCAAGGGGATGGCTGGACACTCTGAAAAGCATCCTGGTGAGCGGAACGGTCCTAAAGGCACACGTTGACGTGCAGAAACCCGGTTCCAAATCGATAGAGGGAAAGGAGAGATACAGCAGTGCAATATGATCTCTCCTCCAGGCTGAGCAGGATCGCCGATGAAATGGGAACTAGGGCTCCAATCAGCTCGTACAAAGGCTCGTTGGAATCATGTGGATGGTCCAAATCGAGGCATCCTGTCCGTATAAGGATCCGTGCAGAACTGACTTCATGAGCCCCAGGATAGTCCGGCCATAGGAGATGGACTATGGCGAAGATTTGACAGGTTGGGTCTTCTCCCAGGGTGAAAGCGGTTATGCGAAGGTGTATCAAATGCTCCATGGATTCCACGGAGCAAGTTTCGAAGGAATTGAAGAAAATTTGAAGGAAATACAGTGAAATTTCGCTTCAGAGGGAGGATGAGGAGAGCATGAAGATATCTTGACAACCGCTGGAGCGCTTGAGACGTTCTTGGGCTCGTTCGAAAGCGTTTGAGAAGGTGAAGAGGATGGTGGAGTGGTTTAAGGAGCAGGGGCAAGTACAAAGCACGATTTGTGTCCAAAACCTCCCTACATCGCCTGACAGAGCCTGATCTCAGCGATCTACAGCCCCCCCAGCCTCCTGGACTTGAAGCAAGGTGGAAAGCGTTTGAAGAGCGAATAGGATACAAAAGAAACCGAGGGAATCCATCCAGAAATGAGAGAGTTAGAGAGGGGGTGAACTACCAGGCTCCCTGACCCTCTCCTCGGCATGGGAGTCCTCGAGGCGAGGCCCTGTTGATAGGGCAGTGAAGCGAAGCATCTCTATGAGGACTAGAGATGCATATAGGGCCCTCCAAGCAGCCAGAATTGGGCCGAAGGAGGAGCTGGAGGCAGGGAGCTGCCCAGAGGAGGAGGAGGCCTGGAATGGCCGAGCGAGTCTTGCGTCAACAGACAGTGGCCGGAGAACACATGGGACATGTTCTGTGCGAAGGTAGAGAGCTCCTGGGACTGCCAGGGACATGGATTCCACGTCCCTGAGGTCCTCAACTCGAGGAGGAGAAGGAGTCTTGATGGCAGGAGGAAGAGCACCTGCATACTGGAATAGGATATCGACACCTTCGGCGACTCGTGCCTGCAAAGTGCGCCAGGCCCAACGAACGTCCCAGGGAGACAGTGACCCATGGAGACAGGAACAGAGAACGAGATCCCTGTCGACCATAAAGACAGAACTCGGGGGGTATGGCAGGCAAAACCCAACTTGATCGAGCAACGATTGAAGTCGCTCGATGACCTCTAAGGCAAAGTGGAGCAAGGGCTCCCTGATCCGAAACTGATGGGCTTGGATACCAAGCCCATTGTCGACAAGATCACTGTCGACAAGGGAATGAGACCGGAGAGCAAGAACGCGGCTCTCCAGTGAATGGCGATAAGATGACTTGACATCGTCGCTTGAGATAAGGAACCTGGACATGGATGCCACGTCCAGGGAGAGGGGAACTGAATGAGACATGTGAAGTCCTCACCAGCCAGCCAGAGACAAGTGGACTTCCGGATATGTCCACCTTTGTAACGGACGATAGAGGTCGAGCCGCTACTGTCCGGGAAGTCCAAGGTAGGCGAGCGAGTGAGGAGGGTATAAAGGTGTCGTAGACCTCCTAGAGAGAGTCCACGAGCTAGAGCTAACAGAACCGAGGATGCCTCAGTCCTGCAGCCAAGCAGATGAGTGATGAGCTGGCACCTCCTCTGAGGGCCAGCAGCAGATATAGACCTCCTGATGAGGGTATTGGGGGCCACACACCTTCCTTTGAGGGTTGGATCCCAAGAGAACCTTTCAGATATGAGGAGAACAAGCAGAGACTGAGACAAAAGCAGACAGATGGTGGTGAGTTGGCAAGATAGATGATTATTCCCAATAAGGAAATCCGCTCTAAGTACATGATTCAAACTCAGCTATCCTAATAAGGAAACTCTGCAAAACTCGAAAAGTAAGCCAGGTAGAAAAGAGTAAGAAAGTAGAAGACTATAGTAGTAACTGATAAACCATCCGTTACAGCGGCATCCACATCGGCCTTACTGCCGTCGTCTTCGAGGTCGAGGGCCGTGTCCGCCCCGACTACTGCTTCCTGTCATCAGATGGCGATCGGGAGCACCCTATCAACGTAGACGACGAAGCGTACCGATGCGCGCCAGCCCGGTTCGCTTCGTGCTGGCTTGAGGCACCCGATGACTCGGTCGAGGGGCAAGATAATTGGCGTCGCGCGCTGCTTCAGCTGGAGCGCATCGCCCGCCATGCCGATAGCGGCGTTCGCATGGGTGAATTCATCGCGCCCGAAGATCGCGAGGGTCGCGAGGGTGCTGGTACCAGCAACTTGTCCCCTGCGAAATTGCAGGTCTCGTGGACAGCCCCGGTATGTCCGCTATTCCCTTTTCGCTCTTCCCGCTTCAAAATCTCATGTTCCGTACTCTCGCCTAGCCAGGCTTCGACAACCTCGATGTCCTGCCCGTGTTCGACGCTAAGCACGGGCATGTCGCAATCCCGTCGCGCGCTCAAATGCCTGTTCACAAGCGGGTTCGCGTCCGCTTCGTGCTCCATTTGGGGCCAGTTGTGCTGGACCTAGGAGGCCCCATCATCGCCGCGAATTTTGTCTTCATGCGCGTCCTCGATTGAGGTCCGGTCCCCAAGTTCTGTAGCTGTTGCATCTGAAAAATGTTCCAGTGCTATATTGCTCTATATAACTTATATAGAAGTCATAGCTCCATAGCAATCCCCTTTTATACATAGGGCTCTCATAGCTGAAGGGCAGTCTATGGTAAGCTATGTAGTCAGATAGGATTGCTATGCACTACTATGATAGCTATGATAGCTATCAAAGCATAAGGCATAGCTATAGTAGCTATGGTGACTATGTCAGTTATGCTAAGTATGTCCATTATCATATCATATCTAGCTTAATAGGATTGCTATCTATTTTATATCATCTCTCACTCATATATAACTTGGAAACACTATAACTATATTTCAGATATCTAAGCTCTTTTATAGACTTATTAGTTTTATCCTATCTCAGACAAATAAAACATCGAAATTTTAAAACATTATATTAAATTTCATAGTACTAATACAAACATTACAAAGTAAAACTACAAGAATCTTATACTAGTATACAAACTATAAGAAAAAGCTATGCAACATTACCAAACATTAAGAAAAAGTGAAATCAATCTAATATAATGACACATCATTAGTATAAAGTAACAATCAACATAAGAAAGAACTAGAGACTTACCTAAAGATCATAAAAGCGAAAATGAAGTCTACAAAATTAAGACATTAGTACTATCAACAATAAAGAAGACAATAAACTTACCAACAACATACAAAGGCTGAAGTAATATAGCAGAGAGGGAAGAGAAAGACGAGGGAATGTCGAAGGGAGATGGTAGTGGTTGAGAGGAAAGAGAGGTCGCGCGTCGCGCGCGCCTTATATCGCCAGCGCAGAGCGGAGCTCGAAATGCGACTGCCGGGTGTTGCCGGGTGCCGCGCCAGAGGCTGGTGACTTAGATTTCACTAAGTCGGCTTGCATGTGCGACACCATATAGTACAATAGGTACTTTTGTAGCTCATTTATCGTGTAGAACCGATGATTCTATGTTCATGCTGTTTTTTTCGAATTTTAAAAGAATTTATTTGATTTGTTGGACTCGAAACCGCCAGCCGCACGAGTCGAGACGCGCGACTTGGTGCGTCTCTTGTCTCCATCCCCTACCTTGTCTCGTCTCGCCTCGACTCTCGCCACCCGTCGTTCTTTACACAAGCAACACACGGCGTCGTTCGACGGTCGGGAGGGCCAGCAGGAGGACTGAGGGCCTCTAGGTAAGTAATTATTACATTCTTTTTTTGATCTTCATGCTAATCAAACGAGTATCGCTCGTTGCAAACGAGCGATACTCGTACCGTTCCACCACCAACCACGAGACCACCCCATTCCGCTCCCTCGACGACGCCCTCGACGATGACGACGTCGGGTCTCGTTGCCACGGCAACGGGACCCGACTAAACGTCGTATGACGTGCTCTCCCCCCCTCTGCCGCAAAATCGACGTGTGAGTCCCCGCGCCGACCCTGCTCCCGCCCTCCCGCCGCCTTCACCGTCGCCGTCGCGTCGCCGTTGCCCCCGCCATCGCCGCCGTCGCCCCCGCTGCCAGCGCGCGTCTGCCCGCTGCCAGCGCACGCATGCCCGCGCACGCATGCGTGTGGCCCCGCCTGCATGCATGGGGCCTCGCGTGCCGGCAACTTCGTGCGCATGGCCGCGGACGGTCGCCAGCCCACGCACGCACGCTGCGCTGGCAGCTACGGACTGCGCGCGCGGGGCCACGCACTCCGGCGGACGACCGCGCCAGCGCATGCACTACGCGCGGTTGCGGGCGATTCCAACGGCGTGCACACAGCCGGGACGGTCCCGCCAGCGCGCAAGCTGTCGCGCACGGCCTCGCACTGTGTGTGCGGGTCGCGCACGCTGGCGGACGACTGCGCCAGCCATGCACACGCGTGCGGGCAGCCGCGGACGACCACGCCAGCGCGCACGCGCGCCGCGGGCTAGCTCGCTCGCAGGCGACCCCAACGGCGAGCACACGGCCGCGGGACAGCCCCGCCAGCGCGCAGGATGTCACGCACGGCCCCGCCCCGCCTGTGCACGGCCGCATGACGGCCCCTGCGCGTGTACGCACGCACGGCGAGGCAATTACACATGGGCCTGCCAGGCCCGGCCTTGTCTGCCGATGCGGGGCCACGCAGGACGACGACTGCGCGCAGGACCGCTCACGACCGCGCCAGTACATACGAGCACGGTCCCCGTCTGCTCGCGCGGGGCCACGCAGGCCGGCGGACGACCGCGCCAGCCCACCGCGTGCGAGCAGTCGCATCTGCGCGTGCGAGGCCCGGCGAAGGCGTACGCAGGGCGGCTGCGCACGCCGATAACGGCGCGCGTGCGCACGTGTAGCCGCGTTTGCGTGCGCGAGGCCACGCACACCGGTGCCGGACGACTGCGCCAGCACCCAGTGGGCGCTACGTCGTCAGTGTGTGCCGTTATGTGCATGGGAGGCATAGTAGTTAGTCCCTTCTGTAATTTAGCACACCAACTTATAGTATTAGTGACATTTAAATTTAATAATTTTGACTTCACACCTTTGATGCCTATATCTGGCTTAAAGTAGTTAGTCGACATAGTGTTGGTAGGAGCCATAGCTCCTCTTAGCAAGTATGATAGCTCTATGTATTTGACAGTAGCAGCTATGTAGGCTATGTATTTCACACTGTCTGCTATGAAGGCTATGATAACTCTCATAGCTCTACATAGCTTAGCAGGTCAGAGCCATAGACTCCATAGCTTACTTGTAGGATCCATAGCTTGACCTTTTGCTATATAAAAATTAGATTTTTCAGATGTGAGCTTTTCTGTCTAATTTCTTTCGTAGGTCCCAGCCCTCCTAGTCTATTTCGAATGTATCCTGCTTCATGCTCAAAATTATGTACTACTACTACAATATTTGTATGCTCCTTCGGCTGCTGTACTATAGTTCCTGGCTCTACTGTACATGTAGCGAGCTGTCAGAGCGCTCGGCTGTTGCTGTGAATCCATAAACGAAGTGTTTGCATCTGAAAAATTAGAAATCTATATAGCTCAGTACTAAAGTATGTGTCCTAACATAGCACTATGGGATCTATATAGCCACCCTTGCACCTATGTAGAGCTATGCACATTATGATAGCCTTTATAGCAGCAGGCAAAAGGTATATAGACCTATATACCTGTAAGCCATTACTATCAGAGCTATGTACCATTGTAGCCTTGCTATGGACTCTATCAGCCCTATGTCAGATATGGTAGACTCCATAATCACAAGTCAAATTTTTTGATTTTATTAAATGAGGGATTTCCAACTTCCAAAAAAAAAGATTTACTAATATTTAGGGATACAGTTACAAGGACTAGTCTACAGCTACAGAAACTAATTGTAATTATGAATCTCATTCGGGCAGCATTGCACACATGTAAGTTACGGCCATGCACCATCTTGTAGCAGTCACACGCGGGCTGCTGACGTGGCGCGAAGGGCGCGGACACGGCGCGGATGGCGCGAAGGGCACGGACACGGTGCGGATGGCGCGGACACAGCGCGGACACAGCGCAGAGCGCGTGGATGTAGCGCGGATGGCGTGGAGGCAGCGCGGAGGATGGTGAGCCCGTGCGGAGGGCGTGGAGATGATGCGGAGGGCGCGGAGGTTGCGCTGAAGGTGCGTAGGCTGCGCGGAAGGCGGGGACGCGACGTGGAGGGCGTGGAGGTGACGCGGAGGGCGTGGAGTCGACGCGGAGGGCGTGGAGTCAACGCGGGGGGCGTTGAGGCTGCGCGGAGGGCGTTGAGGCTGCGCGGAGGGCGTTGAGGCTGCGCGGAGGGCGTTGAAGCTGCGCGGAGGGCGTTGAGACGACGCGGAGGAGGTGGAGACGACGAGGAGGAAGTGGAGACGACGCGGAGGAGGTGGAGATGACGCAGAGGGCGCGGAAGCTGCGTGGAAGGCGGGGAGGCGATGCGGAAGGCATGGAGGCGACGTCGAGGGCGCCGAGGCTGCGCGAAGGCTGCAGACGCAGCGCAGAGGGCGGGGAGGCTGCATGGACGGCATGAAGGCGGCGTGGAGGGTGCAGACACGGCGCGCAGGGCGTCGACGTGGCACTCGCGCGGCACTCGGAAGGTGTCGACGCCACGCGGAGGACCACAGGCGCGTGCAGCCGGGGCCACACACGAGCTCGTACGCATGCAGTCGGCGCGTACGTTGTCAGGGCGGCGTGGAGGGCGTGGCGGCGTGAGGGCAGGCGCAGGCTGCACCGGGGGCGTCGGAGCCACACGCAGACAACGTCGCGTGTTGTAACGCGACAGCGCTGCGAGGGATGCGGCGAGGGTGTGAGAACGGCCGCGAGGACGTGAGGAAGGCGGAGAATGGGAGGGAGAGGGCGATGGCGGCCGAAGGCATGAAAGAACGAGAGTATCGCTCGTTATCCGAGCGATACTCTCGGAATTAGTACGATAAACGCAAATACTGTGGTTTTTTTTACTTACCTTGAGCCCCTCCTAAGCCTCCAACTAATCCTGCCGATCTTCGGGGTGACGAAAAGCGAGAAGAGCGACGAGGAGGGCGGGATACAAGGGGAGCTGAGTGAGGATAAAGAGAAGTCGAACGACGCGCCGTGCTTGAGCTACCGAAAGTGCGAGCTTAAACGTTTCGAACTTTACTCTTCGAATAAAATCGTTATAATTCAGAGAAAAAGACGGCATGTATATTTTATTAAAAGGATTCTATTGTATGAGCTACATATCTAACTAATCTACTGTACGCTACTAAACGGCAGACACAAGTTAACGAAATCTATCACTTAGCCTCTGGCGCCGCGCCCGGCAGCGCCCGGCAGCCACGTTTGTGGCTCCGACCGGGCACGTCCGGGCTCAGCTATATAAGGCTCGCGCGACGCGCGTTCTCTTTCTCTCTTCAACCACCACCTTCTCCCTTCGCTCCGAGTCTGTCTTTCTTCGCTCGGTGCTCGGTAAGTCTTTGTCTTTTATGTTTGTTAGTCTATACTTATCTTATATCTTTAGATTACACTTTTTGTATAGTCTTGGTAAGCTTTAGTATGTCTTGATGTCTTGTTGACTTCCTTGATTTATAGGTTATGTTTTCGCTTTTTTTCTGTTTTGTTATAGTCTTTGTAAGTGTCATTACTCATTCATCAAATATATTTTTCAATTAACTTAAAAACTTTTTAGTATCTCTAATATATAACTTGTAGTTAATTATCAAATGTTGTAGTAGACTTAGATTGATTTAATATAATCTAATTTGATCAATTCTTTTGTTATTATCTTTCAATGTGATCTTTTTAATATGAATAAAGTAAGTATAAATTTGCTTTATAGCTGAATTATGATTCTGATAGTTCTGATAGATTTTATTGCTTTGATAGATGTGTTAAGTCTACATATTGAGTATAGTATAAATAGATAACATAGCTCTGATAGATTTAATAGTTAGGTATCCTATAATAGCTTCATAGTTAGCTATGATAGCTATAATAGCAGATCATAGCACCCTCTTTAGCTCTATAGCATCTCATAGCACTTCATAGCTCTCCCTTTGGGCTATGAGAGCTATGTAGTAAAGGGAGGTGCTATGGGCCTATGACTTCTATATAAGATATGTAGACCTATGTAGGACCTGCATATTTTTCTGATGTGTGAATTTGTGAAAGCCTCAATTTCGGATGGATGCGAGCGCGCTCGGTACCCAGGCTAGATGGACACTGGAATGCTGTAAGGCCGTAAATACTGAGACGTGTCGACGCGGCGGGACGTGCTCCTCTCTGCACTCCTTTCTGCACTTCTACTTGCTCCCTGCCACTACCGCACTCGCACGATGTCGACATTCGAGCCGCATGTCGTTCGCACCGCAATTCGCAGGTCGCCTTCCCCGGGCGAGCGCTGCAAGTTCGACACTGACTGGGACAATTCAGTGAGTATCGGGCACACGTTAGTGGGTTCAGACAGCTGCTGACACTCACCACTAGGTCAAGACTCGCCTCAAAGCCTGGAAGAAAAGCAGCAAGCACTCTGACGAGGCGTGCTCGGACACTCAGTTCGACTGGGCGGTGAACGTCGTGGCATATGTCACGTACCTCTACAATGCCACAAAGCCGCCGCCGCCGCCGCCGGATGCACCTGAGGACGCCGAACCGCCCAAGCCGTTTGCGCTGAGGGCGGGTATTCCCCTCCTCGGCCCGCTCTTCGTCCCTCCAAGTTATATTCACCTGGAGAAGAGGTCAAACGTGCCGATGATCGAACCAGCGACTGCTTACCTCAAGCCGCTGCATATCGTCCATCCATTTTACTACCCCAAGCTTGCCCTGTGTCCTCGGTGTGGTGGCGACAATGTCTGGTGGGACGGGTGGACCTCTACGGGCCCGCGTGAGGTGTACGGCGTTCGACGCGCAGAGCTGGCGCTCGGATACCAGCTCAGGTGCAAGGACTGCCAGGACCTGAAGGAGAAACAGGTCACGAAGGAAGAAAAGAAGAAGATCACCTACTCTTGTGTTACAACTAACTCTTTGTTTTGGGAGAGGTGGGAATACTGGCAAATCCCCCGTGAGTATTCGAGTCGCTGAATCATCCAAAGTCGAACGCACCTGATGCTGACCATTTTCTGATGGAAGGCGGCGCCCCGCTCTTCTTCCACAAGTGTGCGATCACACGCGATCTGCTCGACCTTATTCTCGAAGTGCGCCTTTCTAGTACGTCCATGGGCCTAGCAGAGAACATCAAACGTCAGTACTCTCTGGGTTCAGTTGCTTACCGGGCTGATGTGCTAACTCCCACCGCAGAGCTGCACCTCCTCGAGTACCATCAGACCGTGCTCGATTTCCTCGAGCGATGGAACCGTCGCGACGTCAACACGTGGGCGCCATGTCCGCTCAAGGAATTCTGCAGCCCGTTCGACTCCGACGGCTTCAACAACCGCTCGATTTCGAGCGGGATGATCACCGACATCATCCTTGAGAACAGCCGCCGTACCCATCAAGAAGAGTCTGGGGATTATCTCCGGACACTGACAGGTGCGTTACACGCACATTCTGATGAATATCTGATGCTTACCAATGGCCCGAAAACTCAGCCAAGACGGTGTCAATCGACGCGACGTTCAAGGCCTCAAAGAAGGCAACTATAGCGAGCAGCGACCAGACACGAACGAACCCGTCGGAGGGGGGTTGATTACCAGCATCAACGAGGTTACCGAGGTCATGAAATGGGTAAGTCGAGTGTTGTGATGCCACGCCTCGGTGCGCAGCGTCGCTGATGGCCATGTGCACCGTGCAGGAACTATGTCAAACACAGTCAAATGCAAGGATCTCCGAGTTCCTCAGAGGACTCAGGGACCGGCATGAAACACTCGAAGTGCCGTTGCCAGAGCAGTTCGTCGCCGACAACTGCTGCCACATCGTTCGGGCAATCCTCGATGTCTTTCCCGAAGCGGCCGTTGGGCTCGATGTTTTTCATTGCATCATGAGGTGAATCTCTTTTATTTCCATGTCTATATTTTTCACTCACTTTATCTGTCGCTGCAGGTACCAAGCCGCAATCGTCAACGGTTCAAAAAATCCGCACAGATTGGCAGTAGCACAAGACCTGCGTGATGCCATCCTCATCAAGGGTGCCAGCAAGGAAGAGCCAGCAAAGTACTGGGCCAAAGAAGAGCAGGAGGTCAAGCTCGAGGCCGCGTTTGTGAAGTGGACTCGACGTGGAGGTGTATGGTTGGCAGCAGCATCAAAGGTGGGCTAATTACTGTCTGTCACTTTCTACTGGCACTTACAATCTTCCTATCTCGCAAGGTTCATGCTGATCAGATGAAGCATGTTCGGAAAGGCTGCTTGACGCATCGGCGCGACGACATTGCAGCTGATGGAAGCCGCATCGAAGGCACCCATAAGGGGTGGAATTCCATCATGAGGTCACACGCGAGCGGCCTCGAGACGTTCGTCGCCCTTGGCCACGACTTTGTCTTGCGCCGCAACGTGCGCGTCGCATCCGCGCTCAAGGACGAGCCCCGCCCCTTCGTGACCCAGTCCGCCTACGGCTCCCACAACGTACGGCTCGCAAACCACAACGCGAAGGTGTGGAATACCTCCATCGAGACCAACAACTCCCGCGGCTACAAGACTCAAGCCATGCCGCGGCCAGAATTGCCCATCGTCAACAGTGGCGAGATTTTTGGACTCGTGCGCTCGGCCGACGCGGAGACATACGGAGGCCTCATTCAGCTCAAGGAGGAGGAGGACGACGAGGACGACGAGGACAAGCTCCTCCGGATCATGGATGAGAGCGAGGTCACACGCGAGCAGGTGAGCGAACAGACAGGTGTTGACTTGTCGATGTTCGTCTCTCCAGACGCCACGACAACGCGCCAATGCCGCGCTGCTGTCCCTCCTCATGCGGAGCCATCCTCCTCTGTGTCACCCCTCCCGGTATCCAGCAGGTCCGCGGCTTGCAGCGCCGCATCCGACACGGTGGTGGCACCCGGGCCAGCCACGATGACTGTGATGGCCGCGACCGCCGTGACAGCCGCGACGGCGACGACAACGCCCAATCGCCCAGTCGCGCAACCTGATGCCACGGCGGATATCCCTGTGGACCCCATCCTTCTCGCAGAAGATGCGTGCATTCGCGCAAGCATGCAAGATCACGAGAAGGAGGTTTTCGAGGTAGAGCACCATGGTGATGTTGTGGTAAGTCTTTTGCTTTTAGTCTTCTTTAGTCTTTTTTCGAGCTCACTGGCACATGCTTGCTGTCAACCATAGGATCTGACTCTCGACGAGGACAGTGCCGAGCTCGAAGATGGCATCATCACTCTTCCCTCGGATTCCTCGTCTCGCAAACGCAAGACGACAGACGCGGAAAGGCCAGGCAATGCCATCAAGAAGCTGAAAAAGTCGCCACAGGTGAGTAACAATCAGTTTGTCAAACCGGGTACATCTACTAATCTTTATTTCACAGAATGCTCACTTGTTTGTGCCGGGCACGCGCCTCGTCTCCCAGGTGAAACGTGCGCCGTTGTTCAAGACACGATGCCCTCCCGCTGCACGCTCGACTCAGCCGCCGCCGAACGCAGGGGCGCCGCGCTCGTCAGCCGCACCTCCCGTTCCGCATGTGTCCGCAGTCCCTGCTATGCCGTCGTCCGCTGCGCCCGCCGCGGCCCCTGCAGCCACGTCGTCCAGCGTTTCCACCTCCGCGCCCTCGATCACGCCGGCCACATCTACCACTGTGCCCCCGACCATGCCGGCCACTTCCAGTGGCCCCACTCCTCAATCTGCGCACGCGCCTGCTCAGTCCGCCATCGCTATCGCCTCAGACACGTCTACGGTTCGCGCGCAGACTGCTGCACTCACGGCGCGCGTCCCGATGCCACTGGTCCCGAAGGGCCTATCGCGGTCCGAGCGCATGTGGTCATTTTACACCAGCATGGATGCAAGCGCCATGGAGATCGGGCGTGGCCCGGAGTTCTTCATCTTCATGGATCTCCGGGCCGAGCACAAGTGGGCAAGCTACTCGATGATGGCAAGCCGGTGGGTCGTCGCAACTGCGCAGTTCAACCAGCGCATGGTGGGGCACTGTTCGAGGGACGATATACCGGTTCCGGTCGACAAGCACCCACGCGCGCTCGTGCGCCAGCTCACGAAGATCGAGAAGATTATTGTCCAGCGCATTCACACTGAGAACTTCGAATGTGAGTTCTCTATCCTGATCTGTTGCTTTGCTTGACAGCACTGACCGACACGCTTGTGCAGCTGCCAAGGGCAACGAGGCGTTCTGGAGGCGGCACTGTTTCGCAGTGCCCGGATTCTCCTCCACTGAGGAGGGCGGCAAGAAGGTGAGTCTGTGCCCCCGTCATTGCTCCCGAATTCTCGCCGCATGCCATGGCTCGTGCTTACATTCTGTCCCAGCGTCAGCCACAGACGTGCAAGCGCTGCGGCGTCGTCAAGTACGGGGGTGGCGTGCGCGGCGCCGGCAACCATCGGCGCAGTTGCTGTTCGGACGGCGCGCCCTCGCGCACCGACGGCAAGGTCCTCGACAAGCCGCCGCCTTGGCCGCAGCCAGAGGGCATCTTCGTGGATGCGAAGGAGTTCCACGTCATGGAGTTCCTCGCGGCCGTGAAGACCTTCTATGAGGCTGTCGTCCTGCGGCAGGAGCCCATCTCCACGCTCGAGTACGAGTCTTTCGGCGCCTTCATCAAGCGGCGCATGTTCGTTGTTGAGGGGATGGTGCTCTTCCCACTCTACACAAACCTCAAGACGGTTCCGACGCGCGCAAACCTGCCGTCGGACTTCATTGTGGAATACCAGGGCAAAGACTGCCTCTGGGTCAAGATGCTCTCGGACGAGGATGCGGTCGGGCCCAACGGCCTGATGCTGCACTCTGCATAGGAGAGCATCCCGCAGTATTCATCACCGCCGGACGATGTGCGCGCACACCACTCGCTTTCCGCCCGCGCGCCCGCCTCGTCGCCATTTTCACGTTTCTATGATTTTTTCCTCATCATTTCTTTCCTTTCTTGCTATTCAGGATTCGATCACATGCTTCTTGCAATGCGCACGACCCGCTGCCTCCACGCCGGGGCCATTTCCGCTGCCAGCGAGTCCGCGCGCGACCCCCGTCCGCCGTCCCGCCCCGCCGTCGGGCGCGTTCGCACCCAAAATCGTACCCCGCCCTTTTTTCTGTCACCGTCGCTGCTCGTAATTTCGCACACGTGTACCTTACATACGTCTTTAATGAATCTATGCCGCCTGTTGTCCGTCCGTGTCCCCGCGCGCCCGCGCGCCGCCGTCGACGACGCCGATGACGCCCCTTTCGACTTGGCCAGAAATCCGCGTCCGGCCCGCGCGCTCGCGGAAGTCACGTGACGCATGACGACGAAAAGCTGACAAATCGAGCGGCAGCGTTTTCTGCTGCGGAGGAGGGAACGGTGCAAACGGTCGAGCACGGTCGCAACGGTCCCACTCGATCGCACCGTTCCGTTTTTGGACGTCCCTTGCTACGACGAGGTTGCCACTACCGCGTTCCTTATTCAAGGTCGTCGAATGTCTTCAGTCGCTTCCTGCAGCTTCAGAGTCCTTCCTAACGGCACTGGATTCGGCATCCCCTTGAGTTAAAAGAGTGTTCAGGATAAGCCAAACTATACGCTAATATACAGTGGTATCATAGTGTGGGATAGAATGGAGCCAGGTGTCTACAATGCAAGCGGCGCGGACGATTTAATCACTGCCTCCGCCGCCTTTGATCTCGGCTTAACCTGGCACTGGAATGCAACGGGATACCTATATCGACCAGGTGCATCAGTCCCATGACTTTGAAAGGAAGAGGACAAAAGCACTTACGAAACAATGCCGGACGTGTACTCATCCCGCGGCTCGATCTCCTTCCCGTTCTCATCGCGCGCCTTCGTGATCTCGAACGTGGCGAGCATGGACGCGATGGCGATCCAGACGGATGCGCGCGCCATGAAGCGGCCGGGACAATGCGGCGCCCGAAGCCGAAAGCGGCCTCAGGGTATTTCACAGAGGGGTCGAGGAAGTGTTCGGGCTTGAAGCTGTTGGCGTCGGGGAAGACGGATTCGTCGTGGAGCATAGCCCTGTTTATACGAAAAGCTCGAATCTACGCAGACGGAGATGAGAAGGCCGGAGGAACGGACCATGCGTTGCCAAATACAATAGAACCCGCGGGGAGGAACATGCCCTCGTAAACGTCATCCTCAGTGAGACGGTGAGGGATAGCTGTGAGCTGGTGAGCCATGTTTACGAAGGAGATATGCCAGTTGAGTTACCCAAGGGCACAACTTGTCGCCACCTCAGGACCTCCTTGACCAAGGCGCCGACGTATGGTAAGGAATCCTGGTCACTGAAGTCTGGCAGGCGATCGTTTCCAATGATGGCGTCGATCTCAGCCTGCGCCTTCCGTTGTGCCTCTGGGTAGAGACACATGGCCAGGAAGAACGTGCCGAGAGCAGAGACAGTCTGTAGAGAAGTTACTAAGCATAATATCTTTACAAAGATTAACTAGCTATGCTTACCGTATCGGCGCCGGCTGCGAGTTGTGATGATGATAAGTAAATGACGGGCTCAAAGCAGCTGGGTTATGCACTTACCGAGGTACATGTTTGCAGATACGAGTTTGGCCATGTATTCATCCTCGCCTGGGCGAAGGTGGCTAATCGCCACAGAGACAACAGATTCAGTAGGACTGCCCTCCGCCTGGATGGCACATCAGTCTGACCACCTAGAAATCATCTCGCTCTAGATTAGACGCACCAACAACTCCTTCGCACGACGATAAGGGTCCTCAACCATCCCGATGTTGTATGGGATCCACTTCTGAGCTTCCTTCTTGAAGCCGACACCAGGGAACCATGAAGGGAAATGCAGGACTATTTTGGGGTGAGCAAGTTTAGTCGACAAAATCTCAACAGGAAATCACGAACGGGCCGGAAGAAGATCGAAGATGCCGCCCTCTGTCGCTCCCAGGGCAATGGAGTGCAGAGTCTTCTCTGCGGTATTGACAAACGGGTCATCGTGCGGCTCGACATCGATGCCATAGGCGATGCCTAAAATAATCTCGCCCGCCATGCTATTCATGTCACTTCAGCTTCGATCGTACCTGGGGCGACAAAGCTGGCAACATACGTTCTCAGATGGTCCATAAACTTGACCGGCTCTGCGAGCAGGTTTTCGAGCAGCCTATTGGTCGCGCGGATCTCGATGGGATGATAATTCAACGCCGCGGCGGGATGGAAATGCGTGTGGAAACCCTTGCGGACATTGCGCCAGTGTTGGCCATAGGGAATAAATCCGAGCACCCATTCAAGCTTGAGACTAAAATAGGAGGTCGTTCAGCTGAAATATCCCAATTCGCATTCGGCGCTCAGACTTACATAGACGTGAAAGCCCGCAATGTCGGCCTAAACAAGTCGCGTGATCAGGTCTGAGATGCATGGCCAGAATCCTGGAATCGAACCGACATACCTATCGGAGTAAATTGTCGACCTCTTATCGAAGAGCTCGTTCGCAGCCTTCGCAGAGTTCACGACGACGATGTGCGTTCCAAAAACGTCAGCGTGCAGAATGTCGGAATCTTGCAAAGCATCAGCATAAGCGATGTGAAATACAGCACTGGCTCACGACATACTGTATTTCTTGCCCCACTCCTCATACACGAGCCACTCTCTGCCCTTCGGCATGTCGAGCAGGTTCCCGATGACGGGCAGGCGCTTCGGCCCTGGCGGGAGCGGCAGCCCGCCCTGCTTCTTCTTCGATGCCTGATAGAGGTAGACAGTGCCGAACAGACCCAGCACGAGGGCGACAGCCTGAGCATCGACAGAAACGCCAGTCATCGCTGCGAGCACACGGGGGAGATGCAGGCATCCGCCGCCCTGCGCCAGCCCCCTCATTTGAGGCGAAAACCCACCGCCGACACGTGCGCCATTGCGTACTCCTATCAGCGTGCAAATTTGTTGTTCCTGCCTGGATTGCCCGAGAGGGTAAGTATGGGAAGAAGGAGGGGAAGCGCATTCATATGCGACGTATGGGGATCACAGAAGCTTGCAGGGTCCAGTTCGGCGCATTTGGACGCGCCGGGGCGAGGTCCTGCTGCTAATCAGCCTCGCCTGACTGGTGGATTTCGTCAAGCTGGGGTCACAGTGTGCACCAGGGCGCCTGGACTCGGGAGCATATCGATGTGTCGATTGACCTGGCGCCCGTCGCTTATGGTTGCACAAGAGCAACGAACTTGCCGTTTGACTCTGAGGGCCACATGGGCCACCCCATTGCCAGGGAGACATCTCAGGGCAGTCATTCTGCTTAAGAGATGCGAAACGCGAAGATGTCAAATCCTCGAAAGTGAAAGAGGTCGATCGGGAGCAGTATTCTGTAAATCGGCCCCCGGCCGGGGAGGCGATCCCGAACAAAAGAAGGTTCCAAGCTATCAGTGACATAAATCCTTGCCGTGTCATATGATGGAAAGAAGACCTTCGAAGCACCATCGTTGGACCTTTACGCGCACAGACGCGCACGCGGAGAAGAGAGGAAAAGATGCGAGAAATACGATGACACAAAGATGACCGTCCGGAGCAAGGACACAACGCTGGACAAGGATCGGCGGTTGGCGTCGCGTAGACTTGGCAACGTCGGATAAGATAACACGGCGACTCCAATTATATCACTTACCGAAATTTAGCAGCCCTGAACTGAGATCACTGATCATCGATCAGGCCCGTTGCCAACTCGATGCACTCTCGAGCCTCGACGCGGAAGCAAAATCTTGTGGACGCTTGTAATACCGCGTACACATTGACAACAGCTCCAATGGTGTGGTTTATCCTGTGAGAGCTACCAGGAGATACCTAATAACAGCGCGGAGCAGACGATGATATCGGTTCAAATGACGTAATCGGGCGAACTGCAAAAGCTTCGGGGAGAACTCCTAGCTAAGTACTCGAAATGAATGCCGTGGCACGAACAAATAACGTATGGGGAATAATTATGCTGCAGGGGGTACTATGCCAGATGCCGAGAGAAAATACAAATGAACGGAATACAGGGCGCTTGGGCCAATAGGTCTCGGGCTAGGGTAAAGTGCTGGGTCAATGAGAAGTACAGAGTGCAGGGAGGTGGACTGGTGGATTGCATGCTTGGGAATACAAAGAACGGAAGTGCTTCAGGAGAAGAGACGCTGGACCGGCGGTGAAATGGCCAAGAGCGTCCGAACCGCCAGATGGTAGGGCAGTGTGACGACGTCGGAGGCCACATCGACATAAGTGCGAGGGTGGGTCGGATGGTCCTGTCTTTTTCTGGTGCTGGTGTTCCGCTCGCTAGGCGATTTCGGCAGGCGGGGGGACTCGTTATCTGCGAGCTCAGAAGAGGAACCGCTGTCGGGATCCTGATGGACATCCCTCATTTCAGTCGAGTCCTCGGGTATCGTCTCAAGCCTGCTCGGGGAACGCATATGGTGCAGCTTTCCATTCTCCGTGAGGGAGAGATGCTTTGACCGTGCAAGCGAGGTGGGGCTCTGCTCGTAGCGAAAGTTGAAAGTGAGAAGCGCCCAGAGGACATATACAGCCTGGAATATTGCGAAATAGAAGTGCGCGACGTAGTTGTGGGATCGGGATTCGACAAGTGTCTGGCCATGGGGTTCTCCAAGGATCAAGCGAGGCACGTCCGTGCGTCTTCGCTGGCTGACCCGAGAAACGCCCTTCTCCACGGCAGTAATGCGATGCTCCTGCGCGAGGCGGGTCGATTCGGCTCTGGACTCCTGCCTCTTCATCACTCGCTCGATGTCGTCAATGGCACCGCTCAGATCCTCATAGACCTCCTCAACGCGCTCCTCGACGACCATGTTGCGCCTGATGGTGCTGATCTCGCGCTCGAGACGCTCAACACGGTTCAGTACGGCCTGCAGCTTGCCGTCTGCTATCAGCTGTGCGTCGGGAGATGGGTAATGAATGATATCATGGAGTGTATGCGTCCGATCTCGAAGCCGCGAAATGAGATGGGCCCATGGACGGATCCCGGTTGCGAGCACGAACAGCGTGGTGCTGAACCAGGAAATATTCTGTACGCCGCTGAGGGTATCAAGAACGAAGCGTAGGAGCCATGCTCCGACAAAAGGCGAAACAGCCGACAAGAGTAGGTATCCCAACTCATGACGACGAAGTTCGGTCGCTGCAAGAGCTTGCTCCGCGCTAACTCGGTCGTTCGACGCGGCGGAGCGGTATGCTGGAATGGTAGGATGCGGCCGGCGGGCACGAGCTGATTGGTACAGCTCCCAAGGCACTAGATCGTCGGTGTTAGCATGCCCGCATCGACAACAAGATTGGTGCTAACCTTGAATGAGCTGGTGCAAGTAGATGATCAAGAGCAAGATGAGGAAAAGGTTCTTGAGGTGGTCGCTTCCGGTTAGCCAATTGCCTATGGGCGCAATCAAGGCGACGACGACCGACAAGTCCAAATCTGTCCACGACGAACGGGTTTCCCGGGGGTGGCGGGGCCTGGGGGTGCATCGCGCTGAGGATCCGGGCTGGCGTACCGCTGCTCCTGCTGAACGCGCCTCGCACTCTCTCCCGGCCTCCACGACCTCACCACCGTCACTATCATCTGCGCTCAGCTCGCTCGCGTTCTCGTCCTCGTTGCTCGACGGCTGAAAGTCCGGCTGCAGCACCTCCGGCTCCTTGCATCCTGGCGCAGGTTTGGAAGAGAGATGGTGGGAGTTCCTGGCGCTGGAACGGAAGCCGCCAGCGTGCACTCCATGCATGTTCGACGTTCCATCAGTCCCGGAAGCCCGCCGAGATCGCGTTGTCGTCGCCATGGACGTTGTCGTTGAACATTCAAAGTCGCGTGCTCGTCGTGTCGTCCGACCTCGTCACTCCACGCGACAGGCACGTGCACTTTCCATTCTAGGATGCCTATGCAAGCGCCGAAGTTCAACGTTCAAGCCCGAGTTTACTTCCGTCCACTTTGAAGCAAGTTGACAAGGATTCGGGTCAGGGACTGCTCGTTTCCTTTGTTTTACAGGTGTAATTATACTGTAGCCAATTGTATCGTACCAACGGAGGGAAGAGGTGTGACAGACACAACATCATACCAACCAACAACGGAAGGCCTGTGACGCGTGACTTAGAGAAAATTAGCAACGGTCTGCAACGGTGGTACTGCAACAACGTGTATTTGTAGGACCGTAGGATATAGCTACACCCTGTTACATTATCTATTTAGGCATAAACATACTAAGGCAGTGCTTCGGAATTGTAGATATTGAGGCAAGGCATGATTTTCCGCTGGGAGGCCAACTCAGAGGGCAAAATTGATCACTCAAATTAGAAATCAGGAGGGTGACACCAATCCAGGTGAAAGTGACAACAAGGAGCTGGGACATGGAGCACAGCAATAACAGACTCGAAAGGAGACAGCTATACGAGTAGATTCTTCGATTTTAGAGGGCATTTTTTGAACGACCCGGGCGATAACAACGGGCCCTGTGTTAGCCGTGACAATATTGAAATAAACAACGCAACGGGCCCTGTGTGACGCGTGACCGTTGGTACGATACAATTGGCTACAGTACCTTGGTTTCGGAAGGACGGACATTAGGAGGTCATTTAGGTGAGTGCTTTTCTATGTTCGGATTTGCTACGCACGCTATGTACACCAAACAGGTCTAATACTCATTCCCAACAGCCATGAGCTTGAACCGTTATTCGTATAATCCGGATAACAATAAGCCGAAGGAGGTATACCTACAAGCTGCTTCAGGGAAGCAACAAACGCACGACACGTCCTCATTGTCTGGCCGAACGGATATTTCGAGTATGGCGGCAAAACGCAGGCAGTTCGCCAGACTATATAACTCACGCAGAATATGGAGGGATACCATTACAATCCAGTGCCTGTTGCCGAACTGTACGGTGAGGCTGCAATGCGAAACAACACAGCTTTCCCTCTCGCCACACTAACACGAGCCGAGAGGGATAGGATTCTGGAGCTAGCGAGGAATATCCCCTTTCTGCAGAAGTCGACGGTCAATGGATGCCGGGTCTGGACTCGGGACCTACTCGTGGCGATGTTGAAAGAGGATATAATTTCGGAGGACACTTTCGATTATGTCGATGAAAAGGTGCCCTTTGTTCGACGGGCGACTGAGAAGGCCTAGTCTTGCTTCCAGTATGTGAGTAGCCATTTTTCAGCGTCATTCATTGATAGCCCTTATTCCTATTACATTCCATCCTATGCTTTACTCAGATACATGCGCTTGTCCGCTTGTCATTTGCGAACAAGGTGATGATTCGAGTGCAGCCTTGTCTCGTCTCGGTTATGTCGCCTGCATTGTCACGCTTTTAGCGGAGTTGCTGCTCTTGTAACAGATGCATCATGCTAATTGCTCTGCATTAAGACCAAAATCATCGTATCTGACCAACACGATGAACAACGCAGCAAAGGCTCGAGCTTTGGTCGTTGTACGCCCGTGGCATGGGAACTTGCCGACCTCGGGCGCTTCCGTTTATCGAGCTCCGAGAAGGGATTCGTAGGCGCCAGACAGAATTTTCACTGTCTTATCCACTCCTTTCGCTCTCGCAACATATCGCAAGGATGTCATGAAAAGATAGTTCCAGATTCGGACTCGCAATACCGCTCAGAGCCGGAGATGTTTGTCATGTCCGGAGATCACTAATTCGACTTCCAAGTTGATTACCTTTTGAAGACCGCTTCTCTTCATTCACGATTCCTTCTTTGGCCGTCCGCTTGTTCTACTGATAATCTCTCCTCAAGCCGAAGGGCCCACCCTACGCCCACATCCCTCAGCCTGCTCACGTGTTCCCGAACAAAGTTTACATCTCGAGACGGTGCTCGCCGTGGCCGGCCTTCTAGCATCCTGCCTTGTATTCAATCCGGAAATCCTCTTGTCGTAGATACGTCAGTGAAACTCGATGCTGCAGCCTCGCATCCTTCAAAAATGCACATATGTGCTTCTCCCGAGGAAGGCGACAGCCACTGCCACGACGCCTTCTCTCGCATCTCGCTCGTTTAAATAACCTTACTAGACACCATCTCGGCACTACTCCGGATCCGCCTTGCTTCAGTGCTGGAAAGCTGAATACACCATGCGCGCCGAGCTGCCTACGCTATCGTTTCTGTCCCTTTTCTGTCTCGTCCTAATCCTCCCCGGCCAACTCAAGTCTAATACGATCCCCGCTGTCTCGATAATATCATGGCTTTTCGTGTGTAACCTCATCCACGGCGTGAACTCTCTTGTGTGGGCTGGCAATACTGGCATACATGTTCCAGTATGGTGCGACATCGGTGAGCGGAGCGTGGATCTTCGTATTGTGCTGTGCTGATTCGAGGAACAGTGACCAAGGTTCTTCTGGGCGCGATGGTCGCCGTGCCAGGCGCGTTCCTGTGCATCTGCCGCCACATCGAATTTGCGACGTCCCGGCCACGCGACCCAACTTCTATACCCACCAAACGACAGAAGATTATTTTCGAAGTTTCCATGTGTATACTTTCGCCCATCCTCTACATGGCATTGCGTAAGTGTTCTCGTTTGTGACGAAGGTCGTCTTGACAGCTGCTGCAGACACAATTGTACAAGACCATCGCTTTACCATACTCGAAGATTTCGGGTGCCAACCGGCTGCTCTATAATTATATGCCATCACTATTAATCGTCTGGTTACCTCCCTGATCATCTCGCTCGTCTCCCTTCTCTACTGTGGTGAGCTACTTCCTTCGAATCATGAAACTCAGTCTCACACGATGCGCAGTGTCCGCCCTGATCAACGTCCTGAAAAGCCGCTACAACAACTGGCCTTGCTTCCCGCAGGCATCAAAGATGACTCTCGGGCTCTTTGCGCGGCGCTTCGCGTTTGCCGCCATGGGCATGCTCTACGTTTTCGTCGTCTACGCGTTCATCGTGTCCTGGGTGTCGTCGAACCTCCAGCCCGAGATTTCCGTCTCGCAGCTGCATGCGAACTTCTCGCAGATCGAGATCTTGCCGCAGGATGCGCAGGCGCGCGTGCGCGTTGAGCTGGTGTGGTGGGCAGTGCCCGTGTGGTCGCTGCTCCTATGTGCGCTGTCGAGTGAGGAGACGCGAGATGGGTACCAGGCGATCTTTGGCTGGGTGTTTAAGCGAGGGGATAACTTCGACCTGCCCATGCAGTAAGTGGCTGATCTTTCATCTTTCTGCGTCGTATCTGACGTTTCGCTAGCACAAAGGCCGAGTTCATCAGCGTCACGCCTACGTCGTCCGTCCATCTACTCAGACCCGCGTGGTTCGACAGCGTCAAGTCCGTCAAGTCCCCTCGGCGTCGATGGAGACAGACCACGGACCACGTCACCTTCGTCTCACCCATCCCTGTCCACACGTTCTCCAGAATCAAGCCCGCCAGTCTCGCCCGGGCAAGACGCGTCGTTCGCGCAGTCGACGCTGAGCTACCTCGACTCCGATGCTGCGCGGCAGCTCCGTCTTCCATCTCCCCCTCTCACAGCGCATCCGTACGGCCTCACGTCCCCGCCTCCCGCTGAGAAGCCATCCGCGGACAAGCTGAGCCCATTCCATGCAGGCGCAGGGACGCCCAAACCGTCGACCTCCCCTGCGAACTCCATTCTTTCTGTTTCTGTGTGGCCAGAACCCCCACATACGATCCCCTCGCCGACCCAAGTGTACCTTCCCGACAGCCCGGTGCGTTCCCCGCGGAGCCCGATCCGCTCGCCTCAGAGCCCAGTCCGCTCGCCTCAGAGCCCGACGCACGCGCAACAGACCCTCAACCGCTCGACCTCGCTCTCGTCCATCCGCAGCTCCATGTCCGCAGGGCGGCTGGACGCCTCCGGATACCCGATGCTGCCCGGCGCGCTCCCTGCGCGTCTTCAGGACGTGCCCTTCGGTGGACCGGGCGTCTTGTCGCTCTCGAGCCCGCCGCCGCCGCCCAAGAGGCGCGGCACGTCGCGCTCGCAGGCAAGGCGCGCGAGGTTGAGCGGAGTCTGACGGGGAAGAGCAGAAAGAACGAGGTCATCTATATGACGGTGGTGCAGGAGACGTTGTAGATCATCGACGTGGTAATCAACACTATACTTCATGGCATTGTATGGTCAGGATTCTCCTTTTTTAACTGTTATTGTAGCCCTTTGATCTTCTGCCGCATATTTTTTGTGCTATGTTTCATCAGTTTACTTCATCGGTTCCCGGCCTCATGCATCGCGTTCAGCCCACTGTATCACTGCTACTTTCTTCCCGGATATCGCTGTATTTAGTCGTTCTGTCTGTAGAATATATGATCTGTTCAATCGTTCATCTTCGCCATCATATTCGTGATCTTTCAAGGCAATAAGAAGGTTCGGGCCGAGCGCAAGACAATAAGGGTCGGAGTTTCTACGCGTGGCGAAGACAAAAGAGAGTCGGGAAATGCCGTTTACATATACGTCTGGTCACCATCCTCGCCTTTCACGCACTCCTTTGCCTCTGACCACCTCCATCTTGTCCCGCTCGACGTCTCAGCGTCCTGCAAACCATCCAGAACATCCAGGAATCAGCTCAAAGTCGAATGGTCGGTTGCGAAAGTTCACAACGTCTCAAAACGCCCGGAACGAGAACTTGGCCCAGGTGCACGCCACACTCGACGTATACACTCGCCCCCTTGGTCCCTCCTAGCAACGTTGTTCATTGATCGAGCTTGAGCCAGACATGGTTACTGATATGCCGATACGTATCTCTACGGATGGGATGGTCAGTAGTCATCTCAAGCTCTGGCTTTTCTGGGAACAAAGTCGCCGGAGCCTTCGCCTCTACGTCCGAGAAACCTATCAACACCTTGCGAGCTTCTGCTTCATCTGGGCATTACCTTGTCAATATCTGCGTCTTCTGTTGATCTCGGATACGCGGCCCGACGTCTGGACTACTGGGAGATTGGTACGTTGCTGACAACGTACTCTCATGCGCTTATTCGCGATTTGGACGTGTCTTTCTTTCGTCTTGCTTTGGCCTGCAGGAGCGTTCCTTGGGCCTATCTCACATATTTCCTGGTGTGTGGCGACTCGTCGGGTGCGGACGTCTGGAAACGTCATGGGAGAGGCACACGCCGGACCACGCGGGAGTCCGTTGCGTGTGCGCCGACATCGACCACGCCGTCGTACCTCTTTGCCCTCAAAGAGTAAGCTGTCAGAGCTATCGCAGGCTTCTTCGGTTCTCAATCACGCTGTCGTGCCCCATCCGTGCGCCATCTGATGCCTTGCGCTGCTGTTTTCCAGGCGGGTGCTTCGATTTCCTTTTTCGATTACAAGCAATGCGCTCGAATAGGAAGGATGAAGCGCGCACGATTTGGGCATCGTTGCTGGCTTGCCGAAAACAAGGGGATGCCCGCAATTGTATACAAGGTCGGGGCTTTGCTTTTCGTCTTAAGAGACTCCCGCCCTGCGATATCGGATTCATCCCTGCAGATTCACGCCATCCCGCCATCGTACTGCCAACAGCCCCAACGCCAGCGGGTCCTTGAGAGCATCGCAGCTATTTTCGGCCCTCGGCGATCCGCGATACCTCTCTTGTCCCTTCGCCCGTTTTCCGTCCCTCCACCAACCGCGGTAGATATTGATTCTCGCGATGGCTGCGCCTCCGAATCACCTCTTCTCCGCGTTTGCCTTCGTCGGCTTCGCAATGTGCGCAGTGCCGTTCTACTGGCATCTGGAAGGTCAGAAACAGTAATGGCATGCCCGAAAATATCTGGCTGACGCTGGGCAATAGCTTGGAACACCGGCACTTGCTTGTATATGGCCTGGACTGGTATATCGTGTCTTATCCAGTTCATTAACTCCATTGTGTGGGACCATAATGCGATTAACTGGGCTCCTGTGTGGTGCGATATCTGTACGTCTCCGAGCATGCTTGAGAAAGCGGGAGTATCTGACAAGGCATCTACAGCAACTCGTATCATGGTCGGCGCGGCCGTTGGCATCCCAGCCTCCTCCCTGTGCATCAATCGTCGGTTGTACAAGATCGCGTCGGTCAAGGCGGTGACGGTGACCAAGTCTGAGAAACGCCGCGGATTATGATCGACTTGGCCATTGGAGTCGGGATTCCGGTATTGCAGATGATTTTGCGTGAGTGTTCATCTTTTGGTGCTGCGATGATCAGTGTTTCATTGCCATGGAACAGAATATGTTGTGCAGGGCCATCGATTTGATATCTTCGAAGACGTTGGTTGTTTCCCCTTTACATGGAACACGCCGTTGGCATACGTCCTCGTGTTCACTTGGCCAGTGGTTATTGGGCTCATTTCCATTTTCTATTGCAGTAAGTTCCTGTGGTAGGTCGGGGTTTCGCCGAACTGACAGTGGCTTGCTTAAGGTCTGTCCATCAGGACTTTCTGGAAACGCCGAAGGCAGTTCAACGAAGTCCTCTCGGGAAACCGCAACCTGAGCTTCAGCCGCTACTTCCGTCTCATGGCACTCGCAGGCATCGAGCTGTGCTGCACCATCCCGCTCGGCTCGTACTCCATCTACCTTAATGTCACTGGCGGTGTCATTTCCAAGTGGGTAAGCTGGGACAATACGCACTTCGACTTCTCTCGTGTCGGCCAGTTCCCGAATGTGCTCTGGCGCACCAACCATGTTGAAGAGGTCTCGATCGAGCTGAGCAGATGGCTCGTCGTCCTCTGCGCATTCATCTTCTTCGGGTTCTTCGGCTTTGCGGACGAGGCGCGCAAGCATTACCGCCTCGTTTACACGTCGGTCGCCAGCCGCCTCGGCTACACAACTGCTACCATGAGCTCCTTCGAGACGTCTTCGTACGTCCAATGACTTTCTTATCTGCACATGATGCTGACATGTTGTTGCAGTTACAATGCGTCGAAATTCGCGGACGTCACGTCGAGCAACAAGGGCAACATCGCGATTTTCATGTCCACCGAACGCTCCCGCCGGCGCGACTCGCTCCTCTCCTTCTCGGACAGACTCTCCACGTCGATCTCCATCGGCGACGACAGCGATGACCTCGACGAGAAGAAGCCGTACTCGCCCACCGAGAGCACCGCGTCATCCTCGCGCGACGCGATCGACCACAAGTCGTTACCCCGGCTCCCTGAGATCGCGCGCCCGCAGCCGTCGCTCGATATCTCGACGGTGCCGCGCCATCCGGCAGATGCGCCGCGTAGTCGGCCTGCGTCGGCTGCATTGTCCTACGTCCTGCCGCTCGATATGTCGGCCGCGCCGCACCATCACGCCGACGCGCCGCACAGCCGGCCCGCGTCCGGCGCGTCCTACGACGTCGTCTAACTTCCCTCCTCACCAAAACACGCTCGCGATACGCCTCTCTCGAACTAAGCAACTCAACTCACCCTTTGTGGACATAGATCCCTTCGATTCCCCTTGTATTCCTAGTCCTGCCCACCCTCGTTGGTACACTCTTCCTCTTCGTCGGTCGGAAGCCGATACCCTACCTACCCTACACTTATTGTAACGTTATTGGTCTGTCTTCGTGTTGTTGTTTCTGTTATACTCGTACTTGTAGCCATTTGTTGCATCATTAGAAGTGTTTGAATTGGAAGTCTTTTGAAACATGCATATGGTCTTGCGGGCGTGCGATGAGAGTCTTGATAGACTTCACCATCGATAGTCCTCTGGAAGCGAAGCTAATAACATGGTATGTCAAGGCAGCTGAAAACATAAAGCTCGAGCTACAGGGCGAATTATAAGCCATGGACAGGCCTCCTAAGATATACAGTCCGTGAATATCCGCATATGATACAAGCAATAACATAACAAGTCCTCCATTCCATGTCAGATCCTGCATTTTACGACAATCCATATTCACAATGCTGCTCGGCCAACTCCCCTCACGAGCGCACGTACGCCTGCAACTCCCTCACCAGCCTCTTTGCAATCACCTCCAGCGGATCCTCCCGCCGCCTCTCAACCTCCACCACCGTCCTCCGCGCCCCGCGCACAGTCAGCACAAGCCCGACCCTCCGTGGGCTCAGCGCCACGCTAAGATTCTCAAACTGCACCTTCGCATTGCTCCCGCTCCCAATAATACCCACCCGCGCGCCGAACGCGCGCACGAGATCCTCGCAGCGCGCGCGCGGCTGCATGAGCTCGAAGAGGTCGCGGAAGGACTCCTCTTCCGCGGAGAGGTGCAGCGCGCTCGCGTCCGCCCAGACGTCCTCGCGCACCTTAAGCGCGATGAAGAGGTCAAGAACGCGCGTCTCGCGGTGCGGGGACGGGAGGAGCTGTGAGGAGGGGCGAATGCGGAGGGCGGGAGCGTGTGGGGGAAGGGGTCGGAGGTGTAGGGCGGGCGGAGGAGGGCTGTATACGCCGGGAGGTAGGTCGAGCGGAGGACGTGCATGCATGCTGCGAACACACATGGTGCATGTTAGCTTGTGGGAAGTGTGATCGGTACGGATGGGACGTACCGATGTAGAATGCGCGGTTCACCCGTCTGAGGGCAATACAGAGCCAGTAGAGCGTGCGCCGCTGTCTCTCGACTCTACCTTCATCGATGCCTGCCATTTGGGGAAACGTTTGGTGGATGATATTGAGCAGGAGATGCGGTGGTAGGCTGGATAATGTCGGGCGAGGCTTCGATCCAGACGAGAATGGTGGTGGGGGCGACGGTAGCGCCCCGTCCGGGTTGGTGATGTATGGCGGGGGCGGCGGCTGCATCGCGGGCAGGGCAGAAGCAGGGGGAGACTTTTCGTCGAGGATGACGACCATGGTCGATCAGAAAGGCTGCTGGGCGTAGTTATAGGCTGTAGATGTCTGGATACTGGAATACAGGGCCCGCTTTCAGCGCCGTGAGTGCTGCTGCGCAGTCGGTCACTCCGGACTTCTTTGTAAATTTAGATGCGACTTTAACGCCTCCGGGTACAGTCTCCTACAGTACACAGCACTATAATGTGATGTATGGATAAGCCTGACCCGCTGATGGGCATGGATAAGTACCTGGGGCGTGGTGGGAACTGTCAGAAGAGGTCAGGATCAGACTCCGAGACAGACGAGATTGGGAAGCTTACGGACCAATACAATGTCAAGCAGGCTACACAACTGCTTGTCGTGGATGGAAGATGGGATAGAGTAGTTTACCTTGGCAGTGGTCGTGGGTTATATAGGTGGGGGTCGACGCCAAGGCTCGTCACCGCCATTGGCGCCAGCGCCCACATGCGCCTGCGCAGTCTGAGTCTCGTCCACTGATCGTCCCACCGTGAGCACCTCCCCGACGTCGTCCGGCCCTTTCAAGGGTGTTTTTACTCACACACAGTGCAGCTACAGTTAAGTGTACCTATTGAATTGTTACGATATTTGTTGTCTTCTGAATTGTTACATTGTCTCGCGGTCAGAACATGCTTCCGTCGACATTCCATCATCCAACTTAGCGCTGTCGACATGCTTGAAGGTAAGCTGTCAAATCATATAGATCTAGATCTAGATGCCGTCCACGTCAGGTATGCTCATGGAATCATCGAGTAGAAGTCCGTGTAGGAAAGACAGTAAGTAAGTCGTACGAGAAAAATATCAAGTCCGTGAAGAGGCAAGCTAGATAAGACATACACCATGCTCTCCCCGAATGGATCAGTCGCTGTACTTCAGCGTAGACGTCTCCTGACTCTCCTCCCCATCCTTGAAACGCACCGGTGTATAACTCGAGCTGACGCTCCTCGTCGACGCCCCCTACGCATGCATACGGCCAACGCGATAACACAAAGCACTAGACCAATGAACATGTTCCCGGCCAGAAGCCCGATGACGATTGGACTGTACTTGTCCACCTGGTCCAGGAGCTTCGATGTGCCGTCATCCGAACTGACAGATACGGCATCTTCAGTTACAGCACCTCCCTGGATCTGCGCATCGCTCTTGTCGTCGCTGCCGGACGAGTCAACGCCGAGGTACTGGCGGATCAGGTCCATAGATGGTTCCGGCGGGAGCTTCTGAAGCGTCAGCCCGCGGACGTTGGAGAATTCCGTCCAGGCCGTGTCTTGGTCGGTCACCGCCAACAGCTGCACGTACGGGTCCTTGCTCACGACTTCGTTGAAGGTGCCATCGCTGGAGCGGACGATGGAGTCGTTGCCGTAGTTGAATCTAAACCCGGATTCAGTTTCCGGACGGAAGATACCGAGCAAAGAGATGCGTACGAAGAATAGACGTTGCGTAAGAAAGCATCGCCGAAGAGCATGTCTTGGCCCTCGAAGTTCTCGGATAAAACGTCCGACGGTTCATAAGACCCGGTGCAAAACGTGAAATTGGTGCCGTTGCTCGCAACAGAGGTCTGCACCCGTGTCAGATCAAGAGGGTGGACAGGGAATACCTGCCCGCTATCGACACCACGGAATTCAGCGCGCGGACAACTGAGATAATGATATCGACCCACCCAAATGTGAAGGACAGATTGGAAGAACTCAGGCATGGGACGACATAGGTGGTGTTGTCCAACATGAAGGCACCAGGCAAGCTGCCATACAACTTATCCACGATCGACGATGGCACGGACACATCAGTCGTTCCCGTGTCCAGGACGACGAGCGACTTGCCCCTGGGCGCACCTTTACCGCAGAACCATAGGATATGTACTTGCCATTGACCGTCGCGCCGTCCATCCACACCGTCCACATCTTGAAAAAACCTTCAGGCGTGAAGCGCGGCAGCTTCGATGCCTTCAGCACGTTTTCGTATCCCTCTGCCTCCTCTCCTATTAAGAAGGACCCGCCAGAAGTCTCCTCCAGATCATCTGTGCGGACAAGCAGAATGGAGAGTGTGTTTGGCAATGAGGGGTTGCTGGCGAAGATATTGGCCAGCGGCGTGCGACCACGCGAAGTATCATTCGTCGCACTGACAACATGAATATCGATGTCGGAGAACCCGTCGAAGCTGAGTCCCAAAAGGCCATCTGCCGGATCGAGGAAACCCTTGGGACTGTATTTCGCATTGTTGATAAATGCTAGAGCACGGCGCCGTCAATGTAGGGAGAGTGACAATATTATGAGCATACCTTGCGACTGGACCGAATAGGACCCGAGGCTGAATGGTGCAAACGACACATTTCCAGCCACACTGCCCGTCCCGTATGTGATGTTTAAGACTCCAATATCGGTGGATTGGACGCCTTGCACAGTTGCGGTGATGAATAGATCAGATGAACCGGTATCGATGATTACATTGAATTCTGAAAAGGATCTAAACATCAACAGCGCCAAAGAATGAGCGAGGTGTCAAATAGCACATACGTTGGCCTGCGATCGTCACGATCGTCTCGTACTAGCCAATCTCTAAATGACAAACATACGTGGTAGCAAGAACGGCACTCACGAAGAGCTCCTCGTTGTCAATCAGTGTCGTGCCCTTAGTCGAGACCTTGAATCCTGTTGGACCGATCGCCCGACGCTGGACAGGGATTTGCAAGGCAAATGACTGCGAGGCAGCTGCCACCAGTAAGCCTGCGATTAGGGCGAATGTCTTCATGGCAAACGAGAGGAAACTGTACGAGGCCAGACATGAGTTGAGTCGTACATTTGTACTTGTAGCCCTGCAGACAGGCTGCAATGCACTGCCGCAGCCCTGTCTTTGCGCGCTGATGCAGCGGGCAGTTCGGGTCGGATACAGAAACTGTTATCTGCGAAGAAGCATTACTACCGAACAAGCGGTATATGCTTCGGGAATCGTGAGTTAGCCTATACCTGTCTCTATGTCTCCGACTTGCAGGACTTACATCAACTAAAAGCTATAGTATAGTAAAGACATTTCGCTCACCGAGCTTAGTATGCAACAATATCCAAACCTTGTAGCAAGCTCCGTCGACAAAATCTGTCGAATCGTTTCAGGCGCCGACGCTCATCATTGTGAACAACGCCCTCCAAGCTGCGTGCGGGCTGCGTGGTCAGACAGGGTCATCCTGAGCGGCATCTGATATCAGTTGGCTGTGGCATCAGGGACGAAGAGCGACACGATGCGATTCACTTTCGAATCTATGATATGTTTTTTGTCTGGAAAATTATTGAATTAATAAATAAGATTACCATCGAGCATCTGAAAGTGAGTACCCCGCTTCCAGTTGAAGAATGATCACGAGATAGAGTGGATGGGAGAGATCGTGGCCAGCTAACGATGTTCACATGGACCATGATATTGAACAGCCACCACTATTGCTTCTGTAAAAGATATCAGCGCACCTTCTTGTTCAAGGCCTGCCTGTGGAAGATGAGCCTGGCGTAATAGGCAGCCACGCCTTTCATACACAGCAGAAATGAATGTAAGACGTTCGCATATGGACCCTTGACGCGAAAGCATCTTGTTGCCCGCGATTCCCGTATGCAAACAGCACGATTGTGCAGACCAAAATCACGATGAAGACATTCCCGGCAAGAAGCCCGATGACAGCGGATTGTATCTTGTTCAGTTCGTCCAGAAGCTTGGACATGTCGAATTGTGAGATGCCGCAAGGAATAACCTTTTTGACCACCCCCGTCAGCATTGCATTCACCGTGAGGCTGACGACCTAGATGTCTAGCGGTTTTAAAGAGGTAAGTGGGCCTACGAAGCCGTGACTTTCGGAGGGAAATAGGTGTTTTGGCCACCACGCTGACATACGGACTCTGTGGCGCCAACGGAAGTCCGAAAAAAAAGACAGGACGAAGTGCACGCTTCTAGTGCTGCATGTAAGATTGGGAACATAACGGCATGTCATTGGATGTCATGCAAACATCGATGGATGGACAGATGGCTGGATGCGGAGATGTAGTGAATGACCGAGGGCAAACACTAAATGACTGCGACACGAGACCAGATCCGAGATTCATAGTAGAAAGCGGCGTGACTCACCAATGAATATCGATGCACCGCTGTCCAGTTGTCGCACTTATAGCATTATCTTTTGGCAATGTCATAGCCTGCCGCGACAGGGAGAAGTTCATCTCTCTGTGTCTAGATGCAGTTCCTGCGGTGGAAGCATCGCCGCCAAGCCCACCTGACCAGTATTCAGAACCTCAGGCCTGAGCAAAGCGCTCCGAAGGCAACCCGACGACGCCGAGGTTGGTAAGTCATCACCTCTGGCGTAACACAAAGCTCTCATCTCTAGCGCCTCACCCACTCCTGCAGGTCAAGAACCGGACGCCATCTCGCTTCTCCCGCACTGAAACCGCCGTCTTCGGCCGTATAGCGCTCCGTCGGTAACCGGCGGCGATGAAGGTTTCAGTCTGCCGTACTCGCATGTTGCAATTGCGTGCTACAAGTCGCTGAAAGGTGAGGGCGGTCCAACCAGAATCGTTACACACCTGCGTGTCTGGAAAGCCTTCATCCACGCTTGAAGAAGTTGCGGTTTACTGCAATACTGAGATGAGCATAGCGAGAGCGAAATGGTGGAATTAGCGCTCATATAGTATTGTGAGAACTTCGACCGTCGACGACTGCGAAGCCATGTCTATGTAGATTAGATTAGATCGCGACTTCCTATTCACCCTCGACTCGCAGTCCGAGCGTGAACATTTGCCTTACCGTCTCTCTGCTTCGGACTTTTGTCAAGGTTTGGCCATGGGCTGTTGGTATTTATGCAGTCCGTCTGCCGCCCAAAACATCGCGCTTCTACCCATCGGCGAACCCCATGACGAGCTTGTCTGGCAGCCGCTTAATTCGAGGACGTGTCGTAAGCCTCAGGAAGCCTATGAAGACCACAGGTGTTCTCGAGCAGGGCTCGACTGCCAGAAAACATCCCCAAAACTCCGATCGTCCAGATGTGCATAGAGTCAGAACACAGGCGAGATCGCGACGAGGCTCTGGGGTACTCCTCACGACATGCAGAAGCGAGACGCACCTCGAAAGATGTACATACGCACTCACACGAACCGTAGCATTGAGCAGCTCTAGCGTCGAGTCACGCGCACGATCAGCACGATATGAAGCCCACCAAAGGAAAGTGGACGCGATCGCATTCTGGATGCTTTGCGACCCTGCAGGCATGAACTGGTCCCGGGCGCGGGCTGCAAATAGGCGCAACGCCGTTGGGACTTCGGACGAAGCACTGCCTTCGTTCTAGCCCTCGATGCGACAGAATACTGGTTCTGTCAAAGATATTGAGCACGCCCATACAACCCGTTATCGAAGCATTCAACTCGTACCAAGTGACACCACCGCCATGCCCAGCCCGACTTGCATTAGTCCGTGAACAACCCGCCTGTCTCGGCCGAACAGGCGTCCGCTTGACCCGACTTCTTTATGGCAATGGCATCTGCCTCCAGCGCTCTGACTCGTACAGATTTCGCGCCCCCGGGGATCGAGTCCGGCGGTGCGGCTACGCACACTGTTAATTTACTCTACTTTACTTCGTGATCGAGGGGTGCGTACGTGTAGGATCTGTCTTTGGGTAGACCTGTTTGATGGATAGTCAATTGTTAGGACGCGTGGAGTGGGCAGATGACACGGACTGCTCCGGGGTTCTCTGGTGTGGGCGAGGGCGGGAGGGCGTCGCTGGTCGAGCCGGGGAATTTTGCGTCCGCTGCGAGCATATTTATGAGACAATTGACAGGGAGCATGCACAGGGCCAATATTCACCGCGGGTTGCTGTTCTGGGTGGTCCTCGTCCAGGCATAATGGGTATTCGTAGAGACTGGTTGTGAGAGAGGACTTGCAAGGATAGCTTGAAGGCGTCCTTGGTCCCGAGTCTAAAGTGACGTCATGATCAGTTACCGACTGTTTTGTCCTGGACGCGAAATTTGAAAGTGGAGCGAGTCGCTCGTCGTCCCCAGCGCCCTGGGAGAGTTTGTGGCCCCTGGCGACCCTAATTCATCTCCTTCACCTCTCCTCCTCGCCTCAAGCACGAAGAACACGTTTTCGCTGGCGCTTCTGATTCGAAGGGAGAAGCCGAGCACGAGGACGCCCATCTCAGCGAAATCTGCTCACACAGTCAATTGAAACCATACCAGCTGCTAACCGGCGTCGGTCAGCGTCCAAATACCATAGCGAGCGAGCGCCCACCATGTCCTTAGGGCTCTTGCCCTGCCTCCTCATCGACATTTGCCTTCTGCTCCCCATCGCGCCCCTCCGACATGTATCGCCCCTCGCCCTCTCGCCCGCCTTCAATCCGCTCTCGGTCCAAACTCGCTGATGATCGCATCGAGCTCTACCACCCGACGGGGAGCCCCGTCTTCGGCGGCCGCACCATGTCCGCAGCCGACAAGCGCGCTGCCTCCCGTGCCTCCCGCGCCTCGGGGCGCACAAGCCCGACCGACACTTTGTCCATATCCGACGAAAGTCTCAACCTGGGGCACGTCGAGAGTCACATCGAAGACATCAATGCTCCTTTCGGTCTGCGCGAGCTCGAGATGGGCTGGCAGTTCTTCCAGCCGTACCTCAAATCCGAAGGCTACATCCTGCGCCCGCGCTACCGGCGTGGATGGATCGGATCGTGGGTCGGGACAGACAGAGACCCGCTCTCCTGCGAAGACAGCATCGTTGTGGTGCGTAACCCGCTTCCTCCCTCTCGTGTTCTCACCCCGTTGTCACCGTGCCAAGGACTCGACCGTGATCGACGCCATCCGCGCAGCCGACAACAAACAGGTGCTGATTAAAGTGCACACACCGCTCGCGCCACCCGCTGCGGCGTATACGCACAGTGCCGAGATCGACATCCTGCGCTTCTTCGCGGCGCCGCCGCACGCGAGTGACCCGCGCAACCACTGCGTGCCGCTGCTCGACGTGCTGCAGCCCGAAGAGCACGGCGCGATCCGGCTGAGCGTGATGCCGCTCCTGCGCGACTGGTGCGACCCGCCGATGCGCATGGCCGTCGAGGCGCTCGCGTTCGTGCGCCAGCTGCTCGAGGGCCTTGTGTTCATGCACGAGCACGGCGTCGCGCACTGGTGCGTCCCCCTCCCCCTGCCTGGCCCGCGCTGACCCCAGCCCATGATGCGCAAGCAACATCACCGCGAGGAACATCCTCATGGACGCGTCGCAGCTCTTCCCGAGGGCTTCCACGGCGCGTTCAACATGAACTCGACGCATCGCCTCGCGGAGACGCACCTCCCCAGCGCACGCGCCTCTCGACGCCAGACCCTGTGCGCTACTTCTTCATCGATTTCGCGCTCGCCGTGCGCGGGACGGAGCCCGTGCGCTGGCGCGGCGGCGCGGCGGTTCCCGAGGCGGAAGGCGGCGCCGCGTACGACCCATTCCCCGCGGACGTGTACGCGCTCGGCGCGTCTTCGACCAGGTCTTTCGGCAGGGCTCACGCACCTGGAGGCGCTGCACCCGCTCTTCGCCGCGATGTGCGCGGCGGCACCTGGGCGTCGCCCGACGGCGGCCTCTGCGCTTGCGGAGTTCGACCGTATAGCGTGCGCGTTACCGCGCCGCAAGCTGCGGGCGCGGCTCGGGTTCCGCGAGGGCGTCGGATGGAAAGAGTGGCGCGAGAACGTGTTTGGGTATTGGGCGCTGCTGTGGATGGTGTGGACGGGCGGCGGCCGGCGAAAGTGTTTGGAGTTTTAGGTCTCCGAGGAGGAGAACGAATGTATCGGTAAGTGCGTTTTTCGTTATTCCGCACAGCAGGCGGAGGCTGACATGAACATGCGTGAGTGTGCAGCTAGCTTCAAAAAGCCTGGAACTTTGGAGTTCGGGTCTTGGGATCTCTACTTGTTTTTTTTTTTCCGTTGTGCCCGGCGTGGATACTCGGATACCCATCCATCTGCCTATATTGATCTATACCCTACTCTCAGCGTTGGTCGATGCGTTCCTGAGTGGGCGTAGGTTGTGGGAGTGCTGCCGTGCTGACGTTGTCAGGACTCTTATATACTGATTCTCGTTTCTATCTGGGGTTGGCAGTGGATTTTGTTTCAGGATCCAGTGACCGCGCTTCGGGACGATTCGCGTACGCTGACATCGATATAGTATTTACATCCATAATGCGATTTTTTTAGGTGTTTCTGGTGCTTTATCGGGATATCTCAGGAGGCGAGCGCGTGCATGTGCTGGACCCGCGTATGCGCTCTCGACAGCGCGAAGCCTTGCTGTCGTTCGATCAGGCGGATTGGACGATACCCCAGCGAGACTGGGACGGAACGCTCTGGTCGAGCGAAGTCAAGCCGGGAGCGAGGCGGTATTCGGACTTGATTCACATGTGTTGCATATTTCGTCGTTCAACGTTCATGACGATAGGTGGGTCTGCATCTACGGATTATGGTGTGCCGACGATGTTGATCGCGACTACCATCCAACGTGCTAGGTTAGTAGAATTCTACCCTCGGAGCTGAAGTTCACTATTTGATTGATACTGACATATTCCTTGTAGGTATTCCTGTCCATCTTTTGATCCCTGTGAACTGATGCCGGGCATCCACGCAGGCTGCTGTCGCCTGCCTAATGCTTTACCATCCAGGATGGACCTACGATTTCCTTGTGGAGATGCTGTTTCTCACCTCCAGTACGTGTACAATGGTTCATAACCTTCATGTTCATCCTTCGAGTCCGTTTTCTGTTCTCGACCTGATCGAACTGTCGTGGACGCCGTACCGCCAGATGACAGTCACCAGGCCATAATCGAGCTGTAAACAGTGTCCTTTGAGGTTATGCACGATTTGACAGATGGCCCCATCTGAATCTGTTCTCCCAGAGCGTTCCTGGCCCAGAGGTATCCGTGCATGATACATTGTGAGTCTCTGATCCTTGTTCAGGTCCCGAATGGATGCTGAGTTTGCTCGCACGAAGCTTGAAGGCGGCCTATCCATCCGGCGGCATGCCGAATGCCACCGGAGAATCGCGATGGCTCACAATTCAAGCTGCTGCCTTGCGATGTACTGTTGGAATGGTTAGACAGAACGATCGTCTTCTGTCTGAGGTCAGCTACGGAGACTAGGTGGTTGCTAGGATCTCCCGTCTTGAATTTATTCAGCGCAACAGATCTGCATCGCTGTACTCACTCGCAAAGTCCGTTTTCTGGGGCATCATAGTTGTTTTGTCGTCTGCTATCAGGTGCGTCTGCTTGTGTGAAGTGGAGGCGTTGTGGTGACTTCTAACATTTCTAGGCCTGCCAAACCCAGAGCCGCCAGGGTTCTGGCACTATTGTGCGGCGACAGCTCGTCTCAGGAGACATTGGACACTGAATGCTCCGGAGCGCCCTGCTTTCAGTAAGGCCCATATATCGTATGGCATCATATCTGTATCTGCGTTCTCTTACTGATTTCTGACGCAGGTACGGACGCACGTATCATGTTTTGAACCTCACGCACTGGACACGAGCTGGGCAGGGCATCGTCCACAATATGCTGGTGGAATGTTCAAGCAGTTGTCGTCGTCGTCGCTTGTCGGGCCTGCAACGAGGGACTTCTCACCAATTTGTCCAGCAAAACAGCGATAAAGTGAGGTAAATATTCCGTCAGGCCCTCCCAATGTTCATCGATGTTCATCTTCCTGAATGATGTGCCTTTGAGACCGAGAGATACCGAGCGTCCCACGGCGGCATTTAATCTATATCGTTGACGGGCGCGATGCCTATTCGTAGATCTTTTCATTGCGGGCGCCTTTCCACATCGGTGCCCATTCTTCTCGCGCCTCAAGCTCAAGAAGCGAGATCCCGATAAGTATGGGAGATCAAATCTTAAAGCTGCATTGCATCCTATTCTATCCTATTGCAGCTATGTCTGACCTGAATCAATCATATCCAAGGCACTCTTGGCGCACATGCACCCCGCCGCGCCAGCCAGCACACGTTGTAAGTTGCCGGTCTCAACTTTTTACTGGATATTCGTCTCGGGCGCGGCGCGGCGCTGTTCCTCGCCTATCATTTCAATCATTAGCGCTGCCCCTCGCTTGCCGCGTGCAATCCAATACTATATAACTCCCCGTTCAATGCGGTGTCTATTCGCCCTTCGATCCTGTTTAATTTCTGCGAACTTTCGAGTGGGTAGTTCTCATCAATTGACATGGATACCCCACCCCCGGACGACAGCCGCCACGCCATAATCTGGCTGTAAGCTCAGTGTCTTTCATGTACTCGGAAGCTGACGTCCATTCTGCTAGCGCTGGTCCGCGCCTGCTCGGCCTTTTCTTCAATTGGGGCTTGCTAGGCATCCTAACCGCGCAGGTGTATATATATCTCATCAACTTTCCGCAAGACAGGCGGGTGTTCAAAGCCACAAGTCCATCATATTCCATGCGTTGTCTGTCTTTGTCACTGACTGAATGGACACGTCTACTTCAGTCTACACAGTATACCTGGTTGACTGGGCGCAGACCTGTTCGGCGACTTACGACGGCTTCCAGTGGTTCGTGTACGGCTGGGGCGACATCAACGTGCTCAACAACTCGGAGACAGGCTTCCTGAATGTGCCCATCCTGTCTAGCATCGTCGCAATTATTGTTCAGGTGGGCATTCACGCTAGGTAAATGGACGCGCATCTGGCTGCTGACAAACTTTCTGAACGGGCAGACATTCTTCGGCTGGCGCATCTGGTCATTGTCGAAATCATTTGTGCCTCTGATTTGTATCGGCGTCCTCGCGGTCGCACAAGCCGGGGCAGCCATCGCTGTCGCGTACTTCGTAAGTCCCAGTTCGCATCGCTGCGTTGACAGCAGTGGCATTAACCCACCATTGACGGATACGTGTGTGAATGTCCAGCTTGCGACTGTCCCTCTGGAAAATGCCCGGGAGCCGGGCCTGCCGGTCGCTGTGGGCATCAGACTCGGGACGAGCGTAGTCGCCGACGCAATTATCGCAATCTCCATGACTTACTTCGTGCGTGTGCTCATCTCGTCGCATCAGTCCCTTTGCGATCTGAGCTGATTGCCGCCCAGCTGCTCAAAGGTCGAGAAGAGACCATCAAGTTCAATAACGTGCTGACGCGCCGTACGTCGCCTCCCCGTTTGACATGCCTGACGCCATTGTACTGAGCATGCTGATCCCGCAGTCATCCGCCTGACGATCGAGACGGGCACGGTGACCGCGCTCTTCGCGGTCATGGACCTCGTCTTCTTCCTTGCGGCGCACAACGGGCTGCACCAAGTCTCCGGCGTCATCTCGCAAAGCTTTACTCGAACTCGCTGCTCGTTATCTTCAACAACCGGTTGTTCATGCTGAGCAAGTCTTTTCATGCGCAAGGTGGGGATCCCCATGCACGTCGAGTTCGACAGCCGCAGCGCGCCGTCGAGGAGCTCGCGCCTGGTGTTCGGGACGAACCCACATGTGATAGACAGCGGTGATACCGCGGTTTCTGGGCAAACGAGTGTCGGCACGCTAGATACCGATTTTGTTCGTGGAAAGCATGTGGAAAGTCCATCATCTGGTGACGTGTATAGCAGGGGCGAATCATGATGGATATTGCTGGCCAAGCTGTTCCAAAGTATGAATTTATTGTTGGCTTGGGAAACGACTGGAAATCATTGCTCTGCGCAAGCTGAGCATATAAATTATATAACTTATGAAAGAATCTGAAGCCTATAAAAGAGTGGTGTGCGTTGAATCAGATCAAAGCAGAAAACCCGAGGATCCCGAGCCACGTCGCCTATAAACCTTCGACCAGCTCAAAGTAGCTCGCCGGTTTCGCGCCTGCCGCCAGCGTCCGCGTTGCGTTGTACGTCCTGAAAAAGGGGCTAGATCAGACACGGGACCAAAGCAAGATAGCGTACGTACAAGAACTCGCCGAGAAATCCTCTGGGCAGCGGCGGCAGGTTCTCCATGCCAATGAGCAGCACAGTCGCCATGCCCATAGTCATATGCGGCTGGATGTGGCAGTGGAGGAGATATGCGCCCGCGTCTACTGCGCTCAAACGATACACCATCCAGCCGCCGTTGTGCCAGGCGGGATGGTGGTGCTGTTCGGAGAATAGTCCGCACCTTGTGGGCTGGGGAATACTAAGTGGGAAATGGTGAGACAGAGGCGAGACGCGGAAGAGGCACACGCACCGACGCCGGTGTCGAGTTTATATGGCTTCCCTGTGCGATTCTGGCGCGCCGCGGCGTACGCGTCGTCGGAGAACTCGCCGAGGCCCTGCGCCATAAGGAATGGATGTGCGCCATGTACTGCGCGGCGCAGGTCAACGTCCACGTCACGATTAGGGGAAAGCAGGATGCTTACTGTGCCACGGATGCGCCTCGAGGGTCCCAGCGAAGCTCGCGAGGTTCAGGAAGATCAAATCCACAGTCTCGTTGATATGAATAGGGATCGAGTTGGTCGAGTTGTCGAATCCGCCGTTCGCGAGTGCGCCTTCATAGTCCGGATGGAGCTTGTTCTCGTACGCCTGGACGAGATACGGCACCTGCGGCCAATCCTCCGTATACTGCACATGCTCAGCATACCGGCTCGCATTGGAATATGAGCGAGGCAGACACACCTGATACTGGTCGACGACCCAGTATACGCCCAGGGTAGAGCCATTGCCCGCGCTCAGCTGGCGCATGGACACGGTGATACGGCGTCCAACCGCATGATCGGGTGGTGGGATGTCCACGCCATCGAGGGGCCGCACATCATTCGTGATCCAGTAAGGCGTCTCGTCCGGAAGCGGGACCGTCTTGTTAAGCACCGGGATCGGCGCATACGGATTTAGCGTGGGGAAAGTGTCGCTCTCATTGTCCTGCGTCAGGTTATACCGCAGGATCCATGCACCGTAGTCCCGTGTCGCCCGCCAGCGTGTCTCGATGTTGGCCCAGAAGTCCGTCTGGTTGAGTGCGCGCAGCTCGGCAGCGGACTTTGTGCGCAGGAGGAAAGAAACGCGCTGACCGGAGCTGATCTCGAGGTGGGACGCATTGTGTGCCGCAATATAGCCGGCATCGAGCTCGATCACTGTGAACGGCGAGTGCGCGTCGATGGACGTGTAGATGAAGCTGAGTCCCATTGCGCCGATCATGCGCACGCGGTATGTCGTCTCAGGCAGGACATTGAGCACCTCCGTGTGGCAACCTGCCTGGCATGCGGCGCCTGTGCATTGTCCAAACGCATTCCCGTTCACCGTGAGTGCCTGTGGATCGTTCGGCCACGTAAAGGGCGTCCCGAGCAGACCCTTGATGATGTTAGCGTCGGATGCGTGCCAGAAGTCGCCGAGCAAGAGGATAAGGTCGGCATCGTATGCAAACGGTGGCTTGATCTCTTCGACTATGAGGGCACCGTAGGCGGTGACGATCTGGACGCCGACATGGGTGTGATACATGTATGTGCCCGCGCTGCCTGGTTGCAGGAGGAACTCATAGTCAAAATAACCGCCTGGTGCGATGGGCCACTACAAACCATACCCAGTCCTCAACGTTCACGATCCATCGATGATGATAATAGTTATCTACCTGGCTTGTCTGTGGTGTCCCGTCGGCGAAGGGGGACAAATACTGGGAGATTCCACTTTAGGATTACGACGCGGCGACGGAGGCTTTCTCAGCGTTCCATCATGTCAAAAATTGACGATACACTCACTGCCAATGCAACGTTGTGTTGCTCCCCTCCATATCGTTGTACACCCTAATCCATGCATGGTCGCCTTCCTTGAGGCGGATTGTAGGCCCCGGCGAGGTGCCGTTGATGACGACGGAGTTGCGCACGGTGCAGTCAGCCGCGACAGGGCCGCTCGCAATCCGTAGAACATGATCAGGCTGCCATGCTAGAGAAAGTTGTGCCAGTAGAGGCAAGAGCAAGAGCAACTGATACATGCTCGACGCCCGTGTCATCCTTGGCGGGTATAGTGCAGGGTTCTTGAGAAGAGGTGAGAATGTCTTCCGACCTCGTTCCGAGGCTGACATCACATCTCTTCTTTGTACAGCATTTGTCGAATAGAAAGTGTAATGTGCTTGCGTGGACGAGCATCATGATGGCATGGTGAGTGTCCGTCATGCCTTTCAGGCCCTCTGTTGGCCCTGGAAGTACAAATGAGGATCGTGCAGCGTCTATTGACCACGCGCCGAGTCGAGACTCGAAGATATCATTAAACAATTTCTGTCTTCATAATAACTGTAATCTGTCACGCGGACATCTTTCTCACTCCTCTTCATTGTCAGACTTGTCAGACTTCAACGTAAAAAAACCCGTCATTACAAGGATCCCAGCATTGCATTGCGATGATAATTCACTGGTTTCATCGTATTCTGTCCAATCGCATGGCGGCCCTACCCTGTCCTGTCATACTCGAATCAGCATGCCTTGTTTGGTTCCAGTATAATCTGTCAAGGCCTTGTTACATCGCTTTCCGTCATGTTCGCCCCTATCGCCCCCTGCACGGAATTCCAGGTGATGTACCATTCAGATGTCGCCGTTCTGTTTTCCTTGATGGGATGTTCGTTCCTATCTGTCCTGCGGAACCGATCGTACACAAACTTCCATATTCCTTGCAGTTCTCTTTAATATGTCTGGTTGGCTGACCTGGAATACACCGATATCCGATAATCCTGAAGGCAATCCATCTCCCAGATCTACACGTCCTTTCGCTTTCGCACTAACTTGTTCGAAGGACTTCCTCTGAGTTGCCCAGTCCTCGGCTGTGGATGTGCCTTCGTTAAGATATTTTTCTTTAGATGTAAGAGCCCAATATTCTCTAACAGATACCCATGGCAGGCTAATGACTAGTCTGTAATCCAGTTTCCCTTCGACACCATGGATACCCCACCACTAGATGACAGTCACAATGCTATAATCTGGCTGTGAGAGTTAGTGTTTTTCGAGGCTGGTCGGGAATTGACAGATAATTTCATCTGACAGTGCTGGTCCTCGCCTGATTGGTCTGTTTTTCAATTGGGGCTTGCTCGGCATCCTGACCGCGCAGGTGTACATTTACTTTGTCAACTTTCCGAAAGACAGGCGAGTTTTCAAAGTCTTGGGTCCGTTGTATTCGGTACATCATCTCTCCTCCCGTATCTTATGTACGTACCCGCTTCAGTCTACGCTGTGTACCTGGTAGACTGGGCCCAGACCTGCTCGGCGACATATGACGGCTTCCAGTGGTTCGTTTACGGCTGGGGCGACATCCACGTGCTCAACAGCTCAGAGACAGGCTATCTGAATGTCCCCATCTTGTCTAGCATCGTTGCGATCACTGTTCAGGTGGGGCTCTTACACTCAAAGGACATCCACGCATATAGTTGACAGGGAATGGGCAGATCTTCTTCGGCTGGCGCATCTGGACATTCTCGAAGTCTTTTATCCCCCTAATCTGCATCGTCGTCCTCGCAGTGGTTCAGCTCGGCGGCGCCATCGCTGTCGCATACTTCGTGAGTCCGAGTCCCGATCTCCAACAAATGAAAAATGCCATTGCCACTGACGGACAGATATATGAACAAACGTGCAGGTTGCGACTGTTCCTCTGGAGAATGCCCGAGAGCCAGGTCTTCCGGATGCTGTTGGCATTAGACTAGGCACGAGCGTGGTCGCGGATGCGATCATCTCTATTTCCATGACTTACTTCGTGAGTATGCTCGGTACTTCCTTTGTGGATCTGGAGTTGACCATCACCCAGCTGCTGAAGAAACGTGAAACAGCTATAAAGCTCAACAACGTGCTTACCCGTCGTATGTCCCCATCACCAGTACCTCTCACATGCTCCGCCCAACCTGATTTGATGCAGTCGTCCGCCTGACGATAGAGACGGGCACAGTGACCACGCTCTTCGCGATCATGGACCTCGTCTTTTTCCTCGCGGCACACAACGGTCTGCATGAAGTTTCAGGCGTTGCTCTTGCAAAGCTTTACTCAAATTCGCTCCTCGCCACCTTCAACAATCGCCTGCTCATGGCGAGCGACTCCTTCAAGGTGCATGGCCGGCACCGTATGCACTCCGAACTCGATTATAACAATAGCGGGGGCTTTCTTTTTGAGATGAGCATGCGTCGCGACAAGAGCGTAGATTCTCATTCGGGAGAGACTGTCGATGCGGGTGTGATGCCACAGGTGAAGGGGAAGAGCGGGGTGCGGGTTGTGAGGACGGTGAATACGAAGGAGGATGAGGTGCAAATACCAAGTCATGCGCACATCGTGAGTTTACTTGTCCTTCTCTGGTTTTCATATTGACATCTCAGTTTTCTCTTTAAAGCCCGTCTAGTGGATTTTCGGACGACAGGCGCAATCCGCGATGGATTGCTGCGCAGGCATTTTGAGTGTACGTGCTGGCCACAAAGCCCTGCGCTGTAATATTTGGAGCTCTCTCCGACATCAGGGCATTGTAGCATCTATGTATGTGCTATTAGTTTATTTGTTTTGGGTCCGATGAGTATACAGGGATGAAAGCATCCGGGCGAGAGTGGTGAGTGGTATCCGGAGCCACACTGCCCGGTTACAGAAGCTTGGTCGAAATAGTCTCCTGGTGGAACGGACCACTACAAAGACGTGTTCAATCTTCAGCGTTCATGATGCACTGACTTCGAAAGTACTTGCCTACGCACCTAGCTTGTTTGTGTCTCGTCGGCGAAGGGCGGCAAATAATGGGTGATCTCGCTTTGCAATTTAGCGCATCGATATCGCTTGCGGCGAGCGGAGTGTCGGTGACGGAGGTAAATTTCTCACGTTCTTGACGAGTCGGATAACGACCGTGCCGCTTTCCGCCATTTTATCATAAACCTTGATCCACTCATGATCGCCTTCCTAAGTCCTTAGACGGGCCCGACAAGGCACCTTTGACAAGCTATTGATGACGAGAGAATTGCGCGCCGCGACGAAGGCACTCGCGCCGATGCACAGACCATGGTCCGTAGGCTGCTATACCAGAAATCCATACAGCTTTCCTTTCCAGTCGAAGCAACAGCAAGAGCGGCTGCTCTATGTTCGATGATACTGTCCTTGGCGGGGATGGTACAGGATTCTCGAGACCAGGTGAGAGCCAACGTGGCTGCCCCACCATTCCGCCCGCATTCCGAGAGCATTCCGAGATTGACACCATGGCTCTTCTTCGTACAGCATTTGTCTAATAAGAGAAGTAAAATGCGCCTGCCAATAAGTGGAATCATGATGGCGCAGTGAATGCGCATCGCGCCGGTCTATATGAATACGAAAGAGGCTCGTGGAGCGTCTAACGATGAGGCACTTAGGGCCATTGTATTCGCTTCTCTGTCTCGGTGGAATGTTGCCACGCGGCCATCTTTCTTACTCCTCTTTGACAGACGAACGGCGTCCATTGCGGAGGTGGCAAAGTCGCATTGCGGTGGTGTTTTACTGATTTCCTGTTAATCATCGGCACCTCGATATGGAATTCCTGGACACTTGGCAGACACATCTTCTCTTCGCGAAGCCATGTCGGGCGGCACTTCATGCAGTTTGCACATATCCTTTTCGTCATATTAGCCCCGTGTCGCCTGTGCATGGAATTCCAGGTGATATTCATTCACCATCAAGCTTCCATTAGTTTCCATGCGGAGATAATTTGCCTTGCGCATCCAAGGATACATAACTCTCCACGTTCCGTGCAGGCCCTTTTCAGCTTCCGAGCCCACTGACGTCTGCCTCGTTGCAGGAGGACCTAACTTATACCGATATTGGATAGACCTGAAGCAAATCTCTCTTCCATACGATCAACATCCCTCTTCCCTTCCGCACTGACTTGCTCAGCGAACGATTCTTCACTTTTGCCGACGACTCCCCAATCCTCGTCCGCGAGCGTGCCTGTTTCACAATATCTTCCTTCAGATGTGAGATCGCAAGGCACTCTAGAGTTAACGCAGGCTGATAGTCGGTTCGGAATACAGCTTCCGACTGCCATGGACGCCGCACCGCTAGACACCAGCCACGATGCCATAATTTGGCTGTGAGTACAGTGTGTTTGGAGACCAGTTGAACATTGACAGACAATCTTGTTCGCTCTTCCAGGGCCGGTCCGCGCCTGCTCGGCCTGTTCTTCAACTGGGCTCTGCTGGGCGTCCTAACCGCGCAGGTCTACATCTATTTTATCAACTTCCCGGAAGACAGGCAGGTCTTTAAGGTCCTAAGTCCGTCATCTTCCATGCATAATCCCTTTCTGTGTTACTGACGAGGCGGGCATATCCGCTTCAGTTTATGCAGTGTACTTCCTGGATTGGGCCCAGACCTGCTCGGCGACATACGATGGCTTCCAGTGGTTCGTCTACGGCTGGGGCGATATCAACGTGCTCAACAATCTCGAGACTGGCTTTCTCAACATCCCCATCCTATCGAGCATCGTTGCGATTACTGTTCAGGCGAGCACTTGCATCTGGGGGACGTCCGCGCCTCTGCTGACAGTGAACCTCCAGATCTTCTTCGGCTGGCGCATATGGACATTTTCCAAATCGTTCGTGCCCCTGATTTTCATCGTCGTCCTCGCGGTTGCCCAGCTCGGCGGAGCCATCGCTGTTGCATATTATGTGAGTCAGAATATTATCCCTGGGCTGAAGCGAATAGCGATGACATCACTATTGCTGACCGATGAATGTATGAACAAATTTACAGATCAAGACCAATCCTGTGGAAAATGCACGGGAAGCGGGTCTTCCAGATGCTGTCGGTGTCAGATTAGGCACGAGCGTGGTCGCCGACGCCATTATTGCGATTTCCATGACGTACTTCGTGAGTATTTCTAGTTCTACGCTCTGTAGCGAGACCGATAGCTAATCATTGAACAGCTGCTAAAACGTCGCGAAGAAGCTATCAAGTTGAACAATGTGTTGACTCGCCGTACGTCCCCACCACGTTCAGCTTGCCCTGTCTAACCTGATCTCGTGCAGTCGTTCGCCTGACGATTGAGACAGGCACAGTGACCGCGCTCTTCGCGATCATGGACCTCGTCTTCTTCCTCGTGGCACACAACGGGCTGCACGAAGTCTCAGGCGTCATCCTCGCGAAGCTCTACACCAACTCGCTTCTCGTCATCTTCAACAACCGCCTGCTTATGGCGAGCAAGTCCTTCAATGTGCACGGCCGACACCGCATGCATGCGGAGCTCGAGAACCAGAACAGGGTGACTTTGAGCACCGGAATTGTGTTCGGAACGGGCATGCGCGCGGACGAGACTGCGGATTCGGGGGATACGAGCGTTGGCATGCCGCTGCCGGCAGACAAGGAAAAGGGCGCGGTGCAGGTCGTGACATCAGTGGATGTGGAGACGGATGACGTGCAGATACCCATTCACGCGTATATCGTGAGTTTGACCGTTCTTCCCAGGCATGAGTATGGGTGCTGAGCCGTTGCCGCGAAGCCTCCAGGAAACCCGTCATCCAGCGGCATGGCCGATGATAAAAGCAAGCCACAATGGCTTGATGCGCAAGTTGTCTGAGTGTGGGTATTGATCAAAAGCTCTGCTCCTTTGGAGCTCTTTACGCGAGTTGCGGACTTTTTTTTCTTTCCATATTGCTTTGCAGCGCAGGCGCACTATCCAGCGTCACGATTAACATGATAGGGCCGTTAGACCCATGTAACGCCGCCGAACGAGAAGCTGAAGAGACATTGCATTGAATGTGTATGTACCATCAATTACTTCTTAGGCTCGTTGCTATATCAGCAGTCTGTAAGGTGAAACGATGTCGACCATGGCGGAGAAAAATAGTCCATTGCTTAGATGATCACGAGTGTAGCGTGAGCTAAAGGTAAGAGGGGAAAAAAGTTCAATTTTTAGAATTGGCGTCCTGGAATTCCCCTTCCTTCACAGCAATCCTCGCCTCCAACTCTTCTATCTTCTCAACGTCTCTGCCTCTTTTTCTGAATTCTGGACCTTAATATCTGCCTTATGGACTAGTGGCACAAGCGTGATAAGACCATGCTTCGACTTAGAAGCAGCGTTTGCTGCAACAGCAATCTATATATAAGCATTAACTGACACTCAGGTATAAAAACGAGCGGGAGATAAACCTGGACATCAAAATCATCTTGGCGCTTGAGAAACTCCTGCTTTATGTTCTTAACTTAGTGGTCATCAATTCGATAAACGAGGATGCTGATGGACGATGCAGAACTTCGTTCTACATGATGAAATAAAGCTGTGCCGCTCCACAGTGTGATATCACTGAAAAAACCTCTTGATGACATGTATGATCATGTCCGCGTACCAAAAATATTATCGATTGTAAGAGTTGTATTCAACCTCATGCTCATGGGCGATATTCGCGAGCATTGCGAGATTGCGAAGGACGAGCGTACGGTACAGTCAGGCCCACATGTTACGAGCTCGATGACAGTATCTGTGGGCCAGCCGAAGATGATCCATATGACGTCCCTGCCGGCAAGCCGAAGAAGACTTCGAGAATGAATTTGACGAGCCGCGAGACCACGAGCGCGAGCTGTAGACATGCGAAGACAAGAGGCATCGAGATTTGAAGCTTTGAAGCTTTGAAGCTTTGAAGCTTTGGTTTCCTTCGCGGCACGCTTTCGTAGAGTTCAATGCCCACCTCCTGGAACGAAAGGACGAGTTCTACGTTAACATTAGGCCTATATGATCAATGAAGTATCGTTCAATAACTAGGAAAATGCGAGTATAAATTGGTCCTCAGGTTTGAGCAGAGCGGCGATTTGAGCGTCTGAAGTCGTGTAACCTTCACTATGAGAGTAAAAGAGGGTGAAAATCGCGGCAGAAGAGGGTGAATTTGACGTTTCACTGCATTTGAGGGTGATGTTTCGGTGAAAGACGAACTGCGGTGAATGCCGATTATTTTCACCTTATGCACGTTCACTGCAGGAAGCAGTTATTTTCACTGTCCAGATAGTATCGAGCTGTTCACCGCAATAGAACAGTGAAATTCACCATCCAGTCACCCAACAGGTGGGGAAGTTGCAAGTAAGTACATATTGTCCTGCAGCCACGCACCGGTGGGTGCGAAGCACAATTACAGGCCATATGTATCGAGATATTCTGCTTTCCATTCAGAAGTAAGTACTCTGATCTCTTGATAATGCTACATGCTTCCGGTTCCTATCATTAATGTATGGTCTTATGTCCTCAAAAGTCCATCAGAATCAGCAAAGCAACCCGCTCCTGCTCAAAGCATGGTCCTGTCTCTGCACTGCCCCTGACGTGTCGCTGCGGCACAAGGTAGTCTCCGGTGATGTTGCAAGTGGCTGAATCGGCGTAATCTGCGGCCATAAGATGGGAATACTGACGGGGGAGTCAGTTAGTCCGCGTCCTCTGTATCTGGCATGTACAATGCTCGAGACAAGGATCCACTGCGGTCAATGATAGCCCAGTGACCACTTTGATACGAGATGCGGCCAACCAGGCATTGTACACACTGCAAGTCAAAGAATTCCTCCGTTTTTGATTCGCTTGAGTAATAATGAATGTCGAGTGCCGCGTGCGAGGAATCAATGTTGCAAGAGGTGATCCCGGCGAGAAAAACTGTTTCTCCAGGAGCAGATATATTCAAAGCACGCGACGGAGGAAGAGAGATAGCGATAATGTGCTGTAGGCGGCCATAGCAGGTTCTTGGCTCAAAAACAGGCTTCACGCGTGGCCGATGTGCAAACTTGTCGACAAGGACCTCATACTATGACAAGTTTGTTACCATGATAGGTACTTCATGAGGCAGAAAATGACTCATGCGCACATAGGTAGCATCACGCCGAGTATCGTCACCATGACCGATAGACTTTGCCGCCGTAATTGTGTCACCGTCGTCAATACGAACTTTTGCCCATTGCTCGATACGAGCAGACAGTAGGCACTGCTTGACAGACCTGATGTCTTTCGCCTTGTTGTAGCGTGTAGCGAGGCTCTTTTCGATGCATCGCATGGTCAACTCATCGAGCAGATCAGACTTGCGTGATGGCGGTAAGAGAGTACACATAGGATCTATATAGATGCACGACATGATTAACGATCACCTGCGAGGTAAGATCCACTTGAAACTCACATAATGGGGCCCGCATACCATGCAATTGTCTCTGAGTCTCCTGTGATGAACCAAGCAACGATAATGGCTCATCGTCCAAATTGTAGATGAGCTGGATCTGTGTGATCTGAGCACACTCGACAACGTAGCGGTCCAGAGACGAAAAAGGATGTTTCTTGCTCTTGATAGCAGGTCTGATAATCCCACAATAACGCTCCATGGGAAAGGCCCAGTATGTCCATACAGGCCCGCATGCTTCGATAAGGTCAGCGATGTGCAGCAAAGCATGAATGGTCACCGGACAAGTTGAGATGCATTGCGGGTCGTTTTGGTAGTATAGCCTATTAATGGGGATGTCAGATGGAGCGTAACAAAAATAGATGAAACTGACTTCTCGAAGTCCTCAACCCAGCACTGAAATCCACGACGAAGCCGTTCAATCTCATCCTTCGTGATCGTAAACTGAAGGCACAGGTGAAGCAGCTTAACAAGGTCTATAAAGTGATTGTAGTAAATCTCTCGTTGAAATTTGCGATGAAGGAGTACGGGTGCGATATAGAGTGTCCAGAATGACCAAGTGTCCGCGGTTGTGGACGTGTTGTCCTTAGCGACATTTGGTGGACGAGCACCGTAGCAGCCAGGTATAGTGGACCCACTTTCAGCAGTCGCCGCGCCGATGGCATCCCAAACTGAGTTCTGAAGCCGGTATGACCCTGATCCTTCGTCGAGACATTTGAACTCTCCTGTCCAAAGTAGAACCAGATTCTTCATCAGATTTTCCCAAATGAGATGCATGAAGTCGTAAGGGAATGATTTCGACATGGACATAGAGGACAAGTAGACCCAGACTGAGAGACCCTTGATGCCATATTCTTTTGACAGTGCTGTACTGTCAGATTGTGTTCGCGCAAACTGAACCTCCTTCGCCTGGGCCACTATCTCATTATGGGTCCGTAAGGGAAGATTGCCTGCATCATATGCATTGATCTTCGATGAATCATTCATGACGGCAGGATGTCGAGAGCGATCAAGGGGGACATAATGAGTCGTAGCGCGAGCTCCCGGAGTCCGAAGTCCTGTGATCTTGCAAATTCGGCATGGCGAAAGACCATTATGACCTTTCATCCACGTAATAAGTGACACCGCTGGGATATCTCCAAAGACGAGGAGAAGGTAAGCCCGTAGAGCAAAAATCTTCTGCTCAAGTGGATCAAAAGCGGGAACACCAACTTCCAACTCGAGAGCTTCCTGCACGAACGGCCAAAGAAATGAATCAATGTCGACAGGCTTCCTTGGACCTGGAATGACACCGAGCGAGATGATATTGCGAAGATGAAATCGGACCTCTGGCGGTAGGTTGTAATTGAAAAGAATCAAGGGCCAGCATGTTGATTTTCGCTTGCGAAATGGTGCAAACCCATCTGTCGAGAGGCCGAGAGCAATGTCACGAGGATCACCGAAGAATCGATGAGGAAATTCATGGCCATCAACGACCACTTTTCTGCGACGTAGACGCTTATAGTGCTTGCTGTCAAAGATGTCCTTGACGACATCTTCCTCCGGAGCATGCCCAAAGGCACGATATTGCATCTGAGTTGCCACAGCTTTGTTACTGACAGCCGCGCAAAGGCGAGGTATGAGCGGAAGATAGGTGAAATGTTTGCGGGCCCGACCATTAGGTTGATATCGAGATGCCTTGCAGTGCGGGCATGAGACGAGGTTGGCGTGAGACCCTGTGTAGCAGATGCAAGAATTGGGACAACAATCGTACAATATAGGCTTGAAGCCCGCTAACGAGGCAATACGTGTACGTGCAGATGCAAGCGATGGGACCTCCTCATGCGGAAAAACTGTGCCAAGGTCCTTGTATGCACTATCTGTAATATGATGCCGAAGTTTGAAGGCATACAGCCGTAACAATTGACGATCACTGTTACTGATATCGCTTGCTAAATGACAAACACGTCAGATAAGTCCAAGTAGACCCAACGAGTCAAGCACTACAATGTACATACCGTCTAATTGTGTCTCCCGGACAAAGCCCTCAGACACATGGTCGAATGCCGCAAAAAAAGGATCGTCCGGCTCAAGCGCACCGTACGAGTCCTCGACATCACAGTCTGAGTCAGTTTGAATGCCCGCCTCATCTGCCCAAGGTTCATCATCGGAGTCCTCATTGGTTGAGACTGTGTCTGCGCCAAGTCCTGGGATGGGAGAATCCATCTGAGGTTGCTCTGATTCGAATGAAGGTGCATGGTCGTATGAAGGCGCATGATCGTATGAAGGCGCATGACCATATGAAGGCGCATGATCGTACGAAGGAGAGGGCGCATTGTAGGAACCTGCGAGAAAGCAATTCATGACCAGAAATGATAAAGACTGAGATGCAAACACACCTGGTACACATTCGTCACCATCCAGCTGTTGTCCGTCATCCATGTTATGAGAACTGCCTTGGCCTAGACTGACTGCTGCTTCAGATGTGTCCGTCGTTCGCTCAGGTTCTAAGATGCCATTAATAAATACCGAAGACAAGATAGCAAACAAGGGGGGAGCGTACCTTCCTTCCGACGTGCGCGCTTCTTCAACTTCGGTACTGGGACAGCGCTGTCAATGTCAGAATCGTCTGACGTGTTCATATCCTGCTCCATGTGCCGTTTCGAACTGCCGCTTTGCATCGCAAATTCCTCTAGCTGTGCGGCCAGAGACCCTCGTATATGTGGAGCGACCAGACCTTCTCCATGTCGCCGTGCAGTGCTTGGGTGAATAAGGAGATTGCAACCGCAGCGACAGTGAACTCGTTTGGGCTGCAGTCGAGGTTTCTTCGACTTCGGTGGCATGTCTTCTATGGTCTCGGAAATATGGGAACTAAGGCAAAAGGTTAATATGAGACAGCATGAAAAGGAATCATGAACTCACAGAGGCCAGTCGAGCTATTGGATCTTTGTCGAGAGACGGAGGCAAACTGGTTACGGAGCCGCCGGCGCCCGCTCGCGCATGTCTCCGCACGATCTTTTCTGTATGCGTTGACGTGGCAACTGTCTCCTCAACCTGCAACAAAGACTCTATGTTCAGTCTGTTTCTATTATGTTCTCTTCGACAACTCACTTATTATTTATTAATTCAGTATCAACGCCATGGCGATGAGCAAGGCCGCTGCGAAAAAGCAAGCCCAAGCCAAGCAGAAGGCTGCTGCAAGCGCGGCTGCTCGAGCTGCTGGAAAAGAGAACGAGCCGCCAACATCCACGGCATATCCAACGCCTAGACGGAATGTGAGCGGCGGGACGGCTGGAGGACGGCGAGGGAAATCAATGGCTGCACGGGAGATGGAGATGGAATTGGCTCAACTTCGAAGTGAGATTTCTGCATTGCCCTGCTTGCGGGCATCTATTCATAAATCATGGTAGAGGAGCTAGCCTTGGAAAAGAAGAAAAATTATAAGGCTCAGAAAGCGGCAGAAGAAGAGATACAAATCATACCAAGGCCCAAGAATGCTGGAAGAGGCCGCGGAGGCATACAGCATGCCATGGGCTTAGACGAGACTGCCGATGATGAATTCATATACAAGCAGATTATTGTAAGTCAGTAGAACTGTCTCGCAGTAGCGTGATCTAATATGCTTGATGACCACGTACCAGCATGATATGCATTCGGTGGTTGATGAAGCCTTCGTTGACTGGAGCGTTTCATACAAGCAGCAAGATCCTAACACGATTGGGAAGATCTTTACGCGGGTAAGTTGTTAGTCAATATGCTTTTAATTTAAGAGTCTTACCATTGGTCATTACTACAGATGCGTAGACTTTTCCCTGTCCTCAAGCAGTACCAGAACAACTGGGCCACGGGACTTCTGGTGCAGCAGTACATGAACAATCATCGTAAGTATGCGAGTAAGTGCGGCTACCCACTGTCGACATCAGCAAAAACGTTTTACTCTGTTATTCCCCGGTGACGTTTGTCACGCGCCAGCGAGATGGTGCTGGTATGTAAGGCATTACAAGGGTATACAAGGGCAATACATACCTCACAAAAGGTTGTCGACAACTTGAAAATTTGACATCGTGATGGCGAGTTTTCAAAATCTCCGATCTGGTCTCTAATGGCTTTCAGTTTAGGTAACAGGTTTTTGACGCATTTGCAGTTACTTCGCCTGCCTGCCGTACCCCTCGCGAAAATACAGGTACACGTCTCGATATTTCCGAGACCCCGTAGCAACGCTACGAAGTTTCTTTTAAGGTGCGTCACGGCCGGCCCTAAATCTCATTCGTTTCATCATATATAGCCTTCGCAGTTGTCTGCGGTCCTCGTCCAATCCCTCTTCTCTCAAGCATGTCAGCTATTCAAGCTTTCCGGAGGACCATCGCGCCTGCTTATTCGCCTCGGATTCTCTAGGCTGGCGTCTTCTTGTGTTGGCTTTCTATTGGCTGGGCTCTCAATCGTTCATGGTGCTTTCCGTCAAATATTGCTTTCTGGGACTCCTCGAACACATTCTCTGGCGGGATATCTTGCGACGGGTGCAACGCTCGCCGCTGGCTTCTGGATAGCTCGGGATGGGCTATCCCGTTTTGAGCTGACTGACTATACGATGGTGCATCAGCGCGCATAGAGACGGTTGTTCGTTAGTTACAGATGTGTCTCGTAGATAGCTTCTATGTATCTTAGACAGGTTCGTAACTACGAGGAATGCATTCGATTTTATCTCTGTCACTATCTCTGCCAAGGGTGAAAATAAATAAATAAAAATATCTTAATGCTGTAGCACTCCTTGTGTCACTTTACAATGGCCATATGACATTGCACGTGTGCCATGCCGATGGAGAAGTCCAACCTGCCAGGTAGCCCTTGGCAGGGCTGGCAAGTATTGCGAAGGATGGGGATGATGGCAAATCCTTAAGGTACCCATGTATAGCCTTCCGACGAAATGTGGCATCCTTACCAGACGGCAGCGATTGTGACTTTTGTAAATCCTTACATACCCTTGTAAGCCCTTGCAGATTTTTCACACTTTTGCTGATGGATGGGATCCAAATCCGGTGTCAAGGAAGCGGTTGCCGTCGGCAAGAAGAAGCGCACACGCGCCATCATCGGCACAGATGATGAGGAACAGCCTGAGGAAGACGAGGCCACTGACGAAGACGGTCCACAGGAAGACGATGATACGGTTGACGAGAACGGCGCTGGTGGGAGCGGTCAAGAGAGCGACGAGAACGACGATTGACAGCAGTGAGTCCATCGAGGTCCGTCGGCCTGCTTCCATACCATCTATTGATCTTACGTACGTCCAGCTACCGCTCAAACGCCGCCAGCCAATTGTACAAAGCGCCCAATTGTACAAAGCGCCCAATTGTACAAAGCGCCTGTCGACGCCCGAGTTCATTTCTAGTTGGCACTTGGAGCTTCGGTGTCGATATCGCGCACAAGTTCTTGTCGAAATCGAGCAACGTAGCGTCGCAGCTGAATACATAACCTTATCCAAAACTGTCGTTTATAACCCTTGTGGACCCCTATGGTGTCTACATTCTTCATTACAATGCTAGTTGTATCCATCACTGTCCATTGCGTGATTTATCACCACCGACTGCAAACCAGAATGAGCTCGATCCCGGGCAGTTCATGGGCCAAATGTAGATAAATTTCACGGTCACCGAGGGTCAATTTTACATGCAAAAATCACTGTCTGAGATCACTGAAATTCGCTGTCTGCAGCGCATTGAAAATCACCTCATAGCATGGGTTCACTTTCACTCGCTCTGAGGGTGAATTTAACACCCAAGATCCTGTCGAAAATGTGTGGTGAAAGCGCGCATAGAACGGTTGATATTCATCCTCGGGTAGGAACCTCAAAAGAGGGTGACTTTCATTGCTTGTCGATGATTTTCATCTCCCAGCACGGTGAATATCACTTAGAAAGGCGGCGAATCACAGGGTGAATTTCACTTCCTTTTCCGTCCCTAGTGCTTACTGTAAGCGCCGAAGATTGAACGCGTCGAGTCGCGTTGTTGATTCCGATGGGTTGAAGTTCTGCCAGTGGGTCAAAGCAGAGAAATCGCTAAATGAGCCTGCACGAGGTTATCGTCGACGACATTCTTGGAACATCGATAGACGATAGAAAGAAAGGCAGCTCGGTTCACAGGCCGGAGGAGAGGCGAAATAGAAGGTGGCGTTTGGATTTGTTTGCCTCACAAACGCTACCGACGTTTCTTGGGCCTTCCCTCTTGCCTTTGTCCTCCGCCTTCAAGCTTCACTGCCGGCTGCAGACGTCCTACTGCACTGTACACCACCATCATCAAGATTGACTTCTCGGTGAGTTCTTCTTCGCGAGATTGTTGTTCACGTGTCGCTTGCCTACGTACTAAGTTAATCAAACTTCGTTCATAAATGACGACAGCGGATTTGCCCCCAGCCACGTTATGCACGCTATTCTGTCCAAGGTTTTTGGACGCAAGAAGGCAGAAGACAAGGATGCACGCAAGGCCAAACGATCGTCCGCCTCTGGGTCTCTTCTAGAGGGCAAGTTCGAAGCAGTCCCACCTATCACCTCTCCCTCCGCAGCACACTTTCCGGAGAACCAACCGCAAACGTCACCGAAGGGCAAAGACACGAGCGCAGGCTTCGTGCTCTTCCGTCCCAACTCGCGGCCCGCATCATCGCCGCTATCCCCAGTCCAGAAACGCCCAGCAGATGTCCCCCATCTTTCGCTCAACCTCCCAGTACCGAAGGAGCAGCGCAGTCGTGCACTCGGCGTCGTGTTTGAGGCCGACCCTGATGCGCTGGCTCTGCTTGATGAGTCGGTAATCGGTGAGAGACGACTTAGCCCACTCGAGACGCTCGTGCTTGTGCGCGCATGCTCACAGGTTATCGTGGAGCGTGGTGCGTGCTTCGTTCATATCACTTTCTTCCTTTCATCTCATTTATCTGCCTCCGTAGGTCTCGAGAGCCTCGGGATCATGCATCCCCATTGGTATTCCGCTTCGCCAGACGTCCAGCGCAAACTCATATCCCTCTACATTCATTCTTTGGCTCCCAATAGCCCGCCAACCACGCTCTCTCCCAGTTCCGCGGCACCCGACTCCGCATTCCAATCCGAGCTCGCCTACGTGCGCTCTCCGCATGACGTTGCCGCCGTCCTGCGTTGGGGTTTACGGCATCTCCAGCTCGACGGTGACGCTTTTGGCAAAGACACCGCCGAGTCCGCCGAGTGGGCGTGGTATACCGCGTTCGCCGGCGCTGAGCGCGCCGCGGGTTTCCCGCCCGATGCGTTCTCGCAGATGCTCGTGCCGGAGCTGCCACCGGCGCACGGTGAATTGTTATTCGCTACGCTCGAGATCATCTCGTCGCTTGCAGCCCATGGCGAGGCCACCGGCTCTTCTGGCAGCAAGTTGTCGAAGCTCTTAGGATTGTGGCTGCTTACTGCGCGCAGATCGGCGGAGAACGATGATTGGAATGCGTTCTATGATCGGTGGGAGCGGGCTGGAAGGATATTGGAGCATCTTTTCTTGTCTCGTATTCGGTGCGCATCGCTTTCAATGGCTTGACAGATGCGATGATTGACATTGGTTTGGTCGGTTTAGGGATGAGGCAGTCGATCAACGAGTGCCTAGACGGCTCACAGAGCTCGTCGACCGTTATCCTTACAACCAGGGCCCTATTACTACCGATGATGGGCTTTTGACCCGTCCTCGATTCTCCACGAGGAGTTACGAAGCTATCTTTATCCATCTCGAGAGCGAATACACCGGCGCATCAAAGCCACGTGCTCACCCGCTCCGCATTATTGCAGAAGCCCTCAGGTCAGTTTCTAGCCCCGAGGATAGCGATCTTACGCCGGTCTGGGATGATATCAAGAAAGCTTCGCTCAGCTCGGAGGGAGCCGACACCTTCCCTGTCTTCTCCAACGTCTTTGCAGACGAGACCATCCGGCTACTGTCCCTCATCCCTGCCGACACGCCGGACAAGAACGTCAGCCCGACGTTCGCGCTTTTGACACCCACGACGCGCGCTACCCCTCGCGCCGCCGCTCCTTCTCCCTTCCTGACACCCCGCTCATCTCGTCGCAGAATGGCAGCAGTAACGGACACGAATCACCCTCTAGCCAGGGTCATGCTACCGCGGCGAAGACCCCAACGATCACCACGGGCACGGGCACCGCGCCGACAACCGCATCGCCCGAGACGCCTACCGACTGGGCACAATTCAGCAACCTTGGCTTCACCGCCACGCCCGGCCCGCGCGACCTCGCGTCGACGCTCTGGGACACGGACGTCGAGGTGACGAGCCCGCCCGACGTCCCGCTCCCGCTCTCGCGCAAGTCCAGCCGCAAGCGGCGCTCCGTGGACGCCCACAGCCGGCGCTCGTCCGTCGACAACCCCGCGACGCCGACGCCCCCTGCGCCGCCGCCGCCGCCGCCGACGTCGAAGGTCGTGGCCCTGCAGCGCATCCGCATCGACGAGGCGTTCGTCGACTTCTGGAGCGACGCGCTGCTGGATCCGATCGCGGCGAGCTGGGGCAAGTTCGTGCTGTGCCAGCTGAAGCCGCTGCCGGCGCTGCAGGCCGAGGCGCCGACGTGGCTTGTTATCGAGCAGACGTTCACGCGGCCGGCGCCGCCCCCGCCCCCGCCTGCGCCACCCGCGGCAGAGGCGGAGGCGGAGCCTGCCGTGCGCCCGCGCGCGACGTCGCCGCGCCCGTCGGTCAAGTCCGAGGGCTCGCGCATCAGCTCGACGTTCTCGCTCCCGAAGCGGTTCAGCTTCTTCTCGCATAGCCAGAGCGAGAGGGAGAGGGAGAAGGGCGCGGGGAAGAAGAAGGCGGGCAAGATGCCGCGCGTGGGCGAGATGGGCGAAATCGTGATGGAGGAGGAGAGGGGCACGTCGAAGACGCCGGAGCCGGAGAGCAAGATCGTGGAGGAGAGAGGCAGGTCGCCGGTGGAGGGGAAGAAGGAGGCTGTTGTTGAGGGTGTTGAGGTTGCTGCTGGGGCGGCAGCTGTCGCCGCAGCTGGTGCTGGTGTTGCTGCTGTGGTGGCCGAGCAGCCGAAAGAGGAGGCTGAGGCAGATGCGACTGTAGCTGTCCCTGCTTCAGCAACTGTGGATGCACCGACTGCTGAAGAGACGTCCGTCCCCGCTGTCCCATCTGAAGGGGCTAAGCCGACCAACGGTGCGGCCCAAGGGGACGAGCCCGCCCCTGTCGTACCTGCCGACACCAACGGCGATATTCTCCCTGCCGCGCCCGAACCTGTCGTCCTGGCTGGTGAAACGCCTGGACCGCAGGTCGCGCTGCAGACGAGCGAGCCAGCTGCCATTGCCCAGGCCGCTGCGGACGAGGCGCTGCCCGTCATCGTCGAGGAAGCTCCGTCGACGCAGGAGTCTCCCGCGGAAGCCGTCAAGGCACCTGAAGCCGTCGATGCTGAGAAGAAGGCTGAAGTGTCTGCGGTGCCTGTGGTAGAAGAAGTCGCTGCTCCCGTCGTTGAAGAGGCACATACATCCCAAGAGACGATCACCGCAGAGGCTCCTGCTCAGGACGTCGCCGAGCCTCCGGTCGCGGAGCCCACAGTGGGAACCTGCACCAGATGAGCCTCTTATCGTCGAACAGCCGACTCTGGCTGCAGAAGAAACTATCACGGTCGTTGGGGCGACTCCTGGGCCCAGTGTCCCGCCTTCGTTCATCGAGGAGCCTGTACAAGAAGTGGGACCCCCTGTGGAGGCGCCTACTGTTGCTGTGGAGGCTCAGCCCATCGAAAAGGCAGCTCCTGTCGTTGATGAACCGGCCCCAGCTGTTGTCGTCGAAGAGACCCCGAAACTATTGCGCCTGTCGAGGAACCTGTCGTAACTTCTGAGTCCGCACCGGCTGTTGAGGAGCCGCCAGTCATCGATGAGCTGGCCGTGAAAGAAACAGCCCCAGCTGTCGTTGACAAGCCCATCGCTGCAGAGCCTGCTGCGCCCGTCGAGGAGCCTTCTGTAGGTCCTGAACCTGCTGAGGAACAGCCCTAGTTGTTGCAGAGGAGATACCCGCTGCAAAGCCCGTCGAGGAGCCCACCGTTCTCGCTGAGTCTGTGCCAGTCCCTGCAATTTCCGAGGAGACTCCTGTTGAAGAGCCAGCCACAGTCTCCGAACCTGCTCCGGCTGTTAAGGAACCACCAGCTGTTGAGAAACCATCCGGGCAGGAACCAGTCGCACCTGCCGTCGAGGAGCCAGCGCATGTAGTTGCTGTGTCCGAGGAACCTGCAGCTGCTGAGCCTGTTGCACTTGTCCAGGAGCCCGCCCAAGTTGTGAGTATCGTCCAGGAGGAAGAACAGCCTGCGCCGGAGCCCGAGGAGCAGAAATCTGTTGCAGAACCAGCCGCTCAGAAGGCTTCCGTTGTTGAGGAGCCAATGCCTGCTGCAGAACCGACTGTTGAGGTTCCCGCCGTTGAGGAGCCAACGCCTGCTCCAGAACCTGTCATTGAAGAAGCTCCTGCCGCCGAAGAGGCGACGCCTGCTGCTGTCGAACCTGTTGTTGAGGCTCCCGCCGAAAAGGAGCCTACCCCTGCTGCTCCAGGATCAGTTGTCGCAGAATCCCCCGCCGTTGACGAACCGACGGCGGGACCCGTCGGGAACGTTGAAGAGGCAGTATTGGCCGCCGCAGAACCGGTTCCTGCAAACGACACACCCGATTCGGCGCCTGCTATGGAGCAGTCTGCGCCAGAAGAGTCGGCTGCCGGAGCCAGTCCCAGAGACAACTCCTGCCGAGACAAATGGCCATGCTGAAACGAAGGAGGTCGAGAACGATATTGCTGCGCCAGGTAACTTATTCGTGACTATTCTAAGACCCCGTCCTGTCCTGACTGATTCCGCAGATGCTCCACCGAGCGTTGAAGAGCCAGCTGCAGAACTAGCAGCCTCGCCTATCCCTGATGTGGAAGGGGCAAAAGCGCCTGCCGTCGCGGAACCTGCATCATCTGCACCAGCAGATACGCAGGCGTCGAGTGAGTGAGCCTGGTGCTCCTTGCTAATAGTGACTGATTTTGAATATAGCCACTGCTGCGGAGCCTGAGCTTTGAAAGGACGAGTCTAACGCCGTTCCATCAGAGAAGCTGACTACAGAGTCGGAGGCATGATACCTCGCAGCCATACCCTAATGCTCGAGGACTTTTTTCTCGCAGTGGATACCCCATTCTTGCTGCTTGCCTCAGCATCTCTCGTTATATTTAATTCAATCCATGCTGACGATTCCACATTCGCTTCGGCAACTTTCCTTGATTCATCGACTGCACATTTCTCTGCTTGAAGCTCGGATTCATCTGCAATGCTTTCACTGTTCTGACGTCTTCACTCGACTGTTACGTCTCGATCTGATTTACTCCACTGCCTTTTCGTGACGGATGCATTTCTTTGCGTACTCCCATCTCCTTTTATGAGGCTTATCTACTTGGTACTTACTCCCTTCTATTGCATGCGCTGTCTTGTCTATCTGCTCGTTACTGATGCCGTACGATGGACTAGTTTACTTTTCGTTAGGTGCTTTATGTTGGCTTTACGAATCATGTATCCCAGACAGAATGACATTTTTTGCATTCAGACATTTCTTATCTCCGCGGAGGGCGGAGGGCCGCGCGGTCAATCCAACTTCAAGCGACGACACGTCGTCTTCGTATCGCTTCTACATTATTTCTGAGCTGCCTCACATTGATGAACCTGTGAGTTTTTCGCATCTTATTAAGAAACTTCCAAGTAACACCATGTCAGCGCGAGCAGTAAGATAGTCGACTGACCAATCACATTACGGAGTTTCAGGCACTCCGATGGCATCGAAAATAACATTGCATGTGGTGATCTGACGCCGAAGGCAAGTTTCTGCACACTTCATTGGCTTTCTGATCGCACGGAGTCAGGCTGAGATGCTATTTATTCCCGGGCACATGCCCTGGTGCTTTTCGTTGTTTTCCCGCCATATCTTTCCGGTTTATACCTGTTCTTCATCATCTGGTTCTAGACAAGACGTCTACAGCACCTGGATATCCTGAACTAAATGGCCTTGACGCAATACCCTTCGGAGAAGCAGTTGGTGGAGGAGAAGTCGCCATCCCCGGCTGCTTCGCAGTATACCCTAGCACCGGATCTATATGATGAAGGCTCAGTGGACCCGGTATACCAGGCAAAAGCACGTATCCTAAATCGCGCGCTGCAGGAGATCGGTATGGGGAGATATCAAGTAAGTGTGGTGTCGGTCTCGTGAAAACCGTATCTCATGCATGATTAGTGGTATCTCTTTGTGGTCGCGGGTTTCGGGTGGTTCTCGTACGTGTGTTCATGAATGCTTATCATCGTATAGCTGACGAGATGGTTTGAAATGTGAACAGTGATAGTATCTGGCCGGTACGTGTCCATGTGAATTTGTACAGGAGCGCGGAGACACTCATATCCTCTTAGTTACTGTCAGGCCTGATTCTCTCGCCCGTCATCAACGAATTCCACTTCAACGGTCCTTTCCTCTCCCTTGCACTGAACATTGGACTGCTCGTGGGTGCGATACTCTGGAGTTTCGGCTGCGATATCTGGGGAAGAAAGTGCGTTGCGTGACGTCAGTGACCGCGTCCTCCAAAAGGCTAACTGGCATGTCCTTCGCCATACAGATGGTCCTTCAACCTCACATTGTTCATGGCAAGTATATTCGGTATCGCGGCCGGAGGCTCGCCCGGCTTCATCGGGCTGGCATGTCTGATCGCCGTATCAGGCGTCGGGGTCGGTGGAAATATGCCTGTCGACTCTACTGTATTTCTAGGTATTTCGATTCACTCGCAGTTTCATGATTTAAGATATTGAGGCTCTGTAGACTTTGTACCAAGCTCCCATCAATTTTTGCTGACTATTATGTCAATCTGGTGGGCCATTGGACAGTTGCTCGGCTCTCTTGTATGTCCATCTTACATTCATCGTCCGCTCATCGTCTGATGTTTTGTAGGTGGCATGGCCACTCATCGCAAACTTTTCCTGCAACCCCGCGAGCACCATCCAATGCACGCGCGCCAGATAACATGGGCTGGCGTTATCTTCTCTTCACCCTCGGCGGGCTCATGCTCCTCCTCTCTTTCGTGCGCCTCTTCGTCTTCAAGCTCTACGAGTCCCCGCGCTTCCTGATCGGTCGCGGGCGCGACGCAGAGGCGGTCGCAGTCGTTCACGCCATCGCACGGTACAATGGTGTCGAATCGACGTTCAGCATCGAGGATCTGAAGATGACAGAAAAGAGTGCCGAGGGGAAGCCCAGTGCGGAACGGTGGCGTGTTCTCAGTGCAGACTCGAGTTGGAACGCGCAGCACGTCCGGGCGCTGTTTGCGACGCGAAAGATGGCATGGTCGTCTACTTTGCTGATCGCACTTTGGGGTATTTTCTGGCGTGCATGGATTGAGGCATATTTCTGACAGTGTTGCAGGCATCATTGGCCTTGCGTCGACATTGTACAACAGTTTCTTGCCGTTCCTGTAAGCGCGCTCTTTCTTTGCTCCAATCCATCCATCTGACACCCTCATAGCCTCGCAAGCCGCGGCGCAAAATTCGCCGACGCGACGTACTACACAACCTACCGCAACGTCCGTCCCTCTCTTCCCGCCTTCCTCCTTTACTCATATCTCTATAGCAAGTAGTCCTCTCCATCACAGGCATCCCCGGCGCATTCCTCGCCGGCTGGGCTGTCGAGCAACCGTACTTTGGGCGGCGCGGCACGCTGGCCGTCTCCGCGGGCGAGTACCTGATTTCCTTCCGCGCATGGCATTACTCAACGACCCGCGCGCGAATCCAGGGCTCACGGGGGCGTTTCTCTTTGCGAGCACCACCGCGCGCAGCTCGCCTGCGTTACTAGGGTGGAACTGCGGGTACTCATTCTTCAGTAATGTATGTGATGTTCCCCTCCTCAGCTTAAGTGCGGAGCTGATTGCAGATGGTAGATTATGTATGGTGTGCTGTACGCAATATCGCCCGAACTGTTCCCCGCGAAGGACCGCGGCACGGGAAACGGCCTCGTCTCCACCGCGACGCGCGTTTTCGGCGTTATCGTGCGTCTTTTATATTCCTGTCATTTTCTTTGTGAGGTGCTGACGGTGCGTTTGCAGGCCCCCGTAATCGCGCTGTACGCGAACCTACAGACGGCCGTGCCGGTGTACATCGCTGGCGCGCTGATCATCGGTGCAGGCGGATTGGCGCTGCTACTGCCATTCGAGCCGCGTGGGCGTGCATCCATCTAATGACTGCATGAAGAACGAAAGGTAAATGCTTGATGAGCTTATCTGTCTCATGATTCGTGGCGCGGTGACCAGGAAGCCCTTTGGGAGGGCCTCTCAGCACCGCCTGATTTGACATTAAATGCCTGTAACTTACGAATGTGTCTGGATTACGATTACTGAATTGAAGGTCAAAAAGCGAGAAACTGACGGTAAGGGTAAAGTTTGCACGTGGCTTTGTGATCTCGATCACATGGGCGCGTCGCGTCTGTATTCGTTTCGCGTATTCGTGGCGCTTCTTTGTTCTGACGAGTCTTTGTTCTTTCCCTGCTGCGAGACGACCATGCATCGTCGCCATCCTATCCTTCCACCAACTGCCACTCATATCACAGCGTTCAACCGAACTGCATTTGATTTATAACCCGGACGCTAACGAGTGGAAACAACCCGAGGCCACGATGACAAGATTGACGAAGAGCAATCAGGACGCCGCTCAGGAAAAGCCACATACTATAATCAAAGCCACTGAATCCACCCAAGCAGGTGAAATGATCAACGATGACGAAATTTTGCTGCATGTGCGGCCACGTCCCTACTGGTTTGAAGACGGCGACATCGTCCTCGCGGTAGAAAACAGCACTTTTAAAATTCCACGGTCGATCCTATCCACGTCGCCGATATTTGATGGAATGTTTGACATGAATCTTGGAGGTGTGGACGAGAGACTGGATGGCTGTCCGCTAGTTCGTATACCCGACTCTGCGCGAGACTGGATGGTCGTGCTACAGTGGCTCTTCCTGAGGAAGGAGTCATACACGAGGTGTGTCGCTCCCTATAATTATACTGAAGCATAGTTAGGTCTGACACTTCGCGTTGAATAGTGCTTTATCGTTTATGGAGCCAGAGATTCCAGATCGCAACTCGATACGTTTCCACAAGGCGACCAGTGCGCTCCGCCTCTCCATGAAGTACATCCTCCCCTGAGCTGCATAATATAGCGAGGACAATCCTCTACGACATGTTCGGGTCGCTCTACCACGATGAGCCCTTTTTCTGGTTTTCTTGCGAGCAAGCAATGGGTATGTGACTAGTCGTACGCTCATTCTTCGTGCCTCTGCTGATGACCTGCTTTTATCATCCGTTCAGAGGCCATCACGGTTGCAGAGGAGTGCGAGCTCGAGCAATTGCTCCCTAGCCTCTACTACGGTCTCACCGTGCAAGCCGCCCGCTTCTACGACGCTCCAGCACCAGACGCAGATTGGGCGCGCACCATGGATCACGCCCATTACGCGCGCTTCCTCTCCATCCATTCGTCGCTCACCTCCTTCTATCACACATGGCGCGCCGCCCCAGTCGGCACGTACGTCGGCGCCGAGACATGCGTGCGCACCGCTCGCCACTGCTGGCGCGCCCCACTGCGCGACGTATTCTCGCCAGAGCCGAAGGACGATATGGCCGCGTTCGGGTTGCTGTACGCCCTCGGGCAGGTGTATCAGCGCCTCGCGGACGCGCCGCGCGACACGATGTGCGATCCATGCCGCTGGATCCAGCGCGACCTGTGTCTCGAACGCCAGATGGCCGTGCTGCAGTGTGTCTATCGGTGCTTGGGGTTGTGCGTGCGTTCTTGCTTGGGCGGCGCTGGAGCTGATTTGTGGGTTTCTAGGAATGCGCGGGTGGCGGCAGAACCCGGGCCTGCGGCTGTGGGCGAAAGGCCTGCTGAGGCTTTGTGTCCGCCTCTTGGCAATGTTCGGCTTCCTTGCGAGCATTTTCGCAAAGGAGTCTCCGGCCTTTGCGATGGGAAGACGGAAAGCACGGACGTCAGCGTGAAAAGTTGATCTCAGGCGGCGCGACTTGTCGGACACCAAGGGATCTCGGACATTACTTATACCTTGTGTTATGTCTACGAATTGTTACGGACTAGGAACCGCTAGTGTATACCCGCGAAGATTATAGCGCATAATAACCCATGATATTCCTGTGTATTCCAGCTCTCATGAGTTCAGCGAAATCGCTTTGGAGACAAGACAACGATCTCGATCCCGAGGCTGCCCAATAAAGTTGGAAGGTCAATGGAATTAGCAGAAGACGGAATGCTTAATTGGGGAGTTAGCTTGTCAACGTATCGGACGGAGGTGGATACTGAGAGGCCAAGGTAGTAGACGCAAAGAGGAACACCTACGGGCACTGGGACACCATTGGTTCAATTGCAAATGTGGATTTGATATTAAAACAGTATTTCCAGTGTTTTACAATCATTTCTGAAGCATGCCCGCTTTTTGGCCCCATACGCACACTGTTGCGCGTCGGTCCGTCGCGTCATGACAATCGTGCCTCTGCTTCTGCTTCTACTCTACTCTTGGAGCTTGATGCTCTCGATGTTCCAGTATTCCTGCGCATAATCCTGTATCGCACGATCCGAGCTGAACTTGCCCATCTGTGACGTAGTGTGAGATGAAATAGCATAAGTTTCTACGAAGGACGCACCTTGCCGTCGTCCGGATGCTCTTTTTGATCCATTCAGTACGGTCTGCATACGCTTCATCCACCATCTGCAGCGCCTGAATATCTATAGATCACGTTCAACCGCATCAGCTCCTTCCTCGGTCGACTTCATAGACGGACGCTCACAGGACTCGAAGTCATCCGTCAGGATATAGTAATCGCCCTGCCGGATCGTGTTCAGCAGCGGCTCGTAGACGGAGCCGTCGCCAAACGCGCCAGAGGTGATGTAGTCGAGCACTTTCGCGAGACCGGGCGCTTTCTGCTCGATGGGAATGGGGTGGTAAATATGTTGGTACCGCAGGTCCTCGACGTCGGGCGTCAGGTGGCCGAAGAAGACTGGTGTCTAGGTGAGAAATGATTCTGGTTAAAAATGGATCGGTACACGCACAGACGTTGTCCTCTCCCACTTCCTCCGCGATCTCGATGTTTGCTCCGTCTAGGTGCGCCTTTTTAGGCGTGTGTCAGCGACATAAAATGGCGAAGAACACGCACCGACAGTGCCCACGAGCAACCCGCCATTCAGACAGAACTTCATGTTCGACGTGCCAGACGCCTCAGTTCCGGCGGTCGAAATGTGCTGGCTGATGTCCGACGCCGGGATGAGGATCTCCGCGAGGGAAACCGAGTAGTCGGGCAGGAAGAACAGCGACAGGTACTGGTTGGTGTCGGGATCCTTGTTGATGATGCGTGCGACGTTGACGATCAGGCGGATGGTCTGGACATGCACGCGGTGAGATAAACGAAGACGATGAGTCCCAACGAGATAAGAGACTGACCAGCTTGGCGATGTGATCTGACGAATGAAAGTTAGATATCGCCACCGAAATATTGAACTGACAGAACTTACATGCAGGTGCGGCTTTTCCAGCGAAAAATACGACCTTCTTAGTAACCTTCTTGCGTTCTGCGGGTCTCATCTTCTTTATCGAAAGATATCTCTGGTGTTCCAAGAGTCATATTAGCTCGTCTGAGACCTCCCAAATGCATCATTCTTATACTCACATGAATGACGCCCAAAATATTCAATGTCTGGCGTTTATACTCGTGTAACCTCTACAATCAGCCCCGTCAGCCCAATTTATTTCTCCCAAAACCACTCTAGCACAAATCAACGCACCTTGATTTGCACATCAAACATCGCGCTCGCATCGACCTTCACGCCCATCAGCTTCTCTACGAACATCGCAAGCCGCTCTTTATTGTGTCTCTTGACGATCTCCCAACGCTTCTGCAACAAGGGGTCGTTGACGTGGTCGAGCAATCCCTCGAGCTTGTACAAGTCCTTGAGCCAGACGTCCTTCGGAAGGTTGAGGGTCTCGGTAATGAGGTCGGAAAGTCCGGGGTTGCATTGGTCGAGCCAACGACGGGGTGTGACTGAACGAAACGGAATTTAGATGTGCTCGAAGGGCGAGACGCAAAGTGAATACGCACTTCCGTTGGTGACGTTGCTAAACTTGCTCTGGCCATAGAATTCAACAAAGTCAGGGAATATCATCGAACGCACAAGCTGGCTGTGCAGCTCGGCGACACCATTGACTTTTCTGCTCCCTACACAACGCAACGAGTTCAGCCGACCATCCTTAGGTTAACAGCTAATGGCACATACCAATGACGGCGAGGTTCGCCATGCGGACCTGCTTCGGGAAGCCCTCTGATATAAAATAACGGACATATGCAGATATTCCTTTGGAGAAGAGCGAACAACGCACCCTCGATGAGTGACATCCTTGCCAGCTTCTCGCGGTCACCCGGGAACTTCTTTTCGACAGCTACATTCAAGATTTCAGTAAATATGCAAACCTATCACAGCAAGACTCGATCATACATGTCAAGAACAGCCTAGACGCGCGCTACAGTCAGCTTTGCCCAGGATAAGTCACGCTACGAAGACTCACATATTCTAAGGACATTGGTAATGAGAAGAGACAAATGCGTTAGATTCTGAATATGTGGGAGAAGACAGTACGCACGATGTCGTAGATAATTTGCATGTGACGCGGCAGGAGATGCTCCATGAGCGGGACAGCCCATTTCTGCATTTCGAAGCCGTCAAAAGTCATTCTGCGAGGTAAGAGTAATCGCGCGCACCTCCAAAGCCTCCTGCAATGCAGAATCCGCGATAGTCAGTGCATGTTCGTATAAGGTCAAGCGCGGAAATTACTGACAGGTAGAACAGTGTGGTTGGTGAAGAAAAACGTGTTGGTGACGATCGTCCACGCCGTGTCCCACGGGACGTCTTCCTCATCTACGAGAAGGCGCATCAGCTCGACGATGGCCAGCGTCGGGTGAGTCTTCGTGGAGGTTAGCATGCATCGAGTTGCATTAGCAAGAAGAGCTTACGTCGTTAAGCTGGATGGCATTATCTTGGTTCAATGATCAGTGCTCAGGCATGCCACAGCAGAGGAATAGGAAATGTAGATACATTCGGAAAATTCAGATATCGGCTTTTCCATTTGTTTGAAGCGCCGCATCATGTCCGCGAGGCTAGCTGCAGTCCAAAAATACTGCTGCTTCAAACGAAGCTCCTTTCCGACTTTCAAAGCGTCGTGTCAATCCAATATCCCTCAAGCGCATTCAGCTGAACACATACATGAAGTGTGGTCGTTCGGGTAGAGGACGGACGTGATAGCCGCTGCCGAATTCGATGATTCGACGGCGCGCTCATAATCTCCAGCTAAACAAGGAGCAATTAACCTTCGGCGAGATACCAGAAAGTGAAGACGCACCATTGAAGCTCTGCAGATCAAACCCGCGCTTGGGTTTGCTCTCCCACAACCGCAGGTTATTCGTGTTCTTCGTCCCGTACCCAGGGATCATCACATCATACGCCTGCGCCACGACCTCCTGCCCACCGCTCCAGAGCGCACGCCCGCTCCCGTCCCCATACCTCTCCGCACTGCCATAGAACCGCAACTCGTACGTGACGTCCAGCCGCGGCAGCTCCCACGGATTCTGGTGCTCGAGCCATGGATCGGGCGCCTCGAGCTGGCTCCCGTCCGCCTCGTTGATGAGCTGCTTGAAGATGCCGTACCTGTAGCGCAGGCCGTAGCCCCACACGGGCAGCTCCTGCGTCGCGGACGAGTCGAGGTAGCACGCGGCGAGGCGCCCGAGGCCGCCGTTGCCCAGCGCGGCGTCGCGCTCCTGCACGAGCACGTCCTCGAGCCCGAAGCCGAGGCTCGTGAGTGCGGTGCCGTATGTCGGCTGCACACCGAGGTTGAGCAGCGCGTTGGAGAGCGTGCGGCCCATGAGGAACTCGAGCGAGAGGTAGTAGGCGCGCTTGGGCGCCTTGCGCGTGTAGTGCAGCTGGGTGGAGTTCCAGTTTACCTGGAAAAAGGTAAAGGCGTTGGTCTATTGAGGCGCGAAAGAGGAATAAACCCGCGTACGATCAAGTTGTCGCGAACGGACAAAGCTGCGGCCTGATAGGCACCAAAATCGTCAAGGTTGTATGGTGCGCGAGCGAGCGACGTCTGCACATGGCCGACGATGGACTTCGTCACGTCGGGAAGTTCTATCGAGGTCAAGAATGGTAAGCATTTGTGCACAATGACATGACGCCGACATCAACTGGATGACTTTAAGCATCATGACGCGCTGACAGCTTGTCCTTGCAGATCTTTCACGCATACCCGCGAAGTGCAGGCGCACCAAAGAGACACGCTCACCGGTATGCAGACCCTCATGGCCATCTTCCACGTCTTCTCGTCGCCCCTCGGCCACTTCTCCTGGCCTTCATCATCGACTTCAGGAAAGTCGCCTGCACAACAACAGCATCAATATTCTGCAAAATCCACCGGCGCGTCAACATCACCTGTGAGCGACCGGACGTGCCTGCGCCGCGGGCCCTTCTTCGCGGCCGCCGGCCTCCCGATGCTCTTGATGTCGATTGTCGAGGTCATGCTGCACTGGTCGGTGTCGTCGCTGCAGTTGACGAGGCTCCTTGATAAAAGGAGTGATGGGCACTGTCAGAGTTGCGATGGTGCCGCTTTATACGCGCGGGTGTTCGGATTATGGACCTCGAGCAGTCCAACCTGACCTTATCCTGCTGACGTAATCGAGACCCGGCGCACTCTGGGGAAGGGATCCCACGTTCCCGGGCTCCATTGGGTGCGAAGTAGCAGCAAATCCAGGATCTTTTCGTTCCAGATCTGGGGCAGAGACGGAAACTAACGTGAGTATTGGCCACGTATGGTTGAGTCTGTGCGTCAAACCCGAGTTTCCTTACCATTGCTTGGCTCCCGAGCCTACAGGGGTCCTTTAAAGAACCTTGTCGTTGAGGCGCGGGATGGTCACCAGCCACTAGCTTACGGGTCAGCCGTGACAAACGGTTTCTCGAATGCGGGAAGAATGCATTCAAATGGCAAGAACAATACAGCTCAATGGACAGCGCTCAGGGCTTCTATGACTCTTTAACGGAGAAGCAGCGCATGGATTGGTCTTGCTGGCTATCACTTGCTACCGGCGTGAGCGCCATGTCGAAGAATGGTAGACTGGTGACCAAGTCTCTCGTACACAAGGACGGACGAGTCGAGTGTCGTGTAGAGAAAGAATGGCGCCGTCGCAGAACGTGTTCCGGGGGCCGAATGGATTGCATGATCCCTATGGGAACTTGCCCGTGTGTCCGGGCCTGGAGTTGGCTTTGTGCCTGAAGTGGAGACACTGACGCGGAGTGAGAAGAACGAAGATGCACAGGTTCGGGGCCTAGATGGTTTTGTTGAGATAATTCTGACACCAATCTTAGCATCAAGAGATCGAGAACGACAGATGATTTGGGTCCAATGATATTGAGCGATTAGCCAGTGGAACGGAGAAACGTGCTGACAATAGTGCTGACAATGATCTTAAGTTCCCCTGCCAGTTGCGGGCAAGGTATCATGATTAGAAACACATCAGCTCGGACAATGAAAAGCGCAGATACAAGACATCACCAAGTAGATACGAAAAGCTTAGCTATTTGGATCCTCCATTTGATCCCACTATCCAATATATGCTTCTGGTTACAGATTCAGCACCGGAGAGGATCCAATCCGAACCACTTTATGAGACCTCGGGCTCAGTGCCACACCCATATTAAGATATTCCGTAGATGCACGACCATTACTGCTTCTTGCCGTTGATCTCTTTCTGCGATACGCGGCTCGCCGTATTGATTGACGCGGCGATGTCGCGTCCAAGGGTATAAATAATGAACCAGGGATAAGCAGCCAAAGTCTGGGCAAAGTCAAATGTCAGGAACAGCTCGAAATGACAACTTTCCAAATGGAAACTTACGAGTTAGGTAAGACCCAATAGACAAGCAGATCCTGCAGGTTGTTGTGTCCGACGGAACACCCTCCGCAATAGTACTCCTGGAGCCAATACAAGGCAGTCTTGGAGAAAGTCATGAGCGCGCCCGTGTATCCAATGAGCGACGCTGCCTGCCACCCGCTGACGTGGGCGAGGTAGAGGTACAAGACGTTAATGAAGGTCTCCACAAGATTCATGAAAGCTGTTACAATGAGTTTCAGTTACGATTTTTATGACAAGAAAGCAGCGTACATTGTGCGTTGGTAAACCATTATTGTCTTCCAATGCTTTGATACCGTAGACCTGATAGACCGAAGTCAACGAAATTGGTGTCGGAGAAATAATGAGAACATACGTGGTCAATCTCCTGGTAAATGGAATAAGGTTGCCATATCCAATGGAGGTCACCGCCCACCATCGACCGAGGCCTGCATACAATGTCACCACGACACAACAATAAAAGTGCATATGAACATACCGGAAGAAGCAGTAGAACGCATCCCATAGAATAACAGGCGTGGTCAACAGAAACCAGAGCGATATCCAGGTGTACGTTTTCGGGGCCATGCTGGTCGTCGTCTTCGTGGAGAGGTCGCCGTATCGTGGAGGTCGTACCACTCGTGAACGTGAGAATAGGAAGGACATGAAACTGACGGGAACAGCTGCGGCATTGCTGCGGCCTTCCTCCGACCGCGACGGAAATCATCACGTGCAGGACGCGACACGCGTGCGGACTCGTCGGAGCCGCGCAATTGCAGCTCTCGTCCACCAGACCACCTCTGCACAGCGACACAACGGTCTTTGTCTTTTTTCTTCTTTATATACTCCACCCTCCCTTTGAACGTCCAAGATGATGGAAATAGACAGCAACATGCCCCCGATTTCGCGCATGCCGCTCTCGTTAAAGAGGCAGCGCGACGACGCCTTCCTCGACGACGCGCTCCTGCCCCCATCTGTCCACCCTGTACCAACAGCAATGGTCCGCCTCGGGCGTCGTAGTTCCTCCTCTTCATCTCCCAGCGCTTCTCCAGCCAAGCGACGGCAGCTCGATCCTGCACCCACACCACCCCGCAACCCACTGCTCGACAACTACGTCGTCCCGTCATACAAGCCGTACTGGTTCGACGACGGCGACGTCGTGCTCATCGTTTCCGACCATTTGTTTAAACTGCGCAGCGCGACGCTCGCATGCTCCGACATCTTCGGCGACATGTTTGCCCTCGCGCACCCACAGAGCGCGGAGACTCTCGATGGATGCCCGATCGTCCATCTCATGGATCGCCCCAGGATTGGATGCTCACCCTGCAGTGGATTGACGATCCTATGTGAGTGTTCCTTTCCGTACCTGAAGAAGTGTATGTTAAAGAAAGGGAAAGTCAATTTTGGAACAAAGTATGACATCCCGTACGAGACGATCGCGAGCACATTGCGCATATCGACCAAGTACGAGATCACGCCGCTCCGCCGGATTGCCACCAAGCAGTTGTCTACCGCCTCTGGCCGCGGAATATACGACGCATGGACAACCGGGCATTCACTCCCCATAGACTAGGTATGTACCGCTCTCCTGCTCAATGGCAAGAGCCACTGACATGCGCGCCCAGACGCAATCAAACTCGCCTACGACTGCGATCTGCCCGAAATCCTCCCCACAATCTTTTACTCCCTCTGCACTGACCTGCAACAGAACCGCCTCCCGCCCGCATCACAACAGCTACTATCGCCCGCCGACCGCCAGCGCCTGCAGACGGGGCTCACACAGCTCGCGCAGTTTGACCAGGAAATCCAAGCGGATCTGCACGCAGCGCTCGCCGGCCAGTGTACCGCGTGCGGGGATCACATCGCCGGGTACTGGGAACGCAAGCTCGAGCACGCGCGCACCGAGTCGTGGTTGATGCGGGTGCTGGACACGATGTACGGCTCGCTGGAGGACGTCGCGCAGGGCGTGTGTCAGGACTGCTTGGCGCTGCATTGGGACATTGTTGATTCGAGCATCAAGAGGCTCGAGAAGGTCATTCCCAAGTTCTTTGGATTTTGAACTGCTTTTCTGCTGGTCTGGGATGCTGTCCCTAGAGTCCATTGGATGGAGTCGTTGTAAGCACTATGCTTTGAATTTGCATGCACATTCGGATACCTCATATCATATGTAGCCTTTAGCATATATACCATTCATAATTCATCAATGTTGTTTTCAGTTTTGAGCAATCATCACCGTACCCACGATTCAGATGTTTGGTCCGACCAGTCGTTTCACTGCACGTGGGGTGAGCGGGCCGGTTTCGCTCGGTCCCATATCTACCGTTTCGGACGCGTCGATGCGACAGACCAGACTTCAACATTCTTGCAACTCAACCACCGCTGGCAGTCTCGATGTTATGAGACCCAATTCATTGTGTTTCTATTTGCTGACCATCCAGGCTTTCGGAAAGAACTTCAAGGCATATGAGGCCAAGATCGTCTCGACATGATTGGTCGCCGCGCTTGCGATTGCAGACAAACGCGTCGACGCGACTTAGACCAGGTGTCGTTCGTACAACTCATCCACCACTGGCGGTCTCGATGTTATGAGACCCAATTCATTATGTTTCTGTTTGCTGACCATCAGGGCTTTCGATCAGAACTCCATGCATATGAGGCGAAGATCGTCTCGAGATGATTGGTCGCCGCGTTCGCGATCGTAGACAATCCTGGTCGCATCCGGGTCACAGCCTACAGTTTCAGCTCAAGGTCAGTCAGACATACGAGGCGGTGTCCCAGTTCAAATCTGTACGAGGTGATTAAGAACAGCGCGCTGGGACGAGGGATTCCCCACCTCCCCACCTTCTCATCTTCCCACTTCCCCATCTCCACATCTTCATTACTTCTTCATCACTACATTTCATACACACCTTCTTCACTTCTTCATCACTACATTTCATACACACCTTCATTTCTTCATCATTACATAGCATACACACCACATCTTCGATCTTTCTCAAAGCCACACTCATTTAATTATCGCTACCATGCCTGCCCCGTCTCCCCCTCCTGGTTCTGATGCATTCAACACGGAGCTGGCCAAAGCCCTGCGGGCTCTCCCCCCATCCTCTCCCTCTCTCAAGAGCAAGCTGGGCTTCGCCGTCACGCGCTGCATCAGTACGTCGTCTTCCCCTCCGCACCCTGCACCCACTCATCCCACCACAGGCAAAGTGCGCGGCTTCTGGAAGCCCGCCAAGGCGCTGCAGTACCCCCGCGCGGCGCCCCCCACGCGCGAGGGCTCTCCCCGCCCGCCCGCCATCTTCGTGACGACTGAGACGGCGGGTTCGCGGCGTACCGTCCTACGCCGTGCGACTCGCCCCTCAGCGCCGCGTCGTCGGGCGCGCCCGCCACGCCGCAGCCGGACCTGCGCAATGTCCCCGCAGTCCTCGAGGAGGCCGCCACCGACGTGACAGCGGAGTGTGCATCACCCGCGAACGTCGAGGAGAAGGACCTGTTCGACCTGGTGCGCGAGGAGGAGCTCGGGGACGCCGACTCCCTCGTCGCGGTGTGTTCGCCGTGGCTCGGCCCGAGCGCGAGCTTCGAGAGCGCCTATTCGGATTTGGTCTCGCCCGTGGAGGAGGGGGAGCGCGCGGAGGAGATGGGGGTCGAGGTCGAGGTCAAGAACGCGATGCTGGCGGAGTTTTTGCATGCGCTGTGGATGGAGCGGCACGGAGGTGAGAGCGTCGCTCAAGATGAGTGGAGGGCGCTCGGCACGATTGTGGAGGAGGAGGGCGCGTAGGCGCGTGGGTGCCGGGGCGCTGGTCGGGTGTAGGCCCGGCTGGTGTCCGAGGGGGGTGGGGGTCCACAGCGTATTGCGGGTTTGCTTTCTCTTGGGTTTTAGGTTGCCTCTTGTTTGGGTCGTTCACTTGCTTTGCTTTCAGCTTCGCCAGAAAATTAGCGGAAAACCACGAAAAAAATTCAAATCGACAAAAGCCATTCTATAAAAATTCAAAAACCAGAAAATCTCCAGAGGAAATCGTTTCGTGCTAACCGCGATCTTGTTTTGTTTTCTAGTTTCTTATACAGGTATTCAGCGGGTTCAAATTGATGGTCAGGTGAGTTATCCTCCTGCCATGCATCCCCTGGTGCGGTGACTGATGTCTTCGTCACTTTAGGATGGGATTGGGTCCTTTGATTGGTATTGTCGTCGGGTCCGGTGTCTGGCCAACATCGGTTTCGGAGGCGGTGTCACGGAGTGCTCAACGCACGCAAGTCAATCTTCAAGATTCGGTGCGTGCTTTAATTCTGCTCTCCGACTTGAAACTTATACACGACCTTAGTTTATCGACGTCAAGACTCGTTTCAACTGCAAGACCCTTCAATGTCAAGATTTCTCAACGTCAAGCGCAAGTATCACAAAAACAAATTGCGAGATGCACCGCGCTCTCCCGAGGCATTCAGGTGAGTTTTCGTTTTTCAGTTCTGTCTGGTGTCGTGTTGACGATGTCGATGTTGTGCAGATTCAGTCGTCATTTACATCACGCCTCGTTCAACGTCAATATTTTCATCACTACTAACTTCATCACCGTCAAAGTTCTTCTCATCTTCAACACTTCGTCAAGTCTCGAGCTCCTTTAAGAAGCTAAGTTGTTGTCTCTGCTCTGTTCATTGGTGAGTAGATTATCTATTGGTCGACAGCTTCCATTGACCTTCATTCGTAGCCTCTTGTTTATCTAGTCATTCATCTTCGATTCACCGCCCACTCATTCGATTTCTTCAATGTGCGTCGCTCTCTTTCCGTACTATGCTCAATTGACATTCTTGTCCAAACAGATTTACATTTCAAACATCGACCCTTCCACAAACCACATTCGCATCACCGTCTACACCATTAACATTCCTGTCATCATCACCACCTCGTCTTTTCCCCATCCACCACCTTCATTAACGTCACCGTCAAAATTTCCTCATCTTCAAAACCACAAAAACTCTCGAGCTCCTTTAAGAAGCTAAGTCGTTGTCTCTGCTCTGTTCACTGGTGAGTTACATTATCTATTGGTCGACGGCTTCCATTGACCTTTGTTTCTAGCTCTCTTGCTTATCCAGTCATTTGTTTCGATTCGCCGTCCGCTCATTTGATTTTTTAAATGTACGTCGCCTATCTTTCCGTACCATGAATAATCTGACGTTTTGTGTCCATTCAGATTTACATTTCAAATCTCGACTCTTCCACAAACCACATTCCTATCACCGTCTACACCATTACCCCGTCATCACTACCACCTCGTCATTTCCCGTCCACCACCTTCATCACTACCAACATCACCGTCAAAGTTTTCCTAATCTTCAAAACACCATCAAACCTCGAGCTCCTTTAAGAAGCTAAGTCGTTGTCTCTGCTCTGTTCATTGGTGAGTTTCATTCCTTGGTCGTCGACTTCCGCTGACTTTCGTTTCGTAGCTCTCTTGCTAATTCCGCCATTTGCCTTTTCACCATCTGATTCGTTCCCCTTCGATCTCTCTATTGTGCGCGGCTTTCTTTCTGTACCATGCTCGATCTGATATCTTCTATCCATTCAGATTTACGTTTCAAACATCGACATTCCCCTCACAATCACATTCGCATTACCTTCTACATCATCATCGTTCCCGTCCTCACCACCGCTATACTCTTGTCATTCCCATTTGCCTTTTCACCACCATTCGTTCCCCCCCATCCTATTAGTGCCCCTCTTTCCGTCATCTCCCATCTATTCAGATTTATGCTTCAAACGTCATCTCCCCATCCCCACCACCACCCCCATCCCCCCCACGTCATCTCCCCATTCACCACCACCACCGTTCTGCCGTCATCTCTTCATCCACCACCATCACCACCATCTGCCCCGTCATCTCCTCATCCACCACCACCACCACCCCTCCCCCGTCATCTCCCCATTCACCACCACCCCTTCCCTCACCGTTATCCGTCCACACCATTCACCATCACCCACCCTGCCTTCCGCGCACACGTCTCACGTCATCTGGTTAAAAGGCGGACAAGCCCGCTGGTCCTGTATGGTATTTCGGCTGCCTGCAGGGTCCACCACCCGCGCGTGAAGTGCCTTTTTTCTTTTTCTTTTCTGTTTCCCTTCTGTTCATTTTGTTTGTTTCTCCTGTTCCTGGTATGACATGTATTCTGCTCTTTTCTACTCATTTGTTAATATATTGCTTCGGGATTGGGGGTTGGGATTTGGAACGATCCGTGTGACCGCATGAGTGAAATATGAATCGATCCTACTGAGCAAATTCTAAGGTTCTAAGGTTGAAACAAGACGCTTCTGTTACACTACGATAACGCTATCGCCCGCGCTGACTTACATAGAAATTTGTCGCACTTCCCATTGGCAGAATAAGTACTTGTAAAGCTGCAGGAACTGAAATTGAAAGCAGCTCGATGACGATGACGATCCTACTCGGCAACTCCCGCTCAACCAGCTTTCTGAGCTTTTGCACGCGAGTTGCGCGTAGACCGTTCCATCCTCCATTCGCACCGTGCTCACGACTTGTATCTCAATCGTCTAAAACATAATGGCCACTAATCCCACCACCATCATCAAGGAAGAAAAGAACCCCCGCGGCATCCCCAAAGCCCTCTTCATCGTGCGCTCGCATCCCAATCCCTATCCCCCCATTGAAACTGACCATCCTTCCTCCACCGTCTTTCAGAACGATGTCGAGGAATATCTCGGCGGTCCCGACGCCGAGGTCGAAAAAGTCCTGAACGCCTTCCAGGATGCGCTTGCGTACGTCGTCCCGTCTTGTCCTCGCGCGTCCGATCTCGGCGCGATCGCTGAGCAGGCTGCAGGAAGTACCGGTATATGGACGGTAATCTGACGCAGCGGCGGCGAAGCCTGGAGGACAAGATCCCGGATATCAAGAAGACGCTGAATATGGTCGAGTTCCTGCGGGACAGACGGGTGCGTGCTGCCGTGGCTGTTGTTTTTATGTCATGCTGAGTGTGTGTAGAATGCGCCGGCGGGAGACGAGGATGAGCTTGAGGAGGAGGACGTGGAGGGAGCGCGTCGAAGCCTCTGCGGACGACGTTTGAGCTCGCCGAGACGTTATATGCAGAGGCGGAGCTGGAGGAGACGGATACGGTCTATCTGTGGCTCGGGGTATGTCTGCCTAAGATCTTACGCCAACCCCTTTGATCGACGGATGGTCTGCCAGGCAAATGTCATGCTATCATACAAAATCCCAACGGCAGTGGATCTGCTCAAGTCCAAACTGGAAGCGGCGCAGACCAGTCTGAACAACACGATAGAGGATTTGGAGTTCTTGCGCGAGCAGCTGACGATCATGGAGGTGAACACCGCGCGGGTGTATAACTGGGACGTCAAGAGGCGGCGGGAAAGAAAAGTGAAGGAGCAAGCGGCGAAGCCGCTCGAGAGTAAAGACTAACAGCCCGGAATAATGTTACAACCAAAATGCATACTGATATATCGATACCCCATGAAGGAACTAGGAAGAGTACATGGCTGTATGATAGCATTGTACTGTAATAACATGTCATACTCATGCATCTTCCTCCCCAACGTCATCCTCACCCAGATCCAGCTTCCTTTTCCTGCCGGGCAGTTCTCCACCGCCACCATACCCGACGCCCGCCTTCTTCCTCAACTGCTCGATATCCTGCTCGCCTTCCTCGGCCCATTCAAGAACCAGGTGACGACCAAGCAAATGCGTATGCCGCAGCGCATTGTACGCATTCTCCGCTTCGTGCCGAGTAACGAACTCCAGGAACGCGAAGCCGCGCGTGCGATGGTCGAACCGTTTCGGAAGACGGACGGACTTGAGCTGGCCGTGTGTCCTGCATAACCCCATCTCAGCATCTGCACCTGAGCAAAGATAGAATACCACGCACCCGAAGAGCTCCCGAATCTCCTTCCTGGTCGCCTCGAACGGCACGTTCTTCACCAGCATCTTCGTCGTCCTGCTCTTCGCCGCGCCCTTCTCCGGCTCCGGCTCCTCGACGCCGCGCCCGGCGAACTTCACCGCGAGCGCATGCCCGTCGAGCACGTACCCCTGCATGCCCTTCACCGCCTTCTGCGCCGCCTCGGCCGTCTTGAACCCGACGAAGCCGTAGCCCATGCTGAGGCGCGCCGCGGCCGCTTCGGATCCGGCTTCGTCTGCACGCGCGCGAACGCGAAGGATGGCAGGTGGCGGAAGACCTGCGTGAGGCGCTCGGACGTCGTCGAGAACGCGAGGTTCTTGACGAACAGCGTCGTCCCGCCCGCGACCGACTGCTCCTCGGGTGAGGGCTCCTCGTCGTCAATGGTGACGGGCGCCGCGCCGCTGGCTGTGATAGTGCGTCGTCGGTCGATGGGGAGGAACATGCCCGTCGGCCTTTCTCGAGGTAGACAACGGAGTTGCCGAGGCGCCGGTATGCGACGGCTTTGAACCCCCGGCGCGCCTCGTCTGCATGCACAAACTCGACGACGGCCATCGTCCCTGCGGGCGGGACGAGCACGCGGCTGAGCTCGCCATGCGCCTCGAAGAGCTCGCGGATCTGCTCGGCGGTCGTGCCGTAGGGGATGTTCTTGACGAGGATGGTCGTGTCTGAGCGCGCACGGGAGCCGAATGACGAGAGGACGACGCCCTGCGCTTCGAGGTAGGTTTTGGTCTCCTGGATGACGTGCGTTTCGGCGAGGGCGAGCTTCACGGCGGCGTTCGATGATTCGGGGTCGAGGATGTCGGCTTTGGAGACGTTCATACGATCTGCGACTGATGAGAGAACGGCGTCGCTCTAAACGATATCAATTCAGCATATGACGATTGAATTATGATCGGCGTCGCTCACGTTCATGTAAAGCATGCTCCAATTGAACTCCTTGCCAGCCGTCGACTTACGCTTGTCGGTGCGTTCGTCTTTCAAGTTTTTCTTCTTACCCTCGCCATCCTCCACAGCTATGTTGCCTTTCCTGTTCACCGCGCCCAGAATATGAATTAAACGACCCTGAAAGGACTTCTTATCCAAAGTCTCGTATGCCGCTACAGCGGCGGTTGGCTGGGCGAAAGTAACGTACGCGACGCCTTTCGGCTGCTTGGTGACAACATCTAAGGGTATATGGACCTGGCAATGCAGCGTTAGAACGTGCTTCAAAAACGGCAATTACACAGAAAAATATAAAATCAGGATCTACTATTGGAAATTTCCCAAGCATGATCAACATTCCCGAAGGATCTGATGTCCCTATGCAAGTTTCTCATCCGCGGAAATAATCGGTTCGTGCACTCACCTAATAACGCGGTGCGCGAGATGAATTGTGAAGACGATGAGACTACTTGGCCAGCGGTAAAGGAAAGCGCGGAATACACACCTAGAAATAGGGGAATAACGTTAGCATGTTTCGTCAATGAAAACAAGATCATGCGACGATATCAGAAAAACTATCTAATTCCGCAAAAAATCAACATGCTCCAGAGGAGTCTGCTGTCCCTATGCTTTGATCATCACGAAAAGACGACGCATGAAACGTAAACGAGATAACCAAATAAGAATGCTCACCTGTGATATCTGGCCGAAGGGCTGGAACAACTCCTTCAATTCTTCGTCCGTGCAGGTGAATGCCAGATTGCGGACGAAAAGGCGCGCAGTTTGAAGAATGGTCTCTTTCGTCGGGTCTTTCTCCTCTTCCTTCTGTGGGCCCTCCATCGCATCATCTTCAGCATCCCTGTCCTTACCATCCTCGTCATCCGACTGCTGGAAGAGCTTGCCTTCGGACTCTGCGGCATCCTCGACGCCCTGCTTCATCCGTCTCCGCATCCATTCCAAGTCGGACAAACCCTCCTGCTTCTCGTCGTCATCGATGGGAGCCTGTTCGTCCTTCGCCCTTGCCTTTCTTCGATTTGATCTTCTCGGCTGGCGATGGAACAGGCTCGTCTGCCCAGGAGGGCCCTTTTCGCGCCGAAGGATGCATGACCTTCATGAACTCATCAAATTGAGCGTCTTTCTTCCCGGTTTCGACTTGGACTCGTCTTTCGCCGCAGCCGGTGTCGACATCGAAGGTCCTGCCTCACCGTCGGCAGGGGATGGACCCAGCCGCGGACGTTTATTTGGTCGAGGAGCTGGCGCATCCTTGGCACCCTACGGACGAGTCGCGTCGCGTCAACTGCAAGAAAATTTCCGTAAGACACCAAAGACGACTCACGTCGATAACTTCAACCCTCACCCGTGAACTGTCAATGAACGTCTTATCGAACCAGTCCCTCGCCCTCGCCGCTTCTGCGTCTGTCTTGTATCCGACGAAGCCAAACCGCCTGGCCGTGCCGTCCTGCTTCAGCGCGACTTTGATGTCTGTGATGGTGCCATCGGGGGCTTTCGCCTGCGTAAAGTGTTCCTTGAGGCGTGCGGGTGTGATATAGGCAGGCAAGTTCTTGACTATGAGACGAGACATGTTGAAAACTGGCGTCCAAATGGACGAAGTGGACAAAAGATGGAAAAAAACGAAGAAAATAAAGTGCCCAGATCTGCTGACAAATGAGGATGTGGGAACCTTTGTCACGGTCGCGTCGCGAGGAGGGCGCTTACCATGATCGCGACTTGCTCTCGTCCCTCAGCTTCCACCTGCACTTCGTCTGGCCAAAGGGCGCTGTTTGGCTCACCATGCGCATAGAAACGTCGCCACTTCAGCTTTCGTATAGAACGGAGATACCAGTTTCTAATACAACATCAGAATATTACTACAGCAACACATTCTATAACTCGCGAGAGTTACCTCTGTCTTGCCACGCTCTCTATGAAGTTCTTCAAAAGATTGCGACGTCTGAAGATGTAGGGATTTCGTCGACGAACAACAGCAACGGCAAGCGCCCCCTTTCATCATCTTCCAATTTACTTTCGGCAAAGCGAAGGAAGACTGTTTCGACAATCCTCAAGCTTCAACTCAAACCTATGCCGATAACGAAATTCCTGTCTATCGTCACCAGTTCCGTCTTCAATTCGTCAAGTCTCTTCATGGATCCACGGATGTAGATACATCTGAACCGGTGACAGAGGTGATCAAGCGCCTGATGCAGGCGGAAGAAGACCTCGTCGATCTGCTCCGGACATTCACCGAGGGTGCGACAAGCTCCGAATCCTTTGACATAGGACCCATCAAGATCGAACCCACACATGCCGGTCTTGTCGTTGATTCTGTCTTATTGAATACCTGGAATAGTGGGCATATGCTATTCGTGCCTCCTATTCGCGACGGGACAGCAGCGTTCAGCGAGTCTGGAGATGCTAATGACCATTTATTTTGTTGGATCAGGCTGCTGGAGGCTCGCTCCCCCTTTAACCATCGGTCTCCATTCAAGCTGCATGGGCAGCTCACCATGGTGGTTGCCCCGCCACATTCATGGGACGAGACGCTCGAAGAGATGCCTTTTCAACTTCATCTAGACGTCACCCTTTGCTTTTTCGTACCTGGTGTCTTTCAGCCTTTCGAAGGCAATACAAAGAAAGATCTCGCTCTCGAAAACTTCAGGCAAAATGTGATTCGCTTCGTTTTCCCATCTCCGGGCATCGATCAATCCCTCGCGCCTTCGTTCCACGATAAAATCGACATACCGCTTTTCTACTCTGCCATTCAACCTGCACCACCAGTGGAACCTGAGGTCCTAGCAGCCACACAACCCAATGACCTGCTCCCTTCTCTGCTACCTTTCCAAAGCGCAGCACCGCATGGATGCTCGCACGGGAAGGTAAATCCATCGATGCTTCAGGCGTGGTCTCCAATACGGTAGATTCGTTGGGGCTACCTCTGTTCTGGGAGCGCGTCACCGTCACGCGCCCTGATGGCGAACAGCTTGTTTGGTGCTATCGGCGCCTGACAGGGACGCTCACTCCTGAGCCACCTGAACAGGAAAAGCCGGCGGCGGGTGGCATTTTGGCCGAAGAACCGGGCCTTGGGAAGACACTGGAGTGCATTTCGCTGATTATGCTCAATCCGGGGATTGGCAGGAACCCTAGTAACTCGATCTGGGACGCGGTTGCCAAGATTGACGTGAAGGAGGTGAAGGTAAGTCGTTTTTAAACGATGTCAAAGTTGATGATCATGCTGAGTTGTCCTAGACGACGCTGGTCATCACCCCTCTATCGCTGTCCCAGCAATGGGTGGACGAACTTGCCGCCCATGCACCAGCGCTCAAGGTGCTGGTCTACGAGGGTTGGCAAAAGCTCCCAAGCATCCTCACTGGCAAAGCTAAGACAAAGGCGAAGACCGGGTCCAGCAAGAAAGGCAAAGGCAAAGTGATGGAAATCGATAGCGACATCGAGATGGAAGACATCAACGAGGACGCGCCTGACGGGACTGGCGAACCGTCGCAGCCAAACGACTGGTGGTCCTACGTGAATACGTTCGATGTGTGTATCACGACGTACAATGTGCTCAAGCAGGATTTGCACGTCGCCCGCGCGCCCCCTAGCAGACCTCGTCGCGAAACCGCCGAATATTCAAGGAGGAAACCTCCACGCAGTCCGCTCATTTCCTGCGAATGGTGGCGTGTCATCATGGACGAAGTGCAAATGGTTGGCGGCGGTCAAACTGAGTACGTCCGTTTAGCCAGTCTGACATTCGCAAATCCGACCTAACCATGCCACAGGGAAATGGTGTCGCTCATTCCGCGCGTATCTTCGTTCGCTGTTTCGGGAACGCCAGCTAGAGCCCATGTATCCGACCTATCGCATGTCTTGAAGTCGGTCCATCTTTTTGCCTATCAAAAGCTTATAAGCTGACCGGATGTGATTAGGTTCCTTCGTGTTGATCCAATGATTTATTCTTCCTATATCTGGAGTCGATTGCAGCAACCTGAATTTGCTCCGGAATTTGTCGCGTTGTTTCAGAAATATACCGTCAGGTAAGCCATAGCCTTCTAGTCCATCGAATTATGCGCTCACATTGTGATTAACAGGACGATGAAAGCTGCGGTCAAAGATGAGCTCACTATACCACCTCAGACTCGCTATCTCGTGCCTATTGCACTGGGTCGCGTCGAACAGCACGTATGTACTTTTTGATTCACATTCATGTTTTCCTCTAACAATCCAAAATCAGGTGTACGATCAGAGCGTCGAGAGGGCTTTGTTGGAATTAGGGCTCGATGCTCGCGGCGTCGCCGCCTCGGAGAACTGGCAAGTCGATACTGCGCTCCTGCGTCCTGGCTTCGCAAGCTTCGTCAGATCTGTACACATCCGCAGGTCGGACAGTTGCTGAAGAGCGGCGACAAGACACATAGATCTGGGGCTTTGAAGACCATTGGTGAAGTCCTCGATGGAATGAGCGATCAGAATTGGCGCAATCTCATGGATGATCGTCGAACGAAGGTGAGCTGTAAGCCTTGATTTTAGTCCGACTGCAGTGCTGACAGAGTACGCCGCACAGATCAACGAGCTTGCTAGGCGTGCGCAACTCATCCAGCATGACCAGACCCTTCAAGTACGTCATACGAAGTCCCTCGAGGTTCTGTTGCAAGCCGAGAAGGAAGCTAGCGAAATTATCGACGAGATCAAGACCGCCATGGCGGAGCATGCCGAGAAGGGCGAGGTTCTCAAGAGAGATGCGGCGGCGTTGAGGGAAGCGCGTGGCCAGAATCGTCTGGGTGGTAGTGGCGACTCCGAAACGGCAAGGGAAAGGGCAGGGATGATTCCCCACTTTCTGACGCTGGCGACTCGGAGGATGGCGACCTTCCGAAGACGCCTGCTGGGAAGAGCATACTATCAAGAAGCGTGCGCTTCAGCAACGTCTTCGCGAGTGCTATGTATCTTTGCACCGAGTTAAGTTCCTGCAAGGAGACGTTTATCACGTGCTGGGTGAGTCGAAGGCGGCAGAGGAGGATGCGGCTTATGCTGTTGCGGAAGACTTGCGCAAAAAGTTGCTGAAGAGTACATGTTTCAATCCTGCGTTGTGTTATGCGGCGATCGCTTACTGTTTATGTCTTTCATAGTCACCGAGGAATCAGCAAGCCGTGCTATGGCTCAGTTGGAAAGGGACGCCAATGGCAAAGGTTTCACGCTTAAGGATATTTTGATCAAGACCCCATACTGTTCAAAGGGTGGTATCAAATCTGCTGACTTGGTTTGTCAAAGACTGCGCCTGTTTAATCCGCACGCTGATATGTCTACAGTTCGAGGAGGCTGATGAGATCATCGAGCAGCGCTTGAATGAACAATCGCGGTTGCTCTGGAAATGGAGGACGCACATTCACAGCCTCCTAACGCAGAAGCTGTCCTCTGGGGACTCGAAGCCGATGGTCAAGAATATGCTCGAACGTTGGCGACGCAGGGCGAAGCGGAGATGTACCTGCAAGCATACGCTGCGTTGATGGCCGACAGACGTGAAGTCCTCGTAGGTCATGAAAGCTTGAAACATCTCGGCCATTCTTATTCAAATTTTGAATAGATATCCGAACGGACTACGCTTGCCGCCCACCACGACAAGGTGAAGAAAAAGCGTAACACAAAGGCCGCAATCAAAGCAATCGCAGCCGAAGACAGCGACATTGAAATCCGGACGACGTCGACCTTCAGCCTGAGCATGAAGTTCTTCACAAGGACCTTGCAGAAGCACGTCGGAAGCTCCTCGAGACTTTTGACGGGCGAGCAGTGAAGTCAGTTATGGTCGCTCTGACTAAGGTCGCAGCGGACTGCCTCAATGAGAAAGATCCAGAAAAAACCATTGCGAAAGAGGGGGCACTCAACCTTCGACATCTGATCAACGAACAAGGTCAGCTAATTGTAGACTTCGATACTTGTACCTGCTCACATTTTTGCTTAGGCAATGTGAACGACAAGTTGGAGGCAGACTTGACTCAGTTCCGCAAGGCATTCAATGAAAGGATTCTGTAAGCCTCTTCACATCTGGCGCTCACCGATGTTTACATTTGTATTTTCGCCAGGTATTTCCGCCAGCTGCAGGAGATCTCTGACTCCGTTGTGGAGGTTGCATGGGATAACGATGTCACATTCGCGATCAATGAGAGTCGAGAGCTCCAGAATGAGCTAGAAGGCAAGATCAACACCGGTCGCGCAAGACAGAGGATATCTGAGCCATCTCGCCAGGGCTCAAGACGACGGAGATGACCCAGAAGAAGAGGCGTGCATCCTGTGCCGGTGCGACTTTGTTCGAGGGTATATCACACAATGGTACGTTATTTCCGTTTGTACGATTTGCAATGGTTGTCATTTGACGCAGTTCTGCCACAGCGCGCATGTCTTCTGCGAAGTACGTTGTCTTTCCTGATGCGTTGCTGTCCCCGTATTCACCCCGCACTTTCCAGGATTGTATGAAGTCGTGGTTGACACGCCAGGGCGGCAAGGCGTGCCCCGTGTGTCGGTATGTATATCTTGTAATCTGGCTGTGCGAACTCCGAGGCGAGGCTGATATCTATCTTAACAGCGTTCCCATCAATGTCGACAATCTTCAACGTTTCTCTATTGAAGATACAAAGAAGGATAAGGATCAGCCCATGCCTGGCCTGCCGAGCAGGTTGACGAAGGATGAGCCGCTTCCGAAGTCACGCCGAAAGCTAGATTACAACGTCATCAGCTCGGGTCTCTTTGACGATATTCGGGCGACAGAGTCTCATGGAAGCTACGGCAGCAAAATTCAGACCCTTGTTTGCCATCTTCTGTATCTGCAGATGGCTGACCCGGGGGCGAAGAGCATTGTTTTCTCGGCCTGGGCGGACTCCTTGCACAGTGAGTGCATCCGCTGTGCGTCGACTGGTGGTGCAGCACTGACGCCGATGTTTCATGTTCAGTCATAGAGCATGCGTTGACCATGAATGGTAGGTCTATCGCCGCATATCGACGTCACGACGGCTGAAACCCCGCATTGCGTCCAGGTATACCGTGTCTTCGGATCGACCAAGTCAAAGGCAAGCAAAACGCAGCAAAGCGGTTCCGGACGGATCCCGAACTGCTGGTCTTGCTTCTGCATGGGTGCGTATCTTGGAGCATCTGAGCTTATCGTCGCCATTGACGGACGCCACTAACCTCTACAGCGAGCGAGAGAACGCAGGATTGAATGTGACATGCGCATCCAGAGTTTTCCTTTTGGAGAGCGTGGTACATCATACTTTGAAATCCAAGGTGAGCAGGATAAGGTTCAGTTCTCTTCGGTTCCAGCGCTAACATTAAGGCAATTAGCGATCGCCAGAATCGACCGAATGGGGCAGCGAAGACCTACAGAAGGTAAGTGCCTGTATCGGAAGCCATCCTGCAAACCTTATACCTAGAGTCTGGCTGACGCAACGTTTTCCCAGTGTATTGCTATTACGCCGAAGGTATGTCTACTTTTGCCGAGCGCCCATTTTTTCCTTCTCAGTCCCAACTATTTTCAACAGACACCGTCGAGCGAAACATCCTCGATCTTGCGGCCCGACAGGGCTACTCGCTGTACACGCGTGAGAACGCGAAAGGCACTCTAAATGTCACGCCTCTCGCGCCGGACTCCGAGAAGAATGTCGTGGACTCGCCTACGAAGAAGAAACTGCAAAAGGGGGACTTCATTTTCAAGTATGTGAACGAACGTTGTCCTGCCTGTGGCTCTCGGTGCGTTTGAGCGTGAGTGCTGACGGTTTGATTGGTGGATAGGACGGACGACATGCTTGCGATCCTGTTCCCACACATGTACGAAGATATCGAGTATCTCCTTCCGGCACCGGGTGAACTGCGAGAGGGATCAGCATCACCAAAGGGGGTATCTTTAGGTGTTAATGGGAATACCGATGGGTCCGACGCAAGACATACGAACGCTGTTGCGGGACCTTCGCGCCTTGCATGACATGGAATTTCATATCTCCGATTCACACTATTTAGACTGCAGTTATCACATGAATTACACAAGAGGATTGCATGTCATTTATATTGTATAGTTTCTCCACATGTACCATCTAAATTATCGACCGATTTTGAGCAGACCGAGGACTTGACGAAGGCTTGATTTTACTTTCGTAAAGCGCTGGAGGAGTCGTCAATTTATGTTTGATCTTGTTAGGATCTAAGGCTCTTGCCACACACGACCAAACAACGGGCGACGCGTCGCCCTCGAGTCCGCGTTCAAAGTCTATACGCGCATATATCCTATCTTTCTCAACAAAACACACCATGTCGACATCACTTCAACAGCCAAGGATTGACGTGGATGAGTATCTCACAACTGCGCTCTCGGCTACCCCACCGGAGTTGCACCCATATTTCCAGGCATTTCAGGAGTTGCATTCACGAAAGTGCGTCCATTCCCACTCGATTTCATATCTCAACATGTTGCTTTCCCTGGACCCGAAATGCCAATCTGTTCAGTTTGCTTATTTGCAATACAGGCTATGGCACCAATTGACTGTGAAATTGCTCGAGTTCTTCGCGCACCCGCTAGCACTCAATATCCGGGTGGATGTCTTTAACCGCTTCGTGCGCGACTTCGAGCCGCGCCTGAACCCGCTCCGACTTGTCGAAATGGGTGTCACGGTCTCAAAAGACATCGACAGTGAGCACCCCAATTCCGGCGACTCGTTCCGACCCGCTCGATCGCCTTGCGCCATCCGTATACTGATCCCGCCGCGCACTAGACCCCGAGCAACATGTCACTTTCTTGACGTCCCTCCTCGGCCGCGTCGACGCCGAGGCCTCGCCCGACGCACATGTGCTCCTGCTCTCGACGCTCGCGCATTCCAAACTTGTGTTTGGGGACATCGAGGGATCGAAGAAGGATATCGACGCCGCGTGGGCGGTGCTTGATAACCTTTCTGGCGTGGAGAGCACCGTGAACGCGGCGTACTACAGCGTCGCGGCGGACTACTACAAGGTGCGGACTGATGTATTGCCCGCGCAGCGACCCTGTGGCTGAGATGCGCGCGCACGACAGGCGAAGGCGGAGTACGCGCCGTACTACCGTAACTCGCTGCTGTACCTCGCATGCGTGGACCTGGAAAAGGACATGACGGCCGAGGAGCGCCTCGGACGCGCGCACGACCTCAGCATCGCAGCATTCCTTGGGGACGAGATATACAACTTTGGCGAACTGGTGAGTGTCCCGCGGGGTGCGTCGGCGCGGCCGGCTTCTTTCATTCGCTGTGCGTTGCATCATGGTGCGGCGGCAGATAATGTCGGAGAGTTGCGTGCCTTGCGTCCTCCTGTGCGCCTCGTTCTGGGCCGAGTCGGTCGCTGACGCTTGATTTTGGGACCGGATGTAGCTGATGCACCCGATCCTGGACTCGCTGGACGGCACGCCGCACGACTGGCTGAAGAAGCTGCTCTTCACGTTCAACGAGGGTAATATCGGGAAATTCGAAGCCCTCGCGCCGCTGTTCCCGAAAGAGGTGAGGCTAGCTATTCTTGTGTTTCGAGCGGTAGCTGACGTGCATTCACGTGCCAGCCGATACTGCAAGAGAACTATCCGTACTTGCGCCAGAAGATTTGTTTGATGGCGTTGATTGAGTCCGTGTTCAAGCGGAATGCGTACGACCGGACGATGTCGTTCCAGACGATTGCGGAGGAGACGCGGCTCGCGTTGGAGGAGGTCGAGCATATGATAATGAAGGCATTAAGGTGCGTCACTCGGTTAGAGCGCTCGGAACGTATACTGATATGGTCTTCTGCCTCGCTCGGTTGCTTTTGATGTCACACGCCCTCGTCAATCGTCCTCTCGCTCGTCCTCGACCCTGCCGTCATCATTGCATGCTGCTGTCTTCGGTCGCTTTTGACAACGACAATGCTCGTTCTCGTCTTCGTCACTGAACATTGTCGTCACTCACGCAGCCTGAAATTGATCCGGGGCGAGATAGACCAGGTGGACCAAAAGACGACCATCTCCTGGGTGCAGCCACGCGTGCTGTCGCGTGAGCGGATTGGGCAGCTTGCGGAGCGGCTACAAACATGGAACGGGCGGCTGCATGGAGTGGAAGAGCGGGTCGCACCGGAACTACTGATCACGTCGTAGGTCTGTGGTCCGAGTAGACGCAGAGTAGAGACGAGCAAGGATAGATGTCTTTGTACAGTAACGATGAGATGATTCCGATGAAAGATACCTCACGCGAGGCGGACATGAGTAAAGTGATTGATGGATAGAGGGGCACGTTTTGGGACTACCGAATTGGCAGCTACCGATTTGGTATGCCGCGTTGCTACTCTCCTTCTTCCCCTCTCCGGACCTGCAGTACACGGCTTCTACACGTTGTCCCCAGCTGCATCTTCCATCGCAATTTCAACTTTCATCTCGAGCCTTCATTCTGAGCCTTCCCCAACCGGAAATTGCGCTTTCTCGTTCGCCTACAAAGCAAGCGCGACCGGGCTCACTTCACCCCATCTTTCGACTTCCCCCGGTCTTTCGATAGCCATGCCAAAGGCAACGTCAGAATCACCTTCGAAAGCCTCTTCTGCATTGCCCACATCCGCCTTTTCTTTCACCGCACCGTTCCCGTCCACGTCGACCGCCACCGCCACTGCGGGTTCGCTACAGAAGCAGCGCCGCGTCTCGCTTGCCTTGCCCTCTTCCCCGCGTCAGGTTCCCGCCTGGACATTCCGTGACGACACTGGTATAGAACGTCGAGGCAAGATGCGCAAGCTCAGCACGACTGACGCGCCTGTGGCCACTTCCACCGAAAAGAAGATTCGGAAGAAGTGGACGATGGAGGAGACGCAGATGCTGGTCGAGGGTTGCAACAGAGTATGGACTCTTTCATCCTTTACCTTCGCGTTTTCTCATTCATTCTCCATTCAGCATGGTGTTGGCAACTGGAAGTCAATCCTGAACGACCCCAGCCTCAAGTTCGACCACCGCTCCCCTGTCGATCTCAAAGACAGGTATGTACCCAATGTCATTCTGTTCACACCCGGCTCATCCTTCACCCCAGATTCCGCACTTACTTCCCCGACGCCTACAAACAACATTACCCCAACGCCAAGACGCACCTCTCCTCCAAGATCCGGTCCGCACTGCCCGACGGTTCGTCTATCTTTGAGAAGACGCGCTCCAAGAAGCGGCGACCCTTCACAGAGGAGGAGGACCGCGCTCTCAAGGCCGGATACGACAAGCATGGTACCGTCTGGGCTGCCATCGTCAAGGACCCCATCTTCCAGGAGCAGAACCGCCGCTCCACCGACCTTCGCGACCGCTTCCGCAATGCCTTCCCGAGCTATACAAGGCGGCGGGCTACAAGCCTAGGGCGACCGCGAAGAAGAGCAAGACTGGGGTCACAGTTGTGGCCGCACCCCAGATGCCAACGCGGGCCGCGACAGACGAGCAACTGACTGCGATCAGCGATGCGGGGCCCGCTCGCCGGAAGCGGCGGCACACCACGCAGGGATTGTTGCGAGGCGGGACAAAGAGTGTCCCGCAGAGCGCCTCGTGTTCTGAAGAGGAAGACACGTCTGCCGACGAGGAGGAGGATGAGCATTTCGTATCCGCTCAACCGTTTTTTAATTCGCAGGCCATGCCCCCGCCGCCACCCCCAATGACCGACATCGAAGTCGACATGCAGCACATCGACGACGCGTTGGCGGACCCTCTGTCTGTTTCTGACTTTCTACCCACCGATTCTTCACGGGCTTGGTCGTCTGCCACAACGTCCACCTCCAACGCCACATGGTCCAACTCCCCATCCTCCTCCACGCAGGATCTGCTCTTCTCTCCGTCCTCCTCTCCTTTCTCCTTGCCCATCCCTCGCCAACCCCACACCATGATCGGCAAGTCCGCGTGGGGCCCCACTGACTGGCTGTCCGCGAACCCGCGGCTCGATTCCACTGCGTCACCTTCCGCCGCAGGCATGTCCCTCGCCTCGAGTAGCTCGCCTTCATACTTCTCAGGCCTCTCTCCGTCACCATCGTCACCCTTCAGCTTGTCCCAGCTCTCACAGGGCGTCCTCGATCGCTATGACCTCTTCCCATCGGCTCGCGACTTCGCGTCTGCGTCAGAGGCTGGCATGGGCGACACGCATAGTGCCTTCTCTGACCCGGATATGTTCTCCAGCGCCGCGGCCTTCAGGGGCTTCACACATCACTCGAACTACGCCGGTGACCTCATCTTCGGCGCGCGCACGCACCAGCCGCAGCATCCCCAGGGTGCAGACTACGGGCCTGGCTTCGGCTTTGGCAGCGCAGGCCTCGGGCTGTCAGGCATGTCGATGATGCACGCGTCTGCCCTGCCCGGCATCGACGAGATTGAGCTGACCGCCATCAACCTCAACGACGAGCCGGACGCGATGGATACGAGCGGCGGGCCGAAGCCGCCGCTCGCGATGGACGATTATACCGCCGACGGGCTCACGCAGGAGACGGAGCTCGTCGACACGCCGCCCGGGACGCCGGTGCACAACGGGCGGCCGAAGAGCCTCGGCGGGATGCACTCCCTCCACGCGCACGCCCAGGCGCACAGCATGCACAACCGCTCGCTGTCCGTCCCACCGCCGGAGCACCGCTTCGCGCACGCGCTGCACCCGTCTTCCTCTGACTTTACGTCGCAGGCGCACTCGCCAATGCCCAACCACACCCACGCGCAGCAGCCGCTGCACGCGCCTCTCACGCCTACGCGCTCGCTGTCGCTCGACCTCAACACGCTCGGCCCCGAGTCCGCGCTGCACGCCCTCCTGCAGGGCGCGGACCCGTGGCGCGCGATCGCGCCAGGCGACTGCAACGAGGTGCCCTTCCTCGACCTGCACTACTACGGCTCGCCGGCGGGCGGCGCGGCCGAGGACGGCGGCTTCAGCGCGGAGGAGGCGAGGCAGGGCTCGCGCTCGACCTTGCGGGCGCGGGCGCTGTGCCGGGCATGGGGACGGTTGCGCCGAAGGCGCTGACGCTGCCGTCGGCGGGGCAGTACATGCCGCGCCTGATGCCGGAGCAGGCGGCGACGATTGCGCCGCAGAAGCTGCATGTGCACCACCGCGGGATGAGCGCGGTGTCGCCGCAGGACCTCATGCTGCGGAAGGGCGGGGACAACAAGCGCAAGCGCGCGAGCTGGGACGGCGGCCCGCGGTGAGGCGCTCGGTGTTAAGGTCCGTCTTCCTGCGCAATCGGAATTGGAAAGGTGTCTGTTGCTTTCGTCTCGTTGTCGTTCGTTGTTCTCGGTCATTTACTATACCTCGCATTCGCACAACCGTTCCATCCATTCATCATCATTGTCATGTTATGCCTCGTTCTCGTACAAGCCACGTCTCGGAGCCCCATATGCATGTCCCGTCCTGTCCCTTCGCTCGCTTTTGCCGTACATACGACCCTGATCTCATGCCTGTCTTTCTCTTGTTACGTTCCCTCCACACATCGGCGAGCCAGTCTCCCGCCTATTGTCGATTACTAGCCTGCATGGATGCCTATAATCCCATTATCATTTGACTTGGGAGTTGTGCTGTCGTTTAAGTCTGCGTCTTTCTTCTGAGCTGATTTTTTTAATGGTCGAACAGGGTCGATGCAGGTTCAAGGTTCAGCGGAGACGTCCCCTGGATGAAACTCACGAACATGCAGATGTTGCCTCAGCTCATCAAGACGATCGCGCTTCGTAAGTCCCATATCATCTCATGGTCTCCATAACGCGATGTTGACAACTCCAGCGACCTGGAAGGCGACAGTCGAGACGTCTCACGTCTTGAGCCTGGAGGTGTCCCGAAACTCACGGACACGCCGACGCATTCTTTGGTTTTCAACCACCAAAACAATGCTGGGTCGAACCCTTAGTAAGTTAGGTTGGCTAAACGCGGCCATTTCTGGCTGTGTTTCTGGATTTCGAACGACCAGGGCCAGGAGCAGTAAAGATCGATCGGTGTCCGTCGTGAATATGTATGCATAGCTTTGCATTTCTGCTGTGCATCAAATATATTATGACGCATACAGTGACCTCGGGGGCTGACGAGCGCACTGCAACAAGACGTCGCGAACAATTTGCAAATAGATTATATTTTTGGATTATCGACGTCTCGCAAGCGCTGGACCCGGCGGCGGCTGGACAGCGACAGCTCCACCAGATCAGGGCATTAGGTCTCGCCAATGGTTTCTATCGTCGTAAGCCGGTGGCTGTCCAGTCAATCGTCGCAGAACTTTCAGCATCTTCCGCCTCACCATGTCCTGCCCTGCCTGACTTCGGAACGCCTGCTTGCATTCACTTCGATCCATTTCGAACATGCGGCAGGCCAGCACAGAATCGGGAGATGCTCATTCGCCATGATGATCCATTGACGTTTTGAGATTTACACAAAATTTTGTGCTAATACTCGGGTTCAGGCCTCGGGCACTCGGTGAGTGGACTCGGGTAGCTGATTCAGTCGTCAGGATGGACTGCCGGCGATTGCGATCGTTCTCATAGATCCACGCTTTTGACCCTGAATATACATTGTCATTGCAGACAGCCGGCGCTGAGGCGCTCACGCGCACAGAACAGCCATCAGCGCTCAAGAACAACGCTGTGATGGCCACCTTCTGTCAATCGTTGCGGCAACGAGCTGTGTCGGCACATTGTATGCATGGCTGCAGGTATAAATGCACGTTCTGATAGACGGAAAAGGCATCACTTTTCCTTTTCCCCGTTTCTTTTTCTTCGGCATGAAGACGTCCGCGTTCCTTGCAGGCCTCCTGGCCGCCGGTGCCTCGCGGTCTTTGGCATTGCAGATCCCAGTCCAGCGTCGTGCGGATTCTGGGAAAGGTGTCTCGATGTCGCGTACAGGGCCGGCATTCTTGAACGGCCAGAATGTGTTGGTGAGTGCCATTCTTGTCATCGCGCATATCCTTTACTCATCGGCGTGATAGTATGAAACAACCGTGACGGTCGCCGGGAAAGGTACGAGTCGCTGGAATGCTCGAGCATTTTTGGTGATCGACATTGACACCTTTCGCAGATTTTAATGTCCAGCTTGATACCGGCTCATCGGATTTCTGGATATTCAAGGATGCGGGCGTCGAGGCTACCGACATTGGACCGGTGAACCTCACGTACGGGACGGGTAATGCTGTCGGAAACGTGTCGTTCGCTCCATTCAGCCTGGGGAACTACAAAGTCGAGTCACAAGGTATGCTCATACTATTTACCACATCGCAGTTCAGCACTGAAGGCGCGTACTCTAGCATTCATCAACAATGCGGATTACACCAAGCAATTCAAGGAGTTGATGTCCGATTTGGGTTCCTTCGGCATCCTCGGCATTAGTTTCGATTCTATCTCGTCCATCGATCAAAATGTCATCTAGCGACGAACGACACCATCCGCGGCAGATCACCACTGAGCAACATCTTTGCGAGCAACCCTTCGGTGCCGAACACCGTCTCCATTCTCCTTTCCCGCACGGACGACCAAGAAGAGACCGCAGGCGGGTCGTTCTTGATAGGTGAAGAAGCCGAGGGGTACGAAAACGTGCTGAAGGCACCGCAGCTGCCGCGGTTCACCCCGGCGGGTCATCCGGGCATTTGGACGGTGTGGCTCGATGGCGCGACGCTCAACGGCACTTTCCAGTCCTTCAAGTCTATACTGAAGGATGCACCCAAGGGCAAGACGCTGACCCTCCTGGACTCGGGCTCAACTGCTGCGAATGTGCCTTCGTCACTTGCGAAGGGGATCTACGGGAACATCCCCGGTGCTTTCATCGACTCATCTAGCGGCCAGTACGTTGTTCCATGCCTGAGTGCTTCTAACGTGTCCTTCACGTTTGGGTGCGTCGATATTGTGTTCCGAATCGTCCGCGCGCTGATTCCATGTCGATAGAGGGCAGGATTTCCCTGTCCATCCCCTTGATCTGACACAAGGTGCAGACTTCTGTCGCTGATGACGGTACCAACTTCACGTATTGCACTGGATACTACGCGCCGGACGATGCTACACCTGACAGCGTCAACAATGGAGGTGAGGAGATCCTTCTCGGCGATGCTTTCATGCGCAACGTTTACTCTTCGTACGCATCTCTTTGTTTGATATCTCTTATTCAACGCTGAATGTTCTCGTCCAGATTTAACTACGGAAACGATTCCATCGTCCGCTTTGACAATGGCAGTTTCAAAGACGTCGTCAGCAAGAATCCCTACATCCAGCTGCTGAAGTTGACTGACCAAGACAAAGCCTGGTCCGAGTTCTTCGACGTTCGCAAGCAGACGCTGAAATCATATCCGCCGGAGCCGTCACTCGACAAGATTCGCCAGTATCTCGACGACTCGTCCAGCAGCGACAGCACGAGCGATGGCGACGGTGAGAGCAGTGATGATAGCCAGAACGCCGCGATCCAGGGTGGTGCTTCATCCGACGACTCTGACAGCGACATGTCGCAGCTCCTGGATAAGGTGGACAAGTACAGCCCCATTGTCGTCGGGCTTCTTGCCGGGAACGTGATCATTGGTCTCCTGCTCTGCGCGATCGCGTTGGCTGCGTGCATACGCCGAGGCGCGCATCGACGAAGCGCGTAGGCCCGACTTACGCACCGGTGCGGTTCAAGGATGGGGAGTCGGGAGAGGAGGCGGTGTATGCGCCGAAGTATAGTGATTAGCCGTCCTGTTCATTTTCATTCTATTTATTTTGGAGATCTCGTGCCTTGCCTATCTCTTCACTGACGACCTATTGTATCTGCTACACGGACTTCTGCTCGATAATCGGATCGACATCTACATACCCTCAATAGCTTCTATACACTGTAAATAATGACAACATATCTAGTATTAGTTTAACTTTCAAACCTCCGCCCTGAGGGATGAACGTTGTTTGCCTGTAACTGGAAAGCAAGATTTTCAGCCCATCCCGTTAGCGCCGAGCTCGGCGTTAACGGTTTTCAGTTCAAATTGGCGTGACTATCACCTCCCCTTATGATCCTTTGTCATCGTCTCTATTCAGCTGTCCATTAAACACTTATTTCGAACTGTTCTTCATCTAGACATTGTTTCTCATAGTCAATTGTCGACAAGAAATGCTCTTTTCCCGAAAACCGCTGCGCTTTGGCTACATCGAACTACCTCGATCCACCGTTCCGGCCCAAAGATCGAAAAGATCTATGGCGCTCGCTCTTTCGTATGGTATGGTCTTCATATGGAGTTTGTAAATATTGTGGACTGGATATGGATGAACGGTTCATTCGGATGTCTCTTGCGTGACATGCTCGCAATCACTCAGATCGAGCCCCACATCGTATCAGACATCAAGCGAAGCAGTGTTTCCATCAAGGGCGAAGAGCGATACAGGTGTCCCTGGGGTGAACAACCCGTGAACGCTGACAACGAGGAATATGAGGTTTGTTGGCAACTTGGCTCCAGTGACATCAAATGTCTTTTTTCAAACATCCGAGACCCAACTATGACGTCGCGTCTGGACTATAGCCGCGTACGCTACTTAAATTACTCAGGTTCGTACACTCCAAAATATTTGCGAGCACTCTCATCATGGCCCCAGCAACGACTCTCGGCGATTGTAGGCGTTCATCTTATCCGGCCTGCTGATCTGCTCACAGAATGTGTTCCCAGCGGACGCCGGCATTCCCCGGCCAGCAAAGTGATGCTATCCCTCCCTCACCCTCACGAGAGAACCCAGGACAGGTCCGTATCATTTCTCCGCTCCACAGCTCCTAAGTTCCCGATAATTGACTACCGTCCCTCAGGTCTATCCGAAGTCGGATCCGAACCGTATGTACCTCTCCATTGCGATTGTTGGCTATAGTTTACCAACGAGAACTCAGCGGCACCGCCCGATTCGGTCCCGGGAGTGCGAGATCCGCGCAGGACAGAATGAAGGAAGAGAAGGCCATCGCGCAAAAGGAGGCAGGCAAGGCAGATGCCGCATCTGCGGAGACAGGAGGGATGTTCAAGGATTGAGCTTGAGCAGGCATCTATCAGTGAAAGGCGAGCATTCTGTCTGAGCATGTCATCCTTTGCTTTCTCATACAATGACCAGTCACGAGCACGATGGAAGAGTTGAATTGGTCGCATGGACACGTACGGATGGAATGTCTGTCGTATGGATCACTTGAACGAGCGGTTGCCTCGTCAGAGTCGTATTCCGATCATTTTTAATTGGAGATTAGCGTCAGGCCATGGCATAAAGCTTGACAAGACCTTGAAGGTCTCCAAGATCTTCAAAATCTACAAGGTCCCCAGACTGCTGATCCAGCGCAAACTCTTTCGTTGTATTTGCAGATCGCAGACTCTCGCTTGATGGATAGCATATACCCAGTGCGAACGTCGATATCCCGCTCTAGTGATCTGCGACTTATGTCCAGGTGCGACACGCTTCTGCATGTTTTGAACGCAACGGATCAATCATGTTTAGTTCTTTCCGGGTGCCTCAACGTCTTCAGTCGGTCAAGCACAACATCTGTACTCAACTCATCGCTGGTTTGCAAATCATCGCCCTCGACCACAACTCGAGGCTTTGCGCTCGTCCAGTTTTCAATGGATAGCGACCAGCCGAAGATCGGGTTACTGCACTGGCAGTGGCGGCTTCTTGGACGTACGGCCGCGACAGACGACCAATTGACTGCATAGCAAGATGGACGACGACACTGCGTCGAGTTGGTTCGGAATATACGCTCCCATGCCCACGCCTCCGCCTCCGCCGTCGCCAGTAGCCAAAGTTGAATGCGCAACGCAGCGCAAATAGATCCAACCAAGCTGTTTGCGCTTGGATTGCGTTGCGCCTGGCTGTAAGTACATACGTCTTCCGCGTCGGAATGGGGTAAGAAATGACCGTCATACCGCCAGAATCGACAATATCGATATCGTGTCGCATAAGATGACGCATGCGAATCACGGGGCGTTGATCCGCAAAAGCAGTCAGCACTGTGCTATGCACAGAAGGCACAACAGCGACAGTGGTGGCTATCCACAAACCGCCATCACTGCTCTGAGTCTGGCAGTGCCATGTGCCCATGCTTGCAAGGGTCCTGGGCTTCTTCAGAATCGACATATTGCCCATTCGCCAGTCCTTGGTATGATTTTATTTTGGAATTGAAGAAGCAGAATCGTTCAGGTGCTCCATGGGTCGGCACTGAGTCGATGATCGGCGTTGCTCGAGGCGTTTGGACAGGATTCGCGCTACCAATTACATAAAGGTGGGTTGCATCTTCATGTGGCCGCATGCACTTTTCTTCCTGACGCTCACGACGATCGAACTACTTGCAGCGTGACAGACCGCTTAATAGTGCCAAGAGACATCGATGCCCGATCTTGGCCGGATTCACAACTCTGAGCACTGCGAGCATCAACGCAAACTCTTCGATTCTTCGACAAACAGTTGTGGTAAAGCCAAACTCTTTTCGAAAGTGAGCACGCTGAACTCTATGAGCAGGATACTATCATGCCTGGAACGACTCTTGAATTATTTCATTCATAGGGAATATGGCCAACGTCCATTTCCCGAGCATTCGGAATTCATCGTAGATAACAGCCTCGTTCTGAACCGCCATCATCAGCGCTCAGCGCGCGAGAACGAAGCTGTGTTGGCACATTGCATGTACGACTGTAGGTACAAAATGGACGACTCGAGACAGCGAACGCCATCATTTCCTTCTCTTTTTTCTTTCTCTTTGTCGTCATGAAGACATCCGCCTTCGTTGCAGGCCTACTGGTGGCTGGTGCCTCACGATGTCTTGCACTGCAAATTCCAGTCCAGCGCCGGGCGGATTTTTCTAGAAAAGGTGTCCAGATGTTGCGTATGAACTCGACACTTTTTGATGGGAAGGACCTCTCAGTGAGTGTCATTTTTGTGATGGCTATCTTCTCGACTGAACGAAGCCTTAGTATTTGACGACCGTGACGATCGCGGACCAAGGTACGAGCCCTTGTACTGTTCCGTGATACTTGGTTGTTGATCTGGTTATACATATTCTATAGACTTCAAATTAAAATTGACACTGGGTCGTCGGATCTTTGGATAGCTCAAAATGCAAAAGGCGTCGGGTCGAGTGGCATTGGGCCGGTGAACATCCCATACGGAACGGGTGGTGTTTCCGGAAATGTGTCATTTGCACCGTTCAGCGTTGGGTCGTACAAAGTCGATTCGCAAGGTATGTTCTCATTTTCGTGCCACAGCTTGATTGACGACGCGATGTTCTAGCATTCCTGAACAATGCAAATTTCAGCCTACCGCAACTTCTCAGTCAAGTATCTGCAGACGGCCTGTTGGGGCTCAGCTTCGACGCTATTTCCAGTATCGATATAACCGTTGCCCTTGCAACTAACGACACCTCGCATGGCCGCACGCCGTTAACCAACATTTTCGCAGCCAACCCCTCGCTACCGAACACACTCTCCATTCTGCTCACGCGCACCGATGATCTCGAGGATATCTCTGGAGGATCGTTCCTGATAGGTGAAGAAGCAGATGGCTATGAGGACGTGTTGAAGACCCCATAGCTGCAACGCTTCAAGCCTGACGGCTTTTCAGGCCTGTGGACGGTGTGGATGGACGGCGCGATGGTCAATGGCAGCTTCAAATCACTCGGGTCTGCGCTGGAGGGTGCCCCTAAAGGCAAATCGCTCACCCTCTTGGACACGGGAACGACTACTGCATTCATACCCTCGTCGCTCGGGCGTGAGTTATACGGCAACATCCCAGGCTCCTTCATGTCGGACAATAACACGTATGTTGTACCGTGCATGAGTGCTTCCAATTTGTCCTTCACGTTCGGGTGCGTCATTATCGTCACCTCGATCCGCGGCGTGCTGATTGCCCTGTCGATTCGATAGAGGGCAGACATTCCCTATCCACCCTCTTGACTTGACAGCGATACAACCCGGCATCGCCCCCGACGGCACCAACTTCACGTATTGTATTGGATATTATCAAGTGACCGACGTTACACCCGAGACCTTCAAATCACAGGGTGAGGATCTCCTCTTCGGTGATGCTTTCTTGCGCAACGTCTATGCTTCGTATGCATTCCTGTCCCCAATCTGCTTCGGATCATATGTTGACAATTTTGATATAGTTTCAACTACGGTAACGATAGCATAATTCGCCTCAGCAATGGCACCCTCAAGGAGGTCGTTAGCGAAAACCCCTACGTCCAGCTGTTGAAGGTGACCGACCAAGACAAGGCCTGGACCGAGTTTTTCGACGTCCGAAAGCAGACCCTGAAGAAGTTCCCGCCGGAGCTGTCGCTCGACAAGATCCGTCAATATCTTGGCGTTAATGCGTCTGGCAGCGGCGATAGCAGCCAGAACGACGCGAAGATCCAGGGAGATGCTGTCTCTGGCGCTGTTGCGTCCGACAATTCGGACAGCACGTCCAAACTTTTGGACCAAGTGGATAAGTATAGTCCGATTGTCATCGGGCTTCTGGCCGGAAATCTGCTTATTGGCGTTCTGCTCTGTGCGATCGCGTTGGCTGCATGCGTGCGCAAGGGCGCGTCGACATCGACGCGAAGCGTCAACTCCATCATATGCGCCAGTGCGGTTCAAGGATGGCGAGGAGAGTCAGGAGGCATACGCATCGAAGTACAACGATTAGACGATTCATTCACTCCTTTCATTTATCTTTCTGAAGGATTATGGTGCATCGTTCACGTTCTCTTACTTTTGGATTAGTTATAAGACCTATTGTATTTCCTTCTACGTGGACCAAACACGAATTCGGGTTTCTGCTCGATGGTTATATCGATATCGACCTACTGAATTGGTTCTGTATACCTGTCTATTCAAGTCCTTCGTACCCTGTCTGCACGATGCACAAGGACTACAGTCTTAGACGGCTCCTTCGGTAGATGAAATCTTGCAAGGCAGGTTGCCAGAGAATGGGCCCGGCGTTCGAAAATCGGACTTGGCAGTCGCTTCCGTACTCACGAATACAAGATTCTTGCACTCTTCCGAGGGGTATTCAAGGGGATGAATGGTGTATCGAGGTCAATCAAGTCAGAAACTTGTTATCAACGCTTTTCCATCTTCGGTGAGAATTATTACCCGATTGGGGTAATCTACATGACAGATAACAGCGGATCTGACGCTCGTCCTCATCCTTGACTCCCATCATCGTCTCTTTCTTCATCTGAATCTTCTAAAAATATCAGTCCTTGGAACACATTTTCGATAGGCTTTATCAGAAACTCGGTCAGCGTGATGTGAATATCGATAAGATGCCTTCATCCAGCCTCCCTTTCCGTTTGGAATTTTAGCCGGCCTTTTCGTCGGCTGAAAGATGTAGTGGAATGCAAGATACAAAGATTTAGATACCTGGAATACAATCATACACATATGCAGATGGTGTTTTGAAACCTTTGAGCTCCAGAGCTATATGGAATGTGTGAAAGGTTAAACAAAGTCTCCATTTTCCATAGGCCAATGTTCATCATATCCTGCAACATACACTGCATAGAAATGCCTAGAAATTTCTATACATATAGTAGTGAAGTACAAGAAAAGGTATCAAAAACCTAAGGGTTACCTCATGCTAGCGTTTTCCGAGGGACAGGGCGAGGGTTAAGACTGTAGCACTTCCTCCTGTTTCACGTTGTCATCGTCAGGTAAGTAGACCTTGAGAAGAGGGCCACGCACGATGACAAAAATTGGGCAGAAATTCCAGAATGTGTAAAGTAATCCATAATTCTTTACTCTGTTTAAGTATGTAGGCAAGATGGCCGAGCGGTTAAGGCGCTAGAATCAGGACATCCTTCGCATTGCGAAGGTTTCTATCTAGTCCGAAAGGGCGAGGGTTCGAATCCCTCTCTTGTCATGGTCTTGCATCCATGGGGATCCTTTTCTTTTTTTCTTTTTTTTCTTTTCCCTCAGACGGCGAGCAGGAGACTTTCAGCATCGATACTCAACTAGCAAACAGCGTGTCGACTAGGAGGCGAAGATCTCGTTGACTGTTCGTCGAGGGCTACTACCAGGGCGTGTAGATTCCCTTTGATCGTCAGATATAGTATCGAGTCTTCGGTTTGCCTTGAAAGGCCTTGTTGGTCTGGCTCTCGAGAACAGCACTGAGACCTCGAACATAACAACTACCCAACTGCTTTGTGCCATCACGGTCGGAGGACGATGAGCACACCATCAAGCTCATTGTCAAGCCGGATGTTTATCGCGGCAAGTCCAGCACAACGGTATGATCAGAAAATCGGCAAACACTGTAAGGCGTGTTGGAACGGTAGCGGTACTTCCGTACCATGGAACCTACATGAGGGCAAGTCGAGCGTAAGTTCCGCCGATGGCATGAGAGCGAGGGACCGACTGCAAGGGTCATCACATAATATTCCTGAGGCTCGATGGTTCCGAAGAGCCTCATTTTGGTGGAATCAACAATGCAAAACTTGTTTCCGTCCGTCCCATTCAATACTATCCTGCTAGTGCAGATGGAGCGTGGGTGGCCAAACCGAAGGCTCATGCATCGTCTGGACTCGTCCACGATCAGTAAATCGGCAGGCAGACGCGAACGAGGCGCAGATGCACGGAAGCTAACAACAAGCAAACCGAATACCCGCTCTAGTATATACATTCGCGAATCATCTTCATATACATGCATGCAATAATCCGCTCCGTAATGCGTCGGAACCAACGTCCTGCAAAGGTGCAACGCATGTCAGCGACCTGATCGATGGGAACCCGCGCGGCGGAAGAGCGTGGCAAGAGAAGGAACGCGCGCCGCATACAGCCCAGTGTGATTGGGCTCTGCGAACTCGGGGCCGTGCCTGGTTCTGGTACCGCGCCGAGGCAGCCAGGCGAAAGAGGAAACAGAAGACGGCGAACATGAAGACAAACCTGGGTCTCATCGGCCCGCCTAAAGCCCGTCCTCGTCCTCGTCTTCGCGCGCCCGGTTTGGCGGTTCGCCGTGCCCGTCCGCGCGCCCCTCGGCTCGGGAGGAAGACGGTATTGACCGCGAACTCCGCAGACTCGCAGGCCGCAGTGCAGACCCGGACCCGTGCACCGATGGCGCGCGCGAACTTGCAGTCCCAGTTCCCTCCAGCACCCCGGCTATCGATCTCCGGTCCTCGGGTTCGTCGGCACCGTCGTCTTCTGGCAGGGTGGGTATGGGCCGCGTTGGCGCGCCGCGCATGATATTCGCAAGCAGAGGCGGCTCGGGCGATGAGATCGCGACCACGAACGACGGCGGCGCATCTCCGTCCTCGTCCATATCCGCGAGCAGTGGTCGAGGCCCCGGCGGCGGCGTCGGCGGCGGGCGGTCCGCGTACGACAGCGGCGTCACCTCTGATACCTCCGGCGTCCGCGAGACGTACGGCGGCGGCGCGACGGGAACGGTGCCGGGGAAATACCTCGGGATAAACGGCTCGGGGCCCTGCATCGGCGGACCATCTTCGGAGGCGTTGGTGTGGAACGACTCGACGTCACCGTCGCGTATATATCGTGTTGGGCCCCGTTCGCGGCGCTGGCGCTGCGCGGAGAGTCGCCGCCGCCGGTAGATGCTGGTGGCGAGGCAGATCGCGATGACGCCGAGCAGGCCGACTGAGCCGCCAACGGCGCCGCCGAAGGTAGCGATGTTGTGCTCTTTGGTCTTGGCGCTGTGCGTTGATCGGACGGAGAACGAGCGATGACGCAGATAAGAAGTGGTGTCAGTAAGATGGGGAGGGGTGATAGAGGCATAGTTAGTGAGCATAGACCGAAGAATGAGCGAGATATAAGAGCTCACTCAACAGCATCGGCACCATCCGCGGTTGGGCTTGGCGAAGTGACAGCTTCTGTGGAAGAAGCGGGCGGCGATTTGTCCGCAACATCTCCTTCGGAAAAGACGATGTAATCGAGGAGAAATGCAGAGTCGGGTCCAAGGTCGATTCGTAGCGAATGTGCTGTTGAAGGCAGTCCTGCGATCGCTAACACGGACGTATTTGCTTGGAACCCGGACGCTGATGCTGATCCAGCATGGAAATACTGGCCCGAAGGCTGCCCATCGAGAGTGAATGTCAGATTCGTCAAAGTAGGTGTAGCATTGACGCTAGCGGGGAGACCAAGAGGGAGAAGGCAATAAAGATAGATGGCGGAGCCTGTACAAGATGTCAATTTTGGCAGGTCAATATGAGGGAGGAACTTGACCAGTAAAGTTGAACTGCGCAAAAACAGGTGTGTCGACGAATTGCGGGTCGTCGGCATCGAACTTTGCCACGGTGAAGGGGTTGTCGTTGTCATTGTCCGGTTCGTCAGAGTCAGAGTCGTGAGATGAGCTCTTGCCGTCATCGTCTTTATCTTCATCACCGTCATGTCGCCGCCGTCCCTTCTTCCCAGCATTCCTCTCGCCCTTCGAATCGTCATCGTCGGCATCGTCGACGCTACTACGAACATCATCGTCCGAATCTGTGGCAGGGATTATATGGAGCCCTTGGTGCCACGTGCTCTTAAAGGCAATATATGGCTCCGAAGGGGCGAGGCAGAACGAACACGGTGTCGAATTCTGGCTTGAGTGCCACGACGCGGCGGGTTCGTATAATATTGATGAATCAGCATCATCGACGGTGATGTTGACCTGGCCTGCCGAGACCGGCTGTTCGAACCAAAGAGACGAGCATAGCAAGAAGAAAAGCCCAAACAGCGCTGATCGTCGTGGTAAAGCGCTGAATCGCAGGTAAGAACGATAGACATCTACAGATCACATCTCAATGGTGAAGACGCACCTCATGCTATGTTGAGGGATATCCCGACAAAAAAGCGGCAGTGATGAGGATGCTAGCCAGCTTATGAGCAGGAAAGTGAGCGTGGTGGGGAAAGGGACGACGCGAGGGGCGCTGTGAGCAACTTAAAGGACGGTACTCCACATGAGAGACGTATAAGGACGGGAAAAGCACACGGGCTGATTCGTGTATTTGACCGGAAGAAATACTGCATCCTCGCAGAAGTCTCGGTGAGAGCTTCGAGTTGCACCGGTAATAGAGAATTACTGCCAGATCCGGTTCTTTATTGGCTCAGCCTTCCGGCCAATTGGGATCATCACACGCCTCGAGCCTGCAGGTGACTATCGTTAGAAAGACAGCCGACACCTGCATACCAGATGAGAGGTCGCTTGGTAAATAAGCTCTGTCTTCTGAGTTGGTGGGAAGCTTAAGGCGAAAACGTGGCAGCTGTGCAGTCTGCCTCAGCACAAAGCAAAAAATTGGAGAGGACCGATGCATCTTCACAGCATTCGTGAGCATCGAGGCGTAATACCAGAGTGTTGGACGGCGCTGGGAGAAGAGCAGAGAAATGTTGACCAGAAGAGCGGGCAGGACACCATTGGTCCTGAGTTGCGATTTGGCGCGCGTGACCATATCCGGTAATCTGTGGCTGCTGCTCGTCCTCCTCATCCAGAGCTCTCTCCTCCCTTCCACTACCTTCTCCTCGTCTTTGTGCATAACAACGGCGCCAAGCGACGCTGGGATTCGTTGAACATTGCTTCGTTCAAAACAGACGCGTTGCACAGCTGCTGCGCGAGTCTTGGCCTTGCGAACGCCTTGGGCAGCGTGAGATTGAGCTTACCCCAGAACCTGCACCGGCTCCAATCCAATCTCTGGTGGCCGTCTCCCACCGAATACTCCACGCTGTTGGACTTCGTACTGGTTATGATATAGTGTTGCTTCATAAGGTTCGAGGCACGCCTTGCTCTTGTAATCCAGCGCCTTAAACAGCAGTCTTGCAGGGCCCTCGGATTGTCCGTCGTTGCTCACATTCCCTATGGGCCTCCAGAGGCACACGAGATCCGTGGATGGTACGATCCCTGTGCCTGCACTCCTCTATGATGACGAAGAGCTGCTCGATAGTCAAGATGGCGTCGGCATTTATGATGGGTGCGTCATTTCTTCTGTGCTTTTGCCTTGTGATCCTCTGTCTTTTCTTTCTGTACTTCTTTTCTCGCGATCTTCGCAGAATACCTTCTGCTTATCATACGCACGGAGGTTCAGCACCGATCTCCGCGCCTCTGTTCAGGGGAATGTTTTGAGGAACATTCCCCGGTTCCGTGCGGGACGTACCGGCCTTTCGTCACGGTATTCACTGGACCTGACAAGCTCGAGGTCGATGTCTGTGTCTCGATCGGCTGTGTATGATCTCTTGCACTTTTCCATCGCTCTCAGGATGAACGGCTCAGGGCAGCAAGGTTCTCTTGCAGTTTCCTTTTGCCCTGTGCCATACGAAGTCGGGTCACGAGCACGGTGTATGACCGCAAGGTCTTCAGACCTTGTCTGATTAACGACAACCACGGGGCCAAGGGGTGGTGGCATCGTGCTGTGGCATCGAGCAGGTGGCCTAGCACGCTCGGCTGGCGATGTTGATATCAGACTCGGTTGCGCACTGAGTCCTGGGCGTTAAAGTGTCACCGACTTTCGTGATACGCTACAGAAGGACAACGACGTTCCCTTCGTTGATCCTATCCTTCGACGGCCTGGACCACATCCATGTCTCAGATCAACACATATATGTCTGGTCGTCTTGATGCCAAATTCGGGATCTTGTGCTCATCATTGCAGGGAGGCAGGGACGGATGTCGTGCCTGCAATGTCAGCCTCCTCACCGAGTCATCTGATTGGGCGGCTCGACGGTGTCTTCCATGAGCCACGGGGTGGTGCCTTGATTACCACTTTGGTGGTTCGGCTTCTTTGCATTTCTTTCTTAGTTCCACCACTCTCGCGCGCTTCGTCCTTTTTCTTCATCCTCGTCAATGCCTGCCTCTCAATGACATTCTAGTTTGCAGAAATCGCCTGAGCATCAGAACGGGACCGTCACAATAACGAGCCATCGAATATTCTACATTAACGCGCAAAAGGCCCGCTCGCGTTCGTTCGCGCTTGATCTCTCCCTCGTCGCGCGTACAGAATATTACGCCGGCCTTTTCACCTCATCGCCCAAGGTCACTCTCCACCTTGCATGTCCGACGCTGTCGAGTCCTAGCAACGATGACCCAGCGGACGAGAGCTGGACATGCGAGGTCTGCAATTATCGCAACCCACCTGGACTCAGTCCTGCAAATAAGAAATGCGGCCTCTGCGGCGTCCCACGCTGTAAATCAGACACGAGCAGTCCCGCACCAATACTGGCCTCAAACTCACGAACGTTTTCTGCAAATCACCTACCAGCCTCACTTCCCCCCTCACCGCCACCAGAATCTCCAAAGGAAATCGCATGTCCTGCGTGCACATTCCTCAATGATTCATCACTCATGGCTTGCGAGATCTGCGGAACACAACTACCGCGTTCACGGCTGTCCTCGAAGTCCGCACCGGCGTCTCGGCCGACATCACCCCAACCCGACGAGAAGGGCGACAGCAAGATCATGAAGCTCAGCTTCCGCAAGGGTGGGGACAAGGCGTTCTATGCCACGCTGAAGCGGAGTCTTCTTGGCAAAGCTTGGGAGGTAGGTCGCATGCCACGAAGTACGCGCGAGAAACCCCCACTGACGGACATCAGGACAAAGCACAGACTGCAGCCGTCCAAACAGCTGGCACAGACCGCTTTGGCATCGGTAAGTGCACGCCCATACATTTCCACGCCCGCGATTCTCACCACCCCCAGACGGCCTCATCCGCAACGTCCAGACTTCCGCTCAGACGCGGAGCACCGACATGGGCGCGGCGCTCCAGGACCTCGAGGCACTCATGATCAAAGCGCGCGAGATGGTTCGCCTCGCGCATGACCTCAACGACCGGCTCACGGCGTCCTCCGCGCTCGCCGCGACCCCCACGCCAATCCAGTCCCTCGTCCTTCTCGACGACCGCGACCCTCGTCAACGAGCCCGAGGCCGCGACGTTCGTGCGCACGTCGCTCGCGCAGCTCGGCCTGCAGATGCAGAGCACGCCCGTCACGCTCGACATGCTGCGCGATGAGACGCGCTGGCACGATGAGCTCGCGCGCGAGCTCGCCGGGCTGCTGCAGGGCACGCCCGGGCCCGGATCCACCACTGCGGACCAGCGCGGCCTCATGCGCGCGCGTGGGACGCTCGGCCTCGACGAGGTCTGGGGCGGCTGGAACCGCGCCCGCGGCATCGGTACGCACGCATGCACGCTCCCCTCCCACTGACGCTGACACCGCTCATTCGCCCGCAGCGCTCATCCCGCCCGCGACGTTCCTGCAGGTGCTCCCGCACCTCCCCGCGCACACGGACCCGCCCATCCACGCGCGCACGCTCGCGGGCAGCGGCCTGCGCGTGCTGCACACGCCCGCGTTCGCGCCCGCGGCGTTCGCCGCGCGCCGCCGCGCGCATCGGCGCGGCGGGTCCGCGCACGACGCTCGAGGTCGCGTGGGCGGAGGACGTGCCCGTCGGGCTCGTCGCGGAGATGGTCGCGGAGGCGGAGGGCGCGGGCGTCGTGTGCCGCGACGAGAGCCAGGGGGTCGCGGCGGGCTTTGGGGAGGGCGGCGGCGAGGTAAGGTGGTGGTGTAATGTGTTTGCGGACTACGTCTGGGACGGGCAGGAATAGTTGGCTGTAGACCATTGTAGAATTGTTTATTTTTGGTTTTCTGGCAATGCACCACCGGACTGGGCAGCAACCAATGCAGCGTGTCTTTCCGCAGATGCCGTGCATCACCGGTGCGCGTCCGCTCGACGGATGGGGCGCAGGAGCGATGCGCTCCAGTCGGAAATGGGTTGCGCACCAGCACCGGTGGGACCCGTTGCTATCACATCTATGTCCGAGCATGCGACGACGACGACCATGGCGACAGGCCGCCTAAGTAAGCGTGAAACACTGAAACAGCACGCTGCGCAGCCTGCGCCAGAAGCGACAGCCCGATTTCCGCACCCACCAGAGTCGACGACGGCCATGACAACGCGCCTATCACCAACGCTCCAACTGTGCACATTTTTAGAAGCAGACCCCCAGCGTCTAGTCTCCGTAGCTGACCCCAGACAGAAGACAATCGTTCTGTCTATTCCCCCAGCGTCTACCAGTCTCACTCAATCAACTTACTGCTTTTCGCGCTGCCTTTTGCTTCTTTTCGAACGTGCCTGATACCGACAGTGGTAAGCGAGCCTTGACGAGCTTAAGCGATGCCAAGCGGCCAAAAAGCAGCTACGAAAAGCTGAAATTGAGAGACCATAATTCATTGTCATATCCGATGCTCAGATAAAGCATTTACGAGAACGTTACACGTCCATCTGCATGAGCATAATTCAACACCATAAAAACGCATTTACATACACCGAAGCAGCTACAGACACCACGCGCCCACACGCAGCACCTCAGCCCACACGCGCGAAAGACGAAAAGCATGACGACGGGCACAGAACCGAAACACAAACAGATGACAATACGCGCAGGTGTAAGATGTAAGATATTGCAGGCAGGGCGAGCATAGATATGTATGTGGCATGCGATAAGTATATACGAACTGCGACGGTATTACGGTGCGGCGGGGGCTGGCCCCGATTAGGCGATGATATGGTAGGTATGAGCCGCGCCGCGGTAAAGACAGACAGACAGACAGACAACGAACAGAACACAGAGCAGACAGAACACAGAGCGGAGCGATGAGTGGATGAGTGGATGGATGGTGGATACAGATGGAATGGAATGCGGCGATTAGATGCTGTAGGGTAGCCGGGTCATTAGACGGTGTAGAGTATGTCGTGCGACCATGCGAAGGAAGAGGAATGCCGGCGTGCGTGCGTGCGTGCGCTCACATGACGACCTGCTGCGACTCGCCCGCGTAATACGCGCCCGCGTCGCCGTAGCCGTACCCCTGCTGCTGCTGCTGCTGCTGCTCGGGGTACTCGCCGTACGCCCGCGGCTCATACGCCGCATACCCCTGCGCCCCAAAATCGAGCGTCTGCGCATCATACGGCACGCCGTACCCGACAGGACTCGACCGCGCGCTCTGCGGCACCGCGTACGGGTGCGCGCCCTTGAGCGCGGGCGTCGCGCTGCGGTGCCGCCGGATGGGCCCCGGCCCGTGCGCGGCGTAGTCGAATGCGGTCTGGTGCGACGGCGCGGAGACGGGGTAGCTGCCGAAGGACGTGCTCGCGCTGGGCGCGGGCGGAAATGTGTTGGGGACGTTGGAGGCGGGCGCGTAGGCGTAGGCGGACGAGAGCGAGGAGCTGCTCATCTTCGGGTGGAGGCGCTGGTGCGGCTCGGAGGCGGAGAAGGCGGGGCTTGCTTGTTGAGCAGCGAACGCAGGACTCGACTGCTGCTGCGTGGAGAAAGCGGGGTTTGTTTGTTGAGCGGTAAACGACGGGCTGGGCTGCTGTTGTGCAAACGCAGAGCTCGCCTGCTGTTGTGCAAACGCAGGGCTCGCCTGCTGCTGCGTGAACGCAGGGCTTGCCTGCTGCTGCTGCTGCGCAAACGCAGACCCGCCCTGCTGCTCAACACCAAACGCCACGCCCGCCGTCCACTGCGCGCCCACACCCTCCCTACCATACCCCGCGCCCATCGCGAAATAAGCCTCCTGCGCCTCGCCAAACGCCTCATACGCCCCCCCTCCTCCTCCTCATCCAGCTCATCCACCTCGCTCTCGTCCGCAAGCCCGGTGGGCGGTTGCGGGCCCCCGTCCGCGCGCGCATGGATGCGCATGTGCTGCGCGAGGTTGTCGCTGCGCGAGAAGCGCTTGCGGCAGCGCGCGCAGCGGAACGGGCGCTCGAGCGTGTGCGTGCGCAGGTGCCGCTTCAGGTGCTCCATCCGCTTGAAGTGCTTCCCGCAGCTGAACAGCGGGCACGCGTATTCCCTTCCGCCCGGCGCGCCCGGCGACGCCTGGTGCGCGGGGAAGGGCGCGGGGGACGGCATCTGCACGGGCATGGGCAGCGGGGAAGAGGAGAGGAAGGGCGAGGGCGAGGGCGGCTGGGACGCGGACGGCGGCGGGTGCTGCGGCGGGGTGTACACCGGGAACGTGTGCTGCCGCGCGTGCTGCAGCGGCGCGGCGCCGGCGCGGGGCTCGCGGTGTACATCCGCCGCTCCACACCCACGTTCGCCTGCGCGAGGAACGCGTCGCCCGCAGTGAGCCCGACGCCCATCTGGTGCCGCACGCTCGGCGCGACCTGCCGCTCGTCGACGGGCGCGGGCGCCCAGCCGCCGACGTCCGGCTCGGAGGACGCCTTGCGCGAGCTCGCCGCGCTCGGCTTCTGCCGCCGGCGGCGCTGCTTGTAGGACGGCGAGCCGTCGAAGAGGCTGAACATGCTCAGGAAGGCGGCGCTGGGGCCCGCGGGGGGGGCGGCCTCGTCGCCGGAGGACGAGGAGGAGGATGCGCGCGCGCAGACGGTGTCGGCGGTGCTGACCATCTTGTTGCCGGTGGTGTCGTCCTCGCGGTCCGAGGCGGGCGCGGAGGAGGCTTGGCCGTTGGACTTGGAGCGCGCGGAGGAGAACTGCTCGAAGAGCGAGCGCTTGGGGTCGTAGGTGAAGGAGAGCGCGGGCTCGCCGGTGACGCGGGTCGTCGGCTCGAGGCCCATCTTTTCGCGCTTGAGATCGCGCTCGAGCGCATCGAGGAAGAGGCGGTCGTGGGGGACGCTGAACCTGTGCGGCTGTCAGAGGGCGATCATGATGTGACGCAGATGGCGCACCAATAGAAAACCTTTTGCTTTTTCTGCGTGCGGATGCACTGGTACTTGAACAACAGATCCAGGAACGGGGACTGCGCGGCGTCAGCGTAAGAAAGGGAAGAGGCAGCAGCGCACGCACCTTTGGCTCCTCGAGGCACGCATCGACGCCGGGCTTCAGGTTGCGCAGATCGCTGAACACGCCCTCCTCGAACTTCTTCATGTTCTTGACGGGCCGGCCGAACGCCTCGAAGCGGAAGACGAGCGCGCGCACGATGTCGGTGCCGGTGATGTGGTACAGGCCGCCCCAGAGCACGCAGCTGACCCATTCCTGGTTGGGGAGGAGGAAGCGGTTGAGCGCGGGATGCTGCGCGCTGGGGTGCGCATCGGCAGGCTGCTGCTGCGACCAGCGCGACGGCGCGGTGGCGAGGAAGTACTTGAGGCTGTCGAGGTGCGCGAGGCGAGCCTGTTCTGGAAGCGTGAGCGGGCGGGAGAGGCCGCCGGCGCGGGAGCTGGCGGCGGTGAGGGCCTGGATGGACGGGGCGGGCTCGTCGTCCTGCTCAAAGTCCTCGTGGGGCGCGGGAAAGGCGGTGGTGATCTGCAGGTCTGATGGCGGGAAAGTAGGGTAGGGCGCTTGGACCTGGTGGGAATATGATGGGTTGGTGAGGTAGTGCGCAGCGGCAGGTTGTTCTGATGCGGAGGTGGCGGCGGCGTAAGAGTGCATGTCCATGTCCATGGCGATTACGGGCGAATTAATAGTGGAGAATACGAATTAGGCTAGATGCGAATGGATAGCGAAGGCGCTGAAGAGAGAGCGTGCGCAGAATACAGATAGCTAAAAGAAAGAAAGGGGAAAATGAGCGGAAGAAGGGAGAATGGAGAAAGGTGTGCTTGCCTGGGCTCTATAACGTTACTGGCTACACTGCCTGCTGACGGACAGACGGGAAGCTGTCTGACGGGGAGGACCAACAGAAGGGTGCGATGGAGTAACGACGATGGGTGATGATAAGGGCGAGAGACTGCGCGCGAGCAAAGTTGGATGGCAGGTCGTCAACGAAGAGGATGGGGGGCTGCTGGGTGGGCTGCGATGGGAAGATGTTGATGGAGATTACGGGACAAAGGGATATCTACGACTATGTAGGGTGGGCACAGGCGGCGGCGTGAAGAGCACAGCCGGGAATGAAGGCGACGATGGCGACGAGAAAGCGTTATTAAGCGTCGCGGAGGCGACGAGGAGAAATACAAGATAGAGTAGAATGGAGGGAGGAGGAGGAGATGGAGGAGGAGAGGCGGAGATGACAGCAGGCCGGGGGGAAGTACGGAAGGTGTCGGTGTCGCACGCTAAAGTACTTTCTGTCCCACCACAAGCGCTCCGGCAGCCCGCCCGTCCATCCCTCCCCTTCCTTCCCCCGGATCTCCCAATCTGGCCGCTCTCGCTCTCTATTTTACTCTCCGCGCCGCATCTCCCATCGTCGCCTCCGCTTCCTTCGCACTTTCCACTCGATGTCCACCCAGAGCATCCCTACCAGCTCGACTGCCCGCCCGGGGCCGTGGGCCGTGACAGGATGGGGATGTGATGCGTGCCGCGTTGATGCACCGCAATACCTTCGCAGGCGCTCATCGACTCGGCGCTCTGTCCCCATCCTTACTTCCTCCGACGAACCTGGACCCGTGTCGACGCCAGCCTGCGCAGAGCAGGCACCCCGTCCCGCCTGATGCGGCCACCATTTCCGAGGGATAGTACTGCCCGTGTCACCGTCACGCCCGCGCGCACCTGCATCCCCAGCGTCCGTCCGTCCCTGCACTCGCGCTAAGCCTCGAAAGATCGCAACCCAAGCTGTGCACCCCCTGCCGTAAGCGCAAATGCCCACCCACCACGTCCCGCCGCGTGCCCTCCCCGCGCGTGCACAACGCATATGGATATGTGAAGACGTTGCCGTCGACGTTGCTGCCTCGGCACGCCCGACCCCTACGATCGCGCCGCCGGCGAGGACACACAATGCAAATAAGTCATCCTCACCGAAGCCCCGCGATCTCGATCTTGCCGTCCGCCCTGATCACCTATCTCGGCTAGCCAGCGCACCAACCCGCCAGCGCGACAAGCTGCCCGACGACGCCGCGACGCTCCCGACGCGTCGACACTCTGAATCGCTCTTCACCAGCTGTCGGCATGCTATTTTTGCATAGTGTGACGTGCCGCGACAGGATCGGACACCATCGGACGTCCTTCGCATCGTGGCACCGATCATCACATCTCTCCCACTCTCGTCTCTTCTGGTCTCCCAAGCCCAAGCATTGTGTGAGAGCGTCAGACGACTGGCCCTCCCATCACCCACCGACGCACGCTGATCTTCCCGCGCTTCGCGTTCTCACCGCTGATGCACCTTTTATTGCGCGCCGCGCTTATTGGCCCCCGGCGACGATTCTGCAACCGCGTGTGCTTCGCCGCGACGGGCGTGGGCGAAGAGGCGTGCTATATCTGTCCATATGTACATGATATATGCGTTCATACTTCTGCTCCGTGCGCTGACAGCAGATGGCCAGATCGCAGGTGTGTGCGGCAGTTTCGATAGACATTGGAGGCTTCTGCAACAGCGTCGGAGGATGATCTGATCATGGACGTGCTCGCGGCCGAGTTCTGTAGGACGGCCGCGAGGCGGGCTATATGCATCTGCGCTCCAGCTTCTGCTCCGTGCGATGACCTCAGAGGAGCGAGGACGGTGGCTCGCGCTGCATTTCGCGGCTTCGAGTGACGATCATGGCCGCGACATCCGTGGAGACGACGATGTACTCATCGCAGACCTTGCAGTATTGCGCGACGGTCGCTGCGAGTAGTGGCGTATATTTGTGAGCTTGCGGGGAGGATGTCGGTGGCTTCTAGCTGACGATCATGATCGCGCACGCACATAATCAGATTTTAGATCCTAATCAGACTTCAGATTTCCGCCATTGCGCAAGGCCGTGGGTCGCCACGCAACGCGGCGGACGAGGCAGCAGGCCGCCGTCTGCTCTCCTCTATGATGCCAGCCCAGCGTAATCGACGCAGCTGCATCCCCGGCGGCATACTCATGTGGGTCGAGACGATCTGTATCTGCATAGTATGTCCTGCCCAGCTCGGCGCGTGGTCGAGAATGGCGGCCCCGCGACAGACGATCATGATCATATACTGATCAGAGTACTGTCCCTTCAGATCCGTGTCGTTGCATTGGTGGTTGGGTCGCCGGACGTGTGCAACGGGCAGATATCGCGGTTCCGGGACGATCACGATCCTAGCACGAATCAGACTGCACGCCCCCCTTTGTCGTCAAGACGCACTGTGGGCTGGGGATTGGATGCGGGCATCAGATCCGCAGAATGCAGACCACGCGCTATGATCCTGCCGCGTCGCGATGCGGCCCTCCCCGCCATAATCGGCACGCAGGAAGAGGAAGGAGAAGTCGACTTTGTACGCCTGCTACTTGTTCTCCACAATCGACGACTCGGGCCCCAGAACCGCGCAGTTGCGCTGGATGCGTTGTGGATCGCCAACACGCCTGCACCGGGGTGCCCAGTACGTGCGCATTTTTCACGAGTCGTCGATAAGCTGATGTTCTACGTTGCATGGCAGGTGCCCCCCACCCTCTCCCGTGCAAGCTGATTTTTTCTGTGCAATGGTATCCACATCTTGATCGCGGGGGTTGACTCGATCGGTCTATGTACGCTGGCGCCGCCGCTGGATCGTGTTTACAATTAGCTTCAGCGAGATCAAAGCTGGTGGGAGTTTTTTTTCTCGTAGGGCGTGCGGAGACGTGCGGTGATCGTGCGCCAGAGCGACGTCTTCGATATCTCCGAAGCGATTGGCACGGTCTGCGTATTTTTTGGCTCTCGCTGCGATGAACGAAATAATTATTTAACGAACAGTTGGCTGCCGGTGTGGATATAGTAACCGTTGCAGGGCCGACGAGGTTGAATTTGCAGCACGCATGCGAAGACGGCCTTCTTGTCTAGTAGTCTCCCACAGACAGATGAAGCCAACTCTAAGTTTGTGCCCCGGATTGACGCGTCTGCTAAAATTTTCAGTAGGTCCAGGAGGTTAATTGACGTTGCACGCAGACAGCATCAAATCCACAAGCGTGGCGTGGCGTGGCGCATCCTGCACTGGCCCAGAGCATCCGCATCATCGTCCATTGTCAATCTCTAACACCAGTGTGAGTCCTCTCATCATGACTCACGCGCCGCGGGAGACACAAACAGACTCCAGACTCCAGGCGAAGACGAAGATGAAGACGAAGATGGATTGTGACCGTTAATGCATCAAGACGTCATCATCATTTCATTAAGGCACTGCACCTCGATGCGCTGAAGATTAATGATTGCAGCTGAAGATTGCATTTGTCGCTCTTGTCCGGTTCGCCACGCGCCGCGGTGATGAGCTCGAGCTCGAGCCTGGTGTGATTGGGCGCGCCTGGCGACTTGCCGCGGCCGAGCGATCCGCGTCGCCTTGTATTTCCGCCACCACCCCGATGCGGGCGAGAGGCGTGGACAGATGTGCCTGCGCACTGAACGTTGAACGCCTTGGAGCCGCCGCGGGGGCTTTCGCGCAGACATGATCGCATCAGCAGCGCCGCACAGCATGCGCCTGGGGCTGGGAGCCCGAGGCGCCGAGAATGGAGCACGGACAGTGGCACGCTGCATCGACGATCAATCGTGCGCAAATCAGCAAACCTGCGAACCGCCGTTTTGCTGAGCTTGGGGATGCCTTATCGGCATGGAGCAGGAGGAGCAGGATCGCGCGCGGGCGGAGCTGAAGCCAGCATCTCCGTCCGCCCGAGCAGAGGGCCGCACACCCAGACGGATGGGGCACCGCAAAGTCTATCCCCCACCTACCGCCCCATCAGCATCACACCGCAGAAGCACAGACCGAACAGGACAACGCCATGACAGGCAGAACAGGCCAATCTTCGCGCCACGTGCATGCGGTGCGCTCGCCCTGGAGACGGTGCAGTGGCATTGCGCCGTTAAGGGCACGCGCCGTCGAGGCGCCGAATGTGGACTTCTATCGGGCTTGCGTTGAGGAGACGCAGCGCCGGTGCGGTGCTGGCGCTTCGGCGAGATTGGTGAGGCACGCGGGCGTAGAGTGCGAGGCGCCGTGCGCGTCTGCGGGATTTTGAGTTAGGCGTCCGAAGCGGCGGGCGGCGAAGGCGCGGGGATACGATTGGCTGTTGGCGTGCTTCTTGGTTGAAGGCGGTTCGGGGCGGGTCAATTCTGGGATCGCGATTCTCAAGGAAGCGCTGGTGGGTAAGCGTAAAGATACTGACTGGGTGCCGTAAATGTTTACTGGGATAGGTGCGGAAGACTGACCTGACCCTTGAATGACGGCATGTATAGCGTTGGCACGCGATCAAAATGGATTGTGACGGGCCAAGAACGGAGAACGGGGGAACCTGGCCTTCAATGTTGGACACAAGACAATCAGGACCACATGTTCATCGCGGCCGCCGACCTGCGCCTGTGTGCCCGACAAGCGCCAGGCGACCTGCAATGGCGCGCACTGCGAACAAACAATGCGAACGCCTACGGCGCCTCGCTCGCCGTGCCTAAGCATGATCAGCGTCGAAAGCGGGGTCAGCTCACCAACCTGAGAGCCTGGGGCCGGGATGAACGGCCGCAGAAGCTCAGTTCAAAGAACGCGTACGAAGTTGATGGGACAGCGGTCGATCCTGCGTTCCGTCATCGGAAGACTCGGTCGGTAAGGTGCTGGACACATACATGGAGAAGGACTTGCCTAGGCGCTGCGTGGTCGTCGGCCCGGTCGCCTGCAAGGAGATGGTGGTCCATTATCGTACATCAACTGCGCAGGCTCTCGCCACGGAAACCGTGCTACATATTGTGCAGCGCCCCTTCAAGGCGTCCTTCCGGTGATGGGTGTGCGAGCCCGCGGATGCAGCACGCCCGATGCATGCAATGTGGTCGGCCATACAGAGGACAAGGTCGCGTCACCACAAGCGCGATTTGAACGCGATTTGACGCGCCCTGGCGTGACCGCGAGCGCTGCATGGGTCGGTGGGCGCTTATGCTGGCGGGGGAGGCGCACCATCCGGTACGAAGAGCGCACGTCGGATCCTGGCCTTCGTCCGTGCTCGGAATATCCACATGCGCAGGCGCGTACGGCGAGGTCTCCCCGACCGAGACCTCCATGCGTATGCCGGACGACGGGTCAGGGCAACCGTGGCGGGTGAACAACTCGATATGTCGACCGTCCGGATAAAGATTGATTAGAATGCTGGGGAATTTGTTGCCAATGGAGAGTTGAATAACGAGGCCATGGGGTGCGACGGATGGAGGTGGTTGCATTCGACATCTGGTGATCGGCAGATAGATGATTGAAAGTGTCAGCTTGGTGGATACGGGTGTCTGCCCGAGATAGAATAGACACTTGATGCAACCTTCGTGCCTCGGGACCGATGTAGACACGGGCCCTGCATTCCAGTGAGTTGATGAGTGATAAAATTAGTATTGACTCGTTTGACTTCATAAAGACACTACGATCGCACGATGGTTGGTTCGTCGACGTGGTCCTTCACACAACTGGCAAATAAAGGATAGCATTTGATGTGGCCACTCAATTCTGTTGTGTGTCCATCAGATCTTCATAGCTAGCCCTAAATCCCGAATCGGTGAGAGATGAAGGACAACTCACGTATGCTCCTAGTTAACGGTCCTTGGGCTTAATTCAGGTGTTAATCGGTCAACTTTCTGCGAACATTAACTTCTGTGTAAAGATTCGATGACTGGCCTGAAAAAAAGCCATGTTGAGGAGCATTGACGTCAAGAGGCATACATGGTAACATATCCGCCCCAGCACGATGTTGAAGTTGCGATGAAGTCGCCTGGTGCGCGATAACGACGCGTCTTTAGCTTGATACGGAACACTCACCACAACTTCAGCGACTACGATGGCAATGTCGTGTTCCGCATCGTCCACATCGTCCATCACGCGCAGGATGCCGTCTGACGCGTCGGTGCACTTATCGGTGCGCGTTTTTGTTTGATATGAAACAGGCGAAGCGCTCGTGGCCGAGCGCCCAATCGACTGATGGAGGCTGTCCACCGCCCACGCCACATCGCGCACTGGCCTCCCGCCCTCGTCCGTTCTTCCTCCAGACCACAACACGCCGCCCGCCATGGCCTCCTACGAGCCCAAGACCGCCAATGGCGGCAGCTACGATCAACGCCTCCTCGCATCCGCGCCCAGCGTCACCCGCGCTGAGAAGCAGGTCCGTCGCATCTTCCGCACCCATCACGCGTCCATGTCGGATTGCTGATCTGCCTTGTTCCCTCATTCTTGCATTTATTTGCCACCACAGGAAGGCTACAACGTCGATCTTCTCGAGGAGGGTCGCAGGCCTGCCTCGCCGCCCTCCGAAAGCCCCATCTCGGAACCCCACGCGCGCGCGAGCCAGCCGTCCCTGCGCCGCGAGCGCGAGCCCGCGCCGCTGCCCATCGTCGCGCGCCGTTTGCCGTGGTACCGCCGCCCCGCAGGCATCATCGGCATCGTCGCCGTCATCCTGATCATCATCGGCGCGGTCGTGGGCGGTGCGGTCGGCGGCACGCGGCATCACAGTAACAATAACAATGCTGCGAGCCCGTCGTCGAGCTCGGCGGACAATGGACAGCAGACGCTCGGTTCCGGCCCGGGCGGCGGCAGCCAGGCGACGGCGATTGAGTCGACGACGACGGGAGGTGGATCGCTTGGGACGGGCGAGGCTGAGGTGCAGCTTGGTCCGAAAGCGACCCCGACACCCAGCGCGCAGCTCTCTGCCGTTGGAACTTTAGGCGATGGGCCATGATCGCATTGTACTGGATAAACACATCGGATGGATATACCACTGGATGAGCGAAGGGGGGGGGAGGGGGACGTTGGACCTCTTACTAACCTTACACCGGATTCACTGCACCGCTAATTCAACCTGACCGCACGACTGGATGATTGGCACGTTTTTTCTTTCTCAAAGTCTTTTTCATCTTTCTATGTATCTCATTACGTTTTGGATCTGACGAACACGCTCAGCTTGTCTGTTACTGTACTGTTTTGCGCTGTACGACGCGCGTGCTACAGTACGGACGTTGCGATACCTATGCTGATGCGAATGTACTCGTCTGTGCTTTGGGCTTGGATGATGCAGGCTATCCTACCTCTCCGAAATCTACTATTTTGACTTATGGGCTTAACACACATGGCTTGATCGTCCAATATACGGCCCTCGGACAGACGGACATCACGTCCCAAATTCAGCACTGAATCGACATGCATGACGGACGAATGCGCAAAATTATACATGCAAGCAGGCAGACGCAGACAAACACAGGCAGGCAAGCAGACAGACAGACGCAGACAGACGCGGACATGCAGACGCACACCGTAGCACCATGCGCTCGCCGACCCTGAACGGTCGGCAGACTCGGCCCAACACACGAGCCGCCAGGCCTCCCAGCCATGCCCACACAGCAAAGGCAGCGAGACGTCTGTCGCGACCTCCACCGCGCAGGCGGCGCCCGCCGACGGGGAGACGTCGGCGGACTCGACCCAGCACAGTCGCTGGGCCTCCCAGCCAGATCCACGCGGCAGGGGCGGTGGCACGTCTGCAGCCGCCCCCCACTGCGTGGACCCGACCGGCCCAGCGATCGCTGTCCAGCCAGGCCCGCGCGGCGGGGACAGCTGGCGCGTCCGGCGTCCCGGGCGTGCAACCTGTCCCCGTCGCGCGTGTCTGGCTGGGCTGTGTCCGTGCAGGATGGTATGGTACAGTAGGTGAATGCGGGACAGGAGCGGAGACAGGAGCGGAGACAACGGAACAAAAAAAAGGAAGACATGGCGCGGCATGACAAGCGGAGACGGAAAATAATTAATTAAGAGAGCTGCGGAAATGGGGATTTCAGAAGGCCATAGGGAGTGGACAAGGCGGCGACTTACAAAGGAGAACGAGAAAAAAAAGTCTCGGTATCGCGAGGAGCCCGACTGTGGCTGCTGGAGAGCAGGCGACTGCCAGCTACCTGTAGACAGCATAATTACTATCCGCATCGCCGAGAGGAAGATCTTGCTAAATGCACGCGTCAAATCAGCATGCTGCGTCCGGAATGTATGAGGAGATTCAGTTTGCAGCTTGTTCTAGAGATGGAAGGCGTGGCGACTCAAATCCGCCCTCGACAATCGGCATTGAACACTGAGCACGCTATTCATAGTTGTTATCAACTGCAGAAGGATATGAGGGCATGCAGATGACTCACCAAATATCGAGGCCGGGCTCGATCGCAATGCACGCAATGCGACACCACCCGCACCACTGCCACCACGCGCCCGCTGACCCTGAACGGTAGGCAGACTCGGCCCAGCACATGAGCAGTCAGATCTCCCCAGCCAGGCCCACGCAGCAAGGGCGGCAGCACGTCTGCAGCCGCCCCCGTGGTGCGGACCCGGCGATCCAGCAGCAGTCGCTGGGCCTGCAGCCAGGCCGCGCGGCGAAGGCAGGTGGTACGCCCGGCGTCCCGGGCGTGCCAACTGTCCGCGTCGGGTCTGGCTCTGTCCTCAGTCCCGTACAGGATGGGATCGTATGGTAGGTAAATGGGGACACAAGCGGAGACAAGGAAACTGAGAACAAAGGAAGACATGGCGCGTGACGAGCGGGAACAGAAAAAAATGAGAGAGCTAGGGGGAGGGGATGTTAAAGGAGTTTAGAAGCGGGGAAAGACGGGGACATACAAAGGAAAAGGAGAAATAAATTGTTGGGGAGCGGGAGCTCGACCATCGGTCGCTGCTGGGGAGCAGGGACCATCAGATATCTGTAGAGAATATGACAGCGTCCATGTCGCCGAGAAGAGTGTCTGGAATTGGCTGACCTGTCAGGAGATGCTGGTCGCTTCGACCAGACGGATGCCCAGTGACAAATCCGACGGGCCGGAGGAAATGCTAAGTGCATGGGTCAAATCAGCAGACTGCGTCCGGAATACTTAAATGAGCAGACTCAGTTTTCAGCTTCTTCCAAACGGAAGGCATGGCGATTCGAACCTCCCCTCGATACCTGGCATTGAGCACGCTGTACACTGATGAGAGAGTAGATGACTCACCAGATATCACGGCTGGACTCGCTCACAATGCACGATGCGACACCACCCCCAACGATGATCCTGGCCAGGAACCATCACCGACGACGACACCAACAAAGCGCACTGATCTGCAGCAGATGTCGCGTTAAACTGATGCCCGCAGACGATGAAGCAGACATAGAAACTCACCTGAGTCGCCACAACGCCGACTGCATCGACCGCCAGCCTGCTCGAAAGGGAAGAAAAGATTGTTAGCCAGTAAAAGAGGATCATGTTTTCCGGATTTTGTAATTATGAAATTTTTATAGGAGGGTTTTTAGAATTTTGAACTTTTTTTTTGGGTTTTTGGGTTTTCTGGAACCGAGTCTGAAACGAAACCAGATCAACGAGCAGACCGGATGCAAACGAAACCAGGGCAGCGCATCAGAGACACGCACCTGGGGCACCTCTGTGGGTGCCCCCCGCGCTCCCGAATGCTAGCCAGTCTGTCGTCGCGAGCGACAGACCGACTAGCACCCGCGAGCGCTCACGCCGCCGTGAAGCAGCCCCACTTCTCGAGCAGATCCGCGATCTGCGCGGCCTGCTCCACGTCGTCCGTGTGCAGCCACAGGTCGAAGAGGCACTGGATGATCGCCGCCGCGTCCTCCGCGGGCACGGGCACCTCGAAGTCGGCGGGCGCCGCGATGGGCTCCATGGGAAAGTGCGCCTCGGACGAGAGCACGCTGTCCGCGCTGTCGTTGCGGAAGGCTGGGTAGGTGGAGAAGGCCGTGGGAGACTCCATCTCGTCGAGGACTTCGGCGAGGAGGGACTCCATGTTCGGAATCGAGCCGGGGAACTCGGCGTAGAAGGCCGCGTAGGCCTGCTCGTTGAACGCCAGGATCTCGGGGGATGCCTCGGTCTCGAACGCAACGTCGATATCCATGGTGCCAGCGACGTCGGGGGACGGCCCGACGGCGTCGACGTCCGTGAAGTCGGGGAATGCGTCGGCGAGAATGGACTCCTGGACGGCGAGGAGGCCGGAGGGAGTGCTGGACTGCGCGCGCGCCCCGCGGCCAACGACGGAGACAGTGAGCATGTCTTTCGTGGCCTTGTCCTTCGTGGCCTTGACGCGGGCCTGGCGCTGAATTGGACGGAACCCAGCGACAGGTGCGTCGGGGGCCGTGACGAAGATCGGCGGAGCGACGATCGACGCGGCGCGGGAAGGAGGCGGGGCATCTGGGAGGCGGAAGACCCTGTTGGACTTCGTCAGGCGGCGGACGCACTCTGAAGGCATCGTTAGCGAAGCTCGTGGCGTGGATGAAATGGACGTTTGACTCACCGAAAGCGCGCGCCGCCGTGTGCCTCAGCCTGCCCTTGAGAGAGTGCTCGACCGGAGCGAGGTGCTCAAGGCCCTTGAGCAGCTGTCTCTCAAATGCCTTCGTCCCAGGAACAGGATGAGACTTCGTGATAGTAGCAGCACGCTGAAGAGACATTGTGCAGAGATTTATATGACTGCTAAGTCGAGGATGAAAGAGGACAGAAAAGGAAGATCCGAAGATGGGGACCATAAGGATTTTCAGGCAGAGTTATAATGGACCTATTTCAGTTCTGGCTGGGTCAGTGCATTGTAGAATCCGGTGCGATGAGACTTTCAGTAGGCGATGCTGGGCAAGACCCGAAGGACGTGACGATCGCGACCGATGGTTGATTAATGTCAACTGGAGCTCTCTTACCCAATGATTCCTGGAGAGAAAGGACACACATGTCACAAACCATCTGCCGAACCTTCAGTATGAATCCAGGATCATAGCATGATGGAATCGATGCCAGGTGGACGAGCCAGACATGCTCGCGATCTTCGAACAACTCGATTCGGACGCACATCGAAGCGGGCCGGACCCGGACCGACCACGATGAATGAGACTGACAACGAAACAAAGGAGCAAGACAACATCACCCCTCTAATTAATCTCGCCTCAAATCTGTCAGTCAGGTCATAAACTCGATCCCAGATGCACAACAAGGAATTACGTAGATGGTGCAAGTCGTTCATCGAAACCAAGAGGCCCGATCGATATTTGCCGTGCTCCGCCGTGCTCTAAACGCGTATCGCACCTTCAAATTTGATTGATATAATCACTCAGCGGAGTTAACGCACAGTATAGCCTGGACATCAAAGAGAACCAATAAGAGTTGTAATGAAAGCAAAAACACCCATCAAAATGACCAGAGGAAAGATGCGACGCAGAATGACACAAGGTAGCCGCCGTGGTGTGAAGATAAACAGCGACCATAGTAGCTGAGGAGAAAGGCCATGTTAGTCTCATTTTCTTGTTCCAAGGAGGGAGTGTTGCTCACCGAGTGATTAGAAATATGATGGGGTGGATGAACGACGTGGGCTCCCCGTCAGACGTTTGGGCGATCCAATGCTCTCCTTGTCAACATGTCTTTTCTTCGAATCCGATCTCAGAACCGCTTTGAACGATAGGCTCTTTTTCGAGCGCTTGTCTGTCCGATGATAGATGAGGAGAATCCGGCGGTCCAGTGCACTTGAATACGCGCTGGAGGAAGGACCGCCGTCTCACAGGAGGCGAACGAGGCGAGTCGGGCGGCGACCCTCGATTCTGGACCGACGCGCGTTTCAGCAACGACTGCGGCTTCGGCGCGGTTGGCAGGTCGGGTTTCACCCGATTCCGTCGCGGCACGACGATGAAGGACTCGCGCGGACCGACGGCAAGCGCGTGGTCCAGCCACGAAAGATCCTGTTTGGGACTGGACGTCTCTTGGGGCTCTGGGCTGGGTGGGTTGCATTCCTGGCACTCGCATCGAACGAAGACAGAGCCATCAGGCGTAGCATCTTTCTGATTGACGCATACGAAGGAGTCCGAAGATTCTGAGTCAAATGCGGAGAGGAGACATTCGGTCTCCCAGGCTGCATCGGGTGGGTCTACGCGGCCACGTCCATCTGTCACGGGTGGCGCTAATAGGCCCGCTGCGGGCACCGAGTTTCCTTCCTGTCGCAGACTCCCTAAGGACTCGTCCGCCTGCGTCACGAGAATGCTCGGCATCTCCACGCCGTTGAATGACTGCTCGTAGACTGTATATTCGAGGATGCGTCGAGATATGTCGTCCGAGTCCATCTCGAGGAAGGATGAGTCGAGGACAGAGACAATCGATGGCGGAAGACCGTCAATAGCGGCCTCTCGGCTGCGTCTCTGAAGCGACTGACGGTTTCTTCCCGGCGTTGAGCTGGTGAGGAGATCTATACTGTTCAGACGCTGCATGCCATTCAGTTCCTCTGCGACAGCCATGAGTTCGGCCAAAGGATCCTTCGGGAGCGAAAGACTCCGTTCCGCAAGCCGATTGAAGCCACTAGGTCGTCTCGATATTGAAGAATGGGATGCAAGACCACTAGGGTCCGTATTGCTCAATTTGCCTTGTTGCGACGGCTCTGGAGAATCTAGCATGACCATCCTATCGAGCTCCTGAGAAATAGCCTCCAGCTCAGCAAGCAAATCAGATTTGAGCATCGGATTCGGTAGCGGGACAGCCGCAGTAGAATGCAACATGGACACCTTGGTAGGACTTGTCCGAATGATCAAAGGTGGGTCTATCACTGTATGGTCATCAGAAGGTGCGAGGCTCTGCTGTTTGGCATTTCTGTCAACGGAATCTTGGCGGGCGCGAGCACGTAGCTCGTCAACCCCTTGAAGAACAGCGTCGGCGAGAAAGGGACAGGCTCCGACTCCTTCAGGCGAGGACGCGAACCCCACTTGTTTTCTGTGAAACCAGCTGAACTTTTCAAGACGAAGGTTTCACGTCGGCGTTTTCGTATGGAGGCAGGTGGCGTTGGATATCCGAGATGGGGAGAGTCGGGTGCCGCAGGGTTGCTGTTTCTGCGGCCTTAGTCGTCCTGGACCGCCGGGGCGGAGGTGTTTGCGGTTCCACAAGCAAAGAGGTATCAGACACGTCAGGTTCCATACAGTTATGACGTCTTGATGTTCGACGCTTTTTGGGAACGATGTCTTCAGACGATTTTCCCGACCCAGACTTGGCTTTGCGTGGTGCGGAAGAGCCCTGCATTGTAGCAAGCGCGAATCCGTGAACGGTGAGAAGATGAGTGACCAATCTAACGAGTTTCGTTGGAAGCCATGAGATGAAGGTGGAGGAGCGGCGGGATGGTAGGGGCTGACCACAGATGCAGCTGAACAACCCGACGCAACGTCGCAAGTTGGCGGGAAACGCGGTCACATGACCCAATTTGGTGATCAGGTGCGCGCGCAGACATTCATCTGCTGTCAATATCATCGAGCTGGTCGCGTCTGCCCATACATTGCATCAGAAAGACCACAACCAGCAACTGTTTCTGAATATTCAAAAGCTCGTTGTAAAACCAAACGATTTTCCAGGGAAGCGGTCAACAGCGATCATGAGCGGGGTTCTTCAGTGTTACGACACAAGTATGATACAAGGCGGGATACAACTGGCGAACATCACCTATGATACATGAGACAAATTCAATCGTTGTGTTCTGTACAAATCTGCCGAGAATGAGCATGGAAAGGCAGAATTAGAAAATAAGGGCATACGTAAATTACGAGAACCAGCCCTTCGGCTTGTAATCCTCTTCCTCTTTGATCTCCCCATCCCTCTTCTTCCGCAGGTGCTCTAATATCCTGGAAGCACCACCAGAATTCCCGACACACGCTTTGCCGCTGGACCAATCTACGATGATCGGCCATTTGACCGCAGTGGGTTTACTATTAGCGAGACGCACAAGCCCCTCGGCAGAGCTCGGCTGGTCTTGTAGCGGAGGTGCAGTGGGGTCCGCGGACAAGAACTTTGACAGGTGATGGGGGTCGCTAGCATCCGCGGGTGCATCTGCAGTCGGCAGATACTTCAAAATCGTGCGTATCTGGTCAGCCGTCGGAGGTTTATTCTCAACGATCTCCAGATTGAACTGCAGCGGGGGAGCGCCCTGCTTCCCCGGAGGATATGAGGAAGTGAGCGCAGACTGTAGGAGAGCTAGAGCTTTAGTAGAAGGGGCCGATGCAGGATTATGGCTGGTGAATGGATGTCAGGATTCTTGCCCCTTTAGAGGGACGTTAGGGGGTGCTCACAATATGGATAGCTCGGGCTTTATAAGTATTGTGTCAACGGCATAGCATGTAGAAGTAAAATGACCGCTCACAATGGACTTCTTGAATGCTGAAAACATCTTTTGAGTGCTTATTTGAGTGAGTCTAAATGGTGGAAGAGTAGAGTCAAGAGTCGCTCGCTCGGAGGGTACGGAGGGTAAGCACTGCGGAAGCGCCCAAAGTAAGCGCCCATTCAGCGGTTCCTTCCTTCCTTCCTTCCTTCCGAATCCCACGATATCTGTAGCTTTGGTTTTCTGACGTTCACAAAATATCATTATTCGGCCTCTCATCTGCTGCAAGCTCTCGAGACAACTCATGTCCTAGGTTCCAACAAGTACGTCCATCTTATCTCAGCGACTGGGACAGAAGCTTAAATATCAATAGTCGATACTTTTGCATCGATCTTCACTCACGGCGTTCAACGAGTCGTATTTCGATAAACTAAAGCTCGTCGGTCAATCGAGCATCCTTGCATATCACAGACAATGGACTCTCAAGTGATTCGGTGAGCCAATGGATTTACACACCCTCATCTTCCGGTGAAGACATCCACCGGGCCTCTGGAAAATGAAAACCACCACCGACAGTTCAGAGCCCGACGCTTTGAAACCCTTTGAGTGACGCTGCGGGTTCTGTTAGTATTCCAATGCACAATGGCCATTGATTTAAACCTGTGGACTCGATTGGACCACTGAGTATGTCCGGTTCTTGTGTCACCGGTGGAGTACTTCTGATATCGTCGCACAAGGGCTTCAATCTGCTTCAGTACGTTTTGGTTCAAGCCAATTTAATTTCTAGTTTTCTGATCGCACTTCATGCTCTGCATCGACGACTATCAGACTCGATGCTCGTTACATGCATGACAAGGGAGCAGGTTGGATCGAAATTCGCATAGCGAGACAGTCAGGATTGCAAGCTTGGCTTAGACCTGCAGGCGGGATGAACCATGCAGAAGAGGTATAAATACAGGCTCCTTTCTCACTTTTTTCTTCAGCATTGTTCTCTCGAACAGTACTTCCTTCCTATCATCTGCTCCCTACCCATCTATCTCATAACTATTCACCATGATGGCTATGAGCATTCTGCTTTCTAAGAACGCCTCCGAGAACGCGGTTCAGCCTAAGAAGACGTCGGCTAAGAAGGTTGGAGGTTCGTCTAGCCATGCTCCCTCTCCCCGACGTTGCCTGACGTTTTCGTTACCTAGCGACGAAGCGCCGTGTGCTGCAGGACCAGACGCCTGTCAACGGACGGGTTGCCAGGCCGTCGAAGCTTGCACGCGCTAGGCCTTCGGCCACCACCGCCAAAGCCGAGAACCGCCGTCCTTCGCCTCTGTCGGAGGACATCTCAGCCTACGTCGCCCCGCCTTCGACCCCTCGGAAGGCCAGCGCATTCGGCTTCAACGCGCACGTCGCGGCCACGGTGACGCCGGAGCTGAAGAAAGCGCGTGCCGCGGCCCGCCGCGACTTCTTCGAGCGCGTCCGCGCCATCAACCGCGTCAACGTGCCCGACATCGAGACCTGGGAGCCGCTCGAGGGCGACGTCGAGATGCCGAAGCGCGACTATGTCGATGAGGAGGCGGTCGAGGGTCGGGTACTCCCCTCGCCGGGTTACCTGGCCCCCGGCGACGAACAAGGAGGGCCGCGTGCTCACTGACGATGAGTACCGCACCTTCCCTGCCGTGTCCATCTACGCACCTCTCCCGTGGGATAAGCTCGACTCTGTTGATACCCCGGAGATGGTTGACAGCTACATGCTGGCTGTTCCTGTGTTGGACAACTGGAGCAGACTGACGTACGAGGACGAGGTGTTTTACTTCCCCTCTGCGATGCAGGAGCCTGAGTACGCGCCGGCACCTGTGATCAAGGTCCGGTACGCTGTCATCAAGGGCCTTAACATCCGCAAGAAGTCGGTGCCCAAGAGCGGCGTGCGCCGGATGTTCCAGAAGTTCACCAGCAGGAAGTCGGTGTGGCGCTGAGTGAGTTCTCTCCCTCCAGCCCACTGGTTTGCGTGCTTACTCGCGATTTCAGAGGAGACGTCTCGACGCGCTATTGCCGATTTCACGATGCTCCGTTCCCCGTGTCCAGTTGGCGGTCGCCGCGTGCGCCGTCGACGGGGTGTGGGGCTGACGGTGACGTCCTCCGTTTCTTTTCTCCGCTTTCAGCCAAAAACTAAAAAAAAACACCAAAAAAAATTATCATAACAGGAGCACCGCTGCCGCAGTTTCGTTTCTCCTTCTCGTCTCGGCACGTCTCCTTTCGTCTCTTCTCATCTCTTCTCGATGTGTCGTGATTATGGATACTTGCATTTTGTGCTGGCTGACACATTTGCCTCCCGCAGGTTTTCCTTTCGTTTCTAGGTGCCCTTTGGATACGAGGATTCCTGGACGCAGGATCCTCCTGGACAAGACCTCCCTGGACAAGGCCTCCCTGGACCTTCTGGACCGGACACGGACCTCTGGCCTCCCAGGATTAAGACCCGGACTGGATGTGTGCCTCGGACATGAGTGATCTTGAGTTTCGACTGAGTGAACCTAAGCTTCGAACAGAAAGAGCCTGAGTAAGAGCAACAGTGAGAGCAACAATAAGAGCAACAGTAAGAACAACAATAAGAACAACAGTAAGTAAGAGCAACAGTAAAAGCAACAGCGAGAGCAACAGTAGGAGTGAGTGTGCCTCAAAACGTGCGTTCGGTGTGTCCAAGTTCTGTGCGAGTGTGAATGTGTGATCTGCGTGATGAGGACGTCCAGACAATTTGCCGCCTGGGCCCAGGCAAACTAACCCCTTTGTGCGTTCTGCTTGTTGACTTTTAGGTACATGCTGATTTGGTTTCGTTCGTTGTTGGTTTGACCTAATTCGCGCGCAGGCCGGTCAAGACTCGGCGCTCCATGAGGAGTTGAGCTCGTCGTCATTCTTGGTCTGCGCGACATCCTACGAATGATCTGAGTCTGCAACGTTCAATGCATGCGTTTCCCCCTTATTCCCATTTCTGCAGACCGGATTAATGTCGCTGCCTTCATTTGGCTGTTACTGCCTGTATCCCAGACACCTGTTGCGCTCGCTTCCTGTTCGCTTCCGTCTCTTTACGCCTGCGGAATCATTGCCGTCACCGATGCTGTTTTCCCGATTTCTTCATCCTCTCATCCTCCCCCCCTCTTTTTTTCGTATTTTCATCCTGTCCCTCAACGCGCTTCTTTTTCGCTTCCATTGCTCTGCGACATCGCGCACAAGTCCGGATCCGGCTCCTCCCCTTCAACGAAACCAATTCCTCTGACACTTGTTTGTCAATCTACTGGTCGCTTTCCTCGTCATAATAAGTCGACCGTTTGGACTACTCAGTATGTCCGATGGCATGCAATTATTTTCCATCAATATGTTGGGGCACGTCCTGACGGTGGAAAGTTGGATCGTGACATTAGACGCGGTGTGTCACATCACGTGAATTCTGTCACATCACCTGCCCTGTTTGCGTCCGACCAAATTTCTTCTCCTAGATTACTTTGATGAGCGATTCTCAGAAACTACCTTGCAGTAAACTCTGTCTTACTCCGTGGCTTTGAACCTATTTCTCAGACTCTCGAAATGCAGAATGTGTCAATTCTCATCGGAACTGCCGGTAATGTGCCTCTGATGGGATCTTGCAATCGGCGAATGGCATGCCGACCGCATCTTGCCCGCATCTATATTTGTAGGCTTCTACCTATGTTTGGATTCGGAAGCCGCCTGATCCTGGAAGGGGCGCGATTAACAGGCCGTGCTGCCTCGTGGAGACGAGCGCACAGGCTTCGCAGGCAATGCCCTGCCACTGCAGATTCCTTCTACTCTCTCCCACGCTCTTTCTCCACCCCACACTCTTTCCTCCGCTCTTCATCTTAAGACCTGCTCTACTGACGAGATACCAACTAGACAAGGATGCCTCGAGAAAATAGCTTCTCTGATTCTGATGGCCGTTCTCTTACCCCAGATTTTGAAGACGAAATGGACCACCACGAGCCATTGGATCTGCCAGCGCAGTCGCCAGTCGCGCCTCGACCAAGACTTGCTCTGAACGACATCACTAACTCTGATGGCACTACAGCTGCGCCTGTCATGTCACCCATTCATCCCAAGTCACCCTCCATTGCCTCCGCGGGCCGCAGCCATACGGCTCACTCGCGCCGCACGGCCCACTTTGACGCCAAAGGAGCGCTTCAGGTCGTCCGTTCGCAAGGTCATCGCCATGCACCGCACCTCGACGATGCTCGCCCGCGGGAACATCGGCGCAGAGCCCGGCATCGACGTCCGCCGCTCGATCGCACACATGACCTACGGTCCATATCCGCCAGAAATGCATCATCGACCTCGTCGACTATTCGCCCCTGCGCGCCAGCTCAGGGCGCATGACGAACGCCGAGTTCGTTGCGTACCTGAAGAACGCCGAGGCGTGCGCGCGCGAGCCCTGGGTGCGCGTGCGGTGGATCAACGTCGGCGGGATCAGTTGGGACGTCGTCAGTGCGCTCGCGCTCACGTACAACCTGCATCCTCTCGCGCTCGAAGACCTGCTACAGCCGCGCGGGCACGCCCGTTCCAAGGCTGATTATTACTCGCAGCATCTTTTCATCCGCGCACTCTGTCACTCACTCGCGTCTAAATCGTCCTCGCCCTCGTCTTCCAGTAGCCAGGTGGCGTCCGCTTCCACCCCAACGCTAACGGGTCTACCAAGATCGTCTTCACCCCAGCCACTGGACGAAAAGCTCGGCATTCTAAACGATTCCGACGACGAAGATGACCCGGAGGAAGACGAAAGCAACAAGGACCCAGAGGCAAAGGGAAGCAGCGGTCTTGGTTTCATGGGACCTGGTCTTCAGGTGCGAATAGAGACCTTGGATGTGCGAACCCGCTGAGCTAAGTGGTGTCGCATAGGCAAGGAAGCGGAGCAGCTCGGCGAATGCACTGACAATCGAGCGCCTGAAGAAAGGCAGGGTTGATGTGCGCATCGCACCCATGTGCATCTTCCTGTTCCGCGATGGTCAGTGCCCTTCAACATCTGATGCACGGAAATAAGTCTGATGCGTCACGTTCCAGGGACCGTCATATCCATCCATCCCGATGCCAACATGGACTTTACCTCGCCCATCTCTGCGCGCATCCGGCAGCGCGACACATCGCTCCGCACGTCCGCCGACGCGTCCCTCCTCGTCGAGAGTCTGCTCGATCTGAGTGCGTCCGCATTCCGCGTGTACGCGTTTTCAGCGCTGATGGCTATTCTGCAGTCGTTGACACGGCGCTTGAAGTCGTGGACGAGTATCGCGTGAAGATCCACAAGCTCGAGCAGCAGATCCTCATCCAGCCCAAGGTCGGGAATGTCCGAGACCGTGAGTCCGCCTGTACCTTTAGCTTTTCGTGAGCTGGGTCTTATGTTGGGTTTTCGCAGTGCATATCTTGTCTGGGGATCTCATCCTCCACAAACGCACGCTTGGACCTATCAAGACACTTGTGTATGGTCTCCGGCGGTACGATACCGACCGCTGCCTCGCGCTCGTCGATTCGTCGAAGACGCCGGAGGGACAGAAGGTGACTGGATTTATGAGCCATAAATCCAACATCTATCTGGTGCGCTTTTCCATTTCTCGCATCATGGAAACATTCTGAACGGGATCGATATATCTTCAGGCGGATGTCCATAACCACATGGAATACATCCTCAGCAGTTTAGACATGTATGCTGCCATGTCAGAGAACTTGATCAACTATACCTTTAATGTACGCTTTATTTCCTTCAGATAAAGGCCTTTATTGAATTTGTTTCAGATGGCATCGTACGAGATGAATGAAGGATGTAAGTGTTGTTCTTATTTTTCTTTGTGAGGCTAGACCGACTAAGCACCTCGTCTGCAGGCGCCGCTTGACGTTGGCCACAATCATTTTCTTACCACTCACGCTGCTCACTGGTTACTTCGTGCGTAGTTTTCGTCCGTGTCCTGACATGAATCCATTTGACTTATTCCGCCAACACCCAGGGTATGAACTTCGAAAACATGTGGAGCGTGAATCACGGCCACAGCGACAGAATGTATGTTCCTCGTGTCGTTCATTCATTTCGCGACGTGTTGACTGAGTTCTCCGTAGATTCTGGGCCATCGCCCTGCCGGTCATGGCCATCGTCATCCCCATCTTCACGATGCCAGACTTGAGGCGCTTGATCCACTATGTAAAGAAGCGAATGGTGGCGAAGAAGGTCAAGAAGGTGCGTATATCTTGCCTTTTTTGTGATCATGGTCTTAATGGTTTGCTCGTACAGGAATATAAACACGAATAGCAGTCGCCATCCTGACTCTATATCCACATGCGTCTCTGCGTCATCTTCTGTCCATTTTCTTATTTTGGATGAAGGTTAGACTTACGAACTGTTGGCTATGCTTCGCTTTACGATAAGTGCTCGGCTCCAATCTAACGGACGCCCGCCGGACACCTGCTCGGGCGCAATGCGCTCATCGTTTGCTTCTTTGCGCTTCACTTCTGATGGCCGCGCGTCATGTACACCCGCCTAGATTATTAGATACCTACCTGTCTGCATACCCACATCATACCTATGGATCTCTCATTTTCTGGGTATTCGCGTGTCTTCATACTTGCTTGTTTCCGTGCGCTTCAGACGCGACCGGGTGAAAACGCGAGATGTCACATCACGTGAGATCCGTCACACCAGCTCGCCAGTGCCAGAGCCTCCATCAGCAAAAGCGTGAAAAGATTGTAAAGGCTTACAAGGGTATGTAAGGGTATGTAAGGGTTCCAATCCCTGCCGTCAGGTAAGGAAGCTGCATTTCGTCACCAAGCAATATACGCACGCCTTATGGATTTGCCAACCTCACCATCTCGCCCAAAGCTTATCAGTCCGGGCAAGCCTCACCCGCAGACGAAACTTGTCCGTCAGCATGGCATGCGTGCATTGCCATATGGCCTTTGGCCGGCATTGCGAATGACGCAAGGGAGCTCTAGGATATTTTACTATTCTTATTTATTTATTGTCCCAGTTGACAGAAATGAAGAATTAAAATCAAATACATATATTTCTCGTAGCAACGAAGTAATCTAAAATACATGGTAGCTATCTACGACACGCATCTAAGTATACATGCAAAGCGACCATCGCTATGTACGACGATTTACCGTCGCACACTCCATCAGCCGAGAACTAGACCGTCTTGAGACCATCCCGAGGATTTCCAACAGCCGCAAGCAAGCGCCGCCGCCGTGGCAGGATGGCCAGCAGCTAGAGCGCGAGACCGTCTTCGAGGATTCCCAAACAGTGAAGCTTGGCGAAAATCACACGGCCAAGACGAGAGCCTGGCTAGTATCACGGAATCAAGGTAAGAGAATACCAGCAGCCAGCTACAACCGAGATGGCGAGTTGAAGAGAGGAGAGAGGAGAGAGGAGTGGGAGGACAGACCGTGTGCGCGGACACTACTTAATAGACGAGCAGGCAGTTTAGGGCCGGCAGCGATACATCTTCGAGAAGTGTAGCGATGCGTTGCTACGTGGTATCGAGGGTATCGAGTGCCTCCGGGCGTAGTACGGCAGGCAGGCGATCACTGCAAAGATGTCAGAAGGTCGCTACCGTGATTAAAAGCTATTAGAAACCAAACCAGAGACTTTTGAAAACTCACCATATATATATCACATTTCCAAGGCTTCGGCAGCCTTTGATGATCTTCACATAGGTATGTATTGCCCCTTACATACCCTTGTAAGAGGTTACATTCTGGCGCAACCACGGTGACGCGTGACATTGCTCGCCGGGGAATAACCGACTGAAACGTTTTTGCTGATGCTCTATTTAGCTCTCCTTACTCTCACTTGCTCCATTGAAGTCGGCTCACGCATACTCCTCCGTAATCTCATTGCCTCGTCTTCACTCGACATTACTGATGTTATGGGCAGAAAAAATAGGCAAAAGTCTTTTCTCCCAAGGGGCTCGGACAAAATCCAGCATCGCTCACACTGGCAGCACCGTGACTAAAGGCGCCGGGTCCTTATGAGGAGGCCTCTGGTCCAAGATGCCTAAGCAAGGCTCTGACAACTTCAAGTTTCAAGCTGGTATGTCTCTCTATGAGATCTGGTGTGCTTGCTGCTCCGCGCTGGCGTACGTGGTCATGCATTCCAGGGTGGACGGATCGGGACGCTAGCGCATATCAGTTCACCCTGCAGCCCGAATCCGTGTTGATTTCCTACACCGTCTACATACCGAGGACACAGTCTACTCCATCCTATTATCACAGCCTATCCGCATTTCTATTCTTTGAGTTATCACTGGCCTGACAAAATGACGTTGACGGGCATGAAACAACGGCTGTCAATGGCGGCGTCGAGCACCAGGCCTGTACCTCCTTCTGCCTTGGAGCACGCCGCCCATCTCTCACAGACGAGCGATATCAAGTCTCCTCCAAAGGGGGCATACCTCGTTTTAAACACGCCAGCACACAAATTCCGTCTTTCCTTCCTCTAGCGGCTTCGGCACAGAGCAAACAAATCCCGGGCGGTACAGAGGCACAGATCGGCATCTTGCCATCGCAGTCGCGGCCTCGCGGACTTCGACGGCCCCAGCCAACTCTTAGTCGTCTCCCTACGAAGCCCCGCTCGCCCTCTCTTGTGAGTTCTTTTCTGCGAGCATTTCATTGGCGGATCTCATCGCCAGCAGAAACAATTCGGCGACAAGCGCGCTGCAAGCAAAGGCAGCATTGCGGCGACCAAGTCTTTAATCCCGCCACGCAAAGCATACACCAGCATTGCCATGCCGACCCGAAACTCAGGCTCTCTGCGCTTGCGTCTGCCTTCCCGGTCGTCTTCCCGAAAGCTGGCCTCGCCAGGACCCGCAACGCTACGCACGCCGCACAAACCAGGTCTGGCCCAGGGCGCAGCCGCCGTCTATCCGACGCCCCCGCCTTCAGCGAAGTCGGTGGTCTCCGACTTCACCTTCTCGCCGGCGCTGGACGACGGCTCGGATTCCTATACCTCGGAAGATAACTGGGAGGCGGCTAGCGCCAGGTCTCGTCGGAGCGTGTCGAGCTCTCGCGAGCATATGGATTGTTTTGGAGCGAGTCCAGTGACGTCTGAGACGTGCCCGGCCAAGCGTCCGTCCGACAGCGACGAGGACAGCGACGGCCCGTTCCAGTACGACATTCTCCTGTCGTCTGATGAATGCATGTCGGCGGACTCCTCGTCGCTAGCTGCGCTTCTTCCCCCTGCTCTTCGATGTCTGCCGTCGCACTGCGTCAGCATCACGCCTCTGCCCTCGTCTCCACCAGAGGACGCTAGCGTGGCCAGCCGCCGGTTCAGCCTTGTGCGCACGGAGACCTCGGAGGGCACGGTGTTCACGCGCGAGATCGGCGACGCCCAGGGAAAACGCTGGAGTATCCGAGTGCCTGCACGTGGACTTCCGCAGGATATGCTCGCTATCCTGGATGAGCTCGAGCAGTTGGCGACGGAGTTCACCGACAAGCCGACCCCGAGTCCGAGTCTGAGGATCCCCAGGATTGTCGTCACGCAGTCTCAGTCCCTGGATCCGATTAGGAAGGTGGCAGATGCTCTTGAGCACGAGAAGCCTAGGTCGCCTGGGCTGCTGCGACCGCCCTCGCCAATATCTGACGACGACGATGAAGATGAATACGACAGCAAGTCTGGAATGTAACTTTTCCGGCCTCTTCGGTTCCGGTGGAGTCTATTGCTTCAAATCCAGCCGCAAGCCAGTGCGCCCGAACCCAAAGGCCATCTCTGCAAGTATCGGAGCCGAGAAGACCAACTATCTCAGACAAACCCGTCTGTGACTTCCAATCCAATCAAGATCCGATAGATGTGAAGCCTGCCGATGCACAAGATCTCTGCCAATATCTCTTCGATGCCGTCAGAGTCTAGCCTGCCTTACATATATCTGCCTGATGTGCGTATCGTCTACTTCACCATCGTTGTGATGCTGATAACCTCTTATTTCCTTCAACCAGCCAGCACCCGAGTTTTTCGCTCAAAGATCGACTACTTCAATCTCTAATTTCGTTCAAAGATTCGGAGGCAAGGCGTCGAAGGTGTCAGTGCCCTCCGCCGATGCTAAACTTGACACGAAATTAGAACAAGCCAGCCAACCAGCCGATAAGATGAACTCTGGCGGGCCTTCTAAGCCGAAGTCTGCTCTGCCTGTCCCCAAGCGCTCTTCTATTCCAGTTCGCCCTGCCAGCCCTGTTGATGCGCCGAAACCTGAGGAGAAACGGACTATTACTCTCCCTCTGAGAGCTTCTGCACCGCCATCGTCCGGCTTTCCCACCGGGTCTCACGTTCCCAAGCCCTCTCGAATGTCACGGTCTTCTGCTTCTGCGTTCTTTGGATTTTCCGCAAAGCCTACAGCACCGGCGATCTCGAAGCAGGCTAATCCCAGCAGCGCCCACCACGCGCCTTCCCCAATCCAAATTGCGGACACCCAGCTTCCTCCGCCCCAAATCCGCGTCCATCCCCGCTCCCACGTCAAAGAGCCTGCGCGCGGAATCCGCTCGCGCTTCCTCTTCCGCCTCACGACGCCTGCGCCCGCGGTGCGCCGCAAATCCGAGCCTGCACCGCCTGCAGCCTCGCTGGCGCAGGAGGCGGAGGCCCAGGCCCAGGCGCGGCTCAAGTCGCGCATTGGCAAGCCGCGTCCGGTGAGCTTCTCCAATGTGGCGTTGGGCGTGGATCCGCTCGAGCGGCGCGAGGAGCCGAAGAGGATGTCGCTCGGATGTTCCACTCTGCGGTTGCCGTCGGCGAAGTCTGGATTTGCTGTAATGTTGGCCTGGCTTCCTTTTCCGGACACCAACGAGTTTTGCGCGCGATAGGCAGCGAAAATGTTTTGCATCGTAGCTAGCTCAATTCTTACTCAAATACAATGATCTCTTCAGTTTCAGAAAGCTCTAGTCGAGCTCTTGAGGCGCGTGAAAAGAACGGAGTGAAAAAACCGCTTTTCGAAATATCGAAAATGCGGACCCCCTCCGAAATGTTTTGCATCATTCTGAGCGAACTACAACAGCTATCGACAAATGGTCAACGGATTCGAAGAAGCGTTTTCAGTCCGCTGAGGTGACAAAAGGAATGGAGTGAATCCGTTGAGTTTTGGGTGAGTTGCGCACGACTGCTCGCGGTGCGGGGCTCACGCGGGAGGCGCTTGTTCGGCGCTCGTTGATGCCGTGCGTCTTGACCGCTCACCTCCATCTACACGGCCCTTACCACCATTACTTATGCCCCGAGGTGTTGCCATCCATTCAACCCTTGCTTTAGTTGTCGTTCGGATGACAGTTTGCGGCAAGGATCCAGGAGAAGTCAAGGCCTTCACTGGGGTTAGTCCCCGGCAGCAACGACGAATCATGCGACTCTGGCGTACTACCGGTGATGTAGCTAGACCGAAATGGGATGGCAGATTGCGTGGAAGGCCGAGAACACTCACAGCAGAGGATGTATTTGTATGTGTCTCCATTATTCTCAATGTTCTACTCAAGTCATAGGTTTCCTTGTAACCAATTCACAGACTCTTACCAATGCCGTGAACAACTCGTGCGATATCTATCTAGATGAACTGCGAGACTCTCTTGCAGCTATCTGTGGGAAAGATGTATCCTTGTCCACTATATGGAGGACTCTCAAGCGCTCTGGGTACAGCATGAAGAAGGTATATCACTGTCTTTCTATCACATTTGTATTGAAAGGAATTTTCTTTTGCATATCAGATAACGCGGGCTGCAGCAGAGCGAAGCATCCGTCGGCGAGCAGCATATACTGCGAAGGTCGGAAGGTACAATCGGGATCAACTTGTCTTTGTCGATGAAAGTGCAGCCAATCGTCGTACAACATATTGTGGCTATGCATGGGCAATCCGTGGTCGGCGTGCAGTTCGAAAGGCTTTCTTTGTGCACGGAAAACGGTAATTCCTACAAATTCTATCTGCAAGACATAAGCTGATTGATCAATCAGATACTCAATCTTACCTGCTCTTTCTCTGAATGGAATTTTGGCTGTTGACATTGTCGAAGGATCATTCAACAAGCACCATTTTTCTCACTTTATTGATGGTCTACTTGATCAGATGAACCCATGGCCTCTTCTGAACTCTGTTATCATTATGGACAATTGTCGTATACACAAGGATGAAGAAACACTGGACATGATAAAAGCCAGGTATGTTTTACAAGTTCTTATTATTATTACACTGACAGGTATCTTACTTATACCCAGGGGTATGCGATATTTGTTCCTCCCTCCTTACTCACCAGATTATAACCCCATCGAGCTTGCCTTCTCAGCAATCAAAGCAGATATTAGATGCAAAGGAGGACTTATAAGAGAGACTATGGAGGATGATCATGATCCAGTGGATATTTATCTATGTCTCAATGAATCAGTTTGGTCGATTACAGCTGAGGATGCTTATGGCTGGTTCGTTCACTGTGCATATTAGAAAATTCAAATTTTGTGGGTTTTGATAATAAAGATGCATAATAAAAATGTGAATCTGTCAAAGTGAAAGCATGTTGAACTGTAAATAATAGTTCTAAAATTATAAAAAGATTGAAATTGGTATAGAATACTGAAAATATTGAAATAATAGTAGATGGATGAGTGAGGATGTAAAACAGATTATAAATGAAAAAAAAAAAATGATTTGAAGGTATTACTTTACTAAAATCTATCAGTTGTTCTTGAGATCCTTCTGCAACTCACGTAAGCGTTGCCGTTCCCGCTTTCGAACCATCTCCGTGTCCTTGCGTGCATATGCAAGAATTTTGTCTGTAGTCCCAACAGGTATTCCTGGACAAATGGTGATGATCCTTTCGGTCATGAGAGCTTCAATATCAATAATGCGAATGTACTTGTGCTTCACAAAGTCAGGTGCGAACTGACTAAAATCATGACCATCTTGTCCTCGCTTTCCTAAATCGAGGTCTGCCAACTAGGACGTGAGCAGAGGGAATAATGAAACATCTTCTGCATCCTCGATCGGATCTGAACTTGGCATGTCATTGATATGATGTTGGCCACGATGGTGTGATGGTGGATGTGAAGGGTACCATTGAGGTGATGGAAGATAGGCTGGTGGAAAAGGTGATGGCATGTAGGGGTATATCTGACCTGGTGGCATCATAGGATAGCCTGCAGGATAAGGAAAAGGCAGAGCCTGAGGTTCAGTGGCTTTTGAGCCAGCCATTTTCGTCGGAGAGGCTGGTTTGTCATTATCGAGCACAAGCTTTGGAGGCAGACTCGTCGTTGATGCATAGCCACTTTGCTGAAAGATGATCAGTTTGGTATCGAACGTAGTTCAGCTTTGATGAGACATACGCACCAAAAAGATTGCCCATGAGTGGAGATCAGTCCTACTCAATTGAATATGACGATCGTGCAACTTGATGCATGCTCGACCCATATGCTCATCGCATTTGTTGTCACGCTCGAGCTGAGCGACCCACTGCGTTGTGCTCTTCTTGCTGTTTCGTGCCTTCTCGCTATCTGCATCACGATCACTGTCGACTTCAGAATCAGAATCTGATACAGCCTGTTGATGGAATGCGGTCAGCGAACAGAAGACATCAGACTCGTTAGACGTGAGAACGTTCAAATGTATATACCTTGCACTTCTTTGCCTTTTTTACAACTTTCTTGTCCTTCCCTCCCGATGACTTTCCTCCCGGTTGGCTAAGGTCCTTCAGCTCAACAAAAAATTCCTTCTTCGAACAAGATGAACGTGCAGCACGAGGAGCTTTGTTGAAAAGCTCTCAAAGGTGGGAAGCTTTGGAGAGGTGAGAATAAGGGCTTGAGCATGCATCAATGCTGAATCAGTATGCAATGCTAACGTGCTTCAGCGAGACTGACATCAGGTTGGCCAGCTTCGTTACAAAAGATGTCCACGAGGTCTTTGACAAGATTGATACGGACTCGGTCGCACCGTTGAAAGGAACGGAGAACTTGACTTTGAAACCTAACAATTGCCGCCGGTGAGTGTCTCAGATTCCATGGCAAGGCTGTACTTACCTGCTTTGGATGGAGCCTCTTCGACAGCACTGTCCTCATTGTCATCCTCCGAGTCCCCATTATCTTCCTCGGACTCCTCCTCAGAATCATTCTCACCCTCCTCATCCTCGCCCTCATCTTCTTCACTCTCCTCAGTGCACTTCCTCTTCTCTGCCTGTTGGCCTGGTTCACGGTCCTCACCCATGCCGCTGTTGTCCGACTGCATGCCACTCGGTACTGGTGGCTCCTTGCTCCTCAAGCCCATCAAACCAGCAACAGCAGATTGCACCAGCGAGTCGATCTCCTCAGCTGGTGCAGACTCATCGGGTTGTGCAGCAGGTGTGTGGTCGGAAAGGAAATGATCTTCAGGGGGGTCTGTGGGGGCTGTTGCTGCCATGCCTTTGCGTACCATCCGTGGTTTCGGCTTGCTCTTCGGTTGCTCAGAAGAGGCCTGCTCTGCAGCTTTAGTCTTCTTAGCAGAGGGTTTGTCCTTTGTACCTGATTTCTTCTTGGTCTTCTTGGCCTCCTTCCGTTGCTTTTTGCGGGTGACAGACATGGTGGAGGAAGGATAGAGAACAAGTCCGGCCAAGGCCGACAAGTGTGTGCCTCATCGACCCTGTGCCGTGACTTGGGATTCCAATCTTATGCAAAACTCGATGGATTCACTCCGTTTTTCTTGTCGCCTCGGCAGACTGAAAACGCTTCCTCGAATCCGTTGACCATTTGTCGATAGCTGTTGTAGTTCGCTCAGAATGATGCAAAGCATTTCGGAGGGGGTCCGCATTTTCGATATTTCGAAAAGCGGTTTTTTCACTCCGTTCTTTTCACTTGCCTCAAGAGCTTTCTGAAACTGAAGAGATCATTGTATTTGAGTAAGAATTGAGCTAGCTACGATGCAAAACATTTTCGCTGCCTATCGCGTGCAAAACTCGTTGGTATCCAGAAAAGGAAGCCAGGCCAACATTATTACAAACAGCAATAATATATCTTATGCTTCCAGAGTGCGTCACAGCTGCCATGTTGATCTTGAGACCAATACTCCCTGTCCTCGTCTCTGGTAACTCTTTGGCAAAGCAATCAAGGCCAGAGGCACCATGGCAATCAGAGTCCCTCACTGGCTTCGTCTGATATCCTAGCATGAAGCCCAGCTGGCTATCTTAATATATAAAAAATGACAACTTTCCAGTCTATCAATAGTCTAACTTACCAAAAGTATCGCTCTACTGTGGCAGGGTATAAGATAAATGAGTTTTTAAACGTATAATAGGATCTGTGAGCTTTGTATGTAGAGACCAACGTGGCATCAAAGACAGACAAAAATATGTTGCATACAATGCCAAACACAGCATCTGATCAGTCAAGGACCACCCCGGCAGTCACTGGGCCAGAAGGACATGTGAAACGGGGAAAAATGGTGATTCTTCAATGCCAAGATTTGTGGTCAGAGGAAGGGTTGATAGAGATATTTTCCACAACTCGAAGACTGATCAATTTTCCCCATGCTCATTTGAAGCAGCTGAAGTAAGATGCTGAGTACAAGGATCGCAATAAGTGAGAAATTGATATTTACCTCCGTTGCACATGAAGGTAGGGGGGCAGACATCAGAAAGCATAGAGTGGACATGATTGAATCTGGAAACCTGAGTATTTGTTGCGTCCTAGATTTAAATGTGACAACGTGAGTATGAGATGGTAGGGTGGATGGATGGCAGTGGACCAGAATTGACGTACTAGGAAAGTATAGTGCTGGTCATCATGAACAATAGCCAAATCCACGGTGGAATTCTGAAGAAGAAATCATGGTCATCTCCAACTCTTTTGACGCCAGATAACTCCATTGCTCACGTCAAGGATATAATCGAGCATGGCCGATGTCATATCTGGCTGTAGGCAAAGCGACGTGAGATTGAGATTGACAAAACAGTCTGAATGGGAGCAGTGCATATCGTGGGAGTGTCTGTCAATGATTGTAATGCAATATTCCCCGAGCTAACTCTCAAATCTATGTTGTATGACTCCACGTTCAATGAATCTGTGGAAGAAAGAGCACCATCCTGTCCACTGAGAGATCCAGATGTTGATGTTGATGCCCCTGTGCCAGTATTCTGATGATCTGCATCCAAATCGTCTTGGGGTTCAGCAGCATTCTTCAAGACTGTTGGTGGGAATGGTAAAGACAGGCATCTCTTCACGCGAAATCCACGGATAAAAATGCATTGATTCTTTTGATTCGGATCGATTTCCGACATTCTGGGGACTGAAACATGAATAAGAGGCCCATGATTACGGTGAACATGGCTCCTCTCCGTCCAGACTGCAGTCAATGTCACGGACCCTGAAACAACAGCTGTGTTTGGTCCGACAGTTAATCGTGCTTCAGTGCGATTCTCTGTAAATGCCCCAACAGCCCAGGAACTTGTGAGGTCGTGCCCAGTGACGAGAATGAGATCTTCCATGCGAAGTCCAAAATCCTTGCGCTTGCTCCATGCAGTCCATGAGTCACAGTTGTTGGTGATGTAGCATTGGAAGGCCTTTCTGTGATTGGTATCTTCGCATGACACATGATCAAATATTGCTAGAACAGCTCCTCGCTGTTGGGAACACGTCAACGACACCTCCCCATTGAGTGGGAGTGGAGTTCTGACAGGTGGGTTCAAGTGAGGGTCTGGGATTCATTGTTCAGATGGACTCACAAACTGCTAACATTCTCCCCTGCACTGACTGCAAAAACATCCTGAGTCGGATACAACCCCATCGGTAGGGTTCGTTTAAATGAAGTCTCTCCATCAAGACTAGGGAAGCGCCGACTGCATCGGCATAGACCTTGCTTGTCTTGACGAAAGCAAACTGTTACAAAGTGACTTACCTCTAGTCCGTGGCTGACCTCAGACAGAAGACAATTGTTCTGTCTATTGAGACTTCCCTCATGCTGTCACGGATTGCTCCATTTCTCTCCGCCTTCTTCTCTGCCATCAAGGCATCGTGTCGGTCATGTGCTCCAGCAGCCCCATCACATGTTCACTTCCTCACATGACCTGGGGCTATCCTTCACCCATGCCCTTGTTCCCCTTTGGGACATCCTATTGTTCTCCCTCCCATTGTTCTCCTTTTGGCCACCATTGTTCTCACTCTATTGTTCGACCCGTTATGGTGTCCATTGTTCTTTTCCCATTGTCGTCCCAGTACTTATAGGCTCCCTGTCGCTCGTCTATTTCCCTAGATTGTCCATTTCATCTGTACCGTACTGTACCTCCAATACAGGTCACTGCGCTGCTAGTCGCTCTCTGCTCTCTCGCTCCCATCATCGCCGGTGACTTGGGTGGTTCTCTGCTGTCTACGACCGAGTCTTGACACCTGGACAATCTCTCATACACCCGCCTCACCTCCCTACTATCGCCCATCATACCTTTCTTCTTTGAACCCTTCACCGCCGACATCTTCACTGAATCTCGACATCCATTCCATCAACCTCATCTCCCCTTCCCCATCGCCAACACCATCGAGGGCAGTGCACTCATCCCTCTCCTCCGCTATTGTGCTGTGAAGCGTTGGGAAGCCGAAGGAGTTTGGTTTCGATTGAGGTCGTGGAAACCACGTGCAGGTGCTATCTCCATTGCCTTATACGTTCGAATTTGAGTTTCCTTTGACGTCGACTTGCAAGAATTCACGTTCGGTGCCTCGGACATCGCTTACCACTGTCGCCAACCCAATCGAGGATCCCCTGCAAGTATCCTGCCATCGACCTCGTTCCCCTTTTGCACACTAGGTCTCTTCACCCCTGAACCCTCGCCTGAGCCTGTGTGGGCCAGAGAATGCCTCGGCCACCGATTCCTCAGAACCCCATACTCGGATCCCCTGTACCCTCGTGCTCTTGGTTGTTGCCCAGTCGCGGCTGACTTCCTCTAGACCTCACCATTGATCCCACCGACCCCCGTTTCCAGACCACTGAACCATACCCACTTGGCATCTTTGCCTCGCTCGATGAATACTTCATCTACACCCTTTCCGGCATCGTTCGAGTAGACTTCGACACTCCGGACGAGGACAACGACGGTCCTGCACAGTGGTACTTCGCTGATCGTGATGACCAGGAGGACCTCGAGCTTAATGACTTCAACGTCGCAGCTACAGAACACCGCCGTCAACACCCCGCTACCCCACCGCTTCCCACCGTTGCCCTTTCTAGCGCAGATTCTCCCCCTGCTCGTACCACACCACTTGTTGTTCCCCCAGGTATTACCTTCAACCCAGTAACCAACAACTACTACGCATACCACTCTGACACCAATCGGCTTGTAGTCGGTTGGCGACCCAGCCTCGTAGACGAAAGTGACCTGTGGTTTTGGCAGGCCAGTACCCTCTTCTTAACTGCTGCAGAACTTGCACTCTCTCAGGCAGTTATAGAGAATCTTGCTCAGCAACAAGCTACCCGCCTCGATACCCTTCGGGCCCCACTACCACCACCTGTTTCAACGCCTACCCCAGTACCAGTCCCCTCACCTGCTCCACCCGTTGCCGCTGTTGCATCGACATCCACCGTCAACATCAAACCAATCATCGCCCCAGCCCCCCCTGCCCAACCGTCCATCGACATGTCCAACCCTGAGATCGGCATCAAACCTGCTCCCTTTGAGGGAGATCGTTCCAAGTCCAAGGAATTCCAGCTGCGTATTCACTTATTCCTTCGTGCCAACTCTGTCAGGTATAAAGAGGATACCGCCCAGATCTCCCTCTTTCTTGACCTCTGCCAGGGCCCCATTGCCGGCCAGTGGGCCACCCAGCGTGTCGAGGAGATCCTTGAGGACAATGATCTCGTGGCTGCAAACACATCTCCAGCTCACGTTCCCCGTTACGCCAACCTCACCGCCCTTCGAACTTGCTTCAACTTGGACTTCTCCCCCCTTGACGACTCCAAGGATGCCTCCCATGCCATCCAGACCCTCCAGATGGGTACGCGCCCGGTAGTCGACTACATCACCGAGTTCGAGTCCTTCGCTCCTCGCACCGGCTACAATGATGTGGCCCTGATCGATTGGTTCCTGCATGGCCTCAACAGCGCCTTGCGGGATGATTGCCAGCGCAGCTACCCCACGCCCACCACCCTGGATGAGTGGAAGGTGAGGGCCCGTGACAGGAATGCTGCCTACCTCATGCGTACCCAGTTCCAGAGTCCCCGCCCTACAACTGGGTGCACCCCGGTGAGCACTCGCTCCCCTCAGTCCACATCTACTGGCCGATCCCGCACAGTTGCTGCTACAGGTGCCCCACTGCCCAAACTCTCAGAGCCTGACCGTGAGCGTCTCAGGCATGAGGGTGGTTGCTTCCGCTGCTGCCAGAAGGGCCATGGCTTTCGTGACTGCCCCCTCAATGCCGACTCCAACCCTCGTGCCCCAATCCCTCGTGTCCGAGTGCTAGAAACTGGCTCTGCCCCGGGAGTAGCTCCAGAAGATGCAGCCACCGCCCTCGCTGTCCCCGCCATCAACAGGTCCATCGCCGACTTATCGTCGCAGTTGAAGGACTTGAGCGAGGAAGAGAGGGAAGAGGCAAAAGCTGCATTAAAGGATATGGTTGAGGGTTTTTAAAGCGCCCCCCAGTCACGTCGTCCGTGGGTGGCAAGAAACATTTCTTTGATCCGTCGAATCGCTTCTCTGTACTATCCGACCCCTGTGAGCAATCGTATCCATTGTCTTTGCGCATGTCCGCTATCACGCCCAACCGTCAGACACCGTCCATTACGCTCCAGGCCAAGATTATCACTGCCCCGATCAAGAAACAAATCGACGCTGAGGCACTTCTCGATAGTGGTGCAGAAGGCATCATTATGCACCCCGAGTTTGCCAAGAAACACCAGTTCCCCCTCAAGAAACTCCCTAAACCCTTTCCCGTTTGCAACGTGGACAACTCCGAAAACATCATGGGCTGGGTTCGCTATTCAGTCAACCAGAACATCCGCATTTACGCCAAGGACTCGACGTCCTTCCATGAGGAGACAGCTGAGTTCTACCTCGTTGACATTGGCGACTATGACATCATCCTTGGGACCGATTGGTTACAGGAGCACAACCCTGAAATTGATTGGGTCTCTTGTCGTGTCGACATGACTCGCTGCCCTCCCTCTTGCACTCTGAATAAACCCCCGGTCAAGAATCTGTCCACTCGCACTGAACGCCGCTAGTCAGCCCCTCATCCACCAGTCCTCAGTGCTGCTGCCGTGCTGCTCCCTCCACCTTGCCCCCCTCCATCGCTCCCACTGCCCCCACCATTTGTTGCTGCTCCACTTCCCAAATACGTGATCCCTGCCCGCCGAGTCCAAGGTGTCCGCCTTCGCTGCATCCACCTGTCCAAAGTCCCTGCATGCCTATTCACCGAGGACGATGACCCCCGACCTAATGTCGATGATGACTGGGTTGAAGAGGGCCTTCGCCTAGCTGGTGTTCTCCCTGACTGGGACACACCACCCCCACCAGATGACGACCCCAACTACCAACACACCATCCGTATCCGTCGCTCTTTCACCAATGCTCAGAAACTGGCTGAGCGTGTGGCCACTCGTGTTGCAGAAAAGTCCTTTGCTGAGATGGTTCCCCCTCAGTATCAGGATTTCCAACCTGTCTTCGACGAGGAATCCTCCCATTGCCTCCTCGAACGTCGCCCTTGGGATCACACCATTGACCTGAAAGATGGTTTTGAACCCTGCTCCTGCAAGGTCTATCCCATGGCTCCTACTGAGCAGGAGGACCTCGATTCATTCCTTAATGACCAGGTCAAGAAAGGCTACATCCGTCCTTCCAAATCCCCTATGGCGAGTCCCTTCTTCTTTATCAAGAAGAAAGATGGAAAACTGCGCCCCATCCAGGACTATCGCACCCTCAACAAAGGCACCATCAAGAATGAATATCCCTTGCCCCTCATCTCTGAACTCGTTGACAAGCTCAAGGGTGCCAAAGTCTTCTCCAAGATGGACGTTCGTTGGGGTTACAACAACGTTCGCATCAAGGAAGGCGACGAATGGAAAGCCGCCTTCAAAACCAACCGTGGTCTCTTTGAACCCCTGGTGATGTTTTTTGGTCTTACAAACTCCCCTGCCACGTTCCAAGGAATGATGAATGAACTTTTCAAGGATCTCATCGATACGGGCAAAGTTGTCATCTACATGGACGATATCCTCATTTTCACCAAAACCCTCGAAGAACATCGCGACCTTGTGCACAAGGTCCTCCAATGCCTCCAAGACAATGACCTCTTCCTCAAACCAGAGAAGTGCTCTTTCGAGCAGCCCTCAGTTGAGTTCCTCGGTCTCATCGTCTCCCATAACACGCTTGCCATGGACCCTGTCAAGGTTGCAGGCATTGCTGAATGGCCTGCCCCCCATAACGTCAAGGACGTCCAGTCCTTTGTTGGCTTTGGCAACTTCTATTGACGCTTTATCCAGGACTTCTCCAAAGTCGCTCATCCCATGTTTGACCTTACCAAGAAAGACCATCCTTGGGCCTGGTCTGCTGAATGTCAACATGCCTTTGAGGCTCTTAAAGCTGCGTTCACCTCATCCCCAGTCCTTATCATGCCTGACCCATCCAAACCCTACCTGGTTGAGGTCAATGCCTCAGACTATGCCACAGGAGGTATCCTATCCCAGCGCGGGGAGGACGAGCAATGGCACCCTGTTGCTTACATCTCCAAGGCCTTCACCGCCCCTGAATGCAACTACGACATCTATGACAAGGAACTCCTGGCCATCATCCGTGCCCTCGAAGCCTGGTGCCACTACCTGGAAGGTTCTCCCCATACTGTGGAGATCTGGACCGACCATAAGAACCTGGAATACTTCAAGTCTGCCCAAAAGCTGAGTCATCGTCAGGCTCGCTGGGCTCTCTTTCTCACTCGTTTCGACTTCACCCTGATCCACAAACCCGGTATTCATCACCGGCCAGACGCCATGTCAAGATGACCTGACCATAGAGAGGGGGTGGACGACGACAACTCCGATCGTGTCCTCCTCGACCCCAAGTACTTCCAGATCTGTGCTACACGTCCAGCTGCTGTCAAGTCCATTGGCAATGCTGATCTTCGCCAACGCATTCGCAATGCCAAGACCAAGGACATTGAGGTTGTTCAAGCCCTTGATGTGATCCTGAACAATGGTCCTCACTCCCTCGTCAAGAACCTCCAAGAATGGAACTACGAGGATGGCCTCATCCTCTTTCGTGGCAAAGTCTACATCCCTGCTGACAAAGACCTTCGTCAGGACATCGTCAAGCTGCATCATGACACCCCCATGGCTGGTCACCCAGGATGCTACAAGACCTATGAGCTCCTCAGTCGCAACTACTGGTGGCCCGGTATGTCTGTCTTCGTTCGTGATTATGTTGATGGCTGTGCTACCTGCCAGGCCACCAAGGTTCAAAATCACTGCCCTCATGTTGAAACAATTCCCAATGCCATCCCTACCCATCCCTTCCAAGACATTACCTCGGACTTCATCGTCAAACTCCCAGAATGCCAAGGCTATGACTCCATCAATGTGGTCGTTGACCGTTTTACAAAGCACGTCTCCTTCACTCCTTGTAAAGAGACCATTACCAGTGATGGCACAGTTGACATCCTTTTTGACAGGATTTATCGGAACTACGGCCTCTGGGAATGCCTCATCTCTGATCGTGGCCCACAGTATGCAGGCAAAGTCATGCGTGGCGTCTTTGACAAACTTGGTATCAAGTCCTCCCTCAGGACCGCCTATCATCCACAGACTGACGGCGAGTCAGAACGTGTCAATCAAGAACTCGAGCAGTTCCTTCGTACCTTCTGCAACTACCGTCAGGATGATTGGGTCCAATGGCTCCCTTACGCTGAGTTCTCGCACAACCACCGTATCCACAGCGCCACTAACCGAGCTCCATTTGAAATGCTCCTCGGCTATATTCCCACTGCCATCCCCACTGTCAACCCCACATTGTCTACACCCACCGTCGAGGATCGTTTCTGTCACCTCGAACAACTTCACACTGAGGTCCAGGCCAGCCTTCAAACAGCTGCTGATCTCATGAAGCGCAACAACCAGGACCATATGCACGACACCATCCACTTCCAGGTTGGTGACAAGGTCTGGCTCGATGGCAAGAACATCAAAACCACACGACCCAAAGCTAAGCTTGCTGATCGATGCCTGGGACCTTTTGAAATCACTGACGTCCTGGGCCCAGTCTCTTATCGACTGAAGCTACCGCCCACCTGGCATATCCACCTGGTGTTCCACACGTCCCTGTTGTCCCCTTACAAGGAAACCGATGCTCATGGTCCCAACTTCCCTGCACCACCACCTGACCTTGTGGAGGGCGAGGAAGAGTATGAAGTTGAGTCTGTCCTCGATGCTCGTCTCACCCGGAACAAACGCGGCATTGAGTATCTCGTCAAATGGGCAGGCTATCCTGATTCGGAAAATCAGTGGCTTTCACGTACCTCCCTTTCCAATGCCCATGGTGCAATCACCGACTTCTACACCCGCCATCCGCATGCACTCAAGGCTCCCAATCTTCGTGGACTCATCTACCTCGACCCCATCCATGCTCATCACGCACTCCAGGCGAAAGTGCATCTTAGAGAGGGGGTGATGTCACGGATCGCTCCATTTCTCTCCGCCTTCTTCTCTGCCATCAAGGCATCGTGTCGGTCATGTGCTCCAGCAGCCCCATCACATGTTCACTTCCTCACATGACCTGGGGCTATCCTTCACCCATGCCCTTGTTCCCCTTTGGGACATCCTATTGTTCTCCCTCCCATTGTTCTCCTTTTGGCCACCATTGTTCTCACTCTATTGTTCGACCCGTTATGGTGTCCATTGTTCTTTTCCCATTGTCGTCCCAGTACTTATAGGCTCCCTGTCGCTCGTCTATTTCCCTAGATTGTCCATTTCGTCTGTACCATACTGTACCTCCAATACAGGTCACTGCGCTGCTAGTCGCTCTCTGCTCTCTCGCTCCCATCATTGCCGGTGACTTGGGTGGTTCTCTGCTGTCTACGACCGAGTCTTGACACATGCCAGGTGATTCTTAAGGATGCGAAGGACTATTGAAAAGTTCAGGTATGGTATGGTCTTGTATATATGTGGTCTTATTCTAAACTTCTGTCACCTTCGAGTTAACATTCTGCTATCTTCGCACATCCATCACTGTACATGGCGCTCTCCAGTACCCTGTTGTAATATATATGCACCTGTTTTTTTTTTTATCGAACACACGGAATGATCTGAGAGCTTTGGTCTCATGAGTACTATATATTTTACGCATTTTGCACCATCGAATCCCTAGAGCTATGTACAATGTATTACATCTATCTATTGAAGTTAGAATGCTGGACAGGTAAAGTGCATAAGTACAGTAGTGTGTCGTATGTATGGTGAGCTCGAACACTGCGTGCACGGGTCCCCAACTTATGGGCCGATATATATATATAAAAGGGCAGGGTTCCAAGTCGCAAGCTTGCGACCGCCCGTGCGGCGCTTGGGAATGCCTCGCTTGGGAAAGCCATGATCTTGCAGACATACAGATCCCGACGCACTTGTGCTGCCCATCATTATCTTCGCCGCCGGACACATGCGCTCGCTGAGCAGCAACTACTTCTCGCACCCGGGCTCGTGCATGCCCTTGCCCCATTTCAGCCCCTCTTCACTATGGAGCTGCGGAAGTATGGGTCGCCACAGATGCCAAGGGCTGTGATGCTGATCCTGTAATCCAGATAGTTGCCGATGCTCGAGGCTGAGAAGAAGCGCTGCATGCTGCAGACATGGATCTGGAAAGCGCACTTCAAGACCCTGCCGCAGATCATCCTGCGCGTGTTCTGCCTAAGCAATGTTGCACCATGGGAGCTCAGACACCAGTTTAGGGGGTGCAATGAAGTTGGGGTTGGACAGGTTACTCAGGGAATGCAGCGCACGCATGGTGCATGGTCTGCGGTCTGCTTGGTAACTCGTGAGATTGCTGCCTACATAGGTGAAGTAGCCATTAGTCTACTCCTCCCAAACTCACCAGTTGGTTAGTGTGGTTTTAAAGACATGCATTGTAGCACCGTTGACTGTACCCTGCATGCTGGTGGATTGTATGCTCATTGTGCTTGACTCGTGCTCAAGTTGTCTTCCGAGTCGAGCAACAGGTCTTCGAGTTCGCGCGGCCAGCAACTTCCGCCGGAGGATTCGCTAGAGGACCCACAATCCTCTGCTAAAAGCAACAGACACCAGTAGCATGCTCGAATTATTGCCTATTCTTGCACATTAATGCTGTAGTGTGAACCGACTGTGACGAAGAGTAAGTGTGTCGGTCGACAATTGGTCGAGGTGCCGAGCCTTTGTTTGTCACTGTTGACGATGTGAGTTAGGGTGCTAATAATTATGGGGGTGCGAGAGTGGTGCGAGACACTTGAAGTGCCGCCTCGCATCAGCTGAGCCCTTGCTTGCTGGGAGAGTCCGCAGTTCACTCTGGAACCCTTTGAAGGTGCAGGTGTGTAGACAGTATGGAGAATGCGCATGTGTAGATACTAGTCATGTAGATACTACAGTAGTAAGTCAGGGTGCAATGTAATATTACTATTAAGTCCAGTGTCTGTGAAAGAGGATGTGTGCGAGGAATCATTTCCATCTTAGAGTTATTGTCTGATAAATCTACAGGTTTGTAGGCTGCGATATGGCCATCAATCCTTTTACAGTGCATCAGATATCCTTGCCCACAAGACACATAGTGCAAATTGTGGATAGACATCTAAGTTTGCGTGCAAATTGATCTTAAGTTAGCATTTGTTAGCGTTCAGCATCCGGCGCAAGTATGAAGACACATAGTTCACTACCTGATCTTTACAAATGATAAGTAGAAAATGATATGAAAGAGCAAGAATGTACCATGCAAGGAGAAGGGTCTGTTGTTAAGATCCTGCATGAAGAAGGTCGACAAGTGGTAGGATGTCGACTCTTCAAGAGAGAGTTGTGCGAGCCAAACTCTACGCTGCATTAAGCACTCCACCCTGCTATGCAGAGCTGCTTACACCTCCATCTCAGTCAGCCTTGGCGCTGCACCTTGCTGCACCAGTCCAGAGTCAGAGTTGCAAAAATTGTAAGTTATAAGTTGAAGCTGAGGGAGCCAAGCTGGCGTCACACCATGACAAAGGTCTTTTTTTTTTTTTTTTTTTTATCAATATATTTATATAGTGCCGGTATGGTGACCAGGGGCACGATACGGTACATACAAACAGTACACGAGGAGACAAGGTCTGCAAGAGGACAATAGCCGGTAACATAAGTACAGTAACCTTCTTAACGCTGGCGAAATGCTTAAGATGGGGCCAAAAGGGAAGTGACCATCTGCTAGTCGTGAATAGGAACCAAATCCTATAATAAAAGTTCCCCGGAGGGGTGGGTAGAGTGTCCGAAACAGTGACCATAGAAATGATATCAAACCACTTCCATAGTCTCGGCTGCCTGCATGCCCGCTTTCTCTTTGCCCTTGCCCTTCGACTTGGGCGCCGATGTGGTCCCTCTGTTCTGACCCTTGCAAGAGGTCAGTTGGTGGGCTTTGATCCATGGAAAGTCAGTGTGATGATGGTAGAAGCCGCATTCTTTTGAGTCGGCACAATGCACACCACGACAGTTGGTGCACGTGGAAGGGTGTTGGCAGGGCCCCGAACCCTGACCTGTGCCAGAGCAGCAGAGGGCCTTGGACTTGTGGTCCCGCTCATCGTGAAGGCCGCTGCAGTGCGCACAGTGCCTGTAGATCGACCGACAATGGTTAGCTCGGTGGCCCCACTTCTGGCATGTAGTGCAGCGTGAGACCATGTAATCGTTCACAGAGCGGGCAGCCTGTGCCCAGCAGGACTTGCCATTGAGGATCACCGGGCACCGGAGGACATCCTTGAGGATGGTGCCATGAGCGTTGTCAGCAAAGTCAACATAGAGCACCCCATAGCCCCGAGCTGACTTGGGGACGTGGAGGCACAGGCGGAGGGTGAGGTCGACACTGGACCAGTGGGAGTCTGTGTGGAGATCTGTAGTGAGGTCATTGATGGTGATGTTGTCACCGTTCATGGCCTTGAGAGGGACGCGGTGGAAGAAGATGGTGTTCTGGAAGTGAAAGCGTGATATGTTGGTTTCACCAACAGGGAGAGATTTATCGGTTAGTTTGTCATAGACAAATGCCGCAAAGGTGGCGTCAAGGGATGGGGGCAGGTGCTTGTTGAAACAGACCTGGAATGAGTTCAGGGGCATCCAGCAGACGAACTCGATGGAGAGTCCATCCATGTCGGAGGCCGGGGGAGGGTGGTCGGTGAGCCATCGCACAAACATGTTGCGCATGATGCCATCATGGGGGATGGCCGTGATGAAGGTCAGAGCACCGTTATATTGGCCCACTGTGCCGAACAGTGTGGACAACTGGCATCGCCTCAATTCCAGTGGTGCCAGAGCCCTTGCAAGCAAGGTAATAGAGTGGCTCAAAATCATCGGGAACGCCAAAGGTTTGAGAGGGATCATCAGCATGACACAGGATGTTGAAGAGATGTTTGAAAGTTCCCTCACGAACGAAACCCACATCGCCAATTTCTACCTTCAGGTAAAGCCCAGCAGGGTTGGGTTGCCATAGAGCATAGCCATTCTGGAGTCAGGCGAGTTGGTCTCTGTAGATGTCGAAGCAAGCCATGTTGTGTTGTGAGGGCACTTGGGCTCTTAAGTATACAGATGTCAGCCTTGTCTCCTGCACTGCTGGTGCCTCTGAGCACCTCTCGCTTCGACTGGCAGGATGTTGAGATGCTGAAACATGCTTTGCTGGAATGCTGTCATCATCTTGCCCTACGCTCCTTGCACTCGCAATTCCTGCACGACATCTGTGGCTTCCTCGGCGTCCATATCTGTCGCACACTCATTGCATAGCATGACACCATGATGGCTTTCATCATGAAATGAGTGCCGACTGCTGGATGCATCGAGTAAAGTCCATGTTCGACGTGCTGAACTCTACTCTGCCTGCTCTCAAGCGTTCTTCTACTGTAGCTCTCCTGCCAGCCATGTCTACATGCCAAAACCAGAGGCAAAAGGGCTTTCATTCATTTTCCTAGGGCTTCCATGCTGCCATCATCTGGCTTACCTGTTGCCTCGCACATTTCCAAGCTCTCTGACATTTTCCTCTGCATTCTCTAGGTGTTCTGCAAAGCCTGCAGCACCGAAAGTCTCGAAGCAGGCCAGTATATAAGCTGCACCCACCATGCGCCATCCCTAGCCAAAGTCGTGCATGCCAGGCTTCCTGCGTACCAAATTCCCGTCCATCCGTCAGCAGTCCCTTTATAGTGTGGATCGGCAATCTGTTTATTCTGTCTGTCCCCGCTCTCGTGTCAAAAGAGCTCGCGCGGGGTTTCTGCTCACGTTTTCTCTTACACCGCACAACGTTGGTGCCCACGGTGCACTGCAGGTCCAAGCCTGCACGTTGGCACAGGAGGCAGAACCCACACCCCAGTGCACCTCAAGTCATGCATTGGCAAGCTGCGCTCGGTGAGCTTCTCGAATGTGGCATTGGGCAAGGAGCTGAGGAGGATATCGAGGTTGCCGTCGGTGAGGAATTCGTTGTGGAAGCTAAGGTGATGTAGTTGGCAATAGCTGGTTCGGATGTTCATGATATGGTTGCCACTATAGGTGGATGATTGTTTTACTGAGGAAGCGCCGACTGCATCAGCAGAAACCTTGCTTGCAGAATGGATTGGGTCTACCATCTTATGAATAAATCTAGAGATACTACTATATCTTGGTAGCCCATCTTAACGCATGGCAACCAATGTACAAGGTGGTGACCCGTACTTAGTATCTGGAATGTACTAAGTACATCATGGTGTATACTTCCTATGCCTATGGTCAAACCCCCATCTGGAGAATTGTTCTTTTCATTTAAATGTACCTGTACCTCGGTCGCTTTGCACATTAAGTTCAACTTCAATTACAACCCACATGTCGAATTGGTGGGTTTCAGTGGCGCAGGCCTCGAGAGCCATCGCACCACGGTGATCGAGTCGCTCTTGTCACCTGCATTATCGTCAATCCTCTCTTGCACGTCATTGTGACCAGCAGTGATGAACTGCTTCGGGATTGGTCAAAGCATGTTCATGGGGAGCTGGCAGGAGCGATTGGGCACCGGAGAGCATGCATACATTGTCGGGTCCGTGCGCGCGATGCTGAAAATGCACATGTGTTGCTTGGATCGTATGCATGCTGTTGGCAGGAGCGCGCATTGTCCAGACCATCGCTGGATGTCCATGGGTGCCCGTGGGTGCATTGTCAGGTGTGTGTCCGTGATGTGGCAAACTCACATCAGGTGCTGAAATATGCGCGAGGGCCGAGTCAGTGTGCAAGGTATTGCGGTCGGGCGAGAAAGTGCAAGGAGCTGGAGAATGTGCAGAATTAGCACGCAGGAATCGCAGATATCGTTCTATGGCTGCGTGACTTGTGGAGGCGAGCAAGCCGAGGTGCGCATGCTGTCGTGCCTAGGCACTTGAACTTTGTTGTCCATGTTGTCAACGGTGCATGGTATGCTGGTGATTGTTGTTGGATGCGCAAACACGGTGCGATGACATTGTAGCTGAGTGGGCGCGGCACTGGTGTAGTACTTGCTCGTCTCAACCACGACGGCCTGGAAGTCTTCCCATTGGCACAGAGCTCAGCAACCTGCTTTTCAGCCTGTAGTAGATTGATCTGTACCATAATGTCATATAAAAGTCACGTAGGCACACTTACTTATTTTTTTTGTGGACCAAGCGTGATTTGACTTCACGACTCGGAGCATTGGCCTCAGTGCACTTACTTTGTAGATCCAGATGGGTCTACCCTCACAAAATGACCAGTGCTGTTCGCTCAGATACAATCTTTGTGCGGGAATGCACACTGTACGACCAGGAAAGTTGGCTTGCGTGCGGTGATACGACTGAGGATAGTCAGTATAGTACCTACTGCTTTTGCGGCCGTGAAGCAACGGCGCTAATACGATGTTTGTAGCTGTTGTCTGGGTTGGTTTCGGCGCTATAATTACGAGGGTGCGATAAACCTTGGCAAGCAAGGTAATATACTTTCCATTTTCGGAGCATGTCACGGTTGTTGACAACGTTGATATTGAGATTAGTATTTCATGTCCCTGTTTCCGCCAGAGCAATCAAGGCCAATGGCATGATGGAATTCAAAGGGCGTCACTGGGTTCGCTCGACGACAGGCTTTGTGCAGGAAACTCAGCTGTCTTGATATGGACGACACCTTTCTAATATGTGATCGCCCGACCTGCCTAAGCCTAGCTGAACAGATGAAACTCGCACGTACTGCGCGAACGGATAATGTGTTGCTTTCAAGGTCGATCGATGGTGAGGCTACTGCAATAAACAAGTCCGCTGAAATACAATGGGGTAAATACAAGCAGCGTAAAGACTCGAGAAGGGGTGTATTTAGCTTTACTCGAAGATCCCCAAACAAATCCAAAACATTTCATAGATGCTGTCGCATGGATCACTGTGATAGAAGATATGACACTCGGAGGGAGGACTTCAGCAAAATGTTCTTCCAGCGACCAACGGTCCTACGCACAGCAGCTCGCCCTTGATAGATCTGAATATTAGAAATGCCTGTCAGTCAGGTAGAGGCGGTCAGTCGTCGGCTATGTGTGACGCACGTCTAAAACGGGTCGCAGCCGGAAACTCGAGTTGAGGCGGATGACGAACGAGAGTGGGGAGCTGATGGTGTACGAGGCTTGCAGAAGCTCTCTGCTACGCCGGCAGACGTCTTGACGTCCGAGGAGAGACTCCTGCAGCGAGAGTACCCTCGTCTGTCAGGCTCTTGCTGTAGCTGAAAGGCGAGCGTCGCGCTCGAGGAACCAAGCCGCGCGTCGGGCGACGTTCGATTCGGGCGCGAAGATCGACGCTTCGCTGGCGGCGAGAGTCGAAGGCTCGTCGAAGAGCCGACGAGTAGGAGGGAAAGACTTACGAGGAGGCGAGAAAAAGAGAAACTGAGAGGGAAGAAGGCGAAAACAAGAGAAACAGAGACAGACAGACAGACAGACAGACAAAACAAGAAAATGCGAGTTGATCAAGATGATGTTCAAAGTGCATGACGCGTTGACGAGCGTCTCAAATACGACGCGCCTGGCGCGACTTCTAAATACGGAAATCGTGACTCAGCGAAGCTCCTCCCTTTCCACTACCCTAGGTCGTTACACCATGTCAAGTGAGTCGATTAGCCACTCCGATTCGTCGGCTATGTCAAGTCGGTCGAATAGCCACTCCGATTCGTCGATAGGACGCTTTTGATCAGGGTGTTGTTGACCAGGCTGTGCGGGATTTGACTGCATGAAGGGAGCCGGATCCGGATCGGGATCGTCTAGTACGAGGCTCGGGTTTACTGACATTGTTAAGGCTGGTGTCGGCGGCCTCGAATTGAGCAGGCTTTCCGGGGTGATCCAATATTTACTACTATCCTCTCGAGGAATGGACCCTGAACTGATGTACGGCGTAGGGGAGAACCCGAAAATTAGGTCGTCATACATCGCATTGTCATGGGTCGAAGAATGGTACAACTTCTGCAGTTCAATGGCGCCATGCGACGGCTCTGGACCATCTGGGAATATTGCTCCGAGTTCAATTGAAGCAGCTGAAGCAGAGATGGGAAGTTGACTGAGTGCGAATGCTGCAATAGGTTGTAAATTGAAATTTACCTCCTCCTTCTAGCATGAAGGTTGGGGGATGGACATGGGAGAGCATAGAACGGACGCTATCAAATCCGGGTACCTGCAGATTTGTTTGCTCCTGGATTTTGATGAAACAATGCGCAAGTGTGAGTTATATAGATTGCAGAGAAAACCAGAAATGACGTACGAAGAACGGATACAGCTGGCTATCGTGAACAACCGCCACATCACTAGCAGAGGTCTGAAAATATGTGTTCATTTAATTGAAATGTTGGAGTCTCGATAGGTCACTGACTTACGTCGAGAATATAATCGAGCACGGCCATTGTCATATCTGGCTGTAGACAGGAATATATAAGATCGGAGAATCAATTTGAATAGAAGTAGTACATACCGCAGCCTGAGGGGCGCCGGCCAAGGATTCCAAGAGAATATCCCCGAGCCAGTGCCCAATTTGTAGGACCCGACGTCAGAGGAGCCTGTAGGAGAAAGACCACCATCCCAGTGCGAACTGAGCGTGTTGGACATTGACCCGTCAGTGTCTGGACTGTCATGATCGGAGTCGCCTCGAGGTTCAGCCGCAGCCTTCAGAACTTTTGGGGATCGTAGAAATAGTCGTCTCTTCGCGCGAAATCCACGAATAAAGATGCATTGATCCTTCCGGCTCGGATCGATCTTGGTCATTCCGGGGCGAGACGACGAGTAAGAGGCCCATGGTTATGATGAACGTGGCTTCCTTCTGTCCAGACAACATTCAACGACGCCGACCCCGAGACGAGAGCCGAATTTGGCCCGAGGGTCAATTTTGCATCAGCATGGTTTTCCGTAAATACGCCAACGGCCCAGGAGCTTGTGAGGTCGCGCCCAGTGACGAGAATGAGCTCCTCCATGCGAAGTCCCAAATCCTTGCACTTGCTCCATGCAGCCCAGGAGTCGCAGTTTTGGGACACGTAGCGTTGAATGATCCCCGTATGGTAGGCATCTTCGCGCAAGGCATGGTCAGGTATCGCTAGAACGGCTCCTTGTTGTTGAGAGCACGTCAACGACACCTCCCCATTGAGTGGAAGTGGAGATCTTAGAAGTGGGTTCTAGTAAGGATCTAGGGTTTATTGCTTCAACGACTTACTGACTACTAATTTTCGCCCCTGCGCTGACAGCAAAAACACTTCGAGTCGTATACAGCCCCATGGGCAGGACTCGTTTATACACTTTTGGTTCGTCGAGATAGAGTGGCTCGAAATTCTCGGGAACGCCACGACTTTGGGATGGATCATTGGCATCGAGGAGGACGTTGAAGAGACGATGAAAAAGCCCATCGCGGGTAAATCCCACGTCGCCAATCTCTACGTTCGGGTAAAGCCCAGCAGGATCGGGTTCCCATAGCGCATAGCCGTGCTTGAGCGTGGCGAGCTGGTCTCTGTAGATGTCAAAGCAAGCCATGGCATAAGCGTGGGCCGGGTGAGCTCCAAGCACTTAAACGCGGCTCCTACGCACGTGTCGTTATATGCATGGCTTTGCACAGCATGGAGAACTCGAGAACTGTTATCTATTGTTATCCGGGATGAGAGCGGAACGGAAGCATGACAGCTGTGAAGAAGATTTGCAAGGGGAAACCGCACCCTAGAAGTATCAGGCTGTGCCTATTTCTTTTGCCAGTAAATAGTTCGATTATGTGGAATGATAACACCTTGGAAGCTTCGTGAAAGTCCACCGAGCTGGTAAGTTGCAGGCATATGTACAAGGTTCCTTGCGGCGTGCGCAAGTGTACTTCGATTGGGGTGGGACCCTGTGTGCTGTGTTCATCAGTCGTTATCCGGAATGACAGCGGAATAGAAGTACATAGCCTGGAAGGCTGTGAAGAGAATTAATATTAGAACATGGCGCTCTCGTGCCACGGCTGCCAGATATGACGACAGCCGTTTCCTGTAGCCGGATGATCTACTGCACAGCACGCTTATCCAATAGGTCCCGTGTCGATGCCGGCTCGTACCTTTAAAGCGCATATGCACGTCCTTTGTAGCGATCGCCTCGAATAAAAATATCATCTTGGATTCAGCCTAGGTTGTAATTATCAGATCAAAAAGGTGGACATCTATCGCACAACCTTATGAGGCGTGAAGGAATCCAGCTTATCCCTCCAAGTCGCCTTGCCATGTAGAGGATTGCGGAATCCACTCGACGGAATGCCGACCTCGGACCGTTTTCTGTTCAGGACGAGCGCCGAATCCTTTCGACGACTCGTTTCCTACAAGAACGATAGTTGGATGTCTTCCCAGGTCCTGAAAACGGTCGATAGAGCGTAGCCGCTAATGTAAGTCCATAATTAGCGAAGGGAAAGTCATACTGTAGATGAGACGGACCTCTCTTCTCCTTGTCAAGAATATGGATGGCAGGCTTCGAGCGAGAAAGCATGCAGCGAACGCTTTCATATCCGGGTGACTGATCCTCACCCTTAAACACCACGACCAAATGTCAGTTCGTGAAAGGAAGACATGGATTTCACGTACGAAGGACGGATAGGTTGGGGGCCTTCGTAAAATATCGCTATATCCACAGCTGATTCCCAACGTGCGACACGGGTAATCTTCTGCGTTAAAGAAGCACCTAGAACATAATCAAGGACGGCCATCGCACTATCTGGCTGCAGACAGAATAACATGAGGAAAGAGGATTCGGGATTAAAAGCAGGTCTGACTTACCGCAGATGGTCTCGCCGGAGACTCGTCCTCGCTATCTTGTCCAAGGTTCAGAAGTTTCCCGAGCTGGAATGGCTTGCGCCTCTTGGCACGGAAACCGCGCAGAAAGACGCATTGATTCTTGTCGTCTTCAGCATATTCCGTTCCAGATGAAGACTGGCGTGGGCCGTGAATTTTGAGGAGGGACGGAGAGCGTGCGGCCATGGACAGCTGAATCTTTCTATTATGTGGCGTGAATATCACCGGAATCCATGAGGAAGTGAGGTCGCGACCAGTGACAAGAAGAATGTCTTTTATGTCAATACCAAAGCCTTTAGACTGGGTAAACGCCAGCCAAGAATCACAGTTTGCAACGATGTAATTCAAGAATATTTTTTCGTCGATGACGTCTTCACCCGAAGCGCCTTGTGGGAGTACGATGCCCGCGCCTTGTGGTCTTTTCGGATACATAAACCGATCACCGAATCGCCGTCGGAAGGCCTAAAATCAAAAATAATTCTGTCAGAAAGAGCTGACTTCAATCGTTTGGACGGACTTACCATCCCTCCTTGACGGGACCATCTTCCGTGACAAGAACACCCTGAGAAGTGAGGATTCCGCTGGATAATTCCCGGGCGCAAACTGCTGGCTCCTGTAGAACAACTCTCTGAAACCTTTCAGGAACGCCATCGGTGTGTGACGGATCATCAGGAGCTAGCAAGATGTTGAAGATGCGGATGAAGTGAGGCGTTGTCGTGGAGGAAGCCCACATCGCCCACTTCCACTCTCCGATAGGTATCTCCGGGAACGAAGTCCACAACGGAAATCCATGTCCAAGCAAGCGAAGTTCATCTCTATAAATTTCGTGGACTTGTCAAGCAGGATGGAGTTGCAGGTGCGCTTGAAGTATCGTGGCGAGACATTGGGAACACAGAATCGAGTTTCTAAAATCAAGAATTTCAGTAGGTTTCTCAAATATCAGGGAAGTCCAAGGGTAAGCCAAAGATGACGAGCAGGTTTGCGTAGACCTGGAGCGACGCCGAAAGTCGAAAGGCTCGAGGGTGGCACAGATGTCCAAAAGTGTCCAGGCGGAAAATCAGGGTAAATCGGCGTTGTTACGAAAAAGCGAGATTGACCGTTCTTAACGGCAGCGTCCCCAGGATTTGTTCAGTTTGTTGCAATTTTCTGACGAATAGAGGACTGAGTTGTGATGGGTATGAGTTGAAGAGGACACAGTGCTTATAGTCACCATGGCAGTACTTGTTTTCGTTCCTGTTAAGCCAGTGTCAAGCCGCGCTTTGAGTCTGACGCGGCCCATAGCGGCCCGCCTTATATTCGCCTGTTGCTTCAGGGCCTCAGTCAACTTCGGCTTCCAGGACAATTCTGTCAACATACTTGTCAGTGCGACTGTCGATGGGACACTAACTACAGACGATAACAGTCAATCGTTGTTCTCGGATGTTCCACGCTGGAAGACACTCGGCGCTGTTGAACTCGACGCGGATTCGTATCTCTGCGAAGATCGGTCGGAATGATTGGATACAGAGGCTTGTTTCGACCGCCTCTGTAGGGCGTGCGATGTACATGTACTATTCCTTGTTTCTCAAAGTCCTAATTGCTTACACGAGACTGCAGCATCGCCTTCAAACACACAGTCACGACGAACACACGCCCAGTCCCCGAATCACAGAGCAGCCTCCTAATCCCCCCTTCGACCTACACCCGTTCCTATTCCACGCGCGCCGAGCGCCGCAAAGCCTACGTCGCCCCCCTCCGCGCCAAAAAGGCCGCCCGCGCCGACATTTCCGACGCAGCCTACCGCGCCCGGCGCCTCGCCGACGACTTCTGGCCCACGCCCGAGCCGCGCTACACGCGCACGCTGCACGTCGGCAACCTCCCACCCGGCACGACGGCGCTGCAGCTCGAGGGCCTTTTCCCCGCCGTCGAGCGCGCGCAGCTCTTCAGGCAGTGCGCGGACGTCCTGTTCACGAGTGCGGCGGCTGCGCGCGAGGTGCTGCTGCGCCATATCGACACGCCATGGCATCTGTGGCCGTCGACGCTGATCCTACACCGGCCGGTCGAGGGCGTGCACATGCAGAAGGCCGAGCAGGGGGCTGGGAATCGCGCGGGACCGTGCCGGGTATTGCGCTGTTGTACGTATATGGGTTTGGGGAGAGGACAACGAAGGAAGATCTCGAGACGCTATTTCACCGATACGGACCCGTGCTCGCGCTCCGGATATGTACGTCGATTTACTCCGACTCGCTGCTGTGTTGGTCTCAAATTGGGTGCAGCGAACAAGCACGGATGGGCCGAGGTCGCGTACCGCGCGGACCAGGTCCACGTCGACCGCATCGTGCGCGGCAACCTCGCGCAGCCGCTCGTTGTCCGCGGCGGGATACTGACCATCGAGCGGCGTACCTTCCTGGGCGATTCATGGGTTCCGATCCCCGTTCGTGTCTTCCTCGTTTGCATATCACCATTTACTCAATCACAGCTAGGCTGACCTCGACGTGCACGTGCCTTCGCACATCGAAGAAGGCGCATCGCTCAACCAGGCGCCTGACGAGATCGAGGAGGGCGAGCGCGCCCGAACACAGGCACACGAGGATCCAGAGTTGCAGGCGAAGCTGGAGGAACGGCGTAAAGGCCGGCTCGCGAAGAGGAAGATGGAGGATGAAGAGGCTGCCGCTGCCGCGCGGCGGCGCGCACCGCAGCGCACAGTCGAGCATGTGAGGCATGAGTGGCTGATGAGTTTAGATGGCAAGGCTGGCGAGTCAGACTGGGGAGAGAGGCAGGGTGACGCGCCCGGAGAGGCAGACTGGGAAGAGAGCCAGGGCGACGCGCCCGGAGACGAAACTGATGGAGAGGCGAAACCAGCGCGGAAAACGTTGAAACCGTTGACGGAGCGATTCGGACCGCCTTGACTTACAGAATGCGTAGTGCGCGTCGTGTGCTACCGCACAATTCCCAACTCAGACCACCAATCACGCAGCTATCTAACATTCTATGCATGTCTAATACCGCGTACAATATTACGGCTCAAAATCAGATGTATGGTGGTCCCAAGGCTGGACACTCATCATCAGTGCTCCGTCGAGAATGCACTTGTGGAAACAGATCGTACCTTTCCTAAATACGTCCGACGCGAACTCGACGACGAGCAGTAGCACGCCGCCGCCGGGAGCGAGTCGAAGCACCTTCGGGACGAAGCCCTTGTACAGCGCTTTGGGGCCCTCTTCGCGGAAGATCGTTACGAGGCTGGTATGCGAAAGACGTGAGCGTGTATGCGCATAGCTGAAAGAAAATATGAGATTACGCACGCAGGGTATGTCCAGTTGTATTTGGGTATGACGCCGGGGACCTTAGCGGTGCCTTGGATGCGGGATTTCACGACCTGATTGAAATCAGTGACGATCAGTTCAGCCTGAACGCAATCGGACGGCCGTACGTCAAATCTGGATGCACATGTTAGAAGGGCTCAGGCTGGGAACAGGTGGGAGTCACGTACGGTGTGTTGATAGCCGTTCCGATGAAGCCACCAATAGAGCCAGACAAGAAATTGTTGAAAAGCTCTCCTGATTGCGACTGCATGCGGAGCAAATCTCAGAATCGCAATGGATGGATATGTGGTAGACTTACTTCCGTCTTGGGCATCAACGCCTTAACTTGGTGGATAGAGCCGAAGTAGCCTCCGTTCCACCAGACGTGTCTTGCCGCCAAAAACATGTTAGCGAACAGATTTAAGCACCTATTTGTGCAGTGTTTACCGCCATAATGTCGCCTCCATGCCTGCGTACAGCCCCAAGAGACCATCGTTCCTCACAATTTGGCGCACGACGTCCAGGGGACCGGCGAATGTGCTGGACTTGTCCTGCAGCCTACACGACAAACAAAAAGTACACAATGATCCATGGAGGAACAGGAAGAGGACACACTTGATCTTGACAAGCTCGAACGGCACGACGACGAAACTCTCAGTTGCACCGGCACTGCAGCCGGTGACAATGGAGAGCTTCTGCGACATCGTGTCTTCACCGGCCATCTTTTTGAACGTCTTGCCCCAGAAATCGTTTGCGGCGCTGACATGAACATAAAGGTGAGAGTCTGCTGGGTATGTAGACGACTATTTAGATGGCCGTACAATTTAGTCGCGCGCTTTGGCGCCTCCATGAGGAGAGGCGGGACAAGGCCTTGCACGGAGTTTGGTGACTGGGGAGTAAGACGGCGATAGTGCGGTCTCCTTACCTCGGTATAATCGCCCGAATCTAAAAAAAAACATGATGAATATCTGCACTGGATAATGCGCAGCAAAGTTGTATGAACTTACCCTTCCTCTCGGATGATGGTCTTGAAAGACCCGACCAAGCTCATTGAGGTCTTACCAGTCGCGAGTTGCATACGGGTTTTCACCTAATTCAGACATCATCAAGTCTATATTCAAGCCAAGGACGCGAATAGAGGGATACGCACAACATCTAGACCACGCGAGCACCTCTATCGACATCGCTCTCATTCAGACGCGTAAATTTCAGCTCACCGAGGGGATAGAATGTCAGAATTTCCGAGATACCCGCAATGGCACCAGCCGTAAAGGTCACCGCGAACGGCAGAGCTGTTGTCAGACTTCTCGTTAGCGTCTCCCCACACTACCCCATGGCGACCGTCACACGAGCACTTACGTTTCCTTTGCCCAGACATCTTAGCAGTGTTGAGAAGTTATCGCGTCGAAGAAATAAAGGAGAGAGTAGTTCTGCGTGATCAGAACGCAGAAAGCAAGCTCAACACGCGCACAAAGAGTTGGGGTAAGGTACAAACTGCGTTTGGCTGCAGCAAGAGTCACTTTCACTCGCACATCATCTTGACTGCATAACGGCGGGCCTGTAAACCGGTCCGACCGTGACTCCCCGTGATGCTGTGATGAACGTGACAGAAATATTCCCTCGTGGACGCCGCGATCGTAGCGGTGCAAGCACCAGTTCCCATTCTCTCGATGGCACACTGAAATTAATTATTGTAATTCATTCGGGGGTTATAATGTAAGGTATAAGCATGCAAGGAATGAAATCACATATCCAAACCAGTAGTATCAATTATCAGGTATATAAGCAACAAATTGATGTCCAAGTCTATTTCAACCAATCCGTCTATATAAGATATGTCTGCGAATGAAAGATTTCAGAATAATTATCATCTCTGGAATATAAAATGATAAACATACAGACCTGTGAATCCTTATTTGTCATCCACCCAAATCAGCTTGGCTTCGATCACGTCCTGTCCTCTGATGCTTGAGGCCACTGGCATATTAGAAGAGGATCGACGGCAATAGAGGAATGAGCGGATCTCCGATGGAACAACTTGTCTGAGGAACAAATTGTACCAGACACGAATACGATCCAGCCACGAATGCTTGTACACGCCTTCATGTACAATCAATCGCCTCACATCCCATTGAGTTGTGGTCTCCAACTTGAATACTGCCCATTCCTTTTCTATACCCACTCTGTACTTGACTATCCCCTTTATCTCTCGGCCACTCAACCGCTCCACATCGACCAGATGAATACGATCGCCTACACCAAGTTGCTTATGTCCATTTGTATCACGTACAATCCACACGTGAGACCGATTGGAAGACAAAACCAATGGATATGGCTGCAGGGGCTCAGACGATGCATGGATAGAAGGGCTTAATGTTTCTCTATTTGAACAGGTGTCTAACTTCAGCTTATGACAACATGAAATGCACAAGTTACTCACACATTTTCGCTACTTCCAGTAATCACAGAATCTGGAGCCTCCAGCGAATCATCTTGAACAGAAGTGTCGATAGTCATGATACCAAACTCCTCTTCTATATGTTCAAAGGCTGCATCCAGATTCAAAATAGGAGGATTTGTAATAGATGGACGTGTTGGAGAAAGGACAGAATCAGAGTCCTCAGGAAAAATAACAGACATGACGTCTAGGTTAAAGGAGTGGTGGAAGTTGAAGACGAGTGGCACTGAAAATACTGCATTATATAACTCAACTCTGCTGCTGTACCTGCATATTTCCACATCTCAAGATATTCTATGACTCGTTCATTATCATTACCAATTTGTGATATTACATATGAGAATTTGAATAACTATACAGTCTTGTAGCCAGTGACTACTCAAAGTATTCATGCTGTTGCAAGTGACTCGTTTTATGAGTAATTGATTATTATATCAGAGAAATATTCTCATAGGAGTCATTATCAAACAATCTCGGTTTCCTATCCTCTCCAATCATTTCCATTGGTTCCATGTGAAATGCTTACCTGGACAATACTATTTGAGCCTTTGTGTGATCATACAGGCTTGTTTCCAGAAGTCGTATTCTGACAAAGTCACATCATACACTGAAGGAGTGTGGGGATACCTCCTAGCATGTTGTGCTATTTTGTTCTATCTGGCGGTGATGGTTAAGACCGAACAATAGGGGGTTCAAACCTTCCGAAGGTAAATCCGAAGGTCGAAGCCGAAGGTCGACTCGAAGGTCCTGTGGCGTAGTGCCACCATTCGGTGACTTGTCGTGACCGAGCGTTACGAATGTGACCATCTCGGCTTTGCGGGATTTTGCCATTGCCGCACACGATGGGAATAGGTGGCTCGTCGCTGTCCCGGACAGCAAGCTCAGTTTGTTTGACTTTTAACTTGTATCTCTTGACAAATATCATATTTTTCAATAGCTAAGGATTTATCCATCCATGGGAAGAGCATTAGCACCGTTGTGCTTAGCAACTCAACTGGTTATAAGCATGCCTGATTTTGTTATTCTTATGGCAATAAATATTTGTCCTCATGTTGGATAGAGCCAGAACTTCAGAATAATGTAACTGGTACACACTAAAACGGATACTTGACAATGCGCTCGAGAAAACATAACTCGTTGACGAGGCGGGTGCCCCGACGGCGGGGAGCGATGAGCGCGAGCTGGTCGACGCTGTGGCGCACGACTTGCAAATGCTTGCAGAACGATGCTCGGGCCGGGGGGTGACAAGGCCGGCGACATTATGTAAAAACAGGCGCCCGTCATGCCTTCAGCCACAGGACCTTCGAGTTGACCTTCGGCTTTGACCCTCGGATTCACCTTCGGAAGGTTTGAACTCCCCTAGTGTGTACTGCGTCATTTTATCTCACGGCCATTTGCTGAACGATAGGCTTCGCTATGGACATTATTCTTAGAGATCATAGTTTACCGAAGACATCAATTCCATCAGCCATGTCCTACCGCAGCTACAAGCTGCACGAATTGGTGAGCGGTGACGAAAATCCGGATGGCGTGCCCGTTCAAAATCTAGATGCCATCGTGCTCTGCTTAAGGGACCTATTTTACATGATTTTCCCGATCGTGGCATCGCTGTGATGCCAGAAGCGGACCGAATATCCTGATTCCTCACCCTGTCTTAGTTTCTCGTCTCTCCTACATCCATGAGGCAACTGATACACCAACGGGAAGAACTCTGCTAAACAATTCATTGTTGGTACTACAGACACATCGCATGTCGGAAATGGCTATGAGTATTGACTATTGCTTCACGAACGGCCCCGACGACCCTGGCGCCCATTCCGCACAGTATTCGTATCGTAGTATCGGTTCCAGATCTGGTCATCGTAATCAAACCACGTACGGTGGTTCCACGGGCCATTGTGGAGAATATCGTATGCTGTAAGCACGAGTCGACGAACAAAGAGACTATACTGCGGGCGCTGCTCGGATGTTTCGCGGCAGATGGGACACACACACCGCTCCTCGGATGACAAGTGATCGGCAATGCACTCTTCACAAGCAGCATGACCACACTGGAGACTGTAGAACCAGTTAGTACATACGATAGAGGATGTAGAGTAAGCAAGACATATGTCCACGGTCGGTCGAGCATCTCCTCGCAGAACGGACATGTGCATTGGTCACGGAAGACGCTCCAGATCTACCAATGATGCATGTCAACTTCATCACATAGTAAATGAATCTAAGTGTATACATACAGTTCTGAAGCGACGATGCCGCTCTTTCATCCACTGATTTTCTTCGCGAAGGTGGCGCACTCGCGACCTCCACAGATTCCGCTCCTGGAGGACATCCAGTGTCAGCTTGAACATGATATAACCTAGACTATAAGAACACACGTACAACAAATAGATCGCGGATCCGGTCCTCGAGTTGTATGTCCTTGAAGTCAGTCGCGCTCAACATTTCCCGCAATTCTGCGTGGTCATCTTCGTCCATGTTTGCTGACGCTTCGCTCTCGCTAGCCATGTAGTCCGTGTCATCTGCTTGCATCGCCAGGAATGCGACACAAGCAATTGGATGGGCGAATAGGCGATGCATCTCAAAGTCTACACTCCCTCTCTTTTATAGGACACGCGTATATTATTGTAGCGGGACGTATCCATTCGAGTTCTTTCCATCAATAAAAAAAAGGATGATAGAACTACTAATATTCTGCTCACCTGGTAATCTTCACATTTATTTTGACCCAATCAGAATCGTGATCAACCCTTTCTTGTCTAGTTGTGGACCTACATCCCAGTCTGTCCAATTGCAAATTACCCCACGCTGGATGTCATCGAATCGACACGATCGGATACGCCATTTAGTATGCCTGTATACCTCGATAAGCCAGATCTACCCCGTACTATGACCCACTTACCAATTACTATTGTTCCGTGTGGCGTCGTCCCTCTAAATCAGTGCATCGCATGCGAGCGGATACATTCTGATCGTACTTGTATGTAAAGCCGTCAGATACCTGGTCATTCAATATTCACAAGTACAATCTCACCTTCTATATGATTTCCCGGTCCAGGCGATCGACGACTCTACATCTGTCCTGTTGTGCCTCGACCAACCCCATGACCTTAGCGCCAAGCAATTCAACATATCTGTTCGGTCATATTCTGATTGCTTCATCGCCAGATGCAAATCGAGAGATCTGTACCTGATCGCGCGACAATCATACGGTGAAAGATATCGGGCACCCTCGTGTTACCAGAATTTTATCCAGCGGATTCTGTTTTCGATGGAGTTAAGATCGCTATCAGTTCATCGCATCTGTCCCTGCTGTGACAAACGGCTGTTTTGAACGAACGGCCACAAGAAAGAGTAGCAAACATATTTACCGGCTTGTGTTACCCCCGAACAACCCATGCATGTATGGATATCAGATGCATCGTGGACGCGCGCGTGCGACGGAAATCATCGAATCCTGACGGAAGCCCTAACGTCCGGCGCTCGATCCTGACGCCTAGTGTCAGAATTTGATGAGAGCACGGACGAGAGCTAGAATCGGCCGACCATATTACAATCAACCGACATAGCGTGAAAAGGACACATGGCGGACGCTACCTGCACATCGTGCCCCATAGAACTACCGAAACAGCTGCAAACAGGCGGAACAGCACAGGAAGGGCACGATCAACGAGTCTGATACAGCAACAACAGCGTAATGCATTGATCAGAGTGAAATAGCATCTGTCGTGCGCGCTATGGTGAAGGGACAGTAAAAGAGTTTACAAGTCAATATCTTGCCCACCTACATGTGCCACAAATCCGAGCGGAGTGTGTAATTCGAAGGGTGGACCACCCAGAAATTCTGTCGCCGCTTGCAAACCAATTCGAGCTAGAGTGACGGTTTGCGGCATGCAATGACTAATCTGTTTATGTACAAAACGAAGAGAGTCCACCTGAAGGCTTTGTAGCAGACGATGCCAAAGGATGCGCGTCGTTCTGTGAATGATTGTAAAGAAGGTATGTACAGCTTGAAACATTTTCAAAGACCGCGTCCGTCGGCCAGACGATTGATTTGTGACGAGCACTACCATACTCCGCACACCCAATGCACACCTGAACATATTCGAGACATGTCTCACAGACAGGACCTCGACGTTGATACACTGATGCACAAAGCTAATGGAAGCACGATCCTGCATAGTCAATGTAGATCACCACTTTGATTCAAGCACTACACCAACAGTTATCGTCAACCAAATCTTTGCCCTAAGCCTAAGAGCCATTGCATCCATCAGATCTGCTCTCCACCTTCGTCGTCCTCCTGTCCTTCCACCTGGTCTATATCATTGCTACTCCCCTCGACAAACAGCTCCATGGGTCTTCCTTTTATACCCCATACTTCGTTCTGCGTCGTGCGCTCTTGCTTGCGAGGATCGGCGCTGGCCAGAAAGATAGTGGCATGTATATTAGGCAACACGACTAAGCCGAGATCATTAGGTGCACCGTTGGGACGCTTCTTACTCTGCAAGTTATAAGCAGTTAGAGTGAAGACAACAGCAGCTGCATCCCCTGATTCCAGTTCGCCGGGGATAGTGCTGAGAGACTTGTATCGTCCGAGTACAAAAGGGGAACCACCATTATACCTCGGGACTACACAGAATGTTAGAGCGTACCCATCAAACCATATATGCTCAGCTGCTTACCTTCGTCGTCACGAGTCAGCACAGGATTAACATCTCCGCCTCGACGCCCACCATACGAACGGCCAACGCCAACTCTAGTGTTCGCCGCTGTTGTACAGCACAGATATAAGCTTCGATGCATGCAATGGGTTGATGAACGAGTGACTCACCGACGACCCGCTGTGTCCTGAAGGTAACACCAAGGTTGAACGTAGGGATGAATATGGACCTCTGCTCGTATATGCTACCAATCACAGCAGCTGCGCGCGGCCATAGACAATTGAAAACTGCTAGGTTCATTTGCTTGCTGTTTCGATTAAGGACAAGATCAGACTTCATCACTAAGCCCAGAAGAAAAAACATTGCGGTGCGCCCAGTCTCTTTCATCATGACGACATTATTCTTGCCTCCATATTCAAACTCGCTCGGGTCAGCGAGGGCCAAGTTCTTCAGATCTTTGGCACCCGACTGAGCACAAAACAAGTCGATACGCCTATACATGCCACATAAGGACGAGTCAGATCCTGATCTGACAGAATTCACAAGCTTAAACTGACCTTTGCACCTCAGGATCGGAGAATTCCTCTTCAACGTACGCGACAGGAATCTCTGTCGCATCGGTATTCCCGCCTGAATTAGTAACAGATTCGACAAAACTATTCGCAAATGAGCAATGACACGACTACACGAAGGCACAGGAACAAGGCTCACGGAAGTAGGGTGATTTCGTCCATTTTGCAGCGTCTGATATCTCAATCAGTCCTGCGAGGATAACCATGAAGAAAACAACCTACATGCTTGTCCTATTATCCGTGAGCGAAGCACCATCTAAATGCAATTGTCTGGCGCTAGTGAATGCCGCCGGTTGCTGATCCGGCGCCGGGATCGCATCGTCACTTTTCTTGATGATGTTACTTTCGTCCTTGCTTGGGGGCGCATCCGTATGCTCAAAGACCTGCTCGCCAACAGACTCAGCTTCAGGACCACGGCTGTAATACAATTTCAACATGCAATACCGGGTTGAAAGATAGCGGACTAAGACTAACCTTGACTCCTCCAATGATTGATCCGTCAGCGGACTAGGTTCGTTCACATGAAACAGTCACTTAGTGCATTGAGGTAATGCCAGGTGAACCTGACAAAGTGCCATTGTTGATTGGCCATCCTGCGCTGGCCCGTCCGTCACAATGTAGCAGTCATTCAATGACAGGCCTGCCCTTCCTATGTACCAATGGGTCATTGTCTGGCCTCTAGTCATTTAATCTGTAGTGTCCATTCATCATTGACCGGCCTGTCCTCTGACATCCATTGGATCATTGGCTGGCCCACTTGATCCCGCGGGATATCAGTTGCTCGGCCCGTCCTCTACCGTCCATTGGGTCATTAGCTGGCCCATCCCCTTATAATGTCTACTGGTCATTCATCATTGACGGGCCCGTCCTCTGATGTTCATTGGATCATTGGCTGGCCCATTTGATCCCGCGGGATATCAGTTGCTTGGCCTGTCCTCTACCGTCCATTGGGTCATTAGCTGGCCCATCCCCTTATAATGTCTACTGGTCATTCATCATTGACGGGCCTGTCCTCTGATGTCCAATGGGTCATTGGCTGGCCCTCTCGATCCCGCAGAATGTCAATTGCTCGGCCGGTTCTCTACCATCCATTGGGTCATCGACAGGCCTGTCCCCTTATAATGTCTACTGGTCATTCATCATTGACGGGCCCATCATCTGATGTCCGATGGGTCATTGGCTGGCCCTCTCGATCCCGCAGGATATCAGTTGCTCGGCCCATCCTCTACCGTCCATTGGATCATTGACAGGCCCATCCTCTTACAATTTCTACTGGTCATTGGGTCATTGGCTGGCCCATCCTCTTACAATACCACTGCATATTCATCATTGACTGGCCCGTCCTCTGACATCCAATGGGTCATTGGCTGGCCTGTCCTTTAACAATGTCTACTGTACATTCATCATTGACGGGCCCATTCTCCACTGTCTAATGGGTCATTGGCTGGTCCACTTGACCCTACAGGTTGTCAATTGCTCGGCCCATCCTCTACTGTCCAATGAGATGTTATTGGATCTCATGGAATCCTGCCAGACTCTATCTTAGATGTTTTCAGATCCCATGTGATCCCACAGGATTCTGTTTTAGACATTTTCAGATCCCATGAGATCCTGTGGGATTCTATCTTAGACATTTTTGAATCCCATGAAATTCCACAGGATTCTGTTTTAGACATTTTTGGATCCCATGGAATCTTGCAGGATTCTGTTTTAGACATTTTTGAGAATCCCGCGGGATTCTCTTTTGGACATTTTTGGATCCCATGGGATCCCATGGGATTTTGTTTTAGACATTTTCAGGGATCCCGTGGGATTCTGTCTTAGACATTTTCTGACTGCATGAAATCCCACAGGATTTTGTTTTAAACATTTTTAGAGATCCTGCAAGATTCTGTTTTGGACATTTTTAGATCCCATGGGATCCCATGAGATTTTGTTTTAGACATTTTTAGGGATCCTGCAGAAATTTGTCTTAGACATTTTCTGACTGCATGAAATCCCGTGGGATTCAGTTTTAGACATTTTCGGAGATCCCGTGGGATTCTGTCTTAGTAGACATTTTCTAACCACATGAAATCCTACGAGATTTTGTTTTAGACATTTTTAGGGATCCCACGGGATTCTGTCTTAGACATTTTCTGACTGCATGAAATCCCGCGGGATTCAGTTTTAGACATTTTCGGAGATCCCGCGGGATTCTGTCTTAGTAGACATTTTCTAACCACATGAAATCCCACGAAATTCAGTTTTAGACATTTTTAGACTACATAAAATTCTGCAAGATTATATTTTAGATGTTTTCAGATTCATAGGATCTTGTAGGACTCCATGTTAGATATTTTTTGTATTTTATAAAATCTTGACTTAGATGCTTTTGGATTTCATGAGATCAAGTCTTGTAGGATTTTGTCTTAGATACTTTTGAAATTTATAAGGTTTCACCTGAGTTACCATGATATTTTGCAAAATGCTGATTTAGTGTCATCTCATGAGATCCAATGGTAATTTATCAATTTGGCAATTATCCAAGAATCTCAAGCTATGCTTAGATGTAACATCCAAATTGTTCTATAAGCAATTATGCCAAGTTTAGTACTTAACTATACAATATATCTATATACATTTGCTTCATTTTGTGAGCTGAATTCAAATGTAACACTTTTTTATTTATATTAACTGCCAAATATGAAAATGTGTGCTTAAACAACTATATGCACTCTTTGATAGATGATTTCTTAATATCTAATTGAAGGTAACATGCATTAAGTTATATAAGGACTGGTTGAGGTCATGATACAAATATTATACTTAAAAATTGTACAAATCAGTATATTGCAGTTTTTTATGGTTCAATTGGAGAATATGTTTAGCAATATATTGGATTAGATGCAGGTTTTTCAGGACCTTTCATATAGTAACATTTTTATATCAATTGGATCAGAACTAACTGAGATATTTACAAATTTTTGTTTTACACAAAGCATTTTATCCAGTATTTTGCAGTTTGCAAGTGAGCCAGGACAGCTATGACAGTCAGACCACTTGTTTACCACTCAGATGACATTGTACTACACTTCAAGACACATATCACTATTTTTACATATCACTTGTTACTTTGCTATTCTGGTATCTCAGATTGAATTTCTAGATAAATATATCTGAGATAGGCAAAGATGACCATTTTTCTGACTCACTGACAATGGTCTGATTTGCATAAGTCAGACTACTTTCAGATGAGTCAGACCACTGTCAATGAGTCAGAAAAATGACCATGTTTGCTAATGTGAGAAGCAAAAGTCTATAGAACAGAATTCTACAGAATTCCATAAGATCCAAAAGTGTCTAAGATGAGATTTCACAAGATTATCCAAAACAGAATCCTGTAATATCCCATGATAGGATCTGAAAGTGTCTAAAACAACATCTCATATAATTTGATCCTATGAAATTTAAAAGCATCTAAGACAAGATTTTATGGGATCCAAAAATGTCTAAGACAGAGTCTGTGAGATTTCATGTGATCTGAAAATATCTAAGACAGAATCTCATGGGATCTAAAAATGTCTAAAACAGAATCTCACAAGATCCTATGAGATCTGAAAACATCTAAAACAGAATTCCGCAGAATTTCATGTGGTCGAAAAATGTCTAAGATAGAATCCTACGAAATACCTGAAAATGTCTAAAACTGAATTCCGTGGGATTTCATGTGGTTAGAAAATGTCTACTAAGACAGAATCCCGCGGGATCTCCGAAAATGTCTAAAACTGAATCCCGCGGGATTTCATGCAGTCAGAAAATGTCTAAGACAGAATCCCATGGGATCCCTAAAAATGTCTAAAACAAAATCTCGTAGGATTTCATGTGGTTAGAAAATGTCTACTAAGACAGAATCCCACGGGATCTCCGAAAATGTCTAAAACTGAATCCCACGGGATTTCATGCAGTCAGAAAATGTCTAAGACAAATTTCTGCAGGATCCCTAAAAATGTCTAAAACAAAATCTCATGGGATCCCATGGGATCTAAAAATGTCCAAAACAGAATCTTGCAGGATCTCTAAAAATGTTTAAAACAAAATCCTGTGGGATTTCATGCAGTCAGAAAATGTCTAAGACAGAATCCCACGGGATCCCTGAAAATGTCTAAAACAAAATCCCATGGGATCCCATGGGATCCAAAAATGTCCAAAAGAGAATCCCGCGGGATTCTCAAAAATGTCTAAAACAGAATCCTGCAAGATTCCATGGGATCCAAAAATGTCTAAAACAGAATCCTGTGGAATTTCATGGGATTCAAAAATGTCTAAGATAGAATCCCACAGGATCTCATGGGATCTGAAAATGTCTAAAACAGAATCCTGTGGGATCACATGGGATCTGAAAACATCTAAGATAGAGTCTGGCAGGATTCCATGAGATCCAATAACATCTCATTGGACAGTAGAGGATGGGCCGAGCAATTGACAACCTGTAGGATCAAGTGGACCAGCCAATGACCCATTAGACAGTGGAGAATGGGCCCGTCAATGATGAATGTACAGTAGACATTGTTAAAGGACAGGCCAGCCAATGACCCATTGGATGTCAGAGGACGGGCCAGTCAATGATGAATATGCAGTGGTATTGTAAGAGGATGGGCCAGCCAATGACCCAATGACCAGTAGAAATTGTAAGAGGATGGTGTCACGGATCGCTCCACTTCTCTCCGCCTTCTTCTCTGCCATCAAGGCATCGCGTCGGTCATGTGCTCCAGCAGCCCCATCACATGTTCACTTCCTCACATGACCTGGGGCTATCCTTCACCCATGCCCTTGTTCCCCTTTGGGACATCCTATTGTTCTCCCTCCCATTGTTCTCCTTTTGGCCACCATTGTTCTCACTCTATTGTTCGACCCGTTATGGTGTCCATTGTTCTTTTCCCATTGTCGTCCCAGTACTTATAGTCTCCCTGTCGCTCGCCTATTTCCCTAGATTGTCCATTTCGTCTGTACCGTACTGTACCTCCAATACAGGTCACTGCGCTGCTAGTCGCTCTCTGCTCTCTCGCTCCCATCATCGCTGGTGACTTGGGTGGTTCTCTGCTGTCTACGACCGAGTCTTGACACCTGGACAATCTCTCATACACCCGCCTCACCTCTCTACTATCGCCCATCATACCTTTCTTCTTTGAACCCTTCACCGCCGACATCTTCACCGAATCTCGACACCCATTCCATCAACCTCATCTCCCCTTCCCCATCGCCAACACTATCGAGGGCAGTGCACTCATCCCCCTCCTCCGCTATTGTGCTGTGAAGCGTTGGGAAGCCGAAGGAGTTTGGTTTCGATTGAGGTCGTGGAAACCACGTGCAGGTGCTATCTCCATTGCCTTATACGTTCGAATTCGAGTTTCCTTTGACGTCGACTTGCAAGAATTCACGTTCGGTGCCTCGGACATCGCTTACCACTGTCGCCAACCCAACCGAGGATCCCCTGCAAGCATCCTGCCATCGACCTCGTTCCCCTTTTGCACACTAGGTCTCTTCACCCCTGAACCCTCGCCTGAGCCTGTGTGGGCCAGAGAACGCCTCGGCCACCGATTCCTCAGAACCCCATACTCGGATCCCCTGTACCCTCGTGCTCTTGGTCGTCGCCCAGTTGCGGCTGACTTCCTCTAGACCTCACCATTGATCCCACCGACCCCCGTTTCCAGACCACTGAACCATACCCACTTGGCATCTTTGCCTCGCTCGACGAATACTTCATCTACACCCTTTCCGGCATCGTTCGAGTAGACTTCGACACTCCGGACGAGGACGACGACGGTCCTGCACAGTGGTACTTCGCTGATCGTGACGACCAGGAGGACCTCGAGCTTAACGACTTTGACGTCGCAGCTACAGAACACCGCCGTCAACACCCCGCTACCCCACCGCTTCCCACCGTTGCCCTTTCTAGCGTAGATTCTCCCCTGCTCGCACCACACCACTTGTTGTTCCCCCAGGTATTACCTTCAACCCGGTAACCAACAACTACTACGCATACCGCTCCGACACCAATCGGCTTGTAGTTGGTTGGCGACCCAGCCTCGTAGACGAAAGTGACCTGTGGTTTTGGCAGGCCAGTACCCTCTTCTTAACTGCTGCAGAACTTGCACTCTCTCAGGCAGTTATAGAGAATCTCGCTCAGCAACAAGCTACCCGCCTCGATACCCTTCGGGCCCCACTACCACCACCTGTTTCAACGCCTACCCCAGTACCAGTCCCCTCACCTGCTCCACCCGTTGCCGCTGTTGCATCGACACCCACCGTCAACGTCAAACCAATCATTGCCCCACCTCCCCCTATTCCGCCGCCCGACGACATGTCCAACCCCGAGATCGGCGTCAAACCTGCTCCCTTTGAGGGAGATCGTTCCAAGTCCAAGGAATTCCAGCTGCGTATTCGCTTATTCCTTCGTGCCAACTCTGTCAGGTATAAAGAGGATACCGCCCAGATCTCCCTCTTCCTCGACCTCTGCCAGGGCCCTATTGCCGGCCAGTGGGCCACCCAGCGTGTCGAGGAGATCCTTGAGGATGACGATCTTGTGGCTGCAGCCACATCTCCAGCCCATGTCCCTCGCTACGCCAACCTCACTGCCCTTCGAACTCGCTTCAATTTGGACTTCTCCCCCCTTGACGACTCCAAGGACGCCTCCCATGCCATCCAGACCCTCCAGATGGGCACGCGCCCGGTAGTCGACTACATCACCGAGTTCGAGTCCTTCGCTCCTCGCACCGGCTACAACGATGTGGCCCTGATCGATTGGTTCCTGCATGGCCTCAACAGCGCCTTGCGAGATGATTGCCAGCGCAGCTACCCCACGCCCACCACCCTGGTTGAGTGGAAGGCAAGGGCCCGGGACAGGAATGCTGCCTACCTCATGCGCACCCGGTTCCAGAGTCCCCGCCCTACAACTGGGCGCGCCCCGGTGAGCACTCGCTCCCCTCAGTCCACATCTACTGGCCGATCCCGCACAGTTGCTGCTACAGGTGCCCCACTGCCCAAACTCTCGGAGCCTGACCGTGAGCGTCTCAGGCGTGAGGGTGGTTGCTTCCGCTGTCGCCAGAAGGGCCATGGCTTCCGTGACTGCCCCCTCAATGCTGACTCCAACCCCCGTGCCCCAATCCCTCGTGTCCGAGCGCTAGAAACCAGCTCTGCCCCGGGAGTAGCTCCAGAAGATGCAGCCGCCGCCCTCGCTGTCCCCGCCATCAACAGGTCCATCGCTGACTTATCGTCGCAGTTGAAGGACTTGAGTGAGGAAGAAAGGGAAGAGGCAAAAGCTGCATTAAAGGATATGGTTGAGGGTTTTTAAAGCGCCCCCCGGTCACGTCGTCCGTGGGTGGCAAGAAACATCTCTTTGATCCGTCGAATCGCTTCTCTGTACTATCCGACCCCTGTGAGCAATCGTATCCATCGTCTTTGCGCATGTCCGCTATCACGCCCAACCGTCAGACACCGTCCATTACGCTCCAGGCCAAGATTATCACTACCCCGATCAAGAAACAAATCGACGCTGAGGCACTTCTCGATAGTGGTGCAGAAGGCATCATTATGCACCCCGAGTTTGCCAAGAAACACCAGTTCCCCCTCAAGAAACTCCCTAAACCCTTTCCCGTTCGCAATGTGGACAACTCCGAAAACATCATGGGCTGGGTCCGCTATTCAGTCAACCAGAACATCCGCATTTACGCCAAGGACTCGACGTCCTTCCATGAGGAGACAGCTGAGTTCTATCTCGTTGACATTGGTGACTACGACATTATCCTTGGGACCGATTGGTTACAGGAACACAACCCTGAAATTGATTGGGTCTCTCGTCGTGTCGACATGACTCGATGCCCTCCCTCTTGCACTCTGAATAAACCCCGGTCAAGAACCTGTCCACTCGCACTGAACGCCGCCACTCAGCCCCTCGTCCACCAGTCCTCAGCACTGCTGCAGTACTGCTTCCCCCACCTTGCCCCCTCCATTGCTCCCACTGCCCCCACCATTTGTTGCTGCTCCACTTCCCAAATACGTGATCCCTGCTCGCCGAGTCCAAGGTGTCCGCCTTCGCCGCATCCACCTGTCCAAAGTCCCTGCACGTCTATTCACTGAGGACGATGACCCCCGACCTAATGTCGATGACGACTGGGTTGAAGAGGGCCTTCGTCTAGCTGGTGTTCTCCCTGACTGGGACACACCACCCCCACCAGACGATGACCCCGACTATCAACACACCATCCGTATCCGTCGCTCTTTCACCAATGCTCAGAAACTGGCGGAGCGTGTGGCCACTCGTGTTGCAGAGAAGTCCTTTGCTGAGATGGTTCCCCCTCAGTATCAGGATTTCCAACCCGTCTTCGACGAGGAATCCTCCCATCGCCTCCCCGAACGTCGCCCTTGGGATCACGCCATTGACCTGAAAGATGGTTTTGAACCCCGTTCATGCAAGGTCTATCCCATGGCTCCTACCGAGCAGGAGGACCTCGATTCATTCCTTGATGACCAGGTCAAGAAAGGCTACATCCGTCCTTCCAAATCCCCTATGGCGAGTCCCTTCTTCTTTATCAAGAAAAAAGATGGAAAACTACGCCCCGTCCAGGACTATCGCACCCTCAACAAAGGCACCATCAAGAATGAATACCCCCTGCCCCTCATCTCTGAACTCGTTGACAAACTCAAGGGTGCCAAAGTCTTCTCCAAGATGGACGTTCGTTGGGGTTACAACAACGTTCGCATCAAGGAGGGCGACGAATGGAAAGCCGCCTTCAAAACCAACCGCGGTCTCTTTGAACCCCTGGTGATGTTTTTTGGTCTTACCAACTCCCCTGCCACGTTCCAAGGAATGATGAATGAACTTTTCAAGGATCTCATCGACACGGGCAAAGTCGTCATCTACATGGACGATATCCTCATTTTCACCGAAACCCTCGAAGAACATCGCGACCTTGTGCGCAAGGTCCTCCAACGCCTCCAGGACAATGACCTCTTCCTCAAACCAGAGAAGTGCTCGTTCGAGCAGCCCTCAGTTGAGTTCCTTGGTCTCATCGTCTCCCATAACACGCTCGCCATGGACCCCGTCAAGGTTGCAGGCATTGCTGAATGGCCTGCCCCTCGTAACGTCAAGGACGTCCAGTCCTTTGTTGGCTTTGGCAACTTCTATCGACGCTTTATCCAGGACTTCTCCAAAGTCGCTCGTCCCATGTTTGACCTTACCAAGAAAGACCATCCTTGGGCCTGGTCTGCTGAATGTCAACATGCCTTTGAGGCTCTTAAAGCTGCGTTCACCTCGTCCCCAGTCCTTATCATGCCTGACCCGTCCAAACCCTACCTGGTTGAGGTCGATGCCTCAGACTATGCCACAGGAGGTATCCTATCCCGGCGTGGGGAGGACGAGCAATGGCACCCTGTTGCTTACATCTCCAAGGCCTTCACCGCCCCCGAACGCAACTACGACATCTATGACAAGGAACTCCTGGCCATCATCCGCGCCCTCGAAGCCTGGCGCCACTACCTGGAAGGTTCTCCCCATACTGTGGAGATCTGGACCGACCATAAGAACCTGGAATACTTCAAGTCTGCCCAAAAGCTGAGTCGTCGTCAGGCTCGCTGGGCTCTCTTCCTCACTCGTTTCGACTTCACCCTGATCCACAAACCCGGTATTCATCACCGGCCAGATGCCATGTCGAGACGACCTGACCATAGAGAGGGGGTGGACGATGACAACTCCGATCGTGTCCTCCTCGACCCCAAGTACTTCCAGATCCGTGCTACACGTCCAGCTGCTGTCAAGTCCATTGGCAATGCTGATCTTCGCCAACGCATTCGCAATGCCAAGACCAAGGACATTGAGGTTGTTCAAGCCCTTGATGTAATCCTGAACAACGGTCCTCGCTCCCTCGTCAAGAACCTCCAAGAATGGAACTACGAGGATGGCCTCATCCTCTTTCGTGGCAAAGTCTACATCCCTGCTGACAAGGACCTTCGGCGAGATATCGTCAAGCTGCATCACGACACTCCCATGGCTGGTCACCCGGACGCTACAAGACCTATGAGCTCCTCAGTCGCAACTACTGGTGGCCCGGTATGTCTGTCTTCGTTCGTGATTATGTCGATGGCTGTGCTACCTGCCAGGCCACCAAGGTTCAAAATCACCGCCCCCATGTTGAAACAATCCCCAATGCCATCCCTACCCGTCCCTTCCAAGACATTACCTCGGACTTCATTGTCAAACTCCCAGAATGCCAAGGCTATGACTCCATCAATGTGGTCGTCGACCGTTTTACAAAGCACGTCTCCTTCACTCCTTGTAACGAGACCATTACCAGTGATGGCACAGTCGACATCCTTTTTGACAGGATTTATCGGAACTACGGCCTCTGGGAACGCCTCATCTCTGATCGTGGCCCACAGTACGCAGGCAAAGTCATGCGTGGCGTCTTTGACAAACTTGGTATCAAGTCCTCCCTCAGCACCGCCTATCATCCACAGACCGATGGCGAGTCAGAACGCGTCAATCAAGAACTCGAGCAGTTCCTTCGTACCTTCTGCAACTACCGTCAGGATGATTGGGTCCAATGGCTCCCTTATGCTGAGTTCTCGCACAACCACCGTATCCACAGCGCCACTAACCGAGCTCCATTTGAAATGCTCCTCGGCTATATTCCCACTGCCATCCCCACTGTCAACCCCACATCGTCTACACCCGCCGTCGAGGATCGTTTCCGTCACCTCGAACAACTTCGCACTGAGGTCCAGGCCAGCCTTCAAACAGCTGCTGACCTCATGAAGCGCAACAACCAGGACCATATGCACGACACCATCCACTTCCAGGTTGGTGACAAGGTCTGGCTCGATGGCAAGAACATCAAAACCACGCGACCCAAAGCTAAGCTTGCTGATCGACGCCTGGGACCTTTCGAAATCACTGACGTCCTGGGGCCAGTCTCTTATCGACTGAAGCTACCGCCCACCTGGCGTATCCACCCGGTGTTCCACACGTCCCTGTTGTCCCCTTACAAGGAAACCGACGCTCATGGTCCCAACTTCCCTGCACCACCACCTGACCTTGTGGAGGGCGAGGAAGAGTACGAAGTTGAGTCTGTCCTCGATGCTCGTCTCACCCGGAACAAACGCGGCATTGAATATCTCGTCAAATGGGCAGGCTACCCTGATTCGGAAAATCAGTGGCTTTCACGTACCTCCCTTTCCAATGCCCATGGTGCAATCACCGACTTCTACACCCGCCATCCGCATGCACTCAAGGCTCCCAATCTTCGTGGACTCATCTACCTCGACCCCGTCCATGCTCATCACGCACTCCAGGCGAAAGTGCGTCTTAGAGAGGGGGTGATGTCACGGATCGCTCCACTTCTCTCCGCCTTCTTCTCTGCCATCAAGGCATCGCGTCGGTCATGTGCTCCAGCAGCCCCATCACATGTTCACTTCCTCACATGACCTGGGGCTATCCTTCACCCATGCCCTTGTTCCCCTTTGGGACATCCTATTGTTCTCCCTCCCATTGTTCTCCTTTTGGCCACCATTGTTCTCACTCTATTGTTCGACCCGTTATGGTGTCCATTGTTCTTTTCCCATTGTCGTCCCAGTACTTATAGTCTCCCTGTCGCTCGCCTATTTCCCTAGATTGTCCATTTCGTCTGTACCGTACTGTACCTCCAATACAGGTCACTGCGCTGCTAGTCGCTCTCTGCTCTCTCGCTCCCATCATCGCTGGTGACTTGGGTGGTTCTCTGCTGTCTACGACCGAGTCTTGACAGATGGGCCTGTCAATGATCCAATGGACGGTAGAGGATGGGCCGAGCAACTGATATCCTGCGGGATCGAGAGGGCCAGCCAATGACCCATCGGACATCAGATGATGGGCCCGTCAATGATGAATGACCAGTAGACATTATAAGGGGACAGGCCCGTCGATGACCCAATGGATGGTAGAGAACCGGCCGAGCAATTGACATTCCGCGGGATCGAGAGGGCCAGCCAATGACCCATTGGACATCAGAGGACAGGCCCGTCAATGATGAATGACCAGTAGACATTATAAGGGGATGGGCCAGCTAATGACCCAATGGATGGTAGAGGACAGGCCGAGCAACTGATATCCCGCGGGATCAAATGGGCCAGCCAATGATCCAATGGACATCAGAGGACGGGCCCATCAATGATGAATGACCAGTAGACATTATAAGGGGATGGGCCAGCTAATGACCCAATGGACGGTAGAGGACGGGCCGAGCAACTGATATCCCGCGGGATCAAGTGGGCCAGCCAATGATCCAATGGATGTCAGAGGACAGGCCGGTCAATGATGAATGACCAGTAGACATTATAAGGAGATGGGCCAGCTAATGACCCAATGGACGGTAGAGGACAGGCCGAGCAACTGATATCCCGCGGGATCGAGAGGGCCAGCCAATGACCCATCGGACATCAGAGGATGGGCCCATCAATGATGAATGACCAGTAGACATTATAAGGGGATGGGCCAGCCAATGACCCAATGGATGGTAGAGGACGGGCCGAGCAACTGATATCCCGCGGGATCAAATGGGCCAGCCAATGATCCAATAGACATCAGAGGACAGGCCGGTCAATGATGAATAGACACTACAGATTAAATGACTAGAGGCCGGACAATGACCCATTGGTACATAGGAAGGGCAGGCCTGTTATTGGATGACTGCTACATTGTGACGGACAGGCCAGCGCAGGATGGCCAATCAACAATGGCACTTTGTCAAGCTCGCCTGGCATTCCCTCAATGCACTAAGTGACTGAACATACTTGTTCGTTTCCGTCAAGAAGGGGCGGCAGTTCATTGCTTACGGCTCTATATAATGAAAAGTCAGTATTCAAATACCCATTCAGAGAGACCATTACTGCGCACATCATCGTGCGGGGCTTGCGCGTAGCAGCGGGAGTGGCGGCTTCATTCCTGTGCTTACGACCTGACATACTATAAACTGATCGATGATATCAGTTCCCATCCTCAAAACCAATGGCTTTTATACTCGCGACATGCTGACCCAAATTAGATGCACAGCATTACAAGCCGATGACCTTCGCAGACTTCGAGAAGTTATGGCTCAGCATGACTGGACCCGGCATGCTAAGATACATCTGATTCTTAGATGTTCCTTGACCGGGAAGATGCGTTGATGACCGAGACGATCACGGCTGGAAATCTCATTGTAAGATCTAGAATATTTATTAATGATCGCATGGTACCATTGAGACAATAACCGCTCAGCTCGGGACTCTTGAAAGCCAGAGTCGCATTGATTCCGAAAATCCTCGATCGAGATATCTCGCTTTATCGTAGGCGCAGATAGGCACGGTACCTTGTGCTTTGTTACAGACCGAGAGCATCTTCGGCAATTAAGAAGATGATTATCAGTCTACAGTTACTTTGAGGATGATTTGATGAACGCACGAAGTCTACCCAACGCGACCGGACCACTCATGCTACATTGAACTTTGATTACTAGCCGACTTGCATCACCACATGGTGCATCCCCTAGCATGTGAACCCGATGGTGCAAGTCGAAGACCACCGTGCATGGATACAATGTCTCTGGCTTGCCACGTGTGTATGACATTCATACATCGAGATCCTAGGGAATACAACAAGTCAACACCATGATGCAATAATACACGAACGATCGGTATCCGTGATAGTCTGAGTAGCTTACCTTCATCACCAGTCCGGCCAATCGATACTTTCAAAATAACCACGGGTGACTTGCCGTCGATATGATCTCTCTCAAGATCCTGTATTTGGATCTATTTGGATTGGATTTACAGGTGGCGCATATCCGAGTTAGTTGATCTGACCCGTTATCTCTTCCGATATCAGATAATGATAGATTCAAATCTGTCTGACGCCAATTCACCGCAGAGCCATTGCTTAGTACGGACCTGTACGGGATCTGAGATCTCGATGTTCATGATCATGGATCCCGCTCTGATACTCAGTCGGCAAAATCAATGATACAATTTCACAATCATCATCGTGTACTTCCCCAGGCTTTATGAAATGTAGACATAGGAGGCATTTCCTGATCTCCTGATCCACGGCATCTCAATAAATGGTATATCCTTCTATTTCAACATCTGATGATGCCTCGGTTTCGAAGAGATATCAGTCTAACCGACGAGGTATGTCAATGCATATACATCTCAATATTGTAAGAGTGACAGACCGCTCGATTGCCCGCCAGGCCCAATCATCATCTCTTGCCTGCATATTCACTAACCCGAAACTATCTGAAGCCCTCCTGAACACTAGGATCTCTCCATACCATTTCTCTCTGTCCAGTTGACGATAGATGGCCTCGGAGCGTTCATATACGACCCTGTCGTATGTGAAGTACAACACAAACCTAACGGGTGTCTCTTGACCTTGACTGACTGAAATAGTCTGCTTGAACACGCACGGACGAGCCCTGTCGAAGTACGGCGTGATATCGGGCATGCTAGTGAAACCCTTGTTGAGACGTTGGTGGCTAGTAGCAACGTAGACAACGCCAGTCTCCGTACTCTGTCCGACGCGTAAAGCGCGCACGGAGCGCACCTGTAACCGTATGTCAAAGCGGATATGTGGAATGCAAAGAATAAGACCCACATTGATGGACATTGTACAAGTGTCATGCTCGGAACGAGCGAGACTGATCTTTATTTAAGGCAGCGACCAGGGAGATGATAGACCATATCTCTTGTTGATCTCGACCAATTGGTTCATAAATTCTCCTTAGTCGAAATTCTCCATATCCTAGTGTCCGCTGAACTACGTCATGGATGTGGAACACCAGTCGCCACGAGATTGATTTACAACCAGATCTCGATTATCGGACAGGACCTGGACCTGATCTGGAGGAACCCGAGTCTCTCGATTCGCGTCGTACCCGATCAATCAATGTCCAGTATCAGAAAGCAGGGCAGACTGCCCAATTACAGCCATTTGGAAAAATGATGACAGTGTCCGTCCTGTAGGAATTCTCGTGGCGTCATCGGAATCCCGCCTTTGCCAAATTGGGCGCGACGTGTGCATCGCGTGCTGGGGCCTCTCGCTTCCGTTCACTACTATTTACCTTTTACTGAGCTTATGATTATATTTTCTGAATCTACTGGCTGAAATCAGGACCGTAATAAATTAGATTTACAAGGAATAATGCAGGGAGGATGTACAGTAAGAGGCAGCAAGAACTAATCCGAGGCGCGGCACCCCCAATTTGGCGAAGGACCGATGACGCCATGGCAAATCTTCACGTGGCGTGGACTGTCATCCTTTCTGCAAACAGCTGTAATGATTACACGCTCGTTTCAACTGGCACACTGTGATTCTAAAGATAGTATAAGGAACACGATGCAGGAGGCAGATCGGATCTCAACCGCTACGGCCGAGTTCAGAACCCGCACCGGAGGATAAGCATACGATATCGAGCCCAACCACTAACATTCGACATATCATAGAACAAATCATATAGACCATGCGGTACCTTATTTATCCCCAGACAAATGACTGGCTTCATGTACGCGCTCCGTGATATATATGTTTTTCGTCACGTCTAACAAGAAGAAGACAAAATGAGAATGGCTCGAACGGACGTAAAGATACTCACATTGGCGCGAGCAACTCAATCCAGAACGCATGTAACGTCTATCTCAAAGAAAGACTGTCTGCGACAGAATCCACAGGATGCAGCGCCAAACTTCCATATGGGGGTGCACCTGTCCACCGCGGTCCCGCGGGCTCTGTCCTCGTCGAAGACCATCTGAAGACACCATTTGTCTCCGAAATGGCGCAGTTGCTGGGGACAGTACGCGTTGTCTTCGCAGTCATCTGCCACGGACCTGTAAGGGTTAAGTACGTAATCCGGGTCGAGGTCCGCAAACGGCTGCAGGGTGAATCCATGGGATGTGTATTTTGAGTACACCTCGAGAAGTCGGTGATGAGATGATGGGATGAGGCATCCGACATTGCATACGGTGGTGGCTGGGTAGGCGATACAGAATGAATCCGCGGAAATGTAGTTCATGAGCAATGTCGTCCAGAAAAAGGCTATAGGATATAACGCTGCATCACGTGAGCTTATTATGACATCAATCTTCTGCCCGTCTTCACATCTGAGGTGGATGACGGAGGCGATACCATTCCTGTAGCTGCCGCTGACCCGTGCGGATGGGTGTCGACTGGGCGGAGTATAGCGCTGATAGTCCTCGCACTCCTCGAGGTAGCGAACGACATAACTGCCGTCGCCCCAAGGACAATACACGTCCATATCCGTGGCATGCCATGCAGTTGAAAGCAAAAACTCCACTGCTAGCGATCCGGATACAGCGGCCCGCATGAACTGCATACAGTCCCGGAAGCCTTCTGGATTCTGTACAAATCGTCGAAGGGCGTCTGACCACTTTCTCCGCAGGTATGTCTGGACCAAGACTCGTACGTATGGCGACATGTACACGACCATGACTATCTGCTCAATAGACATCCAGTTGAACATGGTCATCCACACATTTCCATGAAATACTTCGATGGACGCGTATATGATGGGGAGGGATGTGGATACAGGTCCACATGAATGTGAAATCGGATTTGAAGACCACAAATGACGTACCCATTGATGATATTGTGAATGACATCACGGTCCCGGATAGCCTTGACAGTGAGAACTTAACTTGGACACTCTGCAACATGTTAGGCCACGACGTCACGATACCACCGTACACTCACCTCGAGCCCGTAACGAAAACAAAGTCCTGTCTCGGAACCTTCAGCGTCACCCGGCCCTTATATACAGTGGGACTGGGTTGCCATGCACCATGAGGCAAGAAAGATCATGATAGGATTGGACACCACCTACAGGAAGATGGCACAACTGTTCAGCAAGATGTACGGTGCACATACCCAAGTCCGGAATCAAATACAACCCATAGAGCCATCTGCAACATCCACCATTACTCTTCAGGGACTGGATACAATATCCCAACTCCATCCGGGAATGGATTCTTTCTCCATTTAGGTCCTGCGTTCGAGAAACGCCTTCGACTACGGCGGTCTACTGTCTCTGATCTGAGGTAGATCCATGACCACGAGCCGCGTTATTGACTGTTGTCGGGTACGCAAAGGATCAGATGAGTATTGGTTTTCGCGATCGTCTAGCTGTCTCGATCTCTGATAAGGACTGTACTCATGGCATCACTGTCATCAACCCCGGAGACATAGGTACAAATTGACCTTAATGAATTGATCAGCAGCCAGGGCAGTTTCTAATGAGGCGATGACTGGCCATCATTCTCGAGGCCTCCGACGCAGAGCAAGTGCATCAGATCTCAGATCGTTGGGCGCTTAGACGGATCACTAGAGGTATTTTGATGTCATCTTGATGGTAAAATCGGGCAGACTCTGGCTCATGAGTACTCCTAGCACCAACAGATCCAATTCCGAGATAAGATTCACGAAGGCTCAACCATGAGATTCGATTCCGAGATACAATCCACCAGGCACTACCATGCGGCACATCTCGATACACCTCCTACTGGATCGACCCCATGATATTGGCCCGTCCCCTTCCGTCCGAGTCAGTACCGGCTAAAAATCTTCCTCAAGCGAACTGAGAACGTAAAGTTAGCCCAGCGGGTAAAGTTCGTCTGATCATGAGACGCACAATACACGGGCGGCACTGTCATCTTCTTTGTTATTGCAAATGGACGCGATGGCGTATTCGGATACGCATTTCTCGAAGAAATTTGTCTTCCCTTCCAAGGATATCATATCCATGAAGTCGAATGGGTTACTCGCATTGTACTTCTTCTTGACACCCAGTGCCGTCAGAAGGCGATCAGCGACAAACTCGATGTACCGTCTCATTAGCGTCGCATTCATCCCTATGAGCTCAACTGGAAGAGCGTCTGCGTATGATAGATTAGATCGGAACTAGATGGCGAATAGCAGGGAGTCACCTGTTAAGAATACAGTCTCGACATCTACAGCGCTGGTGATAATATCGAGAATCATGTCGGTAGGAGGATGAACCACGAGGTGCCTGTATATCAAACATGCGAAGTCCATATGGAGACCCTCGTCGCACGAAATCAGCTCGTTCGAGAACGTAAGCCCAGGAAGGACGCCCCGCTTCTTCAACCAAAAGATGGCAGCGAATGAACCGGAAAAGAATATCCCCTCCACTGCGGCAAAGGCGATCAATCTGACAGCAAAAGAAGCGTCAGCATCACCGATCCATTGAAGGGCCCAATCTGCTTTCGTTTTGATGCACAAGATCGTCTCCGTAGCACGAAAGAGGTAGTCGCGCTCTGTCTTGTCTTGGATATACGTGTCGATCAAGAGCAAATACATCTCGGAATGGATATTCTCCATCATCACTTGATAGGCATAGAAACAGCGCGCTTCTGGGACCTGGACCTCGTTGCAAAAGCGTTGAACCAGGTTTTCAAGGACGATGCCGTCCGATGCGGCGAAAAAAGCCAAGACACGAGAGACGAAAAAACGCTCGTCATTCGTCAACTTCTGCCAATCGTGTTGATCCTTAGCCAGATCTACTTCTTCGACCGTCCAGAAACTAGCTTCTGCCTGTTTGTACATGCCCCAAATCTATAGTCTGTCAGGACACGGGAGTGACTAGTCATGGCGTGGACATACATCGGGGTATTGGATAGGGAACAGTACAAAACGGTCTGAGTTAACATCCAGAATAGGCTCTATCGACAGCGATTGTCAGCGCAAGTAGCACGATACAGTGCTCAGATACGTACCTTGTTCCGCCATGTCTTAGTCCAACAGAGATGACTAGCACATATAAACAGTATCCGGATCGTATGGGGTGATGTCTGAAAACGGCAACAATTTAAATACCTGGCCGCACAGACATATTACCCCCACGCATTGACCGATGGTATGGATGGATCTAGGTTGTACCATACAGAAATCAGAATACCATTGAGGCATCTGCCCGGATGAAAGCGACAGAGAGTAGGAGTCAAAGAAGTCGTATAGCCACTCATCAGAAACCCTCGACACCCAGATACAATCTGGACGGGTAAATACCTGATAATAAGGTAAATCTCGCCCGACACAGTGTATCCCCCGATCTATGATAAGTTTTGATATGGCCTTGACGGAGATATTGAATCGGGACACGTGTGCATGGGATGCGAATCATCGGGTCCTCAATTTTTGCCTGACTACCTCTGTGCATCAGAATGCAGAGCATGGAAGGCAACGCCATGGACAGGACATCACATAGACATGCAAGCTCATGGAATTGTCCAGAATGAGGTCGATGGTGATCGGCTTCATGATAGACCCATGGAATGATATAAAATGGTGACCAAAATATTATGGATTACCATTGCCCCAGCGATGACGTCCCTCGACGCACTTCTCAATGTCCTCGTCACAGATGGAAGTCAGAGCGAGCTCACCCAGGCATATCGGCTCTTAGGCAATAGCTTTTCCCAAGATGCTATACTCTCCTCGTACAACTCTCTTGATTATCTTCAATCTAACGCTCAGATCTTGAATGGCGCGGACGATATCGACTACCTCGTATACCGACCTGATCATCTCAACGCAGGAGAGGAGGTCTGTTTACAGACTGTTGGGTTCCTCGCCGCGTTTCTCCTGCCGACCAACGTCAATATAAAACGGTATGACACAAAACTGTTTTCCTGATTCTTCCACTTATCTTTTCTTTTAGATGCTTGCACAAACCACAGAGCATCGTCCAGAGAGCTCAAATCATCGGCCCGCAGAACGCCGGGTTCGAATCGGCCAACTCCGCATTGTCCACCATCCGAGACTTTTTCGAATTGAATTCGTCTGATGGGGAGATTGAACATTACAACGATCGCAAAGTTTTCGGCTTACCCACGATTGAAGCGTCCACTCGACTTCTGACAAAAGTGGACGAAAATCAGCGGTTAGAGCCTGTGCCATTCCCAAACACGATAGACAAGACTGGGGAGCTTGCATTAGCCATCCGTCGGTCGCACGCGTTCATCTACACTGAGGACAACGAAGTCCAGTATACACAGGTCGACCGCGCCCTATCAGACACGTAAGTCAAATCTTTCCTTGTTGTATAAGACTCCCTCAGCTCACGATTGTATGCCAGAGACACTCGATTCTCGTCTCCTATGGTCAACACAAGTCCTGGATTGTTCCAACAAGGGCAGCTGGTGAAGATGTCACTCGGGTTCCGCAGCCTCAAGACCACAAAGAATGGGAGACCGACTGCCCGTGCATTACGGCAGTTCGTACCCATGCTACGAAGCTTGACGATCTTGAGTCGTTCTGGTGCGCTGGTGAGTCAGACACGGGCTATCTTCATCTAGGCATTCCATACTGACCTCAATTCTAGCAAGTAGCCGAGATGCGCCATCATCAAGATGCGCTTGCGCTGATCAACGTCCTGCCACAGTCGTCGGTGTCAGTCCAGACACGTTATCCTAAGAAGAGGAAGTTCGAGCCTACTGAGAGCGCCGAAGATGTAGCACAGGGTCGTATGGCTCGACTTTCTATGGAAGAATAAGCATGAAGTGGTAGCATTAGAGTAAAATAAATGCTACCAAGAGAACGTAGCAAGAGTGTAAGACTGCAGTCATCTACAGCGACGAGGAATTCTTACCACAATATATGTAAATGTTTCGAGGCTGAGCGCTGAATGCTTGTGTAAGCAAGTGTGGCACGGTGTCAATTTCGGACGCCCGCGAGCACTGCTACATGTCTGCATCACCCCAGGGTTTTCCTTCTCACCAGTGAAAGGCGGTTGCTTTCCTCTCGCCGTGTCGCTCTCGACGCGTCGTCCCTGGACCCTACCTTTCTTGGTGCTTGGGGTCAACAATGGTCAGGTCTGTGCATGACTAACGTCGTCATCTTCCTGCTACCCACCGATGCCCCTACCACCTCCCTATGTTACATCGAGAGCTGGAAACAATTCATGGATCCGCAACTACACTGAGGTGAAGGCCATTAAACCACAATTCAACTCGTCGCCGCATCCAATAATGGAGAAGTTGTAGGCGAGATCTCCTCATGTCCTGAGGAGAATGTCGTTGATCATTCGGTCGCAGCCAATAACATCCTTTTTCCAGCCACGGCTCGTCAAGCTGTTAGACCATATGCAATAGTACACCACAACAGTAGGTCTATGTTCTCCGATGCTGACGAATCCTGGGTGTTGCAGGCGTACCACAGCCGGCACTCGTCGCAGAAAATTGTATATGTTCGAACGACCTCTAATCCTCAGCGGTACGAAACCATTCTACATGGAGCAGTCTATCATGTCATTCCCTGCAAAATTAGGCTATATAATACCACCAATACGACCAAAACAATCAATTCTCGCAGTGGTAATCCTCTCCCTTGCTGTCCACGCGTCACCTGCACTACCACCACCCCCTCTCCTGTGCGAACATCCACCCATCTCCGACCCTTCATTGTCCGTTCCTCGCTGTATCACTTAACCCAACCGCTCTGTCACCCTCCCCAGACTTGTATCCTGTCTTCGACTCAGGATACATCTTTACGACCAAGAATATACAGGTGGGCATGCCGACCGTAGAGCATTGTCCACTTCATTAATTCCTGATGATCCTGACCAGCGGGGTCATATACACCCTCCTCGATACACTTTCCTTCCGCGATCTGGCCGTCATACGTGTAAGTCTTGCCATCTATGAAGAGTCTAGCAGTAAAATGATCATCGCCGAAGTATATAATAGCGTGAAGGATATACAAATGATCAGCATTCAGAGCCCGAACTGTCACGACAATCGACGGTAGCAGAGTCCTATGTTCCATCTCACTATCATCTAAGAACAACCATACAGGTGCGTTGACAACCTTTAATTCTTGATGTGTATGTGTGTTGCATGCAGACGAATGACCATTCTGATAGATTCTGTGCTCATGCGGTGTACAGCATCTGTTTATCCAACATTGTAAAGTATGTCTCTCCGTCGCAGGCAGTAGCATCCCGTCGCTTCTCATGGCCTCTACGTAAGGGGATATTGAGGACACTCGCCTCGTTGGAGTACCGTCTCTTCGGGCGAGTCGAAGACACCCCGAACTCGGATCTAACATATGCCAAAGTATATCTGATGCAGACACTTTACTTCTCCCTTGACGCAAAAACTTCCTGTCAATTACATACATATGGTCTCTGAACTTATCACGGTGCGTGTCGATAGTGTTCTGTATTAATTGTACTGATTCAAGGCTTCCAATCAATTCCACAAATGACTCCCCTAGGGCCTGCGTGATAATATTCGCAGCACTCCATTGAGCACGATGACCATCGGAAGAGAAGAGATACATTGCCCAAAATACAACAAAAACACAATCGTAAGTGCAAGACCAGTCAGTACTATCCCATTTACAGCCGATTGTCATAGCACGCTTTCGCGGGTCAGTGACAATTAATCTAACCCTTTTTATATGTTTAAATGACATACCCTCCTCAGATCGTTTGCGTTTCCCGATAGACTCAACAACCTTCACCTCCTTACTTTGAGCTTTACCCCTATCATTGGTACGTCTATCTTGTTTGTCAGGTTCACCCCATTCTGCACTAGATGCCTTCTGACCATGAATCGGTGTAGGTAATAGAAACTCGTCTTCCGCGTCTGGTACTTTTCGAAGATGGCCTGAGATGACTTTATAGTGGATCATCGTATTATGCTCCATCACCTTGAATTTTTCTTGTTCCTTCTTTAAATCTAATGGTAAACGCCTTGTTAAATCACTCAGATGCACACCTTTCAAAAGGTACAAATCATCTCGTCGTCGAGCTCGTGATGCTGACACGTACGCAGCCCAGCCTTCTTTGCCATCTGTCATATCACAAACAACTTTCGGGATAGTCTTTCCTTGCGCTGAATATCCTGTCACAGCGAAAGCTGGTTGAATAGGTAGCTGATGTCTGTGAATTTTATGCTTGGTAAGTTTGCCTTCTGTAAACTGCAATCTACCCCAGAAGCTCCATGCGATCGGTTTCACAGGGAATACCTCTGCAGGCAGGTCCGATAAATGTACTTTGCTTCCTGAGAAATGAACAAGGGCCAGTTTTGTGTACGTGAATCCGTACTCGTCCACTGCAGTTTCGATCTTCTGCACAGTCCCTTGAGATCCGTTCGCGATCTTCAAATCAACTGATAAATTCTTCGTGCGCAGAATCACAGGCATACCCTCACACAACGGGATGTATCCTGGTAATGAACCCATCGTCGCTTTATTGGACATGTCTTTCGCCAGATACTGCGTGCCGAACGTGCCGAATTGGTTGTTTGGAATCAACTTGTGATCGACAAAGTCCCGCGCTGCGCATAATACTAGGTCAGTATGTTCCGTTGCCTCAGTCTTCGATTTGTAAATGTTGACTTTCTCCCGCACGTAATTCCGGTGATGCGCCCTTTAGCGCGCCTTGCAACGGCATTGCCCACTCCCCGCCTCCTTGCCCATCCCGCTTCACTTCACCTCAGCCGCACCAAGTCCGCCCACCACGACGTTGCTCCCCGCACAGGACAAGCGCCCCCACGGGTTCGGGACCGACCGGGTCGGACTAAAGCCGGCGTCCCGTGGTCCGATGCACCGAACGGGCAGGAGATCAACCGGCCGGACGAGTCAGCGGCACAGGAACAGAAGCGCGCCCAGAGAATCAGCCGGCTCAATCAACGCGCCCTCGAACGCCCACACGCCCCCAGATCACGAGCGGCGCCCGCGACAGTGCGCTACTGACGTCATCCCAGCCATTCCAGCTCGACGTGCCCGCCGTTCCCGACGCACGCCCCGGGCGATGTTGTAAGGCGGCACCTTTGATTCGTTCGTACCACGCGCACGCCCTCTGCCCTGCACGGGCCGAGCCGCAACGACTCCACTCGCCAAGGGACCCGGAGCAGGCAGGATCAGGAAGGAATTGGAGATTGGGTCAGTCAGCGGGAGGTTGTCGTAGGGAGTCGCGCCGGGCCGCCAGAGGCGGCCTTGCCCATTTGTACCGTAGCTACTGACTTAGAGAATCAGAACGGAATCTGCCTTTTTCCCCTCAGAGCTCAGATCTCACAAAGCCCGCCATTTGACGTTCTCACCCCAGTCTCTAAGCACGTCTCAGACGTAGCTCTTCTCACTTTCTCGTGTCGCTCATCATATTCGTCGTACTCATCGCCGCCCCGTTATCTACAAGCCATATCACCTAAGACCCGTGAGTCTTGTCGTACCGTCATCGTCCCTAGCAGAGCCGTGTCGGAAGTCGCCCGCGTGCAGCAAGCTCGCCCTCCGCGGCCTTGCTCCCCTACCCGTAGTACGATCACCCGTCAGCTACACGTCTCGGCGCTCCCCTCTTGAGATACTTGGTCCCCTCGCACCCCCCGGTACTCTGTTGGTTTTGGTTTTGGCTGCCGCCTCCATTCCCAGGGTCCACACATCATTTTGGAGCCCACTGCGAGGGTTCCATACTCAAAATAGAGCCGCGTCGTACTAGGAGTAGCGCACGGTCGAATCCAGATCGTACCCTCGAACAAGAAGTCCGTGTTGCGACTCAGGACCCTCAGCAAGTTTCCCCCGACCTACCATCACCTTTCCCACCGGTTCCAACTCCCACTAGTCCCCTTACTCCCATCGACGAAGAGTTCGAAATTCCCGAGCTCGAGCGTTCCTTCATCGTTCCTACTCCACCCGTATCGCCAACCCCGGCGCCGCGACCCCTTGCCGGCCCCTCTGCTACCGCGGGTCCTAGGACAACGCCGCACCAGGCGACTTTGCCTGCTACCCCCCGTCCCCCTTCTCCTACTCAACAACACAGCCCGCTAGCCCCTGCACGTTTCCCCTTCCCCAGGCCACCAAGTATCCAACCAGTCATGCCGCCCCCCTCCATGCCTATGCGCGGCGAGAGCGGTGCTCCCAAGTTCGACACCAACTCCCCCCGCGAGCTGGGCCGTTACTTCCTTGATCTCGAATTTTGTTTTCAGCGTTCCTCCGTGGCAGATGACACGGAGAAAAAGAGTCATGCGGTCCGTCTCCTCTCAGACGTTGACGCACAAGAGCTGTGGCGGTCCGAGGCCAAGTACGCCGCCGGCACTTGGGACGAATTCAAGAAAGCTATCCACGAACTCTACCCGGGCTCGGCTAAGGAGAATACCTTTTCGCATCAAGATTTGGAGTCACTCGTCCACCGAACTGCCGAGTCCACCCTCAGTTCCGTCGGCGAACTTGGTGCGTTCTCGCGCGAGTTCACGGTCATCACGCGCTACCTGAAAGGCAAGAACCGCATCTCCGATATCGAGGAACAACGCTGGTTTTTGGCGGCGCTCCCCGAACGTCTTCGCCTGCGGGTAGAGGACCGCCTTGCTCTTACCAAGCCTGATCACCATCCCGACGATCCGCACCCGATCAACAACGTCTATAGGGCCGCAGAGTGGTGCATGTATGGCACTGCCATCACCCCCGACCCGTACCTGCGTGGACCGTCGTCAACTCAAGCCACCGCGTCGTCATCAACCGCCGATGCAGGCTCAGGAATGACTATCCAGATTAAGAGTGAGCAGTTAGCGTCACTGGCCGATATCCTCTTGAGGAGCGCGCAGCAGCCGTCGCGTCAACCGATGGTCTCCGGAGGTAATCAAGGCACGCCAATGCGCGGGCGAATGGGGTCGGATCAGTGCAACTTCTGTGGGAACGTGGGGCATTTCGTGCGCGAATGCATGACAGCCCGGGAATACATGGCCGCCGGCAAGTGCAAGAAGGACGTCCAAGGCAAGATGGTCTTACCCTCTGAGGCTTGGCTCCCGCAAGGACCCCCAGGTGCGACTATGGCCGAACGGATCAACGAATACCACCGTATGAACCCCAATCAGCGAGCCACGGGTCAGCTTATGATGGGTGTAGCCGGTACCCACCAGGCAAGTTCGCCGCGGGCGGGGCTCCCTCCCTACGGCTATCGCGTCGCGCCGGCATACGCTCAGACCACCGCGTCCCCCTATACCCAGGTCCAGGCAGGGTTGTACCAGCTCACCACAGACGCGTGGATCGAGAGCCTGGAGGGCGAGCTACGGCGGTTATACCAGTTGAAGGATGCCTCGGTTGTGCCCCCACCCAATGCCGCGGCCAGCCGTGATAGAGCTAACCGGGCGTTGGAACGAGCTCGCAGGATGGAAGAGCCTGCCCGCCAACCAGCCCCTCCACGATTGCCCTGTGCGCCGCCGCGCCCGACCATCGAGGACGAACCAGAGCCGCCGCGGGCGTCCCTGCCCCCTCCGCAAGCTTCACCGGCCCCAGGCCCGGAACGAGACGTCCCCCCCCACCTTCTATCTCAACCTGCGGTACGCGACGACCTCCGCGACCCTGATGGTCCCATCCACCCATTTGCCAGAGCCCGCGACGGTGCAAGGCCCGCGCAAGTCCCAGTGATCGAAGTAGTCGAAGAGACGGGCCCAACCCATCGTGCGCAAGACTCAGTCGGGCAAGACGTGTTGGACCGCGTGTTCGCGCGCGCCATGTCCCTCCCTATCGAGGTCACCCAGGGCGAGCTCTGGTCCCTGGCTCCTGCACTACGTGCGAAATACAAGGAGGCAGTCTCACGGCGTCACACGCGTCCGGTGGCGGGACAGAACCTGTTGGAAGTCCTTAACGAGACTGACCTGCTCTCCGAGCTGCCAGGTGAAGATGCAGTCGAGGAGCTGGCCTCGCCAGCGCGTCAAGTAGAGCTCGCTGCAGGTATCCAGTTCGCGAGCGAGCCCGCCGAAGGCGACCGTGTGCAGCACCCGGCCTCGCCCCCTCATCCACGAGTATCTATCCTTTCGCACCAGTGCGCCGAGCCGCCGGAAGGTGCTGTCGTCCTCCCGGATCCCTACGAGCAGTACCTCAAGCAACTCCGCCCGGACAAAAAGCCTAAACCCCTGATCGTCTCGCGCGAGTCTGCGGCGCTGCGTTCTATTGCAGCACTCATAGATCATCAAGAACCGGTCGAGTGCATCTTGGACCCAGGTTCTCAGGTCATCTCCATGTCAGAGAGCGTTTGCTACACCTTAGGCCTGTCGTATGACCCCACGATTATCCTCACTATGCAATCCGCCAACGGCGAACTTGATGACTCGCTGGGCCTGTGCCGAAACGTGCCTGCAGTCTTCGGCAACATTGTTCTCTACCTCCAAATACACGTCCTCCGGTCGCCCGCCTACGATATCCTACTCGGACGCCCCTTCGATGTGCTTACCGAGTCAGTCGTGCGCAGCTACCGCAATGAAACACAGACCATCACCATCTTCGACCCAAACACCGGCGAAGCAGCCACGATCCCCACCCACCTGCGCACTGACATTCAGTATACGCTCGTGGCAAAGGAGGATTTTCGCGCTTCGATGATTTGATCGAAGATCAAGGAGAGGTCGCCTTCATCGTTGATTTCGACTCGGAGACGCCGCAAATCACGGCTTATGCCGCTATACCCCCAGAATGTTCCGAAAACCAAGAAAAATGCCAAGATCATCTTCAATCTCTTTATCTCTATGCCTGTGATGCCTCGCTTCTCGACTCTAGTCCGGGGGGTCCTTCGCTTTCGGATGCCCCCGATAAATCTAATTTGTTGTCCGCCTTTCTCTCCGCTACAGCCTGCAAGTCCGCTTCCGCTTCCAAGCAAGGTCGCCCGGGTCCGCCGCCTCCTGGCGCGACGGATACCGGTCCTCCTGTCGCCTCTTACGCCGCAAAGAAATACAAGCCAGTTGCCCAAAAAGTCCGCCCAGTATTTACGGACCTCCCCGAGCGTTTTCGGGTTCTCCGTAACATCAAAGGCGACCCTCTCCAAGACCTGCCGGAGTTATCTCCCAATCCGCCCCCGTTCGCTCCCACCGCCCGCTATACCGAAGAAAGAAAAGCGGTTATCGATCGTGCCCATCCAGAAGGTTTCCTCTGGCCCTCCGAGCGCGACCTACTCCATCATTTCATGTGTCTCCACGATACCGCCTTCGCCTGGGACGATTCAGAGCGGGGACATTTCCGCGAAGACTTCTTCCCCTCAGTGGTTATGCCGGTGATACCGCACACCCCCTGGGTCTTGAAGAACCGTCCAATCCCGCCAGGCATCCATGACAAGGTCTGCGAGATTATCCGTACCAAGATCGCCGCCGGCGTATATGAGCCTTCGTCGTCGTCATATCGCTCACGCTGGTTCTGCGTCACCAAAAAGGATGGTACAAGCCTGCGCATTGTGCACAGTCTCGAACCACTCAACAAGGTCACCATCGCTCACTCGGGCGTCCCGCCTTTTACCGACCAGCTCGCCGAGCAGTTCGCCGGGCGTGCTTGCGGCGGCATCCTCGATCTCTACGTTGGTTATGATGAGCGACTCTTGGCGGAGGAGTCCCGCGACATGACCACGTTCCAAACCCCGTTCGGGCCCAAACGGCTCGTTACGCTGCCCATGGGGTGGACGAACTCCGTGCCTATCTTCCACGACGACGTTACCGAAATCCTCCGGCCAGAAATCCCAGCTGTCACCATGCCCTATATCGATGATGTCCCCATTAAAGGCCCAGCTACCTGTTACGAGTTGCCCGGCAGAAATTTTGAAACTATACCCTGGAACCCAGGTATTCGTCACTTTGTCTGGGAACACTTCCAGGGCGCGAACCGTGTCGTCCAACGCATGAAATATTGCGGTGGTACCTTCTCAGGGAAAAAGACTGTCCTTTGCACGCCGGAAATCATCGTCGTCGGCCATAGATGCACGCCGGCGGGCCGTTTGCCAGAACTCAGCAACCTCGCCAAGGTCAGCAACTGGCAACCTTGTACCGACCTCTCAGACGTTCGCGCTTTCCTCGGGACCATTGGCGTGGCCCGCATCTTCATCAAGAACTTTGCAAAACGTGCTCACCATCTGGTACGGCTTACGCGCAAGGACACCCCATTCGAGTTCGGCCCAGACCAGTTGGCTGCGCAGGAAGACCTTAAGCAAGCGCTACTCGCATCACCCGCCCTGCGCGCGATAGATTACGAGTCTCCCGCCTCAGTGATCCTGGGCGTCGACACCTCCTATATTGCCATCGGTTACCTACTCTGTCAACAGGATGTGGACGACCCCAAAGTTCGCCGGTATGCTTGCTTCGGCTCTATCGCCCTGAACGACCGTGAGGCACGCTTCTCCCAACCAAAGCTGGAATTATATGGCCTATACCGGAGCCTTCGCGCACTCAAACTCTGGCTCATTGGCGTTCGCAACCTGATTATCGAAGTCGACGCCCGTTATATATCCGGCATGCTGAATAATCCCGATCTCGCCCCTAGTGCGTCCATGAACCGGTGGATCGTCGGCATCCTCATGTTTCAATTTACCCTGGTCCACGTCCCTGGTGAGAAGCATGGGCCGGATGGCCTCTCCCGGCGCCGCCCCCAGGACGATGATGCGCCCGAACCCGACGACGACTTCGACGACTGGGTCGACCCTGCTTATGGCTTTGTACACATAATAAATGTGCCTCGGATCGGCCACGACCGCCCTCAGCTGGCCCAACAGCTCATCTCGACCAATGTCGCCGCCGGCGATTTTGTCGCGCCTCCTCCGCAAGACCACTTGGCGTCCTACGCAGACGTTCCAAGGTCCGAAAAATCCCTCCTCACGGATGCCCGACTGCGCGCCGTCACCGACTTCCTGCTCCATCCGATCTGCCCTGACGGACTGACGGACCGGGAATACGCTCGATTCCTGCGTTATTGCCGCGACTTCTTCATGAAAGGTCGCTGCCTCTGGAAGTGCGACAAGACAAATGCGCACAAACTAGTGCTCCCGCCGACCGGCCGCTGGGCTGCTCTCGTTGAGACTCACGAGTCCGCGGGACACCGTGGCATCGCCGCAACCGCCCTCCTGCTCACGGTCCGTTTCTGGTGGCCTTTTATGGGCTCGGATGTCGCTTGGTTCGTCCGTTCGTGCCATATTTGCCAAGCGTTCCAGATCTGCAAAGTTCTTATCCTGCCAACGGTTGCGGTGCCCGCGCCTTTATTTGCGAAAATGTACATGGATACCATGCACCTGCCGAAATCCAACAATATGCAATACCTGGTCCAAGGGCGCTGCTCGGTGTCCCACTTTCCTGAATGGCGCATGCTGCGCAAAGAACGCAGCGAGCACATTGCTGATTGGATTTACCAAGACATCTTGTGCCGCTGGGGTATGCTCACCGAAATCGTGTCCGACAACGGCGGCCCGTTCGTTAAAGCCTTGACGCAGCTGGAAAAGAAGTACCACGTCCGGCATATCCGCATCTCGGGCTATAACTCGAGAGCCAACGGCATCGCTGAGCGTGCACACTTTGACGTACGCCAAGCCCTGATCAAGGCCGCCGACGGCGTGGAGAAGAATTGGAGCTACTCAGCCCACTCCGTGTTCTGGTCGGAACGTATCACCATCCGCCGGCGCATGGGCTGTTCCCCATACTTCGCGGTAACCGGTACGCACCCCCTGATGCCGCTCGATATCGCGGAAGCCACCTACCTGCTACCACCGCCCGAGGCGATCTTGTCCTCTACCGACCTGATCGCCTCCCGTGCTCTTGCCCTGCAGAAGCGTCAAAAGGACCTTCAGCGACTTCACAGCCGCGTCTACGAGGCCCGCCTCCAGGCAGCATGAAAATTCGAACTGGAACATGAACGCACGATCCGCGACTTTGACTTTCGCTGCGGCGAACTGGTACTTGTCCGCAATTCTGCGTACAGCACCAGCCATTCCCGGAAGACCAAACCGCGCTACCTAGGCCCGTACCTCGTCCTCGGCCGCAACAAGGGGCGTGCTTACCTCTTGTGTGAGCTCGACGGTACGTTATTCGACCGGCCCACCGCAGCCTACCGCGTTGTCCCGTATTTCGCCCGTACCATCCTCGATCACCCGCCATTGGAAGATTTCCTCGATGTCGGCATCGAGCAGTTTGAACGTTTACTCGCCTCCACCGTCACAGACCCGGATGACGAAACCGCTGGCAGCGACCTCGGCGAATTCGACAGGTCCCGACCAAGTTCGCCCGCGGCGTCCTCTGACCACTCGACTAGCAAGGAGGACTGAGGGCAGTCCATTTTTCAGTTAGGGGGAGTAGAGGCCGTCAGTCAAGCGTGTCGACGACCTTGGACGCCCCACCAATACCCACACGCACGAAATAAATCTATTGTTACTTGCATTTCGACAAACTCGCCTTGGGCGATCTTCATACCATCCACCACTCAGATTTTACCTTCACCAATCGTATAGGCCCTGACAAGATCGCCTGGGGCGACTTTGTTTCTTTCTGGTTTTCCCCTTTAGATTCACACAGGTTCAGACTTCAAGATGGGCTCCCATTCGGCAGGAGCAACGATACAGTAGGACTCGGCGTCCCGATTACGAGCGATGGAGTAGCCCAGAAGGTCACGTCGCAAGACCTCAGATAGTGGAAGGATGGGGAATGTGCTACCACATGCAGGCAGCTAACTACTCGAGTGATGACTAAGCAGCAGGGAAACTCCCGCAGATCACGTGCTCCATGGCAGTAGGGACCCCCTTGGTCCCTACTCCATCGTCCCCCCCTCAAACATGGCGACGCCCTCGTCGCCCACTAAAAGACCTCAACCCACAGACTTACGAACCCAGCCTAGACTCTCCAAAACCCTACTGAGCTCAACCAAACGTGGATCTTCATCCCAACTCAGAGGCAAAGGTGGCATAGCAGAACTGGAAGGCAGACTCGAAACCTGCATGACGGATGGCCGACCTGCACAAAGGCTAGCTGGATGATGGCAGGAAATCACTGGCCCAGAAGAGACTGCTGGTCGAGAAATGTGAGATCGGGGTAAACACGATTGACGTCGATGTGAGCGACGAGCTCGATGCTGCAAGGAACTAAATGGCCGAGTTGCAAAGTCAGAACGCAAGACTGAAAAATCCCGTGGTGCAGGTAAGCATGGTGACGATGCAATCACTATGGGGAGCGAGTCACAATCATCGGCCCATGAGAAGGATGCACGCGAGGTTGCGAGCGTGGGTTCAGGCAACGCGGGGCCGACATCCTTCAAGAACGACGCGACGGCCGCGTGGGGCTTCCCTGGTTCAAATCCGGGCGTCGGCGATGGCGTGTCGGTGTGTGCTGGTCTGATGAGTGTGCGAGGGGCTGGTGGGGGAGCGCAGTGGGCAGATGGTGGGGCGTGGGCTGCTGGGCATGCGCACGGGGCATGCGTGTCGTCCTCGCGGACTTCACCGCGGTGCTGCGGCTCGTCTGCGGTCGCGGATGGGCGTGTAGTGTTGCCAGGGAGTGCGGGTTCGTCGTGTGGTGTTTCCCTAGACGTGCGGGACACCGGAGGAACGGGGATGAGGACGTGGTGCTGCGGGGTGGTGTGCGTGGTCGTGGTGATCACGCCGTCCGTGCGGGCTTCAACGAGTCCGCTCGACTCGTTTGCGGTGGCGTTTGTGCATGTGTTGCTACCGACGTGCTCGGACACACGGCGCGGGGTCGCCGTTCGTGTGTGCGACGCATGGGGGGTGGTAATACGTACCGCGGGTGTGCCTCCACCGCGCGCGGTACTCGCGTCGCGCACGCCGTTCTTACACGGCCCTGGGCCTTCCTTCGACTCGTTTTCCGCGGCGCTGGTGCGTATGATACGTTGGGGCGGCGTATTCCAGTCGTGGGGGGTCGCGGGAGGTGTCTGGGACGTGGGCGAGGTCGTCCGGGGTTGCATCCGCGCGGACGCGCTGCTCGTGTCGTACGTGGTGTCGGCGGGCTCGTTCGCGGGGGTGCTCGGGCTCGTAGAGAGGTGGGACTGCGTGGGTACGTCGTGTCTGGTCGCAATGTGCGTGTGGGACGCGGGGAAGTCGATGGGAGGTGCGCGGTCCGTGGTTGGGGTGCGAATCTCGTGCGGTTCGCGTTCGGTTGCCGCGGGTCGGTCTGGCTCGCACGCGATCGCGAATGACGGCGCGGAGTTCCTGGGTGATGTAGGCGCGGTATTTGGGCTCGCGGATGCAATATGGGACGCGAAGGAGGCGATGGGGAGCGCAGGGTGGGTGTTCACGCTGCGGACTTCGCGTGATTCGCACTTGGTGGTCACAGGTGGTGCATCTGGCTCGCGGACGGTCGCGAATGTCGGTGTGGGGTGGCTGAGGGATGCGGGCTCATCGCCCGAGCTCGCGGAAGTGGTGCGTGTCGCGATAGACGAGGCACTGGGCGCGGAACACGCGTTGCTCGTATTCACCTCGTGCGGTTGCTGCATAGGCGCTGGCGTTGGGTTCCGCGAATCGCGTGCAGCGATGGTGTCTGCTAATGCGACGGTGGCGGCAAGTACGGCGGCGGGACTCGCGGTGGTGGGTAACGGGACTGCTGTGATGTCGCGAGTAGTCGTAGTAGGCGTAGGGGAAATGAAGGCGAAAGGTGGTGCTGTGGTCTGTAATGCAATTTGCGCGACTGTAGTGTCTACGAGGACATTGCTGGCGTCGACAGCGAAAATCGATGTTGGTGCGGCTGCATCGCGCGCAGGCTCGGCGATCGCGAGCTGAGGAAACGATGGGGCAAGCACGGGCTGGCTCACCTCGAGTTGGCCTGCCTGGTACCCATCTCTAAACCCACTGAATCGTCCCTCTCGATGACCTTCCCTGTGACCCTGCTCCAACCCTTTCTTCATACCTGCCTCCATACCCTCCAAAAATCCGACGCGCTGGCCCTCTTTAAGGCCAACCTCATGTCCTCGGTTCCGTGCATTCGTCTTGATTTCCCGGAGCAGTTTGGGTTCGATCTCCTGTAAAAATTGGGCTTGGGCAGGGGTGGGCAGTGTTTGGTCGCGGTCTGCCTGAGCAATATGCAGCATTTGTGTGCTAGGTGCGGAAGTGCTCGTCGAGCTGTAATCAACACTTGGATGCTCTATCCACATAGGAAGTTCGCTGGGATTGCTACTAGCAACTAACGCAGCCCGGGCTGCCTTCGCGCGTCGGTTCTTGCTGCCCATAACGGGTAATTCCGTATTTGGATGTCGAGCTCGAGAGTCGATGAACGAAATACGGTGTTGGGGCATGGAAAGGAGAGACGTGGACCCTGGAAAAGGCTAACGGCGGCGACGAGAGAGATGATATGCAAAAGACACGATAGAGATGCAAGAGAGGACACAACGCGCAGACTCGAAGACGAAACACGAGGCACGAGGACGCGAAAAACGGCACGAAAAGACTGGAAATCCGCAGGCACTATGCAACGCAACGCTAGTGGGCCGAATCCGCTCTCATCACCACGATGGAGTAGCCCAGAAGGTCACGTCGCAAGACCTCAGATAGTGGAAGGATGGGGAATGTGCTACCACATGCAGGCAGCTAACTACTCGAGTGATGACTAAGCAGCAGGGAAACTCCCACAGATCACGTGCTCCATGGCAGTAGGGACCCCCTTGGTCCCTACTCCAGCGACCTATAGTAAAAAGCCGGGCCTAAGGCCCGGGCAACACAAAACGTATGCGACAACTTCCACGACGACAAAACAAGATAGCAAATTTAAAAGGGGAGGGTCTTTCCCTCCCCGCGCAAAGCGACAGCCCCGCTCATCAGGAGTCAGCCGGCACGACTTCCTCTGACGCGGCCACCTCAGCGACAGGAGCCGCCGTCGGCTCCAACGGCTCACCAGGACCTTCGACCGAAGGAACGGGGGACTCCCTCGCGAGCGGGCGCGAAGACGGACCCGCGGTGGGACTCGCCGCGGCCTCCTCCTCTGCGTCGCTAGCAGCGTCCGCAGGCTCGTCCTTGGCGACCTTGCCCTCTTCATCCGCCTCCGCCGCGATATACTCGCCGCGCGTGCCCGTATAGAGGGCCGTGACGAGCCTCTCGACGGCGAGGATCTGGCCGTGGTTCGACATGCGTTGGAGGTACAAACCGACGAGCTGCCGCTCGGTCTCCGCGAGCAGGGTGCGGCGGAGCGACGAATCACGCGGAATGCACGCGTAGGGGTCGACGTAGTCCCAGGCCCCTGGACGGAAGCCGTCGGAGACCGGGAACGGAAGGCGAGATGCGAGCGCCTCGAACGGGGCTGTAGGACGGTCACCCGGTCAGCAAACGCGTAGCAACAGTGGGGTAGCGACTTACGGAGCGCGCCCGCGGAGTCTGGTATCCCCGGCAAGACCACGGGGGAGTCGGCCACCTGGTCGCGACCAGAAGAAGCCACGGCGGCGCGCGCGGCAACGGGATCCACGACGGGCGCACCCATCTGCGTCAGATGCGCGTTGAGGTCGACACAGGCGAGGCAGGAAGTGCGCTTCTCGCTGCACTCGCAGCATCGCTCGTGCTTCGCGCGCCCGACGTTCTTCGCAGGGAGGACCCGGCGGAGGCACTCCTTGCCCTCGTTGATGCACGCGGTGCACCACTGCTCGGGCAGGCACTACGCAAACAGAAAATTAGCATCGAGCACAGGTGGAGGAGATGGGTACTTACCGGACCCCACTTCTCATCAGGCTCCTTGGCCTTGGCCTTCCCTTTCCCCTCGTTCGCAGCGACGGCACCAGCCGGCCCCGTACGCGCCCTCTTCGCCGGCGGGGGCACTTCGACAATCTCGTCCCCCGCCTCCTCCTCCTCGACAGGTGCTACGGCCTTGCGCTTGGCCGCGCGAGTCGCGGCGGACACTGGAGCGTCCAGAGCCGGGTCTACGTCCCGCTCGGCGGACGCGTCTACGACACCGGTGGCAGTCAACAGGGCGGCGACTTCGAGGCGGTCTTGCTCACCGGTCTGCGAGCAGGGCGGCGACGGAGCCCTGGTGCGCGTGGAAGACGAGGCCTGCGGGGTCTCGTTGGTTGGCGCGGCCGCCCTTTTGCCCTTAGGGGGCCCTGTCTTGCACGTTGAAACGGGCGCGACCTGCGCGGGCCCCTTGCCCTTGGGTGTCGCGGCCGCGAGCGGGGTGTCGTCGTCGCTCTCCTCGAGCTCGTCGGTCTCCCGGTCCTCTGTCTCGGTCGGGTCTTCGGGGGCTCGAAGACGTCGAGCACCTTGGCACCCCACTTGCGGTCGGACTTCAGCTCGAGGCGGCTGAAGACTACACGGGCATCGGCGATCCCGCGACGGAAGAAATCGTTGTCGAGGTGGGTCGGTCGACCTCAAGAGAGGGCCCTGTCAGGAGTGGTGGTCAGCGGGGACGGAAGCAAAATGTGCGCCGGCGGACTCACCAAGCAACTGGCAACCTGGGTGATCCACTCTGCCCAGACATTGCCGGGGTCGCCTTCGCGCGGGTGGCCTGACCCGAAGAGGCGTTCGAGAGCCTGAATACCCTTGGGGCGGTTGTCGACGTACGCGCGAGCCATGGGAGATGAGGTGCTGAGGAGCGAGTCGCCTCGCAACTCAGTGTTCATAAGGACTCCGCGACAAGACGGAAGCGCCTGGCGAATTGCCTCCGGAGAAGCCCCCGCGTACAGGTAGCTTCGCGCAGAAGCCCGCGATGCGGGCACCCGGCCAAAACAGTTGTCGCTTCGGACTCAATCAGGATCTCAGGCCCCGATTGGCGCCCATTTGTCATTTCAGCCGCGTCTCGCGAACAGGAAGCCTATTCAACGACGGGCAAGTCCCACAGACAGCATAGTGCGCCTTGGCACCAGAATAGTTCAATTGAGCGGCGAGGCATGCTCGCCACCGGCGTACATCATACTATACTAATCTGCGGCCCCTCCCGCGACCCTGTCATGGGTGCCCTCCTCATCTGCTCGGTAGGGCGGAAGCCGCAGCAGCTCGGCCAAGTCGAGTGCCTCCGCCACTAGGCGGTGCATCGTCTCTAGCTCATGCGGATCCTCGCTCACCTCTCCCCCGGCGTCTTCCCACGGCAACTCCGGCGCGGAGACCGCTTGATGCAGCCTGGCGAACAACGGCTCCAGAGCCCGCTTGCAGGCCTCCGCATCTATGACGTCATACTGGTACTTGCGGCAGGTGATATCGATTTCCTCCAGGGCCACCGCGCGGCGCGTCTCCCACAGCTCGGACTCGGCCACGGACAGGCGGTCCGCGGCATCTACCTGATGGTGCTCCAGGGAATCGAGCCACTCACGCTTCAGCGACGGCATGAGGTACCAACCCCAGTCGAGCCAACGGCGGACTTTCCCGGACGCGCGGGCGGCCTCGGACAGGAAGTGGTCCGACATCTGCGTGATGTCATCCTGCAGACCCACGTCGATGGCGCCAGCGTAGCGCTGGTAGTCCTTCTGGAGTCCCGAGAATTAGCAGGTACGCAACAATGCCGCAAACGAGCTTGGACGTACTACGGCGACCATGAGGTCTCGACCCCAGATCTCGCGTTCCCGGATGACCGCGTCGCGCTTGGACAGCGTGGACACATCGAGCGGGGTCCACGAGCGCTCCGAAAGGAGCCAGGTCACTTTCTGGTGGAAGACTTGATCAAGGAAGGTGTTCATCGGGACAAGACTGCCGGGCGCGAAGATGGCTCGGAGTTGAGTGCCCTCCCGGGGCGTAGATGCCTTTTATAGGCTCGCTGCAGCACACCCGCCCAGGGCGCCGTCGCACAATCGGCTTCACGCATGTCCGCGCCCGAATCCCTCGTGGGGCTCCAGATTAGACTACGGAGAGTCTAAATTTTCAGTTAGGGGGAGAATGATGCGCCCTTTAGCGCGCCTTGCAACGGCATTGCCCACTCCCCGCCTCCTTGCCCATCCCGCTTCACTTCACCTCAGCCGCACCAAGTCCGCCCACCACGACGTTGCTCCCCGCACAGGACAAGCGCCCCCACGGGTTCGGGACCGACCGGGTCGGACTAAAGCCGGCGTCCCGTGGTCCGATGCACCGAACGGGCAGGAGATCAACCGGCCGGACGAGTCAGTGGCACAGGAACAGAAGCGCGCCCAGAGAATCAGCCGGCTCAATCAACGCGCCCTTGAACGCCCACACGCCCCCGGATCACGAGCGGCGCCCGCGACAGTGCGCTACTGACGTCATCCCAGCCATTCCAGCTCGACGTGCCCGCCGTTCCCGATGCACGCCCCGGGCGACGTTGTAAGGCGGCACCTTTGATTCGTTCGTACCACGCGCACGCCCTCTGCCCTGCACGGGCCGAGCCGCAACGACTCCACTCGCCAAGGGACCCGGAGCAGGCAGGATCAGGAAGGAATTGGAGATTGGGTCAGTCAGCGGGAGGTTGTCGTAGGGAGTCGCGCCGGGCCGCCAGAGGCGGCCTTGCCCATTTGTACCGTAGCTACTGACTTAGAGAATCAGAACGGAATCTGCCTTTTTCCCCTCAGAGCTCAGATCTCACAAAGCCCGCCGTTTGACGTTCTCACCCCAGTCTCTAAGCACGTCTCAGACGTAGCTCTTCTCACTTTCTCGTGTCGCTCATCATATTCGTCGTACTCGTCGCCGCCCCGTTATCTACAAGCCGTATCACCTAAGACCCGTGAGTCTTGTCGTACCGTCATCGTCCCTAGCAGAGCCATGTCAGAAGTCGCCCGCGCGCAGCAAGCTCGCCCTCCGCGGCCTTGCTCCCCTACCCGTAGTACGATCACCCGTCAGCTACACGTCTCGGCGCTCCCCTCTTGAGATACTTGGTCCCCTCGCACCCCCCGGTACTCTGTTGGTTTTGGTTTTGGCTGCCGCCTCCATTCCCAGGGTCCACACATCACCGGTTGACTATCATGACTGCGGTCGCGTTCGCAGAATCTGCCATATCAACACCCGCAGGTAAGTCTTTTGATTTAATGACCCTGCTGTTGAATAACTCGACGTCCTTGTCGTTGCATGTCCTAGTCCGAAGTCTCCCGACTGCGTCGCCATATTCTGGATCACTTTTCATTCGAAATTGCTCCGTGAATTCGACGACTTCATTCACAGTCTTCCAAGCCAAACGGCCAAGTCTTTTCTGTAACTCGCCACTGGTAAGTTTTCATCTATATGTGATGGATTTATATAAAGGTGTTCCTCCTATAGGCAGAAACTGGTAGAAATCCCCAGAAAACAAGACAATAATACCACCAAACCAAATGCTCGGTTTCTCCTTAGCATATCTTAGCGCGTGATCAATTTCCGACAGACACTGCAAGCTCAATAAAGATACCTCATCAATCAAAACAACATCTACGTTCTTCCACTGTGATCTAAGCTCTACCCGACTCCGTACTGATATATCTACATGATATCCATCTCCGTCATGTGTCCGCAAGACTCCTTGATCATCTTCCTGTTTCTTTCGTATCTTCAAAGACAGAGCTTTGTGACAAGTCATGCCATCTATCAAAACGGCAGCTGATCCCGTTGGTGCGAGGAGCCACAAGCGATGTCCACTTGCATATTCTTCCATCAGATCTCACAAAGTGAACACGGCATGACTTTTTCCAGTCCCACCTGGACCTGTCATCAATAGTCGTAGTGGTTCCGATGCCGACGTTACGCCATCATCGATTTGGTCTGCAATTGGTCTCTGTCTTTGTGCGTGCTCCTTTAGAAATGCAGTGGCAGCGATCTTGAAAGCTAACATTTGTTTTTCATTTAGTGTATGTGCTGCTGCGACGTGCTGGATAACGGCATCCGGGCCTTCGGATACCTCAATCTGCATTTCCTCTCCAACGCTCGTGTTTCCGATTCGATAAAGTCTAGTACGATCTTCACCTTGTGCTTCTGCTGATAATTCTCTGACCCCTAGGCGAGTCTCTGACGGTGGTTGATCGTTGTCATAGGCACCTTGCACATTGGTATTCAATAGATTTGTTCGCTGGGTCTCTATGGCTGATTCTTGAGCACGTATCTCCCATTCCCATGTACTAATTCGCTCTGACGGATAGTACTGCCTTCCTTCCTTCAGACCTTCAATCACAGTCATCAACCTGCGTCGTTCAATTGTTGACCGGTCGATCGAAAGCTCGACACTGTTTTGTTTCGCTTGTTTTTGGAGAAAACCCGAGTCAAATAACCTATTCAGTACATCAATTGCCCCTTTGTCTTTGGCTTTGATGTCTTCTGATATCTCATTGGTGTCATCCATGTCGGTATCGTCGTCAGTATCATTATCCCATTTGGCCATCGCCTGCCGCATCGTTTCCGACTCGGTAGATGCGGCCTCTCTCCGTCGTAGCTGTTCTGCGTCCCTGGCGTCTTCGCATTCATGAATCGCTTTCCAGTTCTCAATAATTTTTCGGTCCTTCTCTGTGAATTGGTATGTTTCTATGTCTTCTTCTGCCTCTTGCCCAGTATCTAACAGTCTGTTTGTTGCACTGAAAGGTTTGAAATGCACCAGAATGAACAGCGCGTATGTACTCGAATCACTCTCTCTCGGTATACTCATACCCACGACGCGAGGGATAACGCCTATTGAGTCAAGCGACGCAAGTTCATTAGCAGGACGACGCACGATTTTGTGAGTCTTTCTTAATCCGTGTGGAGCACGTAACGCGTAGTGGCCAACCTTTTTTGTCTTAGATTTCTTCTTCAAGTGAAACTGTGTTACGAAATCGAAGAAAGACAGTCCTTCTAATCGCTTGTCACGATGCACATAGTCATCGACCTGGTGGGTATCTATCAATTCACCTCCTTCTGTAACAGTGACTCTCACTTGATCTATTTCGAGGAAGCCATCGGGGAGTTGATCCTCATTATTCACAGGAATATTCTCATCATCGTCATCGTCTGATTCGGACTCATCTGAAGATGATTCGCCTTCGTCGTCCGACTCGTCCGCATTTTCTATATTTACATTTGATCTTTTAGACAATGTTTTCCTCACGTATCGCAGCAAGATCCCCGACATCATGGGAATAGTCTGATGGGACGAAATAGAGTCACCTTTGTTTCGGATGTAACGGACTGCCTGTTGTGCATGGATCTGCTGCTGTCGTTGGAATTGGGCCAGACATTTATGTAGGAGCATTCGAGCGCTGTCATGGTCCGTGCGCTGAGGATCGTCGGGCATTCTGAGGATGGCCTTGCACATCAAACTCAGCATTTGATTGGTATTCAGGTCCATCTTTGTGATATAGTCCGTTATGTAGAAAATGGCTGCTTTTGCGGCACGGCCAGACAAAATACATCGAATATCATGATTGTGACGACAAAAAACAAGAAGGTAGGGATTGTAATAATTGACTGTACCATCTCGACAAACGAATACAATAGATTTATTCTCTTCGTCGTAGTAAGATGCATCTATTACCTCGTGAGGGAACAAGAACCGGCACCGGCCTTCATTCCTATACTTATGACAGACTTGCCTGCAGGAATGTCTCTGTAATTTTTCACCACACATGCGCACTTCTGATACCATAACGTTATCCCAATCCTCCATCAGCTTTAGCGCTGTTTCTGACGAAAGGTTTGATGCCCACAGCGGAGGTGGCTGTGGAGGCCTCTCGGTAGCTGGTTCGAACTTATCCATGTCGAAACCCGGCATTTCGATCTCGGGCAGGTCATGCCTTATGATATCCTCAAAGAAAGCAAAGAACCTCTGCTTGAAATCATCATCCACTTCCATTCGCTTATGTATTTCCGATGGGTTCAAGCCGCCATCGAGCCAAATCAGAAAATGACCATGTAAGTTTCCTCGCTCGGTATACTCGGCAGTACCGTAGAAAGCATTCAAGTGCCCTAGCAGTCCTCCTCGTTCTGTTGATCGTCGCTTCTTGTAGTCCCATCCGAAGAGGTGTTGGAATATAAACCAGATCGACACGTCAAAAAAATCCGCGGCAGCAATCGGATCGTGGGCCAATCGCCTCGCCCTTTCAGGACCTAGTGCAAGGCATGGATAACGCTGTGCCAGATCTATCTTCTCATCGCCATACATAAGCTGGAAAATGGGGCTATGTTGGGCACACAGGTTGATAGTCAGGAACAGGTGCGGGATTCCGATATAACCTGTATAGCTTCTAATCTCGTTTCTAGCAAAAACTTTCGACTGTTCAGAGCCCGGGACACGAGCTGCGACAGTGTTAACTTCTCGGAGTAATGCCAATGCATCTGCCTCTTCCGGACTCATGGCCGTCAACGCAGTTTCATTCTTGAAGTGGTGAGCCATGTTTTCAATAGTCTCTCTCGGTAACTGAGTCAATTTTCGTGCAATTTCTTCAAAGCGTGGCCTTTTCACAGTGAAGTGAGTGAACAGATGACCCTTTCGACGCTGAATTATATTCAGCATCACGAATATAAATGAATGGTGGTATCTGAATTCCCTGTCGGCTATCTCGAACAGATATTCCGCCTGGGCCTGAAAACTTAAAGCGACTCGTCGATCACCGTGCTCAAACCCTCCGATTCCATACGGAAACAATGTTGGGTACATCCCAGGGAATAAAGAAGGATTGTTATACTCAGGTAAAGCATGGATTCCACGCTTGATCACAAGACCAGGCCCGTCGTCTTCTTGACCACTGGCTTTCTTCTTTGGAAGTAGGTTTCTCAAGCCGGCTGCTACCAGCGAACGACCAGATATAGTATCCCCAGCACCGTCGAATACACCTGTCTTTTCCAGGAAAACAGTGGCTGTATTACCCTCATCTGTCACACTCTTTGCCTCGGCACATGTGTTCTGGTCAGCAGCTCGTGCAAGTAGTTCTGCAGGATGCTCGGCTGGTCTGGCTGTCTCCTCCTTGAATAGAGACTCGGCCTCGCGCTCGTCAATATTAGCCTCTATCACTCAGTCTTCTATGCCTGGGAGGGAAGTATCATCACGGTACAGGTTCAGATTGGTTTCATCGAGTACGACGTCAGCGTACAAGGGATTATTCATCTTCAGCCATCGCAGGAACAGCCACACCTTTTGTTTTCTGACAAAGAATATCCTTCTCAGCTGTTCACTCGTAGGTTTCTTGGCACCTATGAATACTACAGACAGCATGCCGTTAACGTCTGCCGGTGCACACGGCAATACCTTCGCTGTTGACATGATGTTCATCTGGTGCGCACAAGTATTACCCTTGAATATCTTGTTATTGGTATTGTCGCTGACAGCATATAGACGTGTGACCATTGCGGTTGTGCGATACACGCAACATACCATTTCCTCTACCCATGAAATATCATTAAATTCGTCCGGTAGCCTGCCTCGGTACAGACCGTTCGCAAGAGAGAGTCTAGGGATCGAATTTCGCCCAAATGCCCTTCTACAAGGTGAACATATATCAACTACAAGGCCCAGACTGTCATCGTCTCTGTGGCGAACTCCTCGTCAGTCGATCAATAGATCTTTGAATATTTCAGGCAAATGTTCGCGTGACATTGGGTCTTTGCTCAAGACATCAGCAATGTTACCATAGGCCTTCAGTTGGTACCAAGGGAGTGTTCGAAACTCTTCGCTGTCTGCCTTTATGGTATGATATCTTTCTCCTATTTTTGTCCTACTGCAAACACAGCATACTAATGGGTTGACCCATTGCGTTGCCGCCATATAGTCATTGAGGCACTCCAAGACGACGTCTTTACCTACCATCCTAGGCCAAGAAGAACGGCGCTCATTCATTAGGACTACATTATTGCCGTCTTCCTCGGTGCGTTTGTCTTGGAGGGCACCGATCACCACTTCGCCGTATTCATACTGTAAAAGCAAGTCAGTAAGATCTTCCTTGGACGTCGCGTCATGTCTGATGTACTTAGGGTTCCAGCATAACATGTCCTGGACGAGGTCTTTCATATCCATGGCATCAAGCTCGCGGAATCTCCTGAATAGACTTCTGATTATGATCTCAGGGGGATCCAAAACTTCTAGGCTTCTCTCTCGACGCGAGGGGTGAATTTCAGCGATGACAGTATGTAATTCTCTCAATGTAAGTTGCTTCAGCGCATCTACTCCAGTCTCAAATGTCAAATAACCAAACAGTTTTCCAGACACCTGCTCGCTTGGGTCGGAACCATTAGATGTAATGCGACCCCTGCTTTCTGGGACTCGGAGCCTGCGGCATATATCATAGCCCATTATATTCGCGAACAGACTGGCCATGAGCGATCCTCTGGACCAGGTGATTGCCTGCATATCCGTATTATTCCGATTCTGAGCGACACAGACATTAATGAGTTCATGCAATCCCGCATCTTGCAATTCGGCAACCAAGTCTCTGAAATAGCAGACAATACCATGGATGCTCTCATTACGATCACGGCCACTCTGAACCGTGGCTATCTGGAGATCATTAACTGCACGGAACAATGTTGCACTCGGTAATGCCTCTAAGGATCGCATGTGGTGAGTCACCGAAAAGTAGAACCATGGCGGATTCTCGGCGTTCATAGTAGGATCACTTATCCCAGTACTCTCATCGGGCCCCGGTTCCTCAATCTCCATTTCAACATCAACGGGATTATGTTCCTCGGGTGCTATGTCCATCCCGGTAGTAAAAGAACACATTGAATTTCCATCGAGGGGGGCGGATCCGTCTGTCATGACAGACGTGAAGGAGGTATGTAATGATTCGTCTATACGACGTAAAATGACTGTCTTAATGACCAGATAATGTACGCTTCGTGGCGTGGTATTCCCTACGATCCAGGAGACCGAGGACTACCTAGACACACTTGCTGATCGACACCTTTTATCCAGACTTCATGTCCTCATGTCCCGCAGGTCCACTTGTCCCCATGTATCATCATGGGACACTATCATACACATCGATGCGATGTTTCAGGGCCGATATGCTCATCTACCATCGGCGAGTCGTACCTTGTTAGTCAATGACACGATCCTTGGGCTGACTTAGGTGAAAATATGTCGTGTCTTGCATACACCGGAACCACTCGGATCCTGGAGCCATACATCTTTCAGTGATAACGTGCTCCAGGTATCTGGTCGCCTCGGTTCCTGTGATCACATGGAATGTAGTCAATGTTTTCCGCTTACCCACGCTCCTCGGACCATCAGATAGTGCACACATGCCATAGCCACACCAGAGAAGATGCCCACATGCGCATCCACGACAGCTAGAACAAACCAAAAAAAAAATGGATGCAATCTCGATCCCACACATCTTCTTTAGATCTTTGCATTCTCAATCTTCGAACGCGGCTGTTTCTGATACTCGGCGCAATTATCTGGCATCGTATACCCTCCCCTGGATCCCACGACATCTTCCACCACAATTTCAATCTCGCCATGTGCTATCCTGTCCAACCTACAGGATCTACGTAGCCCTCGTATAACGACATTGAGCAGTTCGCTTCTACTTCAGTGATTGATGCGACACTTTTACACTAGAATTACGATGATGCATTGCAAGGCGAGAAACTGCATATGGGGTTCTTCCTGGAGGTGGAACGACGCTATTTCATCAGCATGGTAGACCCTCTAGTGTCCGTCTTCGATTCCCCCAAAGATGAAGTCCGCACCCTTTCCCAAAAAATCACCTGATCTCGACTGGCGTTACCCGCATCTGCGCCTCCCCATCACTTCCGGCAGTTCACATTCGCTAGCTCTGCGATTCCAAGTCGTGCGATCCCCAGGTTACTTGCTACACTCCACCAACAAGCCTCGTGACACCCCATTTTTCCTAAATAGCCCTGCGTCGACTCAGGCGCGGTCACCGTGCAGCTTCAGCTCGCAGGGAATATATCGCGTCGTCAATGTTCCTTTGGACCACAGCTTTCGACACCTTCTATTGATCCTCCAGTTCATTTTTAGCGACAGCATCCAACTTGCTCTCGGCGACAATGTTGACGGTGACCATGATGAACTCCATTTTAGTTTCGCCGTCCAAAAAGGTGTCATTATCTACTCAGATGAGTACAAACCCGGTTGTATCGCATACGGAACTACATGGAGAAGAATCGGTCGGGGCCCATTACCGGTAGATCATGGCTTGACTGCACTCAGTGGCACGTTCTGCGAACAGGAGCGAAAGTTCTATCGAGCTTGGGGATACGAGATGGAGAGCGAAGTCACCTTGCGCGACGTGTGGCCGGACGGCGGTGACGTGACACGTGGGATTGTATATGTACGCGATATTTTGTCTCGGTGGGGAATATGTTACTCACTCACTCGCACGCTTTTGTTCTCAGGAGGATAAAGACATTACAATCAATATCACGCTCAACGTGCAACCATTGTCTCCGGACGCAACTGTCTCGAGCTGCGTGTTTGTCTATCGCGCCCACGGGGACATGGTAGTCCGTCTACCCCCTTGCATAAGTTTACCGGACATTCCATGCAACAAGTTTGAGGGTCCGGTTTCCCGACACCTACCGGACTCGACTTATCCATCGTCATTGGAAACGACCTTGTTCCACATGTCTTTCATACGTACCATTTTATCGGAAGAGGTGAGTATCCTGCTATGAACCGTGTCTACTTATTATTGACTCACCGTGTTCTAAGACACATGTCCGCGATGAGACTCGGGATTTTCCCACATTAGAGACGACACATTTAAACAAGCCAGACGCATTCCAGAACTATCTCCGCTCAGTCAACGGACATCTTCATCTTCGCCAGTTCTTCCTAAATTCGCCATCTGCATCGTCGACAAGTCAATGCATTATGGAACCAGGTCATGAACTCGTCGACTTAAAGGTGAGTGTTCTCAATCGAGACTCAAACTGGATGCTGATTGTGAGCCGAAAAGACATCGAAACAAATAGTCTTCGCCTGCTAACAGAGAACTCCCATCCACGTCTCCCGATTCTAAAAGGCATGTACCATCGAATATTTATGAGCTCCTTACTTTCTAACTGCCATACACACAGGCATACATTCGTCTATTGTACCTTTTTTTTGGAATGTATGAGGTACCGCGGCAGTGCAAGGCCAGCGTTGTATCGAACCATGCAGTAGACAGCGCATAGGTTCAAAATAGACCGACTTGAGTTGCTGTAGCCATCTCCTCTTCCCTCCCCCCCCAAAATCTTTTCCTCCTTCGTCATGTTTGAAGGTGAACAGCCTCTAAATCCAATATGGTCACATGACCTGTATCATATTCAAGCGGAGTTGTCCAATAACACGCAGAGTTGTCCCAGCACTCCAGTGATACGATTCATTCTGATTAGCACATGCGGGTTCCAGCATCTACAGCACGTAGAGGATTCTTTAATAAGTTTCTTGTGATGACCAAGCAAACCCCGAACCACCCACGCAAAATGGAAAATCTAATGCTAAAATTGCATCGGTCAATCCCAGGACGTTCGCTTCCGATGGCAACTGACTCGATATAGCCATTTTCGTATATCTTTCTATAAGTAGTAGGATGCATCATGCCGAGATGCTTATCTGAGCCAAATTTTGCCCGAGAGTTTGGCCATTCCTTGTGCTTCTGTGCGCCTTTCTGTCGGGTAGTACTTGTTATACTCAGTGCTTGTATCTTATCAAACACAGTACAAGCGAGCATACCATCTCCGCGTATCAACCACTTGCTGACCTATCTTACGATAAACAGCTCACCATAACTACGCACCATAGCCCGCTTGTCCTATACATCCATCCTCATGGAGCAGAGTCTTATTCTTCCGGACTTAGATGTCAGTCTGACTTCTCGTGAGTCTATCTTCTGTAATATCAACCTTGGATATATTGAACACATGAATTTTCAAGGCGATGGGCGACCCTTTACTGCAGGACTTTGCTCTGCAAATCCCAGGCCCAACACACACTATCTTCAAATTCCATGCATAATAATGACCAATCTACAAGGTCCATAGATTGCGACAGTGCCTATGCCATCCCGCATCGCAGTTGGAATGTTGATACAACCATTTGCGCACCAGGAGGATGTGGTGGTACGCGGTCAGGTAGTCAGTATCACGGGACATGGAGAATTATGGGAATGCTGCAGAATTCAGAAGGAAGGAGAAATGCAGATCAATGAGGAGCGAGAAATGGAGTTGCTTGTTGTATATGATACTTGACCGGCTGACTGTGCAATGCTATCCACATGTTTTGTGATGCATTAGCTGCATTCCACAGTTGCAATACATCTCATCTCAAGACATCACAGATGCAAAGTTTCAACATATCAAGAAGTATCCTGACCAACTGATCACATTAGAAAATACATTTTATTTTCAGATGAGAATGGTTGCAACTCATTGTCTTGGATGTGTTGCAGGCCATGCGATGAGTCTTGCCTTATGGCGTGTGAATCCTCGCTTGGATTGTCGGCTCAAAGTATAAAACCTACAAGGACACGTCGACTCGACTTGTGGGTCACCGTCATCATGCTTGGGCTCTGCCTTCCCCTCAAATGGACTCCAGCCTCCAAGATTGCGTCAGGCATACCTAGCCTCACATTCAATCATGGACCAGCAGAGATTATGGTCCACCACAGGTAATTATCTCCCTCGATTGTCATGCTGATTTGAATTCTAACTTCTACATTTTCTTTTTCCTTATAGTGTTTCTGTTTCCATAAGCGGTACAACATGCTCTTCTGTGCCCATCACCATCTCTTCAGTTACCAATCTCTTGGATGATCCATGTGAGGTCCCACCTCCCTACTCTCCACCATCGCTCGTAGAATTTGATGATGACATGGACAACACCAACGAGTTCGTCTTCCCATCTTCTTACCAAAGGGTCACAGCATACGCCAATCCACCGTCATTTGTGGAACCATGGTTCATCGTCAAGCATCCCATATCCCTGATCCACATCGGTTCCTTGTTGCAGATGTCTCTGAGCAGCGTCATGGTGGCTCGTGTTCGTATTGCACAGATTCTCCGACTGGGAGCAACATGGGTTCATTATCTGGCCATACGTGAGGACTGGGAAGGTGATGAGGAGAGGAAGATGGAGGTCGTTGTACCACGAATATGGAGCATTGTGAGTCTACGTACCAAGTTTGCCGCGTTAATGGGTAGGATCCCATCCACTGACATCATCGATCCATTCGACCCTGCCAGCGACAATCAAGTGGAGGCGCATCCACTCGACAATCTTCCACCCCAATATGATGCTGCCAGCGAGCATGAGAGAATGCGATATCGACGATGGGAACGGAGGTTGAGAATCTTGGTTGGGACTGGTATTTACATCATTGGGAGACAGTGATGGACCTGCACGTCTCTCTATTCATCTCCCTCGTTCATATCTATCCATCTTAGCTCAATCGTACTGCCATCACTCCTTTTTTGTTCAACAATACAGTCAGTCACCATGCTCATGCCTTACCTGTATGTCATACATTGAGTTGAACAAATTTCAAAAGACCTCTTGTGCGACATGCATATGCAGTTGAATATCCAAGTTCATCTTATAGTAATCATCCCATAAGTCGCTTTATTTTTGACGATCAACACAACAGTAATCAACCCAAGCCCAATGGTCCAAGAACACTTGCTACCTAGTCAATGTTCACAGCTTCCCATCGCATCGTAGATTCCTCGTACTGAACATGCTCATCGTACAATAGATCTGTGTTGTCCACGTCCAAATAGCATGTAAGGTATACAAAAGCTTTGTTGTGTTGCATGATCGCCTTCACTCAACACGATATCACCCAGGATAATGTCAAGGAAGCTGATATGAGTGTCGTACGTATCAGTCTGATATGGGAGCCGACAATCAAACACCCAAACGGCAATGAGACACGACAAGAGCCATAATAATGATTTACAACACACCTTCACATTATGTCCCTGCGAGGTGTAAAGCGACACGAGCGGTCTCATACCCGCGGCGAGGGGCAAAACTGGCAAGGACACCGGTGATCCACATGAGAAAGGTTGAAGAGATGAAGAGATGAACTCTCACCATCCTTGCTTGATATCCCGGAGTATCGGGACTGGACAACAATCGCATGGTAAAAGGCATCCAGCCACATCAGCTCAAAATCTGACATACGACACAGTGTACCATCACCGGGATCACCGTATTGGTCGCATACCATCCAAGGAAACAAAGAAACCAAACCCGTATGGGTTCGTCAGACCCTACAGGAGTCAGATAATTCCAGCGGTCACTCAGGTTATCACTCAAGTGCAAGTCCATTGGTACACAGGATAGACTGCACGTCTTCGTCGTTGCATCTATATAATCTACCAAAAGATCTAAATAAGGAGTTGATTAACGCGAGGGTTGCGACATTGGTGCATATAAGTACATACTATGGTTATCAACCAACCGTACCCGAACTTCAGCGTAGCGCTGAGTAAACATGTCTTGACCATCGACAGAGACATTACTGGCAGGATTGCTGAGGGCCATCGGCATGAGAACGCGACGTACCCTTCAAATGAGAGTTCTAAATCATCCGCACAGTGCCTATACAAAACTCTGAGCACCACGTGGTTCGGCTCAATACGGCACGTAAGAAATGACAGAATTACTTGTCGTATGTTATGTACGGACATATCGGGGTGATCAGCAAGGCAATGAGATGATCCGTTGTAACTCACCAATAAATGCAAGTCATGCAGCACAGGTGTACGATGCGCACGAACAAGAGGGCTAGGCCAACAAATGATTAGCACGATGAAGTCAGTAGGAAGCAAGATAGGTTCGATGCAAACCGCTCACGTAATTCACGTGTGGAGTGTTAGTATGAGACTAGGAAGCGAAAGAACAGATGTGGGTGCACTCAGTTCGGGCAAACACTAGCTGGTATGCGCGGGATAGCTCGGGTAGTCACTAAGAAAAACGGGATTTGTCGGGCGACAAAGAATTCTGCTGACTAAGCGTTACTTGTGACGATGCGCACGTGACTACCAGCCAAAAAAAACGGACACAACCCATTCGAGAGAATGGGAACGGACATCTTGAAAGCGCCTGGCAGCTGCCTCGATGCCCGTAGTTGAGGGCTCCACGCACTGCCATGGTGTACATATCGTCCTGGCAAGAATACCAGGAAGCCGCTGAGGCGCTCTATACAAAGTCTCCGAACAAGGTGCCGTGATCCTGCTATCGGAGTATTACATGACTGACGTGCGTGTCTGTGGGCGAATAGACGCGATATTGTGTGAAGTGGAAATCATCAGAGGCCAAACTAGTCCTCAAGATCACAGATGACACGACAGTGCGTGTTCTGGCTGCTTTGTTGCGCTCGTACTGACGATCTCTGGTGCGACCGATGATCTTGATCAGTGTCTCAAATTCAAAACCCACTCCTCCATCTTTCTCAACCGATTCGAGGCTCTGAATCTCTCGCTAATGCAAAAGATGATGAATGCAAGACCGCCGCCCGCGCCGAGCCCGACACCGCGCACTGCTACTGCTTCGCCTGCTCCTGGAGCAGCTGCAAAGGCAGAAACGCTGGTATCGCGGTGCCTGCGTCCAGCGTTGCTCCGACACCAGGTGGGCCTGCCGGGGGAGGGGTGAAGAAGAAGAAGCCGAAGAAGAAAAAGTAGATCGTTGTTAGGATTAGTGCGCAGAAATGCGAAGGGCGTTTCCAACAGTTCGCAAGGGTGACAGGTGCAGCCTCGCGAGCTCGTATACAAAATGTTCTTTTGAAATGCATTATAGCTTTAGGATCTGGATATCATATCCGCTAAGTACTGAGTCCTTCGGGTCTCTTTGAATTCTGATCCTTGTCCCCCTTTCTCAAACATCTAGCATCGGTGTGCGTGGCACGGGCAGATGGTGAAATGATTCCCTTGCGTGTCGTGGCCAGAATTCACCAGAATTCATTTTCTTGTACCAAACATCTTCATGATTGATCCGTTGTTTGAAACACGACCAGCACCAACTCGTTGAAGCATAATGCATTGGCGGCCAGTCAGTATCAGAATGTCAGGCTGCGTAAACCGGCCGTTCATATATCGATGCTTCAGCTGAAACGTGGATACGGAGGTAAGTAAGAACCTTTCTCATTAAAACGCTCATCGCCTCTTCCTTCCGACTATACACACTCTCTTTATCACATTTACACCACGGTTGCTGGCAACCAACACTATCATGTCTCTCACCACGCGTTTCCTCGCAATGCCACTCGTTCAAACTTTCAATCCTTACTGCCGTCTGGTATGGCTTATGCTGGAGCTCATCATGCTTGCAACTGTCGGTGCCTTCGCTGTTTTCAAGTCCGCGCTTTATGCAGAGGGCTGGTTCGCAGCCGCTAAAGGTCAGCATCATTGTCCTTAAACACCCGCTCCCGGATCGATGATCATATGCATCGAATGAATTGTAGCCGTCTTCTACTACCTGAACTCGCTGCTTCCCCCGCTCTTCGGGTGGGCTGTCATCTCTGCCCCCGAGATCGTCGTTGCCATCCCCGATATCATCGTCACCAAGGACGACGACAAGCAGCCCGATCCCCCCAGCCCTCCCCCTCCCTACTCCTCCGTCGTCCCCGTCCAGCCGGTGCAACCCGCAGACAAGAACGACAAGGCCATCTCCAAGCCCCCCACCCCCAGAGCCGCCCCCTCCCCACCCCTCCCTCGGTGCCACCGCCCTGGAAAGGCTACTCCATGATCCCAGTCAAGCACTACAAGGACGGCAAATGGTCCGTCTACGAGGCGAAATACTGGAACGGCGCGCCGCTGTGCCGCCTGCCGACCGTGACCCCGCCGAAGGAGGGCCCGCGCCGCGTGATGCAGCCGCGCGCGGAGGTCGTGCGCCTCAAGCCCGGCGGCTTCCGCTTCCTCCCCAACCCCGACCTCCTCGCGCCGCCCCGCGCGCCGTCGGCGGGCGCGTCCTCCCCGCGCGGCTCGTCAAGGTCGTCCCCGCCATCCGCTGCTTCGCGCCGGCGGTGGGGGACGTCGCGAGGCCGGTGAGGATCCCGGCGATGCAGATCCGCTATGTGAATCTGCATGTGCCGAGGGTGAATGACCATTCGAGGCTTAAACACGAGGATGAGGTGTTTTGGTTCCCGAAGCTGGGGCGGTACTTCCCGCGTGAGCCTCAGGCTTGGGAGAGGCGAACCTCGACGCGATGCCTGGTGCTTTCCGGCTGCGCAAGGCGGTGTTCTGAGCGGGGGTGGTGGAGGTGAGGTTGCGGACGTCGGGGCTCAATATTCGAAAACCAAAGTACAAGTTAGGTTGGGAGCGGGAGAGAGGTAATGTGGATGGTATGTTTTCTTGAGCTGGTTCTCGAGACCTTTTTTTTTTCGCAGCTTCCTCGGGGGACGCCCCGAATCGCGGATTTTCTGGCTTGCATCTGGACTTCAACTTCAACCTCAAACTTCACACCAAGCGCCTTGGACATTGTCTTTTTATAGTTCTTGGATCTTTGGCCCTTTCTCTGGACTCTCTGGCGATGTTTCCTAGGTTCTCTGGCTGCTCTGGCTTGTGGACGTCTCGTTCCGCTCTGATCTAGGTACGTATGCATCTTCCTCTCCTCTTTTTCATGTTTTCTTCCCTTCTAGGTTGCCGTGGATCGCAGTGCGTTTCCTTTCCTATATCTCCCTCTTGTAGACTTCCGTCCACTGCTTTCGCTTTTTCCTGTACCGGTCTTAAGAAACAGACCGCTTTCGATGTACTACCCGTTGGTTTTGTGGGCCTTAAGAAGTAGGCCTTGTCTTTGTACGGGTTGGCTCGGTTTACATTCGTCGTAGATACTTAGCTTCTTCTCGTGTCTTTGGTTCGGGTGGGACGGTCATCGGGTTGGCTTGGGTTTGGGATGGGGTGGTCGGACGGGAATGCTGTGGGCGACAGAGAGTACCCCAGGCTCGGGTGGGTGGGTGGGCCGTGAGTCTTTCATTCTTTGATCTACCACACCGAGCTCATCCTCCATTTATTTTCCAGCTACGGGCGCTATAAAATTTCTTGGGATCGAGAGGACTCCGGGCTCGGGTGGGTGGGTGGGCCGTAAGTCCTTCAATGTTTTGACTCACCACGTCATTGCTCAACTTCCGTTTGTTTACAGCTAGCGGTGCTACAAAATTTCTGCGATGGGAGGTCGGGAAGATATATCAAGGCGCGTGGACATGTTGGATTCAATCTTATTCATTTCTCTTGTTATGGCCCCCTTCGCTAACGTCGCTTGACCTAGCTTTGCTACAGATCACACATATGTCCTCCCCGCACCAAGCCTTGATCTGGGAGAAGATGTGGCGATCTGACTACTTCGTCTTTCGCTGGTTTCCTTGCTTCATGCCATGTTCTGACCTTTTTATTCCTATAGCGTGCGCTCAACGCGCCGCCCACTGTGCATTCTTTCCAGGCCTTTTTGAGGTTGGGGCTCTGTCTCCGTCGCGTTTTGAAGGCTGCGCTGTTTGTTTATATCATGTCCATTTTCGATTCTCGCGTATATCTGGTTCTATGTTGCGTGGTATTCGGAATAATTTCGGGCTCGATTCTGGGTAATCTTATGTGATTCTAGAGTGAAATAATACACGTCATAAGAGCAAAAGAACTGCTTTTGTAGTCCTCTTTTGAAAATCGGGGGAAATGGGGAATATATTTCACGTCACGTGCCGAGGAATATGGGCGCGTTGCCGTCGCCGTGTCCTGCAGCGAGCACGCAAGTTCTGCTCTTGACCACCTTGAAGGCATCTTTTCTCAACCGTCATATGCGCCCCAACTCCCATCAATCATGACTGGGACTTCGGGCTACTCAATAGCCCGTCTGTTGTTCCTCGGACTCGTCTTCCACCTCGTCTACATCGGCACCGTCTTCGACTGCTACTTCACGAGTCCAGTGGTCCATGGCATGCGCCCTTATAAAGTCTCCCACGCGCCAGCGAAGCGTCTGGTGCTGATCGTAGGTGTGCATGAACGGAGCTTTACTTGTGTTGCGCGTAAGGTTGACTGAATGACTGCATACAGGCGACGGCTTGCGCGCCGACTTTGTGTTCAGCGCGAATGCGACTGCGATTGTCCCACAGGCGCCTGAACGCGTCGCGCCGTATCTCCGAGAGGTAGTAGAGTCTAGGGGCGCGTATGGGATATCGCATACTAGGGTGCCGACGGAGAGCAGGCCGGGGCACGTTGCTATCATTGGTGTGTGGATCTTCCCAGAGTTTCGGATGTTCAGATGTTGAAAGTCCTTCAGCTGGAATGTACGAGGATGTATCTGCTGTAACAAAGGTCTATTCGTTGATATTTCTGGTCGGATGTGATTGCACTGAACTCTGAGAGCAGGGATGGAAGACCAATCCGGTGCGCGTCGACCGCTCTATTTCTGGGCCTGTCTTCTGAAGCAGCGATAAACATAGGTGGAATTTGATTCCGTATTTAACCAATCCAGCCATACCTTCAGCTTTGGGTCACCGGATATATTACCCATGTTCGCAAGAGGTGCTACCCAGGAAAGGTCAAGACGTGGTGCTATGAAGATGAGGATGAGGATTTCACTAAAGGTAAATCCCAACTTTTCATTTCCTGTCAGCGATTTTGAACCCTGAGGCAGATGCGACCGCGTTGGATATATGGGTCTTGGACCAGCTGCAGGTTCTGCTGAAGAACGCTACGTCGGATGATACCTTGAACTCTCAACTTCGCGAAGACGGAGTCGTATTCTTCTTACATCTTTTGGGTTTGGATACCACTGGACACTCATATAGACCGCATTCGAAGGTATTTCGGAAAAGAATCACGTCCTGCTGGAATAGTGCGAGCTTACGCGGAAGTTAGGAATATATGCATAATATCGAAGTCGTGGACGGCATTGTGCGCGACGCGGAGAAGCTACTATTAGATTTTTACGGTGACTCAGAGACAAGCTACATCTTTACCGCTGATCACGGCATGTCGAAAATCGGGAACCATGGCGACGGCGGTATGTCCTCTTCAACCCAGCAGTTGCAATGCTTATTTCAGACCGAATACAGATCCCGACAGCACTCGCACACCACTAATAGCGTGGGGTGCGGGCATCCGTGGTCCTCAACCAGCCCCTTCGCCGGAAATTGATGAGTACTCTGCACCCTGGGAGCTGTCGCACCTTGTGCGGCGCGATGTTGAGCAAGCAGACATCGCCGCGCTGATGTCGACGCTCCTTGGCATGCCTTGGCCTGTCAATTCTGTAGGCGTGCTGCCTGACATCAATGCAACGCAATCTGGATACCTCGAGACGAGCGAGGGTGAGAAAGGCGTTGCGAGAGCCGGACTCACGAACGCACAGGTATTCTTCGCTTCTTGTTTTCTAGCAGAGCGATTGTTCATTATTGGTTTAGGTGCTTTTAGAGCATTACCGGGTAAAGGAAAGTGGTCCTTTCCATCATTTTCTATCTTCAACTATCAACTTACTGCTTGCTTGTATTGTCACGAAGAGCTTAAGCGACAGCATGCCTTGAGATACAAACCATTTAACGGCATCGATCATTCCACAGAGTTCCCAGGCTGGTCCGATATATCTCAAATTGAAAAGTTGATCCACGAGAGCCATTACCGAGAGGCTCGAGCGACGACCTACGAACTCGTGCAGACGACTTTACAGGGTCTGCGATATCTGGAAACGTATGACAGGACTTTTATCCGTATGATGGTCAGCGTCGCGTACACCGGCTGGATCGCTTATAGCACTGCGTTTATTCTCGCCCCAGTCGCGTCCTCACAACGCGTATCTGGCCTTACGATCATCGCAGCCTCGATTGTCATCGTCTTCTGGTCGCTTTTCGCCATCGAGAAGGCACCATGGACCTTCTACGTCTACATCGTATTTCCCGTGTACTTCTGGCGGGGCGCTGCCTCTCGAATCTGGGATCCCCTTATGGCGCTGGCGACGACAGGCCGGTTATCCTATGGCGGGAGGAAAGAGGTGTTCACTATGGCCGGTGGAGCTGCGTTGACGGTGGCTGCATTGCAATGCATGGTTGTGCGTTCCATCTCTTCACATATAACTCCAGATTGCTACCTTATTGACCATCGGACTTACGCAGCTCGGGTACACGCACCGTACGTTATGGAGCGTGGGCTTTAGCATCATCGGCGTCTTGTGGCCCTTGACGTCATGGCCTTCAACTCTTTTGCAGCAAAGACCGGGTTTACTTGTTGCGTGGGCGATGTCTTGTCTCATCAGTGCGATTTTCCCGTTGTTGAGGGTAGATCCTGACGAGGGCCTTGTGACAATGTGAGTCCGCCAGTCCTTGCAGGTACATTTCTGTTTGCCTCTAACACATACCTTCGCGATGTGACCTACAGACTTGGTGGAGGATCATGCATGCTCATAGCTGGTGTGCTTGGCATCTCTGTGTTCGTACGTGGCAAGGGGAAGTCGAACGAAGCTCTGAGGCAGATGTTCGGCATCCAGGTGAGAGGAGATGGTTTCGAGGCACTCAGAATCTGATGCATTCCCTGGCTCCAGCTTGTTTTCATAGGAACAAGCATGGCTATCACGGCGAGCTCCGTCGCCAGTCTCCAAGCAAAGCTGGGTCTTCCCATCTTCAACCAGCTCGCTGGCTGGCTTGTGCTCGGTAAGCCTCTTCATTCGCATATCCCCCATTCTTATCAAATATTCCCCAACAGTGGCCGCCTCCATATACCCATTTCTCCAATCAGTGACGCATCCCGATCCCCTGAGACGAAACTGCTAACGTACTTCCTCATTTTGTCCGTGCTTCGTCATCCTATCCATCCGCGCCGAAGGTCTGTTCTACCTCTCATACTGCACAACATTGTACATCTGGATCCGCGTCGAAGAGGCCGTGCGCTCCAGCCATGTGCAGTTGAATGGAGAAGTTGCGAAGGCTAATGGGGATGCGAAGAAGGCTGGTGGCGCGGACCTTGTTGATGGGCTGGAATCGATTTCGCTTGAGAGTAAATGATGTGCGGGTTGCGCTGTTTTTCCTGTTTTTCGTGCAGGTTGGGTTTTTTGGAACGGGAAAGTGGGTGAAATTCAGTTGTCTCTTGGTGTGGTTTCTCTGACGGTATATCTCGTCTTGCAGTGTCGCGTCGATATCGTGAGTCTTGCAATTCTCTGCAGTTTCAGACGTTGACATCTTCTTGCAGGTCATTCTACCTGGAGCCCGTATACCGCCTAGTCCCCATATTCAACCCTTTCCTAATGGCGTCTCTTCTAGTAAGTCTCATTGACTTTTTGACTGTACCGCTTGCTTATCGAGCAACGTAGATTTTCAAAATCATAGCGCCATACGTTCAGCTCTCAGCATGCTTCGCCCTGCTCAACAAACGGCTCGGCATGCCCCCGTTCGCGCTCTTCCTTGTCGCGCTGGCGCTGACAGATGGTACGCATGCACGCGGCTCGTCCACTCCATCCATTCACGCGTCTGACGAATGGCCCAGGCATGACGATGACGTTCTTCTTCAACGTCACGGACACAGGTAATACATCATGCTTGCGGACTTGTTGACGGTTGGCTGACGCATCGCGAAGGGTCGTGGCTGCAGATCGGCCAGTCGATCTCGCACTTCTGCATCACGTCGCTGCTGCTCGTGTTTTCGGCGGGCATATCAGCGGCGGGCGAGCATCTCATGCGCGACCAGCGTGCGGGCGCGGGGGAAGGTGGATTGAGGTGGATTAAGGCATGCTGATTTATTGACATGAGTCCGAGTGCGTTCGTTCATTTTCATTTTCAATTTTGAATCATGCTACGATGGCTCATCGATCCGGATATGTTGTAGACAAGAAGTAAAGACATCGCTATTCTGTGTGTACAGATGGAGATAATCGCGAAGTCGAGATCCGTGACGCTTGTATACCAATCGCGTCGATCGAGGAGAGATTGCATCGACATCGACGCCTGCGCGGCTTCGGCGAGCCTATCGCAGGATGTGCATGGTTCCGGGTCGTGATGGGCAATTGACAAGCCTAGCATGCGTGTACGCGTGTAAGTGCTGCCAAATCATGACTGATTGAGGCATGATACGTGAAGTTTGAAGAGGGATCGTGTGGTCTTCGTTGGGCCTTCGTGACGTTTGTTGGTCCCAGAAGGTCCCAGACCGTCGTGTGATGATCCGGACCTGGCTATGGAACGTGTTGTATTTGGAGTGCATGAGTTCATCTGCGTCGTGTTGACGCTGATCAATCAACACAGCATGTCAGCACAGAAATAGAGCTTGTGTACACTGTTGTTAGACCAGCGAAGAGAGGGTTTTCAACAAGCTTTCGACATCAAGAAGAGCCGTTCAGATTAGTATCTCGTCTGTAAATCTTCTGCGAGTACTATTGTTTCACATCGGGGGCGGCGCTTATAGAGAATTTCAATAGAATTGCCGATCAACGAGCGCTTATGGGAACCGGGGGCCGGTGTCCGGGGGACAATTGAACTGGTCTTCGGATGGTCTCTCGAAACAGCCGTTTCAGACGAAAAGACCCCCCTTCAAACATTTTTATTGTCCTTTACCACCGTCCTCCATGGGCTCATCGAAGAGGCATCAGCGAAGCTTGAAAGCTCCGCCACAAAGTGAGTACGTCGCAGCCGGTCTCGAGCGTGGTGCTGATCAAGCGTGGGGTCGGCGTGCAGTGCGACGCACGACGAGGTCGAGCAAGGGCAGGGTGAGTCCCGTTAGTTCCGTACCACCGTTTTCTTATCTGACAATTGTACTATGTCCTTTATATCGTGTGGAATCGCATCGTGATGGCCCGTGCTGCCGTTGCTGCCCTTTGTGACCGTCGGGCGTGACGCGGACACAGCTCCTCAGCGATCCCACCGAGAACACGCAGCAGCTCACGAGCCAGCTCCGCCAGCTGGGGCTCTACGCTGCGGACACGCTCGGGGATGGGAACTGCCTTTTCAGAGCCCTGTCGGACCAGTTGTACGGGACGGAGGGCTATCATCTGCAATTGCGCAGGGATATCTGCGACTGGATAGAGAAGCACAAGACACGATATGAGCCGTTCGTCGAGGATGAACGCGGGCTCGATGTGCATCTACAGCTCATGCGGCAACCTGGTGAGTTTTGCATCATGGCGTTCCATGTTCGACGAACATTTTGGTCCTCGTGCCATCGCCGCATTCGGCTTTGTTGTCCTGGGCTACGAGCTTGTTTTCGGCTGTGGGACTGTCACTGCGTTCTCGTGGTTGGACCATAATTGGTGGACATAAAAGTCAAAAGAGTCTATGACAGGAGTGCCACAGCTGAATATCTCACAATGAATCTAGTCTGCAGACACGCTGCTTACATGCGGGACTCGGTTCCTGGCATTCCTGGAAAGTAATCAGCGTGTCCCCAGAAAGAATCCATTCTGAGCCGATCTTAGCCTGCCGGAGATATGGTGGCGTCCAATTAGCAATTGGCTTGCGAGTTATGATCTGCAGCGTCCCCGGCCTCTGTCCGATTGTTTTCCATCAAAGGCTATTTTGTTTCCGCTTTTTCAATCTCCGTTCTTCTCCTTCGTTCTTCCTATCTATGGCATCTTTTTCAGTGTACTCAAATTCCTCTCATCTACAGCGACATATGGCGGTCACCTAGAATTATCCGCCTTCGCACATATGGCACGCCGAGACGTGAAAGTGATCCAACCTGGCCTGGTCTACGTTATCGAATGGGCATCCGGCTGGGACCCAGCACCTCCCGATGTTGACGCATCCACGCCTTCGTCGTCATCACCCCCAACTCCAGACGAGGCGCTCGACGATCGATTACGTCGCCCGACCAGACGCGAGCGCAAACGGGCGGAGAAAGACAAGCTTCCTCCTCCGCCATCAGCCGATGACAGCGACGACGAATCTACCGGCACAGTCTACGTTGCGTGCGTGGGGTCCTCGTTTCACTTCCGTGGACAGTACTAATTTTGATGACGTCATCAGCTATCACGATTGGGAACACTTCTCGTCCATCCGCAATTTGCGAGGCCCACATGCCGGCCCCCGAAAGCGCGAGAAACCTAGTCTCAAACGTGAACGACCTCCCACTGCCCCCTTCCAAACCGAAATCAACCTCGAAATCGAAGCCCCCATCCAAAGCGTCCTCGCGCGCCGCGTCCAAACCCCTCTCAGCCATCCGATCCCGCCCGGACCTCGAACCGGCACTATCCGCCCCACCGACTCCCTCCCAGATCCCCCTCCCGCCCTCGCGCTCCATCTCGCCCGCGCCGCGCTTGGCCTCCCAAGCCTGGCCCTCAACTCCGCATCACCATCACCATCCGCGCCCTCCGCCGATGCGCTCCCACGCATGCGCGACCAGCGCTCGCCAAAGCGGACCTTCGATGAATCGAGCGGCTCCTCGGAGGCAACCACGTCCGAGAGCGCGCACAAGCGCAGCAAACACGCCGACGCCGACGGTGACGTCGACATGACCGCCGACGCGCTCACGGACTTGGACACCGACGACGACGACGACGACGATGAAGATGAGGGCGCGGGCGACCCGGACGAGGACACGCCCGCGCTCTCGGAGAGCGCCAGCACCGCGTCGTCGACGTCCTCGCCGTCGCCGCCGCCCGCCGAGCGCCCGCTCACGCGCCGCCAGCGCAAGGCGCTCGGGCTGCCGAAGCCGCGGCCCGCGCTCGCGGGGCAGCGCAGCGCGGGCAAGATCGTGATCCGGGCGGGCGCTTCCGCCGCGGCGCGGTGCGGAAGCAGGAGGAGCTGCGCGAGGAGTGGACGCGGAACGGCGTCGGGCGCATGGACGTGAGGGGGTTTAGGGAGCTGAGGATCTAGCGCCTGCTGTTCCGCCCGCATACCCTCACGACAGGCTGGCGCATCATTTTGCTCGCTCTTGCCCCGCCTCGCTTCGTGGACATGGATCTAGCATCGTATTTATTGGACCAGCACGCATTGCTCACGACTTCACGATCTCGTTGTATCATCATCCATCACCCGCCGCGACACCACCGCATACCCGCGCTCCTCGTCACGCCCCCGTACACGGACATACCCGCATGTGTCGATAGAGAGCACACCACTAGCAGCTACTTACAGTTATCGCAACCGGTTTGGCGACGTACATCTCATTGCACGGCATCTTGTGTATACATAATTCAATTTGCAATTTTGTTCTGTCTGTTTTGGGTGGTGTGTGGATCGAGTTTTGCGGTCTGATGCATGGGCTCTTTGGGTGAGCTATCATAGAAGGCGAGCTAGACTGGTGGCCGCGCGTTCCGATCTTGTATTTGGACGTCGGAAAATCTGATTATGAGGTTATGAGCAAGTAAGGATCATCCTGACCAGGAGGCACGTTGTGCGCTTGAATTCAAGGAAACAAGCAGTTAGAGATATACGAACCAGAGCTCGAGAAGATAAGCAGAGCATACAGGGAAGACAAACCGGAATGCAGCATTCACAGAATTGCAAGTTAACGCGGCGATAGCATTGAAAAGAACGCTCATGCGCAGTGCCGAATGCCCGCATCTGCGGAAATATTCTGAGAATCATCGGTGGCGTAAGAGAAGGGGCGGACTGACCTTGAATAGACACGATGACAGCCATGGCCGGACATCCTACTGAAGAGCCATGGTCAAGTCGCGAACAGACAGGTTAAGGCATTGATGTGAGGGTAAATACATATCTGTATGACCAGACGTTTGCATGGGTTCGATGTCCATAATTATCGAAAATGTTAGCACTCCAGAAACAGATTGATAGGACTTATCTGTCCTTCCTGAGAGTTCGTTCAGCGTAACCATGTTTCGCCGCGTAACTGAAAGAAAAATAGAAATGAGCATGGTGTGGCAGGTAAAAATGTTGAAAAACTCACAGGCCACCCACCCACCCGCACCTGGTATCCTCTCTAGTCCCCGCAAACTATCCATTCAATCTCGCTCCAGCCTATCTCTATACCAAATCCTCTTCTTCTCGACTCGTACCAATGGTGGCTATGAAAAACCGCTAAGTATCTCTAACGAAACTAATCCGAGACAGCCCATACAAAAACAAGGCCTACTTCTTAAGGCCATACAAAACCAATGGGCGATACATAGAAACGGTCTGTTTCTTGAAACCGTTACAGGAAAATAGCGGCAGGGGAAGACGAAAAGCATACATGATCCACATCCTAGAAAGAGAGATAATGACGAGGAAAGTAGAAACGCACCGTTATCTAGAAGCATCCTAGGAGATTGAAAATCCGTAGGCCAGAGAGTCCAGAAACCCAGAAAGTCGCCAGAGACAGAAAACCAGAGCCAGAGAGCCAGAGAACAGCCAGAGCAAGGGAGCGTCCTCCCACAGTCACAAGAATCTGAGGCCAGGCCAAAGGAGAAATCCGAGGTCTTGAAGGTTTGAAGACAAGCCAGAGCAGCCAGGAATCCTGTAAAAGAAAGACCGAGAACCAGCTCGGGTCAACACCTCCCAACACTCGCATCACCTGCGTCGCCGCCTTGTACTTGGATTTTCGAATGTTGCTCCCTTGACGTCCGCTGCCCTTCCCATCCGCGGCCTCCACCTGTCCTACCCGCCGCGCGCTCAGAACGGCGCCTCGTACCATGCCTGGTTAGCACCATACATCACGGGCTCCTCATACTCCTCCAAATCCATCATCGCCATGTCCTCGGATACCACCGCAGGCTCGAGCGCATACTCACCCTCTGGACTGGAGAAGTAAAAGTCCTGATCAAATGGCCGCAGCCGCCCATGTCCATTCAGCTTCGGCACGTCGAGGAAATCGTACAGCACCTGTGGCGGAAGCCGCACCGGCCGCGCAGCCTCCTTGGGACCCTGCAGGGTCAGCCCCGGGCGCACGCGCACGAGGTGGTCCGGGACGACGCGGCCGCCGCGGTCGAGCGCGGGCGGCGCGAGGCCGCTCGGCGAGGGCGGGTAACGGAAGCCGTCGACGACGACCCACTCGCGCTGCGGCTGCGCGACGGTGCCTTCCGCGGGCGGGATCACCGCTGGCTCCGCGGGGAGCGGCGCGCCGTTCCAGAACTTGGCCTCGTGGACCGCGCCGTGCGCGTCTGGACCTCGACGACGGTGAAGACGCCACCCCAGTCGGGGCCCGCGCGGTCAGGTGGGGGCGGAGGAATGGGGTGGCGGGAGGCTTCGTATGGAGGTGCAGCGGGCCGCTTATCGGAAGCACCGGTGGGCGGCCGCGAGGTGGGGATCCAACCCATGGGACTCAGCCTGTCGCTGGCCTCGTCGATCTCGTCTATGGGTTCTTGCAGCTCCTGATGGGCTGCGAACTCGGCATAGGCCGGAGGAGCGTCCTCGCCCTCTTCATCCGAAAGAACGATGGTGGGGATGGGACCGACGGGCCTGGATGACCACCCGATGAGGGGATACGGGAGCAGCGACTTCAAGAACGCCAGCATGGCTGAACATGATTTGCATTGTCAATGAGCGAGATGTGGGAAAATAAGTTCATGACGGAGATGCGCACCTTCGACCGCTGCGGTCCAGCCGCGGATGGAGAGCGTGGCTTTGAAGAGCAGCAGAGTGCCGAATGCAAGGGCGACAGCGAGCCTGAACATCAAGTCTACCAGACGGAAGTTTGCTGGGACCCGGCGAGCCTGTTCGACAGGCATGGCGAGCGCCGTAAGAATGAAGGAAAGCATGATGGTTGCCAGCAACCGTGGATATAACGATCACAGATAACGGACGACAAGCGCTGCTCGTTTGTAGTAGACACTCGTTTCTTTGGTTTCGACCAGTAGTCGTACTTCTATGGCTGTGCAGCCTGAATGTTGAACTGTATCAGCGATTTCGTTCAAACTTATTGCGAACTGACCGCGTGAATGCAAAACTGAAAACCAATGGTCATATTCATAATCCTGGACAGTAATCAATCGAATGGTGAGACAGAAAAATTATTGACGTTGGTCAAATGAAATAGATCTTCAGGATACTAGTCTGAGATGGCATGACGGTAGCGACACGACGGCCGCGGCGGGATGTCACCAGAGTATCTGCGAGGCCGCTACAGATTGATCGATATTTATCGAAGTCTTCCTCGACATTCCTTCGAAATGACACGAAATGGTCCAAGATGAACACTTACGAGAGAGGACGGGGTGATCCAGTCGGGGACATACCAGACGGCACCATCTTCAATAAATCTCAATGAGACTGAGTCCTGGAGCCCAACGTGCCAACTCGGAAAACCGCAAGTATTAATAGTCTGACAAGTATACAGCATTACAAATACAGTTTTACAAGTATGATGACGAGATGAGGAGAGGAAAAAAGAATGGTACAGAAATGTTGGATGCAGCGTTAATATACAATGAGGAGGATGTGAAAAAATTATACAATGAAATATCAGTCCCGAGCGTGCAGCTCCGAGTGTAGATTCGTTTACAGTGCAGCAGTTGAGTGAGATCCGTGGAGATTCCTTTTGGGTGGGCATGCGCGGAGTCCGTGCTTAGCCGGCCTGGTAGATCGCAGGCCCGGCGACGATATGCGGCTCCAACTGGGACAGGTTGTACGGCGTCACGTAAATCGCGGCGTCGGTCAAGGCAACGAAGCTAGCGTACACAAAGTCAGCAGTCGATCGAGTGCGCAGCGCAAGGAGGAGGAAGGATGGGACGACGATTAGGGGATGGTGACGTACACAGTCTCATTGACGAGCGGCGCAGTTAGATTGAGCGGCAGAGACAAATTGCCGGTCGGCGCTGACACGTTGGTGAGCGGCGCAGAAAGGTTGCTAAAGACCAAGGCTTCCGGCTGGATGGCCGAACCGTTCGTGCCGGTCACGTTGTTCAGGGACGTATACGTGATGTTCACATCCGAGATCCACGCCACAAACTGTATTGCGTCAGAAGGGGCCAGGGATCGGGGAACTTAGACCGTGTGCGAACGTACCTGCGGCGTGCTGGCGTTCGAGGTCGTGTTGAACGAGTTGTTGAAACCAATTGACTGGCCAGGTGCAGCCCAGCTCAGGTTCAGCTCGCGGCCGGGGAAGGACACGCTGACCTATTCGCGGAAATCGACGGTCAGACGCGTTGTCCAGCGGAAGATCGGGCCAGAAAGGATCGTTCTACGTGACAACATGAAACAAAGTCAAGTCAGACAAGAGAGAAGAGCATACCAGGATTGTGAGAGGCGGGAACACAGTCCAGTTGACAGGCGGATTCTCCGAGGGGCAGGTCGTAATGAAGGGTGCAATCAACGACCAATGCATGCTTTGCGTGATACTGGGCACGAAATAGTACTGCGCGACGCAAACTTAGCAGCAAAATCGGGAATCTCGCAGCCGGGAGAAACGTACTGGCATAGGGAAGAGGCCTTCCATCTGACGGAATGCCATCTGTTGCCGAGCCTCGACGAGGAGGGCGCTCAGGACGTATGAGGCACTGGCCTGCGAATCGAGGTGGTTGATCCAACCCGCCGTTCCCGACTCGCCAATACGAGTGATCTAATTCAGAAAATTAGCAAAATATAAATCGAAAATGAGGCAGCGCAGACCGACCTTCTGAGCGAAATCCACGAACGTGCGGACATCTGTGAAATTAGGGAAAGTATAGTTGCATGGCTGGGTGATGTTAGTGGCGTTCGCTGACGGGCAGAGTCAGAAAACATGTCCTCAGCTGCAGGACGAGACTTACGGGACAATAGACCCTGCACCAACTGTACATGCGCAGCCTGCTGCTCAACCATAAACTGAACCAAGAACACATCCGCCTCGGTCAAATTGGCCTGCGTGAAATCGCTCGTGTTGAATTGCGCCAGCCCGAGCTGGAACAGATTGAGTTCCAGCAATGACTGGTGCAGATCCAGCTGGATGCTCTGGATGTCGTAGTCGGACACCGGCTGGAAGACAGGTGTCACATTGAGACCGATGCCGCCCGGAGGAGCCGGAACACGGGTGGCGGTGGGTAGGATTGTCGGGCTCAACGATCCAGTGGGCAGCGTTGTAGTCACATTGGGGGAGACCGTGGGGGAGATCGAGGTCGTATTCGGTGGGGGACACCGAGGTCGTATTCGGACGTGGTGGGAACGACGCCTGTGGTGTTTGTGGCAGGCGCAGATGTCGGCGAGGTTGTTCCGGTTTCGGTGGTCGTTACGCTAGTAGGCGACTCTGTGACAGAAGGACTGCTGGTGGTCTCGGGCGAGGTGGTGGGTGTTACGGTGGGCGACGTTGTTTCCTGACGACGTATGGGACCTGGCCCTGCGGCCGTCACCAGAGACAGACAGGCAAATAAACTCAGGATTCCCTCGAGACGCATGATGGTAGGTAGACTTCTAGGAGGTGAGGGTGGTCTGTCGCAGGCGAAGGTCAGCTCGTATTTGAGGAGTAGAAAATCCAGCGCCGGAGGCCGGGACTGAACTTACCATATTCTATGATCCGACGAAATGACGTGGGCGAAGACGCGGGGCCGGCGTCGTGTTAATTCAACGCGGGTTTGTTAGGGACATCGGAGAAATCTAGGCGGCAGTGACGAATGTTTAGTGGAAAAGCCGACCGAATAGCTGGCTCGTAACTGAATATCGTATGAGAGGAGCGGATATCATAGAAAGTGTCGAAATGGTCGGACACAGCCTCCAATTCGACACTACGCAGGTGCCTGCCGAAAAGCTGCAGATCATTATCGAGAATAAACTAGATGATTGACGGGATATCTGAACGAATGTTGTATTAGAACTTCAATGCAGGAGAAAGGCAAACATGTTCGACTTACAGGAGAGGTAGATCTGGGTCTGCTTCCGCGGGAAGGAATGTCTCAGACCCATCGAAAAATGAGGATCTACGAGAGCACCACGCCTTGACTCCAACTCCGCAGCGCTTCGACTTGGCGCCTCTTGGATTTTACAACAATCGCTCAGGCGTAGTCACAGAAAGAATAAAGACAAGCAGCCCGATGACAGCGAAGGGTTGACTGAGCGCGGTGGTGGAGCTAGCATTGCCACGGCGCAGTTTGGTGCCATGCTACGTCGTGACAACTCCTGCGCAAATGCTGGATGCAACAAGCCGGTCGGACTCTACCGCACCTTGCGATTACGCGTTTTTGTCACGAAAAAGACGGCGCTCTGTGAATAAAGATTGCAATCAATTGAGCACCCATGCAAAGAGTGATTTAGGAGATCAAAACCGGCATGTCCGCCGCCGAAGGGCTACTGTCTCCTGTGTGGAGTCAAGAATAAAACACTGTATCACTGGCAGTGAATGGGCCTCCGCACGAGAACCTGCTGTACTTGACTAGGAGCATAGGACATGAAAGGAGTGTTCAGCCCACGATGACCATGTTCGCGGTGTCCAGACTAAAGATAACACATATAGTCGATCTTATTGTGACAAAGCCAAACAAAGGCATCGGTGAGATGGCCGAGCGTCTAAGGCGTCAGACTGGGCGCCTTTTTTAGTGCGGATCGGGCGGTTCTCCCAGTTCGTGCCAAAAAAAAAAAAGGCGTGTCTGTCGGTCCCCCGGCCGGCCGCATTCCCACCCCCGTCGCGTGTGTCCCATTTCATCGGCGAAAAGGTGAGAACACTAGATGGGACTATAAGGGATTATAAGGACAAAAAGCTCACCGTCCGACGAGGATTACGTAGTTTGACATCGGGCATTATAATCATACAATGTGGATTGCCAATGTTCACAATCCTTCCCAAGGGCCGGCATCCTGACCATCCTTCTCAAGGGTCATCGTGGCGGTCAGGCTTGCCGGTCGACATTGTATGACTCTACTGCCTTGCAACCTACTGCCGACTCGTATAAAAGCTTGCCATATGGCCGGAAAACCATATCTTTGATTTTATTCTTTTCTCGGTTTGTAGCGGTATTCAGTATTAAAACATAACGAGAAAATCAGACAGAATATTCAAGATATGTAGGACATGTGTATTCGGAAAAAAAAACGGCACCCATTACACTTGATACTGACTATCTACCGAATGGAGAAAAGTATGCTTACTGATTGGCCTCAGTCACAAGGCTGTATCGTATCGGTCATCGTCATCTGTGCATCGCGGCAAGACCGACCTGTCATCATACAGTATGAGACCAGATGCGGAGCTGCGGCTCATCAGCGCATCAGCGCTCAGCGCTGACATAGGCGAACATGCCGTTAGCCACGACGGGACCCCAGCGATGCGATGAGTCCAACAAGGAAATCCCTAGGCAACAGTCATAGAGTTCAATGCATAGCTTGAGGGAGTCAGCGCAGCCAGGCCTGACAATTAGCAATGCCGGCGTAGCTTCCGGCGGTGAGGTCGCAACAGAAATGGATCCACATTACCACTTAAAGGCGCAGGCGACACAGGCTTATACGGCGGCAAAACATGCCGGTATGCAAGAAGAGAACTGACCTAGGATGCGGGAGATTAGAGGCGAGTGCGGGCAGATGGCGACATTGGTTGCGGATGGCAGTGATGGGAGGGAAGATACGCAGTTGGGGGAAGCATGGGCTCGGCGGCCTGCTGTTTTAACTGTGCGAGGAATTTAGGGCAGGTGCTATGTCACCTTAAATATCTGACGTCGTCAAAACCACTACGTACTTAGACTGACGAGCGAGATGCCGTCGGCGAGAGCACTGGGCGCTGGAGAACGGGGAGCAGGCGACCGCGTCCGAAGGCGTCGCAAGCCTTCTGGGTGTCCTGTAAGCGCTTGGATGCACTTGGATGTCAGAAGAATGCTGATAGAAACTCACCTTCAAGCTGTAGAATTGGCTAGGTGAGAGCAGACTGTTAATATCTTGGTAAACCTCGATATCGCCATGGGTTGCGCTGGTATACCCTTGTAAGGGTTTGTATACTGAGGCCGTGACGGCGACGCGTGACAAACTTCACCAGGGAGTGCCGTTTCATCACGCTTTCGCCGATGCTTCCGTCCCGCCCATCGTCCCCTGCCGTTCGCATTTCGATCACCCCAGCTCTCTCCACCGTCCTTCTTCTCTCCTCCCACCATCATGGACCTCACCCGCACTGCCGTCATGTCTCACTAAGAACGCAAGCGACACTGGATCGCCGAAGATTCAGGACATCGCAAGACCGCCACTACCAACTTCAAGGATGTCGTTCACGTGGCCCACATTCAAGCGAGCATGAAGGAGAGCACGAAGGGGGTGCCTGATGTCTGCGCGATGTCAACCTGGAATTCAACTCTGTATGTTCACTTCAGGAACCTCGGAACCTCAAAAGGCTCGTATTTCAGGCGGTATGATATCTTATGTTATGCATCCTGGTAGATAGCTCTAGCTCTCTGTGATCTAGTTCCGGCTCAGTTGAGCATTGGTCTCTATATATTGTCCTGCCGATCCTGCTCTCGAACGCGACAGGACGCGTCGCGTCGCGTCGCGATTGCGACACGGTCACATGGTTTCCGCAAAAGGTAACCGATCTTTGATGCGCGAGACGATGGTCGAGCCAATTGTGTTCTGGAACACATCTTCTCGTGATGCCTCCAGTCCGCTCCACCTCTGCAGGAAAGGCGGAGGACACTGAATAGACGATATGTTGATAGTGGAATCTCGCCTTTTCTATCAAAGTGTCTGGAGGTGAGTCTATTCGTCCAAACTGAGGCGGCGGATGCTGAAGGAGCGCGTCCTCCGTCTGGTCCGGTTTTCAGTATTGTTTCGCTAGCAACCAGAATGGCCCATGCATAAGACAATAGAGATAACCCCCGGTGCACCCGGGTGTTGATTTTCGTGAAAGAGATCCCAGGTCACAAAGCGTTGGGCCCCCGCCTTTCATTTCCCGTCGCCGAGCATGTCAGCCGTTGCCGTTCGCAGTCCACTGCTCCCGCCCTCGTCCCAGCGCTAGCTGAAAGGCCTTTCTCCCGTTTCGCTTTTCCAAACTGGGAACAAGGGAATGAGACGGCCTGTTAGGCTTATAACTGAGCGCAAGGGCACTATTCACCTCCAACAGTGACTCGCTTCTCTACGTCAGTGACGCCCTGCTGAACTTCCTCTTCCCCGATCTGCCCTACAAACTATCAACCATCGAATTCGTCGAGGAGAAATGCGCCTACCTCTCAATCTCTTCGGCTTCCATGGCGCGGACAATAGATCCGCACCATTGTCTTCAGCTGCGTTTGCAGCTGTCCCATTCCCGGCCCAAGCGGGCCCGAGCTCAGTCTTGTTGTCCAACACCCCGCAAGCTCAGTCATATGACGCCTACAATTCGAGTTTCTCCCCAGCCGGCGACCATGTCGACTTCTACCCCAGCCCATTCGACAATGGTATGGGCGATCTGGGACTGAACTGGAACGACAGCCTTCTGGCCGAATTAACTGGCAACACAAGTCAGACGGCATCGCTTGAGAACACTTACCTCGCTACTCCCGGCCTTGGACACTCCACGCCTGCCTTGCCAGATCCAACTGAGCTGGTGCCATCATACTACTCATCAAAGCCCTTGCTCCCCGACGCCACCATCAACGAAGTCGAATTCGGATTCGACACCTATCTTTCTGTCAGTGCTTTCGCCTTGTTAAACATAGTCGATACTTACCAGTTTTTCCAGGAATCCACAAACCCTGGCTTCCTCTCTGACAGACGCGCCTGGGCCAGCCCCGCGCCAGAAGACATTCCTGCTCCAGAGGAGATCCCCGAAGAGACAACATGTCCAGATGACTGCTTCGACGTTACCAACCTTCCACTCGCGCTCCCAGAGTCGTCGCAAGGCCCGCCGCTCCGGCAGACATCCTACGACACATCTCCGACGACGGCATCTTACGACAATAGCCTCTTTGAGCAATGCCTCGCGCTGTACTCGCCGGCTGCCACGTCCGTGGACGCCTGCTCTCCAAGCTGGTCAGCGGAGGCGAAGTTCAGCTGCCGTCTACTGGTGACCTCCTGGAATGGCTGTGCCCTGCGACCGCTGGCCCGTCTTCCGAGCCTGTCGCGAGCTCGAGCTCGAAGAGGCGACTCGAGGATGATGACGACGTCGCTCAACCGATGCGACGAAGAGGATCAAGGAAGAAGGGTTGTATCAAGGCCTTCTGCTGCCGCCACGTCCTGAAGAGCCGTCGAAGAGGAAGCATGAAGACGACGACGAGAGCATCGACGAGCCGTTGATGAAGAAGAGGAGAGAAGAGAAGCGTCCGGCACATAGTGCTGAGACACCAGCGCGAAGGGACTCTACGGAGGCCCTTCGCCACCACATAACTAGATTTGCGGGCCCCAGTCGTGGAGATTCTCCACGCCCGAGGACCGCATCAAATTCTCTGTCAGTGAGGTCGAAGGGCCGGAGGAGGAACACTCCGGCTCGTCATCCCAGACCGAACAGACCGAGGATTTAACCCCCGCATCCAGCGAGCCGATCCGGTGCACGCGTGCAGGATGCACCAAGACCTTCGGGCGCAATGCGGAGCGCGACCGCCACATCCGCTCGGTGCACGTCAAGGCGAAGCTCCCGTGTCCTGAGCCCGCCTGCACGTCACGCCTGAGCCGCGCCGACGCGCTCAGCCGGCACTTGAAGAGCCACCACCAGTACGCGCCGGCGCACGCGCTGCAGAAGGCGAAGGCGATCGAGGCGGAGGTGATGGCCGCGATTGGGTGGGCGAACGAGTGAGGAGAGCGACTGAGTGTTGCTCATCCTTTTATACTTCGCCGCGCATCGATGCAGAAGGCGTGATGCCGTGCTCCTTTGGCGAGGAGTACAAGGACGCGCGCTCGAGATGGTATGCGTTGTACTTTACCTGTGCAGGCTTTGTTCCAGAACGAGCAGGCCCGGTCCTGCGCACGCCCCGGCGACGAGCACCAACGATTCCTTTGCTCGTCTTTGTTGTTTATGCCTCCTTTTCTCCTTTGAATCCTTTCTGTTTACCTTTACTTCGCCGCCTAGACAACGGACGATCAGTAGTGTTTCGTTTGTACCATTCTCCTTGTATTTGAGTCGAAACGACCTGTACTATCGATGTGTTAATTAGTGTCAATGATGATTCAAGATAGAGCACGCACCAAAGAGCCTGGGATTGAGTCTAGCTGAAAGCTGGTTAAGTTCACGAGGACGAGAAAATAGCCGCCAAATACACTGGCACCTACAAAGTCCAACTGAGAGATAAGATTAGATCAAGATCGAACATCCCCGCCAGTCGACCAACGTCTCTGTCCCATATCTCATCAACCTTCCACTAACGATGGCCACGTTAGAGTCCAGTCTGTTACAGTGTTTAGGATGTACAGCACAGCTGAACTCGACATCAACAGCGCTGGCTTACACAGCGACTTATCACTGCTTTGACGCTCTATGATAAGTCTCTCATCCGAGTCACGAACAACCGCCAGCGACGCACGCCTGGCTTTCTTGAGCAGACCATCTGGCGGTATGTCCTATGTCTTCCGGCGATATTATTGCTCTCTGGCGCTCCTTGAAATCTCAGTCTAAATCTCTGTTTATTCATTCTAGCTGACACTCTTGATCCAGAGAGAACGATAGTCACTCGAGTGGTTCGGCATTAATGATGGAGTTAATCCGTATCTCCCCGATGATATTGTCCATTGCTCGTGCACCACTATTATTGAACTACCGCGACGGACGGTGCATACCCTCGCGAGTCATCGTTCGCCAACGAGCGCCTTGAGTTTGGGCGCGGAAGTTATAAAATGGTGCAGAAAAGAGGCCGGATCATAAAAAGGCCACCCAGTCTCTCATTCTACTTGGTTCTATTTCTCGCTAGAGCATCAGCATGTCGAGCATGCAGAGTACCCAGTCGAAGCACCTCTACATCCTCTGGGCGCGCGATCTCGCCGACGCGGAATGCTGGAGTCGCCGCCAGGCCGCGTCGCCCGAGCATCTCGACAACGTCAACAAAAACTGGGAACCAGGCTTCATGAGTACGTGTGCTGTGTGTTCACAACGTACCAATCTTCATGTTTGTCGCGCCTTCGCAGGAGTGGCCGGCGTGACAGTACCACCCGAGTACGAGCACCTGCCGTTCCAGCAGAAGCAGTGGAACGGCTCCTGTGCTCATCCTCTGTGCCGAGAGCCTGGATGTCGCGTGGGGGGTTGTGAAGGGCGACGCGTTCTACAGACACAATGTGGTGAGTGCGAGATGCCGTTGGGCGGTGCTTGGCTGAATGCTGATACTGCGATTAGTGGGATAAGGACTCGATCGTCCTCATGCCTTTCCTGCCTGTGACGCCGATACCGGATCATGCGCCGCTCGTTCTGCCTGGGCAGCAATAAGGCTACTTCGCACCACGACTTGGAACGAGGCAGGCATGCGGCAACAGAAGGATGGAGCCATGGACGAGTGCTGTAAGTAGTGCGTTTCCGGGGCTATGTATCATTGAATTGATGCAAGAACGCAATCAACGCCGAGGCTGTGATGATAATCTGACATCAATCGACGAGTTCTTCCCGAAAAGTCCCCGTGTAGAGCGGCGACTTCAACAAAGGCAGAGCACACAGAGTGTCCGTACACCGAAAGCTGGTATGTAGTAGTCAACATGTGTTAGTGAAGTCGTACCTCGCTGTCTAGGGCATGAACGGCCTGACGCGTCGAGCCAGGCAGCAGCATGTTGCGCAGCACATAGTACATGCTGGATAGCTGAGCTTCTACGCAGAGTGAATTGGAACGTGCGTGATGGAGAAAGGGCCTCGAGCACGATGCAAGTCCATCATACGTACGTTCACCTGTTCTCGAAAGATACGTATCGCATTCCAGACCCGAATTCTGCTAGATTCTGCCCAGATATAGCATATCACATACATATAAGTAAGAGGTTCTCACAATGACAGTCGCAAGCGCGGATCAGCATGTGAAGGGAGATAGGAGCAGAACCATGTATATAAGCACGTCAACCTGGTATCCAACTGCAAGCATCCTTTTGACTCCTGCTACCACTCACCCTACATTCAACATGCATCTCCGCTCCCTGGTAATCGTGGCTGCGGCATCTATTCTTCCTACCGTCATGGGCGGACCGATTGCTTACGGCCTTTGCCAGACAGGTGCGGTATCCATGAACCCAACCCAATCAACACGGACGTTGAGCTGATATGAGAGGCGCGCCATAACAGGCTGTAACACCATGGCCGTAGCTGTCTTCGTGCGCACGTCGTATGCTGCCAATCACAGCGCGCACGAAGACAGCTGTCTTCGTGCGCACGCCTTAAACGATGTATAGCGTGCGCACGAAGACACCCGTCCTCGCGCGCATAGTTGGACAAGTAACAAGACATGATCGCTCACCTCGAGCAGACCCTCCTTCACAAATGACAGTTGGGTGTGCATGTCCCTAAGGACTGTCATCGTCGGGATCGGGATCTTGAAGGTGTTGTCCCATAGGTACTGCTTCTCGCCATCCTCCAGCAAAGGCCACGGAAGCATGAACAGCATCACCTTCGTCGCAATGCCATCGCGGATCTTCTTCAGGTCCTTCTTTGTCATGCCAGGCACCAGTCGTGAGTTCTCCTCATGCTTGTTCTCCGACCAGGAATCCGCGAGCAATTTGATGAGGCCGAGGACGTAGTCTTCCCAAGCCTCGTCGTAGTCCTTGTTCTCCCCGTGGCGCATTCCTATCTTCCCCGCGTACTCCGTCCGCAACGTCTCATTGTACAGCGCGTCAATCTCGTCCATCACCTTCCCTTCCTCCAATGCGTAGAGCTCTCGCCATGCCTTCGGCACCTTCTGACCCATGATCCCCATCCACTCCTTTAGCGTCCCTTCCATCTCCACCCAGTCTGCCTCCACCGCATCCCACTCCTTCTCCATCTCCTCAAACGCAGGATCCTCCTCGTCCATGGCATTCAGCTCCGCCTTCACACGCTCCCATTCTTCCAGTTTATCCCAGACCTCCTGCGCTGTGTACGGGAGATCCACAGGCGTCACAACCAGGTCCAGGACGTCCATCACATCCAACGCGATCGAGAACAACATCTGTTCGTTCGCCGGTAAGCCATCTATCCAACTCATCCTAACATATCGCACTGCACACTCACCGCACCATGACCACCCCACCCCATGTCCTGCACCTCAGATACCTGGTGCAATGGTGACCCAGCCTGCCACCAATGCATTCCATACGTCCTCATCGTCACAAGAAATCGGTGGACGTGCGGCGTCCTTACTACCTGCTCCGGAACTCGCGTCTTCTTCTCCTCAGCACGAAGGTATGTCGTTACTATCTCCGTCACCTCAGACGTCTTCGGACGCCATGGCACAGGCTTCGCATTGCGCGCTCTGGCTTCTCTCGCCTTCTCCTCAACATGTGTCTGCAAGCGCGAGTGGATCACGTTGATCCGGTTCACAAACCGTTCGTTGTCTTGCTCAACTAGCTCCGGCAACGACGTGTTTCTCGACAGATGCAGCCCGAGTGCCCGCCCATTCGCATTCACAAGCCCTGCAAATGACAAGTTGTATGATGTTAGCATACACTTCCACACACCACATACGACCAGCAATTCGTGAACCTAGAACGACACTTACTCGAATCAAAGAACTCGCATACGAAGACGCACATCCCACGATAGCTGCTCTGCACGCTCGTGAAATGCTCCTCTGCAATCACCCTCCCCTTCCGCAAACGCTCTGCCTTCTTCGTCCCTTCCCCCGCCTCCTCAGCTGCTCGCGCCGTCTCCAGCTTCCCCCGTGTTCGAGCGACCGATGGCTTCATCTTCTCTGCATTGTGCGCCAACGCCGCCTTCCGGTGTTGCCCGCTCAGCACAGACACGACGCCTCCATCCTCCCGCACCACCGGCGTCCAAACCACCATCGGCGTCTGGTCACCAGGCTCCGGCCGCGTCTTCCGTAGCTGCGTCGTATCCACCCAGCTCGGCTTCACCGAAATCTTCATCGGATTGACGTAGTAGAACACACCGTTCGTGTCGAATTCTTGCGCCAGCTTCAGCATATACGTATGCTGGATCAGCCGCGAGTTGTACTCCCCCCACCGCAATCGGTACGGCGCGTTCGGGTCCAGTTCAGCCCGCAGTTCATCGTCGAGGACGACGTACGCCCAACCAAGCCTCGCCTCGCTCGCCCGTATATCCATGTCCATAGTGTTCGACTGCTCCTTGCCCATCGTCAACTCCGCGCCACACCCAACTGGCACCCGCGTCTTCCCTTTCTTGTCCTCATACTTACTCACCTTCTCCTCGTCCTCCGTCGTTGCCTTTCCCTTTCCCTTGCCCTTTCCCTTCCCCTTCGCGTCCACCGTCATCTTCTCCTGTTTCTTCGGCTGACCGCGGCTCGTCGCTTCCTCCTCCTCCTCACCCTCCTGTCTCTCCTCCGACTCCTCCTCGCTCTCGTCCTTCTCCTCCTTCTCTTCCTCATCCTGCTGCCTTTTCTCCTTTCCCGCACTTACCTCCTCCTCCCCTTCCTCCTCACTTTCCACTATCTCCTCCACCACTTCCGCCTTCTTCACCTTCTTTCTGCCCCTCCTCATCTCCACAATCTCGTCCTCTGGCTCTGGCGTCTCTCCTGGGATCCGATTACCCTCGTTCTCCTCGTCCACCATCTCCTTCTTTTTGCCACCGCCCTCCGGCCAACCGGCCTGCCTCCTCGCCACTGGACGTGGCTTCGGCTTCGCCTTCGGCAGCACCCCACCCTGTCCATCAGATGTAAGTCCCAAAACGTCATCCTCACGTCAGACACCACAAGCTCACCTGATCGCCGACTCCCTGCTCTATATTCTTTTTCTCCTTAGAGGCCCCACCTGTAGCGGGAGGGATGTTTTTTACGATCTTCGTAGACTGTTTATCTTAGCTACGCCATCTGTTCACCACGATATAATACGTACCTCTATGTCGTTAGAAGCCGGCATTGGGTTTAGAATTCGATTGATTGAAGTCTGTGAGCAATGTCTATGTTAGCCCCCCTGCAATCGAAGAACGAAACGTACAGGTTTCGAGACTGGTTTCAAGACTGGTAATCGACGTTGTGGTGGTCGACTGAGAGCCCTTCGCCCTCCGCGTCGTTCGATAAGTATCTCCTCGAACGCGTGTCCTCCTCGTGCTGTTCGGGTTCGGTAGTCACGTCCCACACCGACAGCATGGCGCTACCACGTGTCATTTTTATTCACATTGGCTTACCTTCGCTACACATACGACGCGCACAAGGACAGCTGTCTTCGTGCGCACTCTGTTCGACACGATAACGCGTGCGCACGAGGACAGCTGTCTTCGTGCGCACGCTGTTCGACACGATAACGTGTGCGCACGAAGACAGCCATCATCGTGCGCACGTCGTATGCTGTCAAACAGCATGCGCACGAAGACAGCTGTCTTCGTGCGCACGCTGTTCGACACGATAACGCGTGCGCACGAGGACAGCTGTCTTCGTGCGCACGTCGTATGCTGTCGAACAGCGTGCGCACGAAGACAGCTGTCCTCGTGCGCACGCGTTATCGTGTCGAACAGCGTGCGCACGAAGACAGCTGTCTTCGTGCGCATGCTGTTTGACAGCATACGACGTGCGCACGATGATGGCTGTCCTCGTGCGCACGTCGTATGCTGTTTACTCACCAGACATGATGCATTATTATACTGCTTCATTCTGATCATCCATGATCTGAATACTGCATGAACAGTCAGTATAAGCTACACGTTTGTTTGCCATCTGGCGTATGAATGAGCAACTATTATGCACCTTAAGAATGACCATTGTAGCACTAATGAATGATAAGCATTAACTGCAAATTCACACTGTGTAATGTAGCATCCAGTTTGCGTAAATCAGAAGTATAATATATCTGATGTATCTAGTATTTTGCGTACACATGAACTCATGTCAATTATTCATTTTGTACAATAAATTGTATCTCTATATTTCTATATATACATGGTAAGACATGCACACACAAGGTCCCGTGTCCTTATGTGCAGCTATTATTCTATCTGACATGGTGCGCACAAAGACATGGGGCTTCGTGCGTGACTATTATAGATGATCAAAAGCAGACTACATGCGCACAAGGACAGGTGTCCTTGTGCGCATGGTAAATATTAGGAAATGATCCATCAAAAATATCATGCATATCAGCCATTTCACACGATAAATAATTCGTCCAAATACCTGATATTGACCGGACTACCCCCAGACAACCCCAACCCGGCCTTTCCCTTAACTGGAGGATGTAGCTCAAATAATTCGAATATTGTAGCTATAACTCTGAATGCTTCCACATCTGACCTAACATATGCAAAGCACATGTATGGTAAGTTTGAGCATGATCGGACCACACACAAATACGTGGCAAAAGTCAGTTATGTTCTTGAGAAGGTAACAGAGGGCAGACAATTTGAAAATGTATAGTATGACCACGAAGCTTTGTGAGTATGTATATTGAATGTACACAAACATGATTCATTCATCAGTTATGCAGCAGAGAGAATATCTGAATTATTTGAAGCTAATCAACATATGTATCTCCTAAAAAAAGATGTAGCTCAAATAATTTGAATATTGCAGTTATGATTCTGAAACTTTTCAAATCTCATCTAACAAATGCAAAGCACATATACTATAAGTTTGAGTGCGATCGAACCACACACAAATGTGCAGCAAAAGTTGCCTCCTCGAAGAGATGGTAGAGGGCAAACAATTTGAAAACATGTTGTATGATCATGAAACTTTGTGAGCATGTATATTTAATGTACATGAATATGATTCATTCATCAGTTATGCAGCAGAGAGAATATCTGAATTATTTGAAGTCAATCAAAGTATGTATCTCCTAAAACAAGATGCAGCTCAAATAATTTGAATGTTGCAGCTATGATTCTGAAACTTTGCATGTACAGCACTGCATATACCATGCACATACCATGCATGTTTGAGCAAGATTGGACCTTAGGATAATGAGTGGTAGAGGTCTTCTCCTGGAGGGGGCCAATTTTAGACAAATATGCTCCAAACAATTCAGGCATTGCTCTTGGCAGGTCCATATTGCTGCAGCATCATAATACAGCATGTATAAACAATATGTATGCACCCAAATGACCCCAACATTGCTGCCTGAATTGTTTGGGCCATCTTCTCCTCCTTTCCTCCCCACAACAATGATTGCCTTGCCGAGAAAGAACGGGACCGCCGTTTTTGCTAAAATTTCACATACAAGGGCTTCATATATATAGCTACCCACATACAAAATTTCAGGGCAAAATTCCATGACAACAGTTGTTGAGATGCAGGAATGTGGGTACCAATGAAAGCGGGGATGTCAAGAATCTCGTGTCTGATGTTGACGTCCCAATGGGAGAACCAAGGACCCTTTGACTGAAGATAGTGAATCTGGTTGAGAGAGAGGGGGGTGGTTGCGATTACGGGAACAGCGCTGGAGACAGAACAGAATATGATAAGAGAGATGACGGAGGATGGAGGGTACGAGTGAGCGTACCGAACATGATTTGCGAGAGCGAAAGAGAAGAAGCGGAGTTCTGACCAGAGGTACTTGTGCATCCACTGGAGTCTGTTGATTGCGCCATTTACGATGCTGTATTTGAACGAAGTGTTCTGACCGTATCTTATGGAGAGCATGAGAGGGATTGATGTTTTGATCTGATCTGATAGATAATTAGGCGGAGCGTGTTCTACCCAATCTGTCCATGAATCGGTGGTCATAGCTTCGTCGAGTTTTATGGTATCATCGTAATTGAGAGTCCACGGATGCCTTGACCTATTGTGGTAAGCAGTGGATGAGTAGGTGTTTGTGATGTAAACGAAATGAGATGTGGAACAAGTCTACAGTGCATGAAGACATGTGTCCTGGAATGCACCCGATTGTCGAGCGCACGAGGACGGGCGTCCTCGTGCGCCCACATTTTGCGGACATTCGTCGAGCGCACGAGGACGGGCGTCCTCGTGCACCTCCATTCTGCACCCAAACATTGAGCGCACGAGGACAGCTGTCCTCGTGCGCTCGACGAATGTCCGCAAAATGTGGGCACACGAGGACGCCCGTCCTCGTGCGCTCGACGAATGTCCGCAAAATGTGGGCGCACGAGGACGCCCGTCCTCGTGCGCTCGACAATCGGGTGCAAAACGTGGGCGCACGAGGACGCCCGTCCTCGTGCACACGGTGAAAGTGTGATGTATGTCCATCATCCCATCGTCTAATGATATAGCTGGGTTGGGCTGTGATCGTCAAGCAGAATAAGAAAGTACGATGATGACAGCACCACTTGTCATGTGCACGGATACACCAACGAAGATGCGGGGTACTCACATGAAGTTTGTATGCTCGTTCCACACATTCGAATTGTTGTAATCAGGGTAATGATCATGCATGTCGAAGGCTGCATCGTGGATTCCAGCATCGGCCATACAGTAGGCTAGATAGGTTGTGACGGCCCAGTATGCCTTAGCATCCAACCGCGAGTTGTCGTCAGGGCCAAGCTGGCTCTCTTTCACTGAGAGAGGCGGCTCGTCCTCCTCGACAACAGTGCGTGGGACGAGAGCGAGCCATACGTTGAGACCGCGGGCCTCTCCGACATGCAGCATGCTGTTTGCAGGTGAGAAACCGAGCATGCACTTGTGTCCTTTCCAGTCGATCCACCGCCGCTTGAAGTTCATCTTGAACTCGAACTCGCCTGCGAGATGGGTGCCGGGCAGGACTGCGCCCATGCCAGGGCCGGACGGGACAGCAAGAGCAAAGTCCAAGTAATTCCCTTCAGACGTCCAGCGAATGGACTCGTCGTTGGCATCGTGGACCCATGCAGGATTATCTCCGATGGTGATCCTTGTCTTCTGGGAAAGCAGAGCCCGTGCCTCGTCGGAGCGCTTCTCGTCGAAGAGGGTGCGAAGGTGAGAGAGTGAGACCTCCTTTTCTGGCATGTTCTGGTAGTGGCGTACGTCGAGCGAGGGAGTGTGGTTGCCGACGTGGTGGAGGGTGAGGAGGATGTCGGACTGGTTGTACGCATCGGAGGGATCGGAAGCAAGGGTTCGGGGAAGGATGTCATTGTGGAAACGAGACTGCAGGAGGTCGACGAGATGGGCATCACCATGGGTGGCATGGCTGTCGTTGTTAACATCGGGCGGGAGGCGTGGATGGTCATGGTCGTCGTCTTGATCATGCTGTGCATCATCCTGGAGAGGCAGACGTTGGACTGGCTGCATAGGAAGAGGAGGGTGCTGTGAGGTAGGAATGTGATGAGGGATTGTAAAGAAACAAAAGAGAGATGTGGAACGCACGCTTGGGAGACGAGGTGGAAGGACTTCGAGATCGTCATCTGAGCTAGACACTGGAGGCAAACGAACGTGGTGTGTGCGGGTGGGTGGAGGGGGAGGCGACTGGCGAGGCGGTGAATGCTGGTGAGGAGCGAGGACAGATGGGGCTGAACGGACGGGCTGCGTGCGAGGGACAGGAGGATTGAGACGTTGATTGGAGATCGGTGGATGAGGTGGTCTGGTCGGAGATGGCAGATGAGGAGAGTTCGGTGGGGCCAGAGACGAGCGTCTTTGCTGCTTGTGAGGACGAGGTGAAGGAGAGCGGGGTGAGGGTGGAAGGGCAGATGTTGTGCGCGGTGTGGTTGGACTGATGTCGGGAGCTCTGGATGCAGAGTGGCGAGAGTGAGAAAGGGAAGGTGGAAAGGAACAGGGTGGAGGAGAGGGTGACGATGGATAGGAGAGAGGAGTGTGTGATGGCGGGCGGGCTGAATTGGAAGGATGAGAAGGAGATGTGATAGGAGAAGAGACACCAAGGCTGAGGCCCCTCTGAGGCATGGATGGTGGCGAGGAGGGGGGATGACTGTCATGGTTTGTGTGGGAGGAGGTGGAAGGATCCTTCTCAGGCTTGACATGGAGAGGCGAGAGCAGGGGGGGGTGCATGGACTTGGATGGATTTGGATGGGTAATTTTGTGTGAGCCAACGGAGATGAGGTCGATGGAAGAAGACCTGGCATGCGTTGAAGGAGGACGACGAGTGGAAGTGGGGACCACAGGGTCATCGTCATCCGAGGAGATGTCGATGACAGGAATGGATGTAGGCTGAAGGATAGAAAAGGGATGGAGTCAGCAGAGAGACGAGGCAGAAAGGAAAGCGAGGAAGAGATGGGAAGGCGAAAAAGGTTGCTGACCTGTTTTGGCAGAGCTGCATTGGAAGAGCGAGATGCAGGATGAGAGAGACGGCGAGACGATGTAAATTTTGGACGAGAGGAGGATGCAGAAGGAGGCGGGACAGGTGTACGTCGAGAGAACTGCGAGAGAGAGGGAGGGTGACGAGAAGGGGCAGGAGAAGGACGAACGGAGGATGGTCGAGAGGCTGGGATGCGAACATATGCAGGTGTGGCAGGCATAGATGCAGATGCGGATGCGGATGCGGATGCACGCGAGGGTGCGGACGAGGACGAGGACGATCGTCGTGACAGCGCAGGTCTGACCGGAAACGTCACACCGTGCTGGGTGATGACGAGGCTCGGGCGAAGGCGCCGAGTGGGAGGAGGGATCCGGAGAGGTGCAGAAAGGGATTGAGGTGGGTTGAGGGGGTTTCTGATGGCGACCGAGCTTCGGGAGAGGACAGCGGGACCGGTGAGAATGATGGAGGAGGCAGAGGTATCTGGATCTTGTTGAGGAGCAGACACCGGAGGGGAGGGGAGAGGGAGAGGGTGCGAGATGGGAGACTCGTGGGGTCTGATTGCGAGGGGAGGGAGGGGTAAGCGAAACCAGCAGCAGAGCGAGAGCCGTGTGCGCGAGCAGAGGGGAGTGTTTCTCTGGGCCTTCGAGAAGCAATTGGAGAAGCAGGAGAGCGCAGGACGTCTCTGTAAGAGCGAGAGTCTCTGAGCGGTGAAGAGGACGGAGACCTAAGACGTGAGACGGATGAGATCGGAAGCAAAAGGTGGAATGGGAGGCGAGGGGGAAGACAGGAGAGACAGAGTGCAGGAAAGGAAGGGAGAGGGACTTACATGGTATTGAGTTGTTTTGAGACGATGCGAACAGCGACGACTGATTGAGAATTGTGTTTGCGGAGGAGCAGACTGCAGAGACAGCAGAAGCGAAATGCAAGCAGCGAGATGAAGCGACGGAGCGATGCGGTGACTATGGCGAGGGTGTTGCGAGGCGAGAGCGTGGAAAGATGCGCAGAGGGACGTGGATGAAATAGGAAGCCAGATGCAAGATGAACGATTTGGATAGAGTGATAGAGTGATAGACTGATAGACAGACGAAGAGTAGTGTCCAATCGTCTGAGTCAAATTCCGTGGATGAAGAGCCATCATCATCATCATTGTTCTGATATGAACATCCCACTTGAATGGAGGTTAGGTGAGAGGGTGTCGGGGTTGTTGAGGAGTGGGAAACGTGGCTGAGGCGAGAGAAGACAGGGTTGGGTGGCACGTAATGGCTTATTGACAGAGTTTTGATAGCACTAGGAGAACATATCAGTTGGGTATTGAGTCAGATGTGATACACACACATAACATCCGGCATCCAAACACCTAGTGCACGATGACACGTGTCCTCGTGTGCTGGGTGTTGCGGGCAATACAACCTAGCGCACGAGGACGCTCGTCCTCGTGCGCCGGGTGTTGCGGCGATATAACCTAGCGCACGAAGACGCGTGTCCTCGTGCGCCGGGTGTTGCGGCGATACAACCTAGCGCACGAGGACGCTCGTCCTCGTGCGCCGGGTGTTGCGGCGATATAACCTAGCGCACGAAGACGCGTGTCCTCGTGCGCCGGGTGTTGCGGCGATATAACCTAGCGCACGAGGACGAGCGTCCTCGTGCGCCGGGTGTTGCGGCGATATAACCTAGCGCACGAAGACGCGTGTCCTCGTGCGCTGGGTGTTGCGGCGATATAACCTAGCGCACGAGGACGCTCGTCCTCGTGCGCTGGGTGTTGCGGCGATATAACCTAGCGCACGAAGACGCGTGTCCTCGTGCGCCGGGTGTTGCGGCGATATCACCTAGCGCACGAAGACATGACGAAGCTAGTACCACAGAATGAAATAGATTGCAGTACTAATACATGAGAGACTACAGACAAGATAAATATGTTGTGATCAGACTCGATAGATGAACGATTCACATGCAATACGTGTACGTCCACAATATAACGATGATATGGAGGTCGAGATATATAAGATGAGGCAGCCACAAGACCGTGAGACAGGAGCGACTGAGCAAATTACAGGACGACGACGTGATACAGAGATTCAATGTCAAATGCAGAAGGTGGGAGCCATCACAGCAGGGTGGACACGTGGATCCTCAATCCTCCAACATCATTTCCTGGTCCGAGGAGTCCTCCTCCGATGTGGTCTCTTTCTCGTCCGGTACATCTGGGACCTGCGATGGGGCAGCAGCGCGACGACGCTTGGCTTTCGGAGGAGTGGTCCCGCTGGGCCCGGGCTTGGCTGTGGACGGCGCTGCACCCCGTGCATTCTGCGATCGAGTCGAACGGCGCGTAGGAGGCTCAGGGGTCTTCGGAGTCTTGTGCACAGACGACGTCGAAGGCCCACGCGGACGCTTGCGTGAGCCAGCTCCCTCCGATTCCTCGGCAGCTGTCAGGAGCGGTAAGCCTTCCCATTGTTTAGCATGCAAGACATAGAGGTGCGCACCAGTGTCCTCAGCGCCCGTCGCCTGCGATGCCTCCTCCTCCGACACGATCGGCGTGACCGGCTCTGTCGGCACAAGCTCTTCAGACGGCCCTTGTGTCTGCGCCATCGCAGGGTGGCTCAGCGGGCTGAGCGGAGATGGCATCTGCGTGAACGGTGGCCGATCTGCAGATTGACCGTGCGGCTGCAGACCGGGGTTGATGCTAGCACCAGCCGCGCCAGTTGTGGCAGCAGATACCTGTGTCTGCATCTGGATTGTGGACGCAGCACTATCCTGGATGCCACGAGCTCCTGCACGATCACCCTCGAACTCGGGCGCTGTCGGCTGCGAGCTGTCCGGCACATTGCCCTGTGGCAAGGACTCTGTGTCAGGGTTGCCGCTGCCAGAAGCCTCACCATCTTTCAGCTGCCCTGCCATTGCATCTGGCTTGCGCGGCTCGCCTGGAGGCCCAGCGCCATCGGCCTTGGGCTCCGACGAATCCACATCCATGGGTGCCTCGGAGCCACGCAGATCGGCATCGGGACGTGGCTGAGTCCGCTCGCCGTTCGCCTCACGCTCCTTCGACCAGACAGGGAGCTCGTCTGTGGTGGCGTAGGTACATTTGTCCTCGACGACAGTCACCGTCGGATAATGCACTCGCAACGACACATCTTCTTTGATGACGAACGGTGCGCGGACATCTTCCATGGCTTCACGGTGACGCCAGCGTGACACGTTGAGTAGGATCGCCTGTCGACAATGCACGAGAACATGAATCAGCCACGCGTGCGATTCAATACCTATGGCACGCGAAATGGAAAACGCACCTCGCCGATCTTCTTTACTGCATTGTAAATCTCCTTCGAGACGATCGGACGTGTCTGCTTCTTGGACCGTCCGGTGACCGACGACTTCACCTCGAGCGTTTCCTTCGTACCGGATGGTTTGCTGGGACCTGCCTCTGCGTTCTCGCTGGTCGCCTTCTTCTTCTTGTCCGTCTCCTCCTCGATGTACACGTCCTCTTCCTCTTCTGCAAGGACAGCCAATTTGCTGGATGCCGAACGACGTGTGCCCGATTTCTTCGGTGGCTGAATCTCAGGAGCGAGCAAGCTTCCCGCTGAGCGACTTGTCGGCGGTGGTACAGGGGCACTCAGAGGACTCTTAAGGAGGCGGCTGACTTCGGTGTTCAGTTTGACGCGGTCGCGAGCCACGTTGCGCTGAGTTACGATGCACCTCCGGAAGTGGGCCATGCCGAAAGGAAGGTCGAGCTGTTCCACGCACTTCAGGTTGGCAAAGACCTCGTCGCGCCACTCCCAGAGCACGACCTTCTCGCCCGAGGCCCCGTCCTCGACGGTCTTCAAGATCGAGCAGATTTCCTTCTGCAGCTGGCCGCGGAACTTCTGGACAACGTCGTACTGCAGGTAATCCTGTCGTGTCTCGCGAACGATACATGTCTCGATGATGGCTGGGAGGAGCTTGCGCTCGCGGATGTCCACCTTGACGTTCTTGGTGTTCCACCAATCCCAGGAGGATGCAAACAGAAGGAGGGGCCCGACGAACGTGCGCGCCTGCTCCATCTTGATCTTATCGAGGAGGGCAGGATTGAGGAGCGGATCACCATGTCGCCACGGGTTGTCTGGGTTCCCGTCCTTGATCATGTCGTTGCTCGGGCGCACTTTCCTGATGTAGCTGATCCCGGCGTCCAAGTAACGAACGAGATTGCTCGTGTCATGCATCGTCAGTGCGAAGGTCGGCAAGTTGCCAGGATCGTCCAAGGCGTCCTCCCATTCTGCTGTCGTCTTTGGACGGTCTACTGCGAAGCGACAAGGATGGATGAGGACAAAATACGTGAGGACGACGAGGTCCGTATTGCGCCGAGAGAAAAGAAATTGGAAGACCTATGGCAGAAGACAAGATGAATATATTGATATCGACAGTATTGTACGTCCATAGTAATGTGCTTACATGGTTGGTGTGCTTGCTTATTGTGGCACCGGGAGCGAGGTGTCCCTGGCGCCAGCGGAACTGTTCCGTGATTCCGACAGAGGTATCGTGCCATCCGGTCCTCGAGATCGCTTCATGGATGTCCACAGCCGGTTCGATCCATCGACAGACCTTGAATGCATCCACGCATCAGCATGCACGATGGTACAACAATGATCGTTCGAAACACCCAGCGCACGAGGACATCCGTCTTCGTGCGCTGGGTTATATCGCCCGCAACACCCGGCGCACGAGGACATGCGTCTTCGTGCGCTGGGTTATATCACCCGCAACACCCAGCGCACGAGGACGAGCGTCTTCGTGCGCTGGGTTATATCGCCCGAAACACCCGGCGCACGAGGACGAGCGTCTTCGTGCGCTGGGTTGTATCGCCCGAAACACCCGGCGCACAAAGACGCTCGTCCTCGTGCGCTGGGTTGTATCGCCCGCAACACCCAGTGCATGAAGACATGCACCTTCATGTGCGCTGTACGGTGAAAGACAACACACAATCACTCACCTCGTGCAGACCCTCCTTCACGAACGACAGCTGGGTTTGCATGTCGCGAAGCACAGTCATCGTCGGGATCGGCATAAGAAAGTCGTTGTCCCATGGATACGGCTTCTCGCCGTCCTCCAGCACAGGCCATGGATGCAGGAACAGCATCAGCTTCGGCGCAATGCCATACCGGATTTTCCTCATCTCCGACTTCGTCAACCCAACAACAGGTCGCTTACCACGATACTTCTCCTCTGCCCAGGCTTTCTGCAGCGTCTCGATCAGCTCGTCCACATACTCGCTCCATGTCTCATCGTAGTCCGCATCTTCCCTCGGCCGCATCCCAATCTTCCCCGCATACTCGACCCGAAGCATCGAGTTGTACAGCTCGTCAATCTTGTCCATCACCTTCCCTTTCTCCAGTGCATACAGCTCTCGCCACGCCTTCGGTATCTTCTGCGCCATGATCTTGTTCCAATCGTCGAGCGTCTTCTGCATCTCCAACCAGTCCGTCCTCACAGCTGAGTACTTCTTCTTCACGGCACGATACTCATCCGACTTCTTGTCCGTCGCCTTCAGCTTCGCTTTCACCTTCTCCCAGGACTTGGCCTTCGCCCAGACATCCTCCGCTGTGTGCGGAACGTCAACGGGCGTCGCCACAAGGTCGAGGACGTCCATCAGATTCAGCGCGATTGAGAAAAGCATCTGCTCAGAAACAGGTCAGCATCTCGTTCAACCCTACCCGATGCCGCCCGTTCAGCACTCACAGCACCATGCCCTCCCCATCCCATTTCCTGCACACTAGACACCTGGTGTAGCGGAGACCCAGACCGCCACCAATGCTCACCGTACGTCCGCATCATCACAAGGAACCGATGGACGTGCAGCGTCAGCACAACCTGCTCAGGAATACGCACCTTCTTCCCATTCCCTCCCAGGTAGCTCGTCACCACCGCCTTCATCTCCCCCATGGTCGGTCGCCACGGAATGATGTCCGCATTGCCCAACGTCGCCTCGTTCACCTTCTCCTCCACATGCGCGACCATCCGCCCATGGATCTCGCTGATCCGCTTCGCAAACCGCTCGTCGTCTTGCTCCACAAGCTCAGGCAACGACGTGTTCTGCGACAGATGGATCCCCAGCGCGCCCCCCTTCGCTTTCACCGCATCTGTAAGTCGTACATGTTAGCCTACACATTCGACACCACACCACAGCAATCAATCCCAAAAATCGAACACGACTTACTCGCATCGAACAGCTCACACATGAAAATGCACGCCCCACGGTACTGCATCTCCACCCCTTTGTAGTGCTCCTCAGCGCCCTCCCTCGCCTTCCTCAACCGTTCCGTGTTCTTCCCTTCCTTTCCCTTCCTCTCATTCTCACGCGCCGACTCCATCTTCCGCCGCTGTCGCTCTAGCACGGGCTTCAGCTTCGCAGCGTTCACCACCAACGCCTCTTTCCGGTGTTGCCCGCTTAGCACAGACACCACCTCCTTCTTCACCGCAGGCTTCCACACAACCATCGGCGTCTTGTCTCCAGGCTCTGGCCGCGTGTGTTGTAGCTGCGTCACATCCACCCAGCTCCGCTGCACCGACACCTTCATCGGGTTAAGGTAATTCAAGACGCCGTTGATCTCGATTCGGTCGCCAGCCTCATCATATACGTATGCTGCACCGGCCGGGGTTGTACTCTCCCCACCGCAATTGCCGTGGTGCATTCTGGTCCAGCTCAGTGCGCAACTCGTTATCAAGGACCACGTACCCCCAGCCTAGCCGCGCCTTGGTCGCCTGCATGTCCATGTTCATCGTCCGCGACTGCTCCCTACCCATTTGAAGCTCGACTCCGTCTGCCACTGGCAGCCGCACGTTCCCCCTCTTGTCCTGGTACACCTTCACCTTCTCATCTTCATCACTCGTCGCCTCCGCCTTCCCCTTCCCCTTCACATCTGCTCTCACCTTCTGTCCCCCCTCCTCCTCATCATCGCTTCCATCCTCCCCCGTCTCGTCTCCCTCCACCTCCGCCTCATCGCTGCCCTCTTCCTCATTTTTCTCCTCGTCGCTCCCCTCATCATCTCCGCCCGTCTCCGCATCGTCTCCGCCCTTCTCCTCATCGCTTCCCTCCTCCTCGTCGCTTCCCTCCTCCCTCTTACTTCCCTCCTCTCTCTTACTTCCCTCCTCATCGCTCTCCGCAGCCTCCTCCCTCACCTTCTTCCTTCCCTTCGCCTCTTCCACAACTTCCACATCCTCATCATCTGTCCCCCCTGGAATCCTGTTGTCCGAGTTCTCCTCATCTATCATCCCCACCGTCCCGCCGCCTGCGCTCGGCCCTCCGCCCAGCCCCTTCGTGAGCTGACGCGGCTTCGGACGTGCCTTCGGCTTCGGCTTCGGCTTCGGCTTCGGCTTCGGCTCCGACTCCTCCCCGCCCTGTCCGTCCCATGTAAGTCCAAGACGGTCTCCATTGCATCAAATACGAAACGCTCACCCCGTCGCTGTCACCTTTCTCAACATCCGACCTCTTTTTCACCGGACGTGGCTTCGGACGTGCCTTCGGCTTCAGCTTCGGCCCCGGATCCTCCTCGTCCTGCCCATCCCAGCTAAGTCAAAAATGATCGCACTTGCATCGAAGACCAAAAGCTCACCTGGTCGCTGCCTCCTTTATCGTCATCCCTTTTCTCTTTAGACACCCCACCCATAGCAGGCGGGACATTTTTCACCGTCTTCGAAGTCTGCATATCTTAGCCACACCGCACGTTCATCGTTAAATACTACGTACCTCGATCGGCTTAGAGTTCGGCATTGTGTATAGAGTTTGTTTGAAGTCTGTAATCAATGATGTCTATGTTAGCCCCCTCCGATCGAACAACGAAACATACGGTATTTGAGAACAAGTTTCGATACTGGTAATCGACGTTGTGGTGGTTGATTGAGAGCCCTCCGCCCACTTCATTTTTCCTTAAGTCTCTCCGGCACTCTGCGGACTCATGTCCTCCTCGTGTTGGATGGGTTGGGTGGTCGTTTCGCACACCGACATGACGGCGCCACCACGTGGCATTTTTATCTCATTCACGAGGACAGCTGTCCTCGTGCGCTGCCCGATATACCATCGTACACCCAGCGCACGAGGACAGTCGTCCTCGAGCGCTGCCCGATATACCATCGTACACCCAGCGCACGAGGACAGTCGTCCTCGTGCGCTGCCCGATACACCATCGTACACCCAGCGCACGAGGACAGCCGTCCTCGTGCGCTGCCCGATATATCTCCCGACACCCAGCGCATGAGGACAGTCGTCCTCGTGCGCTGCCCGATATACCACCGTACACCCAGCGCACGAGGACAGTCGTCCTCGAGCGCTGCCCAATACACCACCGTACACCCAGCGCACGAGGACAGTCGTCCTCGAGCGCTGCCCGATACCACCGTACACCCAGCGCACGAGGACAGTCGTCCTCGAGCGCTGCCCAATACACCACCATACACCCAGCGCACGAGGACAGTCGTCCTCGTGCGCTGTCGATACACCATCGTACATCCAGCGCGCGAGGACAGCTGCCTTCGTGCGCCAGGTGTACGATGGTATATCGAGCAGCGCGAGGACAGCTGTCCTCGTGCGCTGGGTGTACGATGGTGTATCGGGCAGCGCACGAGGACGACTGTCCTCGTGCGCTGGGTGTACGATGGTGTATCGGGCACATCCTCGTGCGCTGGGTGTACGGTGGTATATCGGGCAGCACTCGAGGACGACTGTCCTCGTGCGCTGGGTGTACGGTGGTATATCGGGCAGCGCGCAAGGACAGCTGTCCTCATGTACATACAATTTGCCTTGTATACACCTACACGTATTTACAGGTTATTGTTCGTTTTACACAGTACAGTATTATCTGTGATATGGATAAAATGGATGGTTAGCAATATTGTACATATATGGTATAATACAGACATATAAAATTATGTCAATATCCATTGAAACCTTTACTCTATAATATCCTCATATATGGGACAATGGGCATGCACAAAAATATGGCTGTTCTCATGCATCTCATGTCTGACAGTATAATGGTCAGCGCACAAAGACAACTGTCTTTGTGCGCTGAATATAAGACAGTGTACCGTGCAGCGCACGAGGACAGCTGTCCTCGTGCGCATGCCAAAAATCGGAAAATGACTGATCAGAAATATCCTGCATATTCACTATTTACCATGATAAATATTCTGTCCGAATACCTACTTTCGACCGAACAACCTCCAAACAACCCCAACCCATCCTTTCTCTTAACTGGAGGATCGGGCCGCCCGGCGGAGCATCCGGCGTGCCGGGAAGGGGTAGGGGGAGGCGACGCGCCACCAGGGGCTCACTGTCTAAGGGGTCGGATGAGCGCGGAGGCATATTTTCGGGCAACTGACGAAGAGCCGGGTCGATGGGAACGCGTCGGGATGCGACATGTGGGGTGTTGTGCTGAGCGCGGCCAGGCATAGGAGTTGACGCGAGGCGTCTCGCTGGCAGCACATGGTGCGATGGTGCGAGAGGAGAAGGATTCGAAGCGGAACGCTCGGCTGGGCCAAGGGAGTGCAAGGAGCTCGGCAGAAAAAGAGGGCCTCGACGAGAGGGTCTGTCGGGCGTGGAAGGAGACGCGCCGATACCCTGGGGAGGTGCGGGCATTACGCGGGGGGCTGTCTCTGGCGAAAGACGGGGCAAAATCGAGTTCGAGGGGGGTCCAAAGGTCGACGCAGGGGTAGGCGGGGGGGAGACGCTGTTCGCGCGACGCTCGGCAGGCGATATGCTCCTGGAAGTGCTGTGCGGGCGCGACGGACTAGAGACTGCACTGGGAAGAGGAGATGCGGCGCGAGAGGGCCTATCGTTGAGGTCCTGTGAGCCCTCGTCAAATGCAGGTCCGCTGGGGCCCTCGTCGCAATCCCTAGCTGAAGCCGGTCGGAAAGCACGTGCAGCCTGCTCCTCTGAGCCTAAGGAACGCGCATAAATGTCAATACACACCGAATGACAAAAAAAACAAAGACCTACTGAAGCATTGAGCCCCGAATGCAGCACACGCCTCCTCCATGCGATGAAAGCCAATTGGATCGGCTTGATTCCATGTATACGATCTCGAATCGAGCGTCTTTCCAGAGTGAACACTGCGGAGCATCAGCGTGACGAGCGGAAATTGAGGAGCAACGCGGCGTACCTTTTCACACCGATCTGACCTCCGCGCTCTGAGATTGGCCCGGTCAATACGATTACCGTGTTCATGCCAAAAAAGTCGGATATAAGATCCGCGAAGGGGCACAGGAAGTAGCCGATCTTCGACTGCATTCTGTAAGCTTGCAGGTAAGCACGTGGGCCTTGGGCTGAGGAGAAGAGTACGCACTGATAGTAATACTCAGCCGTCTTCTCCTGGTCTCCGGCGTCACGCAGCTGCTCGTACAACCCCATCTGCTTATCGTGCTCTTGCTGCAGTTCCTCCCTCAGCCCCGCCTTGAAGTCCTCCGGCTGAGAGTCGTAGACTGCACGCGTGTATGCAGCACGCAATTTGACCTCGGTAAGCTTAACGACCTTCTCGCCCTTCGCGTAATCGGCGAGCCACGATTTGTAAACTTTCGTAAAGAGTGGGTCTCCGAACGTGAGGTCGGCTAGGATAAAGATCTGGGCTTGTGAGGGCTGAAGGCTTGCTGATGGAACGGCGCTGGCAGCTTGCCACGCTGCGAGGACACGAGCGAACGGGGGGTCGAACCGCGGCTTGACGAGCGCGGCGTAATGCTGCTTCGAGAAGAACTGGTCCTCGTGGGCGCGGCGAGGCCTGACGGGTGTCGACCATCTTCACGAACTGCTTGGCTAGGTCGCCTTCAGAGGAGACCGTCTCGTCACCGCTACCATGCTTTCGGAACCAATCTGAGAGCTTCTACAACGATATGAGCAAAAACATCCAGCAAAGCAATGAATATGGGGCGTACCGTTCGCACCCATTCACGCATCCGGCTCTTCAAATCCGCCTCAGCTTCGTCCGGATTTAGTGGCGCTAGGTCCTCTGCCACGTCAGCAGGCTTGGGAGGGGGAGGCTTGACGTCGTCGAGTATGAAATCGTCATAGGTGAACTCTGCGAAGTACTCGTTCGTCGACTTGTCGTAGAAGGTGCCGACTGCCCCCTTCTTCTTGGACGTGCTGGCTTCCCCCCAGGAAGTCTTGCGTACCTGGCAGAACTGGAGACGGTGGCCGAGTATGAACGCAGGGCGGCCGCGTTTCTTGCCAACGCTGGCCTGACGAGGCTTCTCTGCTGGCTCGGCGGTCGTGTTCGTTGACGAAGAGTGGGCACTAGCGCCGTCTGTCATCGGAACCGGGACCGGCGACGATCAGAGCGTCGAAACGGAAGGGAAGGAACTAGGGTTCCGAATCGGACTAGGGTTAGAACGTTAATCTTGCGGGGAGTCCCGGAGCGAGATGCTAACTGAACCACTCAGCCGCAACGCGCACGTGATCGCGTCTCCCAGCGTCGCGTAGCCCTGTTCCGATCCGAATCTATACACGTGCGTTCCGTTCGACAGCCTTGCTTTGATCAATATTGGTGGCTGAGGGAAGGAGTCCTTGGGTATATAAACCCTTGTCCAATGGCTCTTTTCCTTCAGCATTTTCCCTCTCGCTTTCTTACCCTGTTTCTTCTGCTTGATATGCCTACCCCGCCCCCGCTCGATGTGCCCACTGTCTTGCCCGACGTCTCGTCGTCCGGGAGTGATGGCGGGTATGCTACGGCGTTGTCGACGATATCGACGACGACGACGACGACGACGACGACGACGACGACGACGACGACGACGACGACGACGACGACGACGACGACGACGACGACGACGACGACGACGACGACGACGACGACGACGACGAAGACCACGACAACGTATGTGGTCGACTCCGAGCTGGACAGGATTATCGGAGAGGTTGAGCTGTCTGATTCGGGCCGCGCCCGTAAGTCTTTACCGTTTCGACAAGGCGCTGATCGTAACGCACGACAGACATGCCACACGCACGCCCATCCTCGCAACCCCTACCGTCGCCCGTCCGTCCCTCTCGCACCCGTCCTCAGTCATTGCTGCGACGCCACGCACCCTCTCGCAGCCATCACAGTAGCAGCAGTATGGGCGTCTCTTACCCACTGGTATCCTGCTGACGGTCGGCAGACGACGAGGCGCTGAACGGTCATCACTACAACGTCCAGTCTGGACGCCCGGCTGGAATATTTCACAATTGGTGAGTTGCTACTGTACGTACGTATGCGTAGTTTCATATCTAGCTTGTGTAGGTGGCGGGCGGGTCCAGCGAGTCAAGGTGTGCCAGGAGGGAAAGTCTTTGCTTTCGCAAAGCGTAAGCGTTCTGGCCGGGCATCGGGGAGAAGCCAACAATCTGACTCTAGACGAGCCCCGCCCGCTCGTGACGAAGCTGCAGATGACCTGAGAGCTTCCGACAGCGAGGATGAACAGGATTGGTTAGTGGCGTGGGTGGTTTTTCGGGGGTTTTGCCCGGGTGTGTACTACAATCCGTGTGTAGCTGTCCATCACCCCCTGGCACGCGTATTGACGATCTTTTAGCTTCGACGCGCAGGAGCAGGTCCTCGGGTGTCCTCACGGCCTGTACGCAGGCTTCCACACTCGCCGCGAGGCCTGGGCTGCTATGCGTCTTTACCGAAAGCTCGGTGACCCCCACGAGTGCCCCGACGACTCGCATGAGTGCTGCCCGATCGTCGCGCCGTGGACGACGCCTGCTGCTGAGGGATATGGCAACCAAAGCGACGAGCGCGGTCGTTCTCGCCGTAAATCCGAGAACATCAAGACTCGCGGTCATTCTTTGGAGGGATACCACATCCTGCCCAGTACACATGTTGGGAACGTGTACGTCGTGTTTCAGGGGAAAGTCCCTGGTATTTACGCTACTCACCCGGAGGCAGAAGGCCAGGTAAAGAGGGTGTCGCTGAACAATTACGTGAAGTATAAGTCGATTCGTTCCGGGCGTAAAGCTTTTTACCAGGCGCTGGAAGCGGGACATGTCCGCGTGCGTAGGTAGTGCACTCGTTCTTTGCACGCGTTGCTATGTTCTTACTGCATCTCCTTCCCGTGCTTAACATTCTGCCGTCGCACCCATTTCGCTGATTTGTCCAGCAGGCCTGCCTTTCTACGTACTGTATTGTCGAACTTTGGCTCATTTTCAATGCTGTTTTGACTCATGTTTTGTTATGCTATAATGAACGATATACGTTTTTTTCCCTGCCATCTCAACATGTCTGCGAAGCTATGTTTAATTGTCTAAGGGCATCTCTCTGTGCAAATGCTCGTGCGGCGTTCTCCGGCACGGCGCGTCCGGCCGCGGCTGAAACCGAGCGGGTGACAAGTTTTCAACTCCGCGCAGTCGGAGCGTGAATTGACCGAGACTCTACAGGTCGCGTCTCCGCTGTCTTCAGCTCTTCCTCCTTCACCCCCGCCGTTCCTCCTCCCTTTCTTACACGTAGCTCTCCGTTTTGGTGCCGGTGAGTTTGATCTTCTTGGCTTGCCTCTGCCAGCGAGTGCGCGCCTCCAGTAGGGTTTCGCCCAAGCCCCGCAGTCGCTCTGCCTCGCTGGCGGGGGCCCCGCTGCCTCGTCGCGCCCTTTCTAACTTAACTGACGCGTCTTCTTCCACTCTCCATGAAGGGACTCATTGGCAGACGCATCAAACGCGTAGAACGCGCGCAGCATGGTGAGCCATTCCTCTCTCTCCATCTCCACCTCCGTGTCCAGCCAGCGTCCGCGGCTGGACTTCATGCCAGCTTTCCAGCGGTGCACGGTGCTCCAACTCCGCGCGTCTCCTCTCCATCGCCTTAAACGGTCGCTGACTGTTCACCCTGCAGACCGCTGGCCTGTGGGCGCCTCGATCACCAGACCGTGGGCCGCGCACGCGATTCGGCCGCACCTACAACCCGTTCGTTTCTGCTGGCAGCCTAGGCCCCCTACGACTGGTTGGTAGCGCCGTTGACTTGGCCGCTGGGCTGCTAGGTGCTTTCCAGGAGGAGGACAGGCGTGACGAAGAAGGCCTGGGCGATCACGACGGGCTGGAGGTGGAAACAGGGGGGGGGCATGTGCCCTCAAGAGCTGCAACGCCCCCTCCTCGAGGCACGGGGATATTTTCTTCGCCCATAACCCCTCTCAGCTGGCCTCCTACGCCCGCAACTCCCCTCTCGCCCTCGCGCCCGCCAAGCTCTCAGCCCGCAGGCCGTCGCCCAATGGAGGACCCACCATCCCCATCCCCTATCCGCCCTCTGCATCAGCCTACAGCCTCCCTTGCGCCCTTATCTCCCATGACATCGATCGCATCTCCTCCGCCGAAGCCATCCAGCAAGTCGGGGGCGGCAAGGCATCGACAGTTGGCCGCGTCGAAGCGCAAGGCGAAGAAAAGACAGAGGGGTGGTACTGCCTCCCAGGACCCTGTAGCCAGGCCAAAGCCAAGGTCCTCGGTGTCTCGCCGTGCCATGATGCCCGCGTTCGTCGCCGTCGACTTCGACGCAGCGTTTCTGAGGTCTGCGAAGTGGGCCTACACTGGCGTGCGTGCGAAGCGCCTTCGTGACCACCCGTGGACAGTGAGGGAGTTGAAGAAAATGGGCTTCAGAGAGATGAGCTGGGATGGCTGGTAAGTCTGTGAAGCCGTGCACGCCTTCTGTTTTCTGACTGCGCCTGGCTTGCTAGCGAGCCCTTTGCCCTCTGTGACCTTGAAGGCCGCTTGATCGGGGTTTTCCCTGGCAGGCCTGCAGGCCCTGCGTGGGCCACCATCATCGCGGACGCAACGCTGGCGTTCGAGAAGGCTGAAAAAGACAGCCGGAAGTATTCGCGCACTGGCCTTGTCAACCGACGACGTGGCAAGTTTCTTGCTCTGAACACCGGGGCGTCATACGGAGGAGGGCCGAAGGTGAGTCCCCGGCAGCTTCACAGCAATGATTGTGACTGAGGCCTGCCCCACAGCTTCCGGGAAACCTCAAGAACACCAGGCCCATGCAGCGTATTGTGGAGGGGCTTCTGCGCTGCGAGGCCATACAGCGCATAGCGGGGTTTGGAAGCAGTAGGTCCCTCTCACTTAGCCCCCGCATTTTTGCTCAGGCTTGAGGCAGGCATCTTTGCCTTATGGGCGCCCAAGGTCTACGCGTATTACGAGGAGCACCTTTATCCCCTATTCCATCGCTATCCCTATCTTCGCTGGCCTTTCTCGCGGAGTATTTTTCCAACGTGCACCTTCAACCTCGGCCCGGCAACCATCTGCAACGACCACGTCGATCCCACCAACGTGCCTCATGGATGGTGCGTCATCACGGCGCTTGGACGCTTTGACAGCAAGAAGGGAGGACACTTGGTTCTGTGGGAGTTTCGCCTCATCATCTGCTTCCCTGCGGGCTCGACGGCTGCGATCACCTCGAGCTCACTTCGGCACGTGAACACCCCGGTTGGAAAGGGCGAAACGAGGTTCTCTTTTACGCAATACTGCCCGGGCGGCTTGATCCGCTTCGCACGCCATGGCTTTCGTCCAGCGAAGACGCTCTCCGTAGAAGAGAGAGTGTCTATGGATGGCACGCCGGAGCAGCGATGGCAGTGGGCATTGTCTTTGTTCTCGACGGCAGCGAGCGTGGTGAAGGACCGGCTTAGCGTACTCGTTTAGATGATCTTTTTTTTTCTTGACCACAGCCGCAATGTACGAAATCATCTAGAAGGCAGTAGAAGCTCGTTTTCAAGGCAATAATAAAAATATGTTTTGAAGGCCATTGAAGCTTAATCACGGCAGCGCGGTTGTTCCGGCCCTGTAGCGGGTGCTGCCGCCAGAGCGGCCATAGGCGTTATTACGTAATTGACGCCTTTGGCACTCCGGGCTCGTTTGTGCTCGGCAAGGTGGGCGCCACGTCTTCCTTGCTCTCGCTGTCCCCTCGTGCCTTCTTCCTCCTTCCTCGTTGTCTTTATACCTGCTTTTAGCTCCCATTGTCGACATGACCCGGGCGAAAAAGCGAACGTACGACGTCGTTGACTCTGCACAGCCCACTGTGATTGCAGAGGTTCTCACCCTCGACGACCATCGGCGCGTCCACGCGAAGTCCTCCAAAGTGACCCTACCCCTTCCCGCTCCCCCCGTAATCGCGCCGGCTCTGGAAGATGAACTTTTCGTGGAAGATCAGGCATTTTTGTCGGCACCAGCGGCGGGGCTGGAGGGGCTGGAGGTAGTGCCAGCGAAGAGGTACAAAAACTCGGTGCGTCTCACCATAGCCTTCACTTTTCTGGATATCTGCTCAACTGTCTGAAGGACATACCCCTGTCAACGTGGCGGGAATTCGCGTCCAGCTATCTTGATGAGATGATGAGGCTGGAGGGCAGAGGGGACGACGTCGCGGCTGGACAGGAGGGCGCGGTTTGTCCGGACTGCAGCTCTGACAAGCCAGCGTTTCGTTGCAGAGAATGCCATGGGCGGCGGCTGCTCTGCGCTGCTTGCATGAAGGACGCTCATCGCCGCCTTCCCCTGCACGTTGTGGAGGTGAGTTCCACACCCTCGCCAGCCCTGCGACCGCTAACCTCTGCCTCTAAACAGGAGTGGAGAAGCACCAGATTTCACCCTGTTCCTCTCTTCAACCTCGGGCTTAGGGTTCAGGTAGGACACGGGCTTCCGGGCCTGTGCCCCTCGCGAGTCCCCGGCCACAAGAACTTCGTCGTTCTCCACACGAATGGCATCCACCATGTCCATGTGGATTTCTGCGGCTGCACCGGCAGCGCAGAGCATTGGATCCAGCTCCTGCGCGTCGCTTGGTGGCCTGCAACCCCTCTTATCCCTCAAACCTGTGCCACAATGGCCGTCCTCCGTCAATTTCACATCCAAAATCTGCAGGGCAAGACATCAATGTATGATTTCTACAAGGCCCTGGAGATGCAGAGCAATGGCTCTGGCGTTCTTGATTTGCCGGTGAGTGTTTTCTTTTCAGGCTCTCCTCATCGCCGTGATGCTTATTAGACTGGACAGGACCGGCTTCCTATGTTCAGGCTTATGGTCCGCGAGTGGCGCTTCACGCTGCTGGTGAAGCGGGGAAAACGTGGGCTGGATCCCACTGGGATTGCAGGGACCAAGGAGGGGGAGCTCGCTGTGCGTTGCCCTGCCTGTCCTTGCCCAGGAGTGAACCTCCCGTCTAACTGGATGGACGCTCCGCCGGAAACTGCGTGCGTTCGTTCTTTGTGCTGGGCGTTCGCATGGCTTATCTTACCTTTCAGCTTCCTGTACTGGCTAGTCCTGGCCATGGACGCAAATTTTCGCCTCAAAAGCCGCCTGCGCTCCAGCGAGGAGAAGGACCCACCGCTCGGAAGCGGGCTCGCCTACTTTGTGGAGACCAAGGCATACGGGGAGTTTGTACTGGAGCATACAAATGAGGAGGAGGTGCGTGCGCTCTGCATGCCTGCAGCACATCGTCTCACCATCGGGCTTGTGGTTAGATCAGCTCGTGCATAGCCTTCGCCGCGCTGGCGACGGCCAACCTCAAGAGAACGACTGGCCTAGCCTCAACGGGAGTGGGGGCTGTGACTTGTGGGAGGCATCAGTTTTGGAGAGCAAATGGTATTGGGGACCTGCAGAAAGGCGAACGGTAAGCTTTGCCGCCTTCTCAACATTCCCTGCGCTGATGTTTCCTAGCTACATCAATATGGATTACATTTTCCTCTCGACGCTCGCCGACGAAGTCATCCGAATCATCGTCGCATCGTACGACTTAGCCTGCCAGTGGAAGAAAAAATTCTGGCAGCGCGTCGAGATGTTTCCCGACGATCTTCAGCTCAACATCCCGGAGTCGAACATGAAGTTTCTGGTCCCGGAATTCCATCTTCAGGCTCACAAAGAGGTTTGTCACAGCAAGCACTCCTCAAGAAAGACGGTCGGCATGGGTCGATCTGAGCTTGAAGGTCCGGAGAGAAACTGGTCCTGGCTGAATGGCGCTGCGTCGAGCACGAAGGAGATGGGGCCGGGCTCACGGCGGGATACGTTGGATGACTTCTGCGGGTTTGCGAACTGGAGGCGCGTCGTGGGCATGGGTATGTTTATTGTCTTTTCAAGCCACTAGCCAGCTGACTGGTTCCAGGCACCTTTCTCCTCAGGAAGATGCTTGACGCCATCCCGAATGCTATCACTCAGCATCGCGCGTTCAAAGAGTTCGAGGCCGGCCTGCAAGAGAAACGACCATTGCAGTTAGAGGAATGGGAGGATATGTTTGCAGTTTGGGATGCAGACAAGGAGCACATGCCGAGCCCCTTTGCCATGCCCCGAGCAAGTGCGTATACCGTGCTGAGTCAAGCCGCCTTGTGCTGATCGTCGCTGTGAAGAAAAATCCATGGCTCAGCTGAAGGTTGAGTTAAAGGAAGAAGAACAGGCAGCGCTAGGGCAAGCAGCTGACGACGCGGGCGATGCGAGCGGGCTGTCATTCTTGCTGCTTGGGCTTGATATTGAACAGCAGCAGTAAGTGCCTTACCCTCTCTATGATATGTGTTGCTGATTGAAACAGGCATCTGCTTCTTGAGGATGTTCGGGCTGCCAAGCTCCCCACGACGATGGACCTTTCCGACTTCGAAGACCGGTGCCGTGCTTTGAGACGCAAGCTTCGCAGGCTTCGGCGTCAGCAACGCATTCACATGCCTGGCCTTGCTCAGGCATCTGACGAGGGCACCTCGACAGATGCGCCTGAGGGGGTGCAGCTGCCGAAGCTAGAGGACACGCTGCTCAATATGCCCTCTGATTTGAACTCAGAGGATCGGCAGGCACGCTGTGCGGCTGGCATTGCTGACATGGAGGCGAAGTTACGCATGGCAGAGGCTGAAGACGCACTCGATGATCTGTGGCGTCACCTTCGGCTACGGTCCTTCGTGAACACTTTCAAACGCGCCCAAGTCCGTGGGCAATGCCGGCTCACACGTGCGCAGCATACGCAGTCCCGCATCGACGAGCGTGTCAAGACAAGCAAGCTGCGCTATCGGCATGCCCGTGCTGCCTTGATGCGCCTTACTGGTGGGGGGGAGTGGTCGAAAACCCTTCGTGAGCTGCACAAGGAGCACGTCGTCTCGCTGAATGTGGACCTTATTGACTTTATTGGGCTGCCGGGAGGCGACGCTGAGGCCGGCGCCACGGGTTATATACAAGGCTCTTCTCAAAGGACTCAGGGCCCTTTGCAACGGAGCCGCAGCCCGTCGCAACGAAGCCAGGCGCAGAAAGGCAACGGACGCAAGAAGGTCTCTTGGATATGGTTCTTGGTTCCTGACGGGGAGGACGATGACGATAAAGACCTACATGAAGGTTAGTGGCTGCTTCTTCACGGTCTCGCCTGCTGACTTCATTGTTTCTTTGCAGCACTTCGTGTTGAGTGGGCGAAGTCGAAGGTATGTGCGGCGCGGTGGCACGAAGAGGTCATGCACGTCGAGGAGGAGATGCGCCGGGTGCTCGAAACATTTGCCACAGAGGCGAGCGTGTGGGAGGATATGTCCGCCAGGCGTGATGCGCTTCTCGACGGCGACCATGTGCTGCTCGAAGGCATCCACGCTTATGCAGCTGAGCATGCGGCCATGTATCGCAGCCTTGCTGCGAAGTTTGCATCACGATGGGCCGCAGTACGAAGCAGGGCTGTCTCTGTCCTCGACCAAAGCGTATACCTCAACTGGGACCAAGACGATGAAGACGACAACGAGCAGGCGGCCTCTGCCATTGTTCGGGTAGAGGTTGAGGTGACAGGGCACGATGAGGATGACTAGGCAGCCTCAAGTGAGTAGTTTCCTGCTCATCTTATGGATGGCCAAGGCTCATCTCTCAGTAGGTGTTCTTCCCATGTGTGTTCCTGCCTGCTCGTCTCGTCGCTGTGTCAATTTCTGTCCCGCATACCCTCTGAAAGCACCTATATACTATCTTTGTCATTTTTGTACGGCCCGGCATCAATCTATTTTTGTATTGCAATTTCGCCTAAAAGCTATATTTGTGTGGATTGCCGGCATCTAGCTAAATCAATGGTAAGTTATCGGTGGTGTAGTATCGTCCGTTTAACTAAATGGCGCTTTAGCTAAATGTCTGGTGAGTTGCCATCAGCGACTTACTGGGCATTTAGGTTTATGTCGGGTGGCTACTACTGTACATTTACTTAAACCGCTACTGTGTCGACTGGTGCTGCTCAGGGCGGCCGTTCGCCCGAGACGGCTGCGCGGGCCTGTTACGCATCCCAGGGGTCCGAGTCCCCATCCTGCTCGACCCTTGGACGGGTCTCGCCAGGCCCCGAAGAGACCGTCGAGCAGGACAGCGTGTGCGGGTGTCGTAGCTCGGCGCGGCCACCCGACGGCGGCGGCCTCAGCCCGTTCCGTGCGCGCCCAGGGGTCCGAGTCCCCACCCGGTTCGACGCTTGGACGGGTCTCGCCAGGCCCCGAAGAGATCGTCGAGCAGGGCGGCGCGCGCGGGTGTCGTAGCTCGGTGCGGCGACCAGACGGCGGCAGCCTCAACCCGTTCAGCGCGTGCCCAGGGGTCCGAGTCCCCACCCGGTTCGACGCTTGGACGGGTCTCGCCAGGCCCCGAAGAGATCGTCGAGCAGGGCGGCGCGCGCGGGTATCGCTGTGCAGGGCGGCGAGCCGGCGATAGCTGTGTGGACCCATTCAACGCCCTGCGCACAGATTCACTTTATCTGGGGACTCCGCGTGCTGCCTTTGTTAACCACTTGCCGGCAGGTACTTACCGCAAGACACTCACGTGCACTCCCAGCAGTTTCACAGGTATGCTTCGCGCTCTGAATCCTCGCGTCCGACTCACGACGTTTGGGGCGCCATGTGTCTGCGCGCAGGATGGATTCAATTCAAACCCAAGTCGCAATTTGGCCCCTCCTTAACCGCGCGCTGGACGTCGAAGAAGCATGCACTGATGAAGTTTCTGCCATCGACGTCCAGGAAGCCACTCCTATCAGCAACAGTTCCTCCCGTGCTGATGAGCCTGCGCCCCACCTCGACGATGATCAGCCCACTTTGCTTTACGCCTACGTGAAGTATAGCTCGGCGCCTTCCGCTTCGCCTCTGTCCTTACCCCGCGCGGATCCTGTGTTGCCTCTGTCCTCTGCTAATGGGCCTTCGCCGTCACCCGCATGTCTCGCTGATGAGCTGGCCACTTACCCTGATTCCCCTGAACTTGCACCCCCAGCTGACAACCATTTATCGGACCATCCCGTCACTGCCGCTGGGCTTGTCGACGACAAATCACCAGTCGGTGGCGAGGATATGGTGATGCCACCAGACAACCCTGAGGTGAGAACCAGGAAACCTACCACCGATGCCAGCAAGGCGGGCACAGCTGCTCGACGACGGGCGAAAAGGGAAGCCGAACGCCGAGAACGTGGGCCATTTGGCTATAAGCCGAAGGCTGACATGTGCAGAAAGCATGGACCGCCGGAAGTAATCGACGTCGCGGCCTCAGCAAGCCAGTTCCCCGTAACACAAAATGCTTATGTGGCCATGCCGCAGGAACGCGGTGAAGAGGTACTCACCGTTCAACAACTGGTGGCTCTAGGCTTGGAAATTAAGCCATGGGATGGCAAGTGAGCATATGATTTACCAGCTTTCTTACCCGAATTCAGATCATACATATTCTAGGTCAAGGCGCATGGTGCGGGACCTCGAGAAGTTTGGCATCTCGTACCTCTTGGGCCAGCCGGATGATCCAGACTGGCCCACAGTCATTGAAGACGCAAAACGAGAGCTAGAACAGGCCCGTCGTGACGGAGACTTCAAGTCAGGGGGACAATCCAAGCGCGGTCAATTCCCTGCTCTAGTCGCAGGCGTCACGCACTCGGGGTGGAAGAATAAAAAGGTGAGCACCTTGCATGTGATGCAGGATTTCTGTGCAAATGGCATACAGGAACCAGGATATCGTGCCAACACCCCCAAGAATCAAGAGATCATTAATCGTCTTGTCAAGAGTCCATCTCTGTCGCGGATAGCCAGCTTTGGGAGTGGTAGGTTCTGTCCAGTATATCACATTTCTCACATCTAATTTCATGTACTTGTTAGCATCTCTGGCATATTGTGCCCCCAAAGTCTACAAACATTACGCGGATCATTTAGAGCCACTTTATCAACGTTACGGCCTTCATCTATTGTATGAAGGCAGTATTTTTCCATCTGCCAACTTCAATCTGGGCCCGCAGGCTTGCACTGTGATACACGCTGATACTCGCAACGTTCCTTATGGATTTTGTCAGATTACTGCCCTTGGTGATTACGATCCCAAACAGGGTGGCCATTTTATTTTTTGGGACCTTGGCTTCGCCATAGAGTTTCCTCCTGGATCCTCCATCCTAGTTCCATCTGCTTGTGTACGACATGGAAACACAGCAATCCAACCAGGAGAAACAAGATATTCTTTTACTCAATATTGTCCTAGCCCATTGATTCAGTGGGCACGCTGTGGCTATCGTCCAGTAAAGGACCTTACTGCAGCAGAAAAGCAGCAGATTGATGGACCAAAGGATGCACGTCGACGGGAGTGTTTGAACTTATTTTCCAAGTATGATGATCTGGTCGGTGATCGTTATAAGATCTTTGGTGTTAGTTAAATTTGCTTATGACCTTGTATCAGCTATGTTATCTTCATAATTTTCTTGTTCTTTCTTGTCATATTTATGCTATGCTTTTATATGCTGTCACACTGAGTTTACCAATTAAATGAAATAAATTACCTAGCTATTATAAGCTCATTGAACAGAGTTACAGTACTAAAAAAATATCATTCTGATCACAAACCAAAAATACAAAATTATGTGCTTGACAATAATATATCATTCTTGTTTCTACATATTTTGGATAACAATTATAGCACAGTCCTGGTAAAATGATGAGAACATAGATCAAATATTTGGTGATGTTGGAATAGGCTAAGTTTATTCTTCTGGAACATCTTCTCCTCTGACTTTATATACAATATCTAAGCCCATCCGTTCCACTACAAAATATCTGTTCTGCCATGTTGGTTCACTAGTATGAGGCACCATGCCTACAACTGATGCTATTGACTGCACATCAATAACTTTCATAGCCTCAGCACCTTGATACTGGCAAGACCAGACTGTTCCAAAAGAAGCTTCAAGTAAATCAGCATCTGGTAAAGTATAAAGAGAAACCATGGCTAATGTTTTCATCTCTTCACCAATTTTCCATTGATAGTAATATTGCACTTCACAGAAACGCCATTGTCCATCTAGATAAGCCTGTACAATTAAAAATATCTGAGAAAAAAATCAATGATCAACAAAGATAAAATCTTACTTTAACATTCCTGGCCATTCTGAGTTTGTGCTGCTCAAGTTTCTGTTCCTTCCACAAGGAACGGGCCACTTGTCCATTAGGAAGACGAAGACGAGCCCACTTCATGTGATAGATCTGTTGAGGAATAATCACATCTAAATGTTCATCTGCCTGCAGTTGCTCCAAGTAGGCCAAATGAGCTTCAGCCTCATATCCATCTACCTTGCGTGGGACCTTATCTCGAGCTCGAAGAAGAACAAAGTTGTTGGACAATGGCTCTGAACCTTGAGGAAAAGGTGACTTTTGTGGCTCCAAATTGGGTATCATAGCATGAAGTGCATTGACCTGGGCTCGAATGATACCTCGTTGAGAAAGATTGGCAAATGGATTGGAAGGTTGTCGTATTTCTCGTCCCAAGTCTCCAATAATGCGCTCCATAGGCCATTGGCTAGTCAAAGCAAGTAACCCCACATGGATACTCTCAGGCACAGCATGACGCATCTGATGGATACTTTGACAACAGAAATGAATGCGAGAAGTGAAGCGCTGATAATAAAGAAGTTCAAATTCATCACAGTACTCAAGAAGTACTTTTTTGGCCAAGGCAAGCTCCTCAGGAATAATGGAATGCTGAAGAAGGAGTCGAACACCAAGAACAAGCTTGCAGAAGTTACGCCAATACTTGTTAGGAAGAATTTTATAGAGCATGGCAGGACAGTAGCCATAGATATAGGTTTGAAACTCCCAAGCCTTATAACCACTGTGGATCTTGTCAGCAGGATTTCGTGGAGGTCGCTCAAAGGAGCCAGGAAGATAAGGTGTGGCATCTTCTACGGCTTTGCCATGAGTGATCCAAGTGTCTCCTGTTAAAACAACCCAATCCCAAGTTGATTTGTCATCATTACGATCACATTCCAGTGTTCCTCGCCACAAAGCTATCTTCAAGTCAGGAATGTTGAGAGTGGGTAAATGCATCGAGTCTTCACAGAAAAGAATAGGGATTTCCAGTCTGTGATTATTAGAGAGGCCACTAAAAATGGTAGGCTTGCAGATACCCGATTCGAGACGACGGCGGCGAAACTCGTGCAGATCAAATGAAGCCACCACATTCTTCAAATTGTCATTATAGCTAATAGAGACATTATTAGCATATAATCATATCAAAATTAAAGAAATTTGTACCGCTTGGAAATCTCCTCAGGAGTCTCATTGAATGAGTGCAATGTTACATCAGGATGAGAACATCCTTCCACAGTATAGTTGTCAGGCTTGAGATGGACAGGATAGTATTGCGATCCCTGAGGTTTACGACGACCTTCATCTGAAAAAATGGTTTTTTATATAGCTGCAGGTTATTTTATAGGTGCTATAGGTGTGCTATAGGAGCTATGTATTTTTCATATCTAGCTATGTAGAACTATGAGGGCTATCATAGCCTCCATAGCTAACAGTGCCAGCTATATAGTGTTATCATAGCCTTCATAGTCTGTAGTTTGAGATATATAGCACTATCATACTTGAAGAGGTAGCCTATGGCTACTATGGTTACTATTGTCATTATGCTAAGTCAGCCACTAGTATCAAAGATCCCAAGTCAAAATTCTTTATTCATAATCGGAGACTACTACAAACAAGTTTACTACAATGTACTATAGATAATTAGACCCGAAGAATATTTCTGCCTATGCTGCAGATGATGCAGCATGGACACGCGCACGAGGTGCGCGGCGCGTGTGCAACACGGCGCGCACGCGCACGAGCGTGCGCAACACAGCGGGCACGCGCATGAGGCGCGCAGCAGCCTTACGCGATAAAAGAGCATGCACACAAGGCGCGGATGCCGTACGCGGCACGGCAGACCCGCGTGCGAGGTGCGGATCCGCACCTGCCGCATGCGGGAGCGAGGCGCGAGGTTCGCGGGCCGTGTGCGAGGCGTCGGGCTGCGGCGGGGCCTGCATACGAGCGCGGGGGTGTGCGTTGACATGTGCCGGCTTGCGTGCGCTACCATGCGTGAGTGCGGCCATATCTCCGCTCGCGCGGCCGTGCGCAGGGCAGCACAGCCAGGCGCAATGTAGGCGGGGCGGACCGCGAGGCCACGCGCGGAACGGCGGGCCCGTGCGCACAAGCAGCGGCCATGCGTGGCCGCCTCCGCACGTTGCGGGGCAGTGCGTCGCCCCCGGCATGCGGTCAGCGTGCTGGTGAGCCCTGCCAGTGCGCTCGCAGTCCGTGCGTGGCTGCGGTCGTGCGTGCGCTGACCTGACCGTACGCAGGGCGCTGGCGTCGTCGCGGGGCCGCGTTCGTCCGTCCGGGCGCTGGCACGGGCCTGTGAGGCTGCCCGTGCACCCATGGGGCCGTGCGCGGGCAAACCAGTGCGGGTGCGGGTGCACTGGCAGCCCTATGCGGGTGTTGCGGCGACGCACGGCGCTGGTGACGTGTCGGGGCGGCGGGGGCGCGAGGATGGCGATGGGATACGGTGGGGTGTGGAAATGGCGGCGGCGGGGACGGGGTGGGCAGAACGTGGGCGCGGGCTGTTGGAGCTACGTGGCAATGCGCAGGAGGCGGAGCGAGGCGCGCTGAACGAGTCTCGTTGCCGTTGCAACGAGACTCGACGTCGTCGTCGTCCGCGTTGTCGAGGGGATGGGGCAGGTGGGGTGTGGTGAGCGATGGCGCGGGGTACCGTAGCGTGTTGTGCGGGGGAGGTGATTGGCCCGAAGGCAGAGAAACAAAAGAAAACGAGTATCACTCGTGCAGAGCACGAGCGATACTCGTTTTATTAGCATGGTACAACGATGAGAGACCGTGCTTACTTACCTGAAGGCCCTCAGCCCGGCTCCTAACCCTCCTGACTGCGAGGCGATGCGAACCGTCGAGTGTGTGGAGAGGAAGTACGAGGTTGGAGACGAGAGACGAGAGAGTGATGAGGTGGAAAGCGCGCGTCGTGCTTCAGCGAGGACTCGACTTGCGCGGTTAAGTTCTTTCGAGCACAACAAATCGAATAAATCGATTTTAAATAAGAAAAAAAGACTGATATTATAGAACGTACATAAAACGATATCTCATGAGAAACGATCGTAGGTATTGTACCGTAGGCCACTGGCCAGCGAAGACAACTTACTCGGATCTGGCACTTAGCCTCTGTTGCGGGGCCCGGCAACCTTCGGCCCGGCGCTCGGCAGCCACGTTTCGGGCCCCGCTCGCAACGCCTATATAAGGCATGCGCGACGCGCGTCCTCTCTCTCTCTTTAACCTCCACCATCTCCCGCTTTCATGACCTTTGCTTACTGCTTGCTCTTATCTTCTTAGCCTCTAAGGTAAAGTCTCTTATGTTTCTTATGTTTCTACTACTCATGTTCTTATGTTTTTAGTTAATTTCGCTTTTTTATAGTCATAGTAGGACTTTTAGGGGTAAGTTTTCTTATCTTTGTTATATTTTTTAGCCTGATGTTTCTATATGTGTAGTTGATTTTCGCTTTTTGTTGTCTTGGTATGTTTTTTTTGTTGTCTTATCTTTTTCATCTTATCTTATCTTATCTTTCTTATCTTATCTTAATCTAAAATCTTGCTGTACTCTATTTAGATTATGAATTTATATATGATTGCTTGTATAGTTTGATTAGTCAGTTTATATATTTTGTATTATTGTTATATAATGTGTAATAAAATTTATATTGATTTGCTTTTTTGCTAGTTTGATTGTGTTGTAATATCAAGTCTAACAATTGGTCAAATTTTGAAATAATTCAGATAAATAAAATATAGTGTAGAAAGTTGATATAGTCTTAATAGTCTGAGATAAGATGACTAGTATTCATATAGCTTATAGTATGAATAGTACACATATAATATATAGTTAGCATAGTTCTTATAGCTACTTTATACTATGATAGCTATGATAGCTCTCTATAGCTGTCCTATCTGGCTCTATAGCTCTATATAGATGACACTCAAGCTATATAGAGGTATGAAGAAAAGGAGACAGCTATGGAGCTATTAGAACTATGTAGTCAATATAGTCATATATAGCTCTGACAATTTTCTCAGATGTTGAAGTGGACAATAGTATCTGCAGCCCATGCCCCCAAGATGTCCCACTCGACCAGCTAGCATTGACATAGCAGGGGTATCGGCACTAGCATATGCAAGAAATGGATGATCTACAACCTGCCTGCCTTTTGCTGCATCCCAGACCTGCAAACCCTCTCTCTGAAGCGCTGCCAGATGACGGAGCCCTGGAAAAATGAAGGAATCAAGGTTCTTGGGTTTGTGAGGTCCAGGAATAAATCCACCTGGAAGGATGTGTTGTTTTTTGTAGCGGAGATCAGGAGAAAGGTCGAGAAGAATCCAGATGTAAATCCAGCAGTCAGACTGCTTGCTCTGATATAGCTGAGCACCATCAATTGAGAAGTACAGCACTGTGTTGTCAGACGTGATCCGACCCTTCTGCATTGCACGCAACAAATCTGTACCATGACACAGGTCATTGTAGACAGCTATGCGCTGTGTGCGGCGAATCTCGTCCAAGATATCTGTTATGCGATGATGTCGATACTGCATGTTATGTGCCATTTCTGGTGTACGCCGTCGAGCCTGGAGCTGTGGGCCGAGAGGAATGGTATGAAATTGTTGACGTGCGACCTTAGTCCCATTGGCTCGCAGCTTGTTCTGGTCGTAACGCAACTCGCCACAAATGGGACAGGTGTCCTTGTCTTGAAAGGGACCTGTATATGCCACGCAGCTATTGATACACATATGATAGACAATAGGCACCACACCACTAAGTTCAGCTATGCGACGCTTGACCTGGTCATAGGAAAGAAGCTGAAGTCCAGCTGGTCCAGCATGGGTGAAGCATTGAGCGAAGACTGCGAACGCAGCGCGGATCTGATTGTATGAGTCCTGGGAAGCATTGCTCAACGCAAGGAAAATGCAGATGGAGAAGCGGAGAATGGGATCATCGTCGAGGTTGGGGGGGTCGCGCAGTGGGTTTTGCAGACGTTTGAGGGTATCCGGCGGTAGATTGTCGTCTTTGAGTAATGCCGTCTGCATCAGATGTATGAACTCCTGAGCAGTTCGAACATCTTCAATTCTTGAAGGGATATCTTCCATGGACTGGCCGCGAGCATCCGGATCTAGCAAAGAAGTGTCATCGCGCGCATCCGGCGCCGTCGGTGCAGGTGCAGGTTGAACTATAGAGGGAGCCTGTGCTGCGTCGAGGTCAGCAATGCTGCCAGGATCCAAGTCCGTCTGCTGAACGGGGCCGTCTCCAGGCTCTTCGACATCAGGCTCAGGACCAATAGTGGCTCGTGGATCTGTCTCAGTATCTGTTGTGGGAAACGGGGAGTTGGGGCGAGTGCTAGGGCCCGCAATAAGAGGGGATGTTGGACCGGGGGAATGGGGAGTACCAGGGCGGCTACGCGCAGCGAGATCCACATCTAATGTCGGCAATTGAGGGCCCTACGGAAGCATCAGCATTGACATGGACAGAAGGACATGGGAGAAGCATGCACCATGTCTGGACCCGAGTCCTCTTCAACATCCAGCCTCCGCTGCTTGGAGCTACTCAACGCTTTATCAGCACCCTCCTCGCCCGCATCACCTGGTAGCCTTGAATGTTTTCGTGAGTTCGGCCCAGCGCCCGACCGGGAAGAGCTCGCGGAAGGCACCAACTCTCCTCGAGCGGCGAGAAACTCGGCCAAAGGCATGACCGAGTTACGATGGGGTGCATGTAGGTTGAAAGTACGGCGAGTGACAGGAGTGGGCACCCCTCGGCAGTATTTCTCGCAGTTGCATATGTGGTCCTGTTGCGAGGCCATCGAAGAACAGATTCTGAAGAATAGCGGGCTGGGCGCCCTTTAAGCGCCCTTTGTCGAGCTCGACCGGGCACGGAAGAGCCCAAGCGCCCAATCGACATCAACATCGATAATGCGTTTCTAACCGATGAGCGAGGATCGCTGTTATCTCGAATCTAGGTAAGTACGCTTTCGACTCGGCTAATTCATGCCGGAGCAAATCACCAGCCAGTGCAGGATCGCGCGCTGGGCTTCGCCTAGCCGCGCGGCGACGTCGTCAGTGTCGTTTCGACGCTGATTCTGATAGCATGCCCTTCAGACTCTCATTTTCGCTCGCCGCGGGGCCTGAAACGCAAAACGTTCGAGTGGTTTTCGAGAGCCTGGGTGAGTATCAACTCGACTTGGCTAATTCACATCGAGACAACTCACCAAAAAAGCGTAGAACTGCACGCTGGGCTTTGCCCAGCATGCGGCGATGCCAATGGCAGCGCGCGTTCGCATTGCTTTGCCTTATGGACCAGTAGGCTGCTCGGCGCGGACCACTGGGTCTCAGGATTGGGAGGGCAAAAAGGAGTGTTTCTGCACATCCAGGTGAGTCTCAATGCCTCAGCTGTTCTGCTCCCAAAATGACTTACCAACACTTGGAATTGCATCATAGAGATCTATAGAATCCATACTATGTCGTGCACGAAGCATTCGGCGGGCTGCGCACGCCTTCCGTGGCGTGAGCGTCAGACTGATGCTCAATCCGTTTACTTAGTTCTATGTGCGTGCAGGCTGCTCGCCGCGAGGCCTGAGGCTGGAATCCTGGGGTCAAACCCCCGATTTCTAGGAGCATAGTAAGTGATGTTCTGTATCAGGTAATTTCGCGCTAGAGAACTCACCAAACGATGTTACGTAGGTGCTACAATGCATCTGTGAGACGGCTCGACGGCCCCTGCATTCCGGCACGGTCCTGTGCGCCGTGTTCACAATCAGCGCGATCAAGGTCCCAACACCGTATCTACGGGAAGGGTCCCGCCTCGCATGTAGACTCCGCGTGCCCGAGCGATGGGTCACGCAGAGGTGCCGCATTGGTGAGTCCGAACTCGACAACAGCATAACACTCACCGTGATAATTCTCGCAGGCCTTGGAGCAGTCCAGTGTGATGCGGGAGGGATTCGGAACGAAGATCAGTGCCAAGCTTCGTCCACCGGCTCGCACATGGAGTCAGCATCGACAAGCTGTCAATGCAGACCTCATAGGCTGGACCCTGGGCGAGCTCGCCGCTGACCGCAGGGCTCCGAAGGAAAGGCCTTCTGAACAGCATGGTAAGAAGGTGTTTGACCCAATGAATCAACTGCAAACTACTCACCGGCAGATACTGAATTGTGTGCAGAGCTATGCCCAATGCCCCGCACGCAGACGGCAGAGGAGGAAATGGGGATGGGTGGCATCGCACATGCAATCGGCCAAGTACGAGGCACTGGATATGACAAGCGGATCAGGCTTGGACGGTACCGAGATCTCACGGCATGGCTATCATGTTGGCTCCAATACGTGTTAACGCCGAATGGGGGACTACGGTTCGGCTCTAACACTTCGTAACGGACTATCAATTCATATGGTTTGGTTGTGTCCACTGATTTATGAATTCAGACGAACACTCTTTGAAATCGTAGGCACCATAGAGAGAACCGACATTGTCCATTGCGACAGCCTTGACTTTGTATACCGGGCTACGTGATCCCGAAGGTGACGACTAATGCAAGGAACAGTCGATGGGATGGGAGGATGGCCGGCAAGTCTCCAATCAATATAAAGGTGTGAAAAGATTGGCTGGAGCTCGGCGACGAATACTGTCATTTATGTGACCAACTATGGTGTTCGCGTCCACGATCATCAGTGGAAGGAATTTCATTCACCCTGAGCGCGCCCTCGACGCGTCTGTACGAAGTCGATAAGCATAGCGGCTGAATGTCGAGATCATAGGCGCCTGCCGCATGACGTGAACATGAGGAGTACACGAGCAAGGCGATAAGCCTCGCATGCTCATGCTGCCGGCCGCGGCTCGCCCTACGAGGGTTGCAGGATGACAGCCCAATTAATCACCGTTCTGTATCGGGAGCGTGGAAGAAGCTGCGGATATCGAGATTTGTTCGGGCTCGAGGTATGTTCGGCGGCCTGTCCTTCGGCACAGGGCCAAGAGAATGAAAGGTTAAAAGCATCGGCTTGTTTCCAGGACACGAAAGATACGAACCGCAGTCGCCTTGGCATGTAAATCTGCATCATCGAAGTGCAAGGTGCGAGTAGATACCCGAAGGTCCCTCTTCATTGGAAGTTGGAAGAAAGTCCGTCGGTGCCTTGACATTCTGCCTTGGCCAGCGTCAAGGACCTGGATGATAGACTCAGCGACGTGAAGCCGACGCACAGTGCCACCGCCCTATGAGCCAAAAACACACGATCGAAATCAGGAACGAACGTGGACCCTCAAGGCCTCGACGTTCAACGACTGTACGAAGCCAATCCTTCCCATGCACAATCGTAAACTCACGCAAGTGTCAATGCGAAATCTCGGTTGAACTCACTGGACGAGCGAGATCCTCGATGACTGCCGCACAACCACATGTCCTCACGCTTTATCCAGGACAAAAGTTTGGCAAATCGTGATCTACGATCGCGTGCGATGTGCGATGGCGAGATACGACGTTCGACGACAACTCCGCGCTGCGTCTGCAAGTTGGGGAGCCGGGATGCCGTCGCCGGTTCTGCAACTGTCGAGCTCTGTCCTGCAAAACTGCTCCTTAGAGGTATAGAGGCAAGTGGCGGGCCTTTGGTCTTCTTACCTAGCATATCGAGGCGACGCAGCGGGTGTCGTGAGTGGGGCGCGAATGGGTCAAATTTTTCCCGCTCACATAGCTCACGATGCAGCATGGCCGCGAGATGAACGTGTGGGAAAGAAGAGTATGCTGTGTTCCAAGACATGTCCAAAGCATCCACAAACCGCACACAATTGTATCACGTTAAAGATTGAGGATGAAAGTCACAGGCGTCACGCATCCCGAGGGCGCTCAAAGACATCAGAACAAGTTTCCAGCATTCAATTTTCCATAATTCGCAGAACACAGTGTCTTCACTTCATTTCGTAAGTTACAACTAAACGAGGCTAATATCATCCAACTCAAGATTACTTCCTGCGCTTAACACCACCGCCCTCGGCGTTCATGACCGACGTCGCAAGGATCTGACAGAATCACTCGGGCGATAAGTGGCAGCAACGAAGTATACAGATAGAGTGGTACCTGAAGTGTTCCCCCGTGCGCTTACGCCTAGAGCGCAGCAGTCGGCAAGGGCGTCGTCGGCGGGAACTGGGTCCAAATGATGACCTGCGTCGTGGTGACGATGAAGGGCTTCGTGTCAACGAGCTCCTCCAAGACGCGGGTCGCAGTGATGACCGGGTCAGAGCTAGTGGACGTCACGTCCGCCTGAATCAGAGATGAGTACACGTGAATACGGCGGCGCGGTGGGTCCTTTGACTCGCCTTAGGAAGGGCTGCACCAAGGGCAACCAAAGCGCAGAGTACGGAGAAGACTTTGAGAGACATGATGGGTTCTAAGGATTGGTGGATATGGGGCAGAGAGGAAATAGAACCTGCGTTTTCGTCCATGCGAAGGCCCTTGATATGCGGCTGAGATTTCCGGCTGCCGAAAGCTGAGAAAGTAAAGTCAAAGCGTTCACGTCAGGAGAATGCAGGGCGCCGTGAATTACCAAGTCCGCTCCCTATAGAACATGCAATGGATGAGTCCTAGGAACGCTCAAGCACAAGTTCGGCATAGCAAATGAGCCACGTTTGCCCCTAGTTGTCCGACCATCGCAGGAAGGCATTTGCCCACTCGGGATGATTACGCTCCGATTGCGTGAGATGGTTGCATCTGACCTGGAAGGAGACGAACGATAGTGGAGCAAATTTCCTGCTCATTCACGGGCGATCAGAAAAGGCGGTAAGCAGTACAGCCTGGCGTAGAAGAAAGACATACAGAGCGCCCTCAGCGCAGATCCGCGGCCGATACGGATCAACATCTCATATCGGCCGTGACCTCCCGCATGAGATCATCACCATAACTCTGACATCACGCTAATGGGTCGCTCAACTTCGGCACATATGGCTCAAGGTCCCACCAACACCTTGCCGATGCGGCTCTTTCGCCTGCGCTTGTGTGGGCAACACTATGCTTCGCTTTTAGCCGTGCCACTCTAACTTAATATGTGAACCATGTTCCCCAGGGAGCTACACGGCTAGACCACACACCTAATAATTAACCCCTCGGAGGCATCTTCATACGGCTGATGAAGGTGCTGAAGCAACCCGAAACCCGACGTCAATGAGGCGCCCGCACGAGCGATTTGGCCAACGTAAACGTAATATAAGATTGCGGCTTCAAAAGTACCTTGCTACTAGACCAACAAGTTACCGTTTGAGATGATCGTTTGTTCCAAAGGAGCAGAGATGGTGGTGCCCGCCAAACCTCGAAAATGAAGAAGCAGCAGGCCTCTGCCGATGCCACGATGGTCGGAATGCCTGTTGAGCACAAGCCAGAGGTGAATTCTCCTGTGCTTCGAGAAGTCCTCTAGCCAAGGACAAAGTACATGTGCACAGGGACCACTTACCACATAATCAGTCTCTGCGATCTCAACGATATCCAGAGCCGGAGGGCTGGGAGGTCTGTTTCAAGAAAGAAGTCGCTGCAGCTATGCGATCCCAGGCACTCAGGAGTGCAATTTTGAGTACGCAGACGTCGTATGTTTGAGAAACAACGCCAAGAATTGTCCGATGATCGCTGGACCGGAAATATCACGAGTCAGTGGAGGCAACATGAATATACTGGCGCGTAGCGCTGCCCAAACATACCAGTCATCCCGACAGCATTTTCCTATTTTTTCCAGCATGGATATTGAATGATAAGTACGCACGCCCCACATGGCTGGCAGGATCAGGTAATGCTACCTAATTATGAATGAACGCGAAATTGGGGGACACATGGAGGTATGGAAGGGGGGAAGTGTGGGATGACATCGATGAAGATGAAGACGTGGATGCCAAGTACGCGCCAAGTGCGCGGACGATGCCGCCTTGCTCAACTCCGCGACGATCTCAAGGTACCGCACAAAGAAGTGTTCGTTTTTGTAGACTGCAACTCCGACTTCAACAGTGCTGAACACGAAACGCCAGGGCGATGTGGGACAAAGACGGCACTCATGTTGCCTGCCTTAACCATGAGGACCTCATCAGTAAAGTCAGGGCTCATGTCTTCATGGGAATTGTTTGTCCTGTAATCTCGTACTCATCATTTCCTTAGTGGCCGGGGTCGAATCCTCTGTGACACTGATTACTGTCAGCCCGCAACTTCCATTGAGCAAGACGGGGGACTTGCTAGCCATGCGTCTCTCCATATGACCTCGGCCGTGTTCCAAGTGTCGTACGCAAGCTTTTCATGCCGTTCAACCTGCGGAACCGGGAATGAAATGATTCCCACTGCCTTAGGCACTAGATGGGCGACTTGCGTTGAACAATTAGTGCCGAAGTAGGCTCTCTCTCGCTGTCTGCGCCTTGGCGCTACGCTATCTTGCCCCTGCTCTGGGCACGATCTGCGATTCGCAGAACAATCGGCCGCATGAGCATCGGTCGCGTCCTACGACGTCGAGCGCTCCAATTTCCTTCCTAAGTATGTCATCATTGCTACGTTGTCGACGGCCCTCCACTGACGGTGGCACAGCTCATGCAGCCTCAGCTTGACAATGTCGCCATCGCCCTTTGAGTGGGATTCCCACAAGGGCTGTACGGTCAGAAATGAATGCAACCCGCTAGGTTAAAACCACTGAGGTCGGATGTTCTGCTGCCTTGTGCCTCGCGATCCCGGTCACAGGCCCGACTCGTAGGATCCATTCGCCTTTCTCGCGCAGCGTCTGATGTTCCATAAACCCGGTGTGCCTGATTGCATTCCCAGCTCTCAAACAATTTCTGACTTATTCTGAAAAATACTCAGGTTTTTCAGTTCGCGCAAAATTGGCGCAGTATAAAGAGGTTGTACGGCGACTCTGCCAGACCATCGAACTCACCGTTCGAGCCCACACCCCTAGTTCTCGTCTCATCTCGTCTTCACTGAAGCACCGACTTACACGATGCTGTTGTCGAAGACTCTCTCTGCTTTGGTCTCCGTCATTGGAGCAAGGATGACCCTTGCGGCGAAAGGGCCGGTGACCGACTTGCACATCGTCAATACTCAGCTTGCGCCAGACGGTTTCCTGCGCGAGTGAGTGGAGCTAGCATCTGTATAATTTATCGCCCATCTCTGACGTCTTCTCCACAGCACTGTCGTCGCTGATGGAGTATTCCCCGGTCCAACCATCTCAGGAAATAAGGTATATATTCGTAGAGCAGTACCATTTCTAGGGCAGTGAATGACATCTGACGCAGGGGGACAACTTCAAGATCAACGTCATCAATCAACTGACTGACACGTCCATGTTGACGAGTACAACCATCGTAAGTCTCATTACCTTTCATGGTGTCGGAGTCTTAAGTCCGTTTGCAGCACTGGCATGGTCTTTTCCAGTACGGAACGAACCAGATGGACGGCGTGGCCTTCGTCACGCAGTGCCCTATCCCTCCAAATGATTCGTTCTTGTACAATTTTAAGGTCCCCGATCAAGCCGGCACTTTCTGGTATCACTCCCATCTGTCTACGCAGTACTGCGACGGACTGCGTGGTCCTCTCATCATTTACGATCCGAAGGACCCGCACAAGAAGCTGTATGATGTTGACGACGGTGAAACCTTCTCCCTTCCTCCTCAGTCCCCCTTTTACTTATGTCCTTCCTCAGACTCGACCGTCATTACCTTGGCCGACTGGTGAGTTTTTTTCTCCCTTAAGCTTGACATTTTCTCATACGAGTTCACTAGGTACCATATCCCTGCGCCCTCAGCGGGCCTCGTACCGTACGTCTACCGAATTCGGCATTTTCCAGTTATGTGCAAATATTCACCGACGTATAGGCCTGTTAATTCTACACTGATCAACGGGCTCGGCCGCTCGGCGGATGGATCGGCATCACCCCTCGCGGTTGTATCCGTGACCGCTGGCAAGCGGTGAGGTTTTATTTTTCCGTCGATTCCCTGTCGCTGACCACGGCCTTCAGATACCGCATGCGTTTGATCAACATTGCCTGCGACCCCAACTATATCTTTACCATCGACAACCATGCTTTCACTATCATCGAGGTTGACGGCGTATCTGTGCAGCCGTACAATGTCGACTCAATTCAAGTCTACGCCAGTGAGTACGGCGAACTTATACCTAGCACACTGACTAAATACTTTAAAATTCCCGCAGGTCAAAGATTCTCATTCATTGTGCGTCCCCGAGTTAAACAAATTACGCGCTCATCTAAATGATTGTACCTCAGCTCAACGCAAATCAGGCGGTCAGCAACTACTGTCAGTCTTTCCCCAGCGTTAAATCCCGTTTTTTCTGATTTCTCGAAATATTCAGGGATTCGCGCGTTGCCGAACACAGGAGTTACGACGTTCACCGGCGGAACCAATATGGCCATTCTCCGTTACGCCGGTGCTGGCAGCGTTGAGCCAAGCACCCTCCAGACGCCCAGCACCGCACCCATGCAGGAAACCGCCATTCGCGTAAGGCGCCTTATCTTATCTCCGTCCAGTCTTAGATCCGGATCTGATATACCTTTTGGTCTCCATATAGCCTCTTGTCGCCAAACCAGCGGTAAGCGCTCCGCTCCGTGCTTCCAAGCCCACATCATTCCGTTAATTGTGATCTAACGTGCTATCTTATCTTATCTTATCAGCCCGGACTGGCTCGGCCCGGAGGCGCGGACATCAACATCGAGCTGGACGTCGCCTTCGTATGTGCCTTCCATTTTTGCGAATAGATTGCTCGCGGCTGATTATGCCCTTGATCGTGATACCAGACCGGCACTCAGTTCACTGTCAACGGCCAGCCTTGGATTTCTCCCAGCGTTCCTGTGCTTCTCCAAATTCTCAGTGGTGCCAAGAAGGCGAGCGACCTGCTGCCCTCGGGCAGCATATACGGCCTCGCCCCGAACAAGAGCGTTGAGATCAACATCCCCGGCGGTGCCGTCGGCGGCGGCCATCCCGTCCACCTGCACGGTGTATGTCTCTTCTGGTCATCCCAGCGAAGGCACAGAACTGACTTGCGAGCAGCACAATTTCGCGGTCGTGCGTAGCGCGGCCTCGGATGTCCTCAACTACCAGAACCCCGTCTGGCGCGACACCGTCAACATCGGCACCACCACGAGCGACAACGTGACGATCCGGTTCGAAACGAACAACCCGGGCCCGTGGTTTGTGCATTGGTACGTATCATCCGTTAGTCTTTCGTCCCACGACGCTGACTCGCGTTGACAGCCACATTGACTGGCATCTGGAAGCGTAAGCTTCCTTTCATGGCTCGGACATGTCATGCGGACCTACTCATCCTCTTTCTTTAGCGGCTTTGCTGTGGTCATGGCGGAAGACGTTGGCGATACAGCTGCTGTGAATAACCCGACGGGTATGACTATCCCTCTTTCAAGATGAGCCCATGCTGACGCTTCTTTGAACAGACGCTTGGGACCAGCTATGCCCTGCGTACAACAACCAGTAATTCAAAGGCGCGCTCTGGCCTGCATGGGTCCGGCAGTGATTTAGGGTTTCGATTATCAGGATTGAGCGGGCGGAAGGGAGTGGAGTGGAAAATAACTCGCATGACTACGGGTCAGCGATGCATCTTCGTCGGGAATCTAGCGTTGCTATTGGAATTGTGGAAAGCGCATACGCGTAGAGTTGTAGGATGCATATAGCTTATCTCGTGAACAATCAAACACCATTCATTTAATTGTTGTATCTTCCACCCAAACGGGTCCTCTCGCTTCTCTGTTTCCCTATGAATGCCTCAATAAGGAGGGGAACAAGTGGAAGTAGTCTTCTCTGTGTTGACTCGTATGCTTTTGGATTTGGTGAAGGGAGAGCAGCGGAAGTTCTGCTTTATTTCGGCTGCACGTCAATCACGTACCGACTCGTCAAAGAACGTCGAAGTACGGCACGATACAGCACATGCAAATAAATAATATCAAGCATACTATTAAATAACACAAAGACAAGAGTAAATTATCCGGAAAGAATGCGGTTAAATAAAAAAAAGGACGGAAGAAAAAAAATGGCGAGGAAATCTAGTTTTACGTGGTACTAATATTACAGCTACAACATCAACAGGGAAGTGTACATATAGATGATGGGTGCTGGTCCATTAATGAGGCCGTATCAGATCCTAATGTAAGAATATGCAATTGATGAGATGAGATGTTGTATGTATATGCAATGTTCTGGCGCGGGCGCTCAACAAACCGATACGCCTAGAGTTGAATCTAAGCTAAGCATACGACGACCCCGTCGCCTGGCCCAGCACACCCGTCTTCTGCGCCGCGAGCTGGACCGTACGCCGTCCCTCCGAACCGCAGCGCGCCCGTATTCCCGAACGTGTCCAGCCCGTCGCTCGCGCCCGTACGATTCGCGAACAGCTGCGCCAGCTGCGCGTTCTCGTTCGCGCTCCGCCGGATCGACAGGTCGGGCAGCGACACGGGCGTCGGCGGTGGCTGCGACGACGTGTACGACGACGCGGTCGACGTGCGGTGCGTCAGTGCGGGCACGGACGTCGCCGTGTTCTGGTATGAGAGCGAGGAGACGGGCGAGGATGCGTAGAGCGAGCTTGGGGCGGAGGGCGGCAGCTGAGGCGAGGGCTGCGCGAAAGGATTATTAGATCCGGGGGTGTTGGCTGTGGTCTGGCGCTGGACTGCCTTCTGCTGCTGCTGCTGCTGCTGGAGCATCTGCATCTGGTATTGCTGCTGGGCCTCCGCCTGCTGGCGAGCGTACTCCGCCTGGGAAGTGTGATGAGATGCGGAAGGAGCTGGAAGCGGGAAGTGTAACGTACCTGAATCATGGCGTCATACTGGGCCTGTTGCGCAGCCGGATCATACGCGGTATACTGCGGCTGCATCTGAGTGTATTGAGGCTGCAGCGAGTACTGGGTGTATTGAGGCTGCATCTGGGTGTATTGCGGCTGGATCGACGTGAATTGTGGCGCAATCTGCTGGATGTCGGGGCTGATGGACGTGTCGATCAAGCTTGAAGGTCCACTGATGTACCACAGCGTCAGCATCACGGAAGCTGGCAAGAAAATTAACGACGCACATCTGCTTGTTGTCGTCGAATAGCGCTTCCGCATTAGCCTTGTCAAGACGCTTCCTGTGCTCCTCTTGCTCCTTCTCACTCAGCTTGAGCGCGCGTTCCATGTCAAGTTCTTCTTCTGATTTCTTCTTTTCCTGCTTCTTCGCCGCCGCCTCCCGCTCCTTGCGCAGCTGGTCCTCCTGGAACTTCCGCGCGCTCACCTCGTCGTCCTCGCTGTCCGAGTCTACTGGACGGCCCTGCATCCGCTGGCGCATCCTGCGACGCCGGCGACGGGCTTCGGCAATCCGGTTTGCGTCCATCAATAGGCGCGTAATATCGCGCGCCCGCGCCCGGACATCCGCACCCACGTCGCGACCGGTGTCATCGATGTACTGGAACTCGTGAGTGTCTTGACGACGTAGAGGTTTTGACGGAAGTAGGCCGCGACGGCCGGCGATCCACTGTGAAGGAGATAATCGAGTACAGCGAGAGACTGTGAACGTGATTTCAGAGCGTCAGCGTATGTACGAAGAGGAGGATGTCATAAACGATTCTGCCCGAAGGCGTCAAACGCCATAAGCAAATGGAGTAATGCCCGAATGCCCGAGCCAATGGAAAAAGGAAACAGGTCGTTTGCTGAGCCGGACATGTCACCACCTTATACGAGGCTGGACAGCTCTGGACAAATACCACGCATGTCTGCCTGAATCCGCTTATGCAGAGAGTCCACGATGGGGCAAAGTCAGTGTGAACATGCTGACGGCACTCGCAGTACGCCAGCACGTCGATGAGGGGAGCATGGTCCGAGCAAGGCGAAAGGTTTCAGCAAAGACCACTAACCTTGTAGACGTGCCGCCAGTTCTTTCCCTTGTCGTTGAGACGCCTGTCGATGATCTCAATGATCTCTGTGTAGTCGAGACTGGATAGGATTTCAGACAAGGGGTCCTAAGTGGGCCAAGGATGCTCAGGCAGTGACGTACGGGTTATATGATAAAACTGCGATCTCGTGCATCTGCAGGCCACTCGGCGGGATATGGTCGTTGCTCGTCGCAGAGCGAACCTTGGACTGGGTCTCAGAATAACCGTGCGCAACGTTCTTCATCGAGCGCATCACGCTCTTGCTAGCGCGTCCGACCGACATACTGGGAGTTGTCAGGCAGCGGCCGGTTAGGGGCTGTCTTTAAACCGCTTGTTCTCGGAATGGACAATAGCTAGAGAGCACACTCGATGACTCCCGGGTCAGCAGGAGTCGAGTCGGCGACTTCTAGCTAGAAGAAAGGCCAGCGAGAAGGACGTCGAGAGGCTGTAGATGAGGGTTGTTAGAAGGCAGAAGATGACTACGGACGCGCACCGTTATATTAGTGAGTAATTCCGGCGGGGCTGCGCTGGGCGGCATGACCTCGGCATGAAGTAACATATCCCGCCCCGCAGTCTCCCGATCCATCGGGCCCGAGGGCCCGCAGGTGGGAACATGTTGCTTGGGTTTTCTTCGAGACCTGCTGATTTCCGACTCACATGTTTCATAGACCGTGAAGCGTAATTCGCTGGCGTTGAAGCTATAAAGCATGATTGTTGTCGTTTGTGCTTCGACGACGTGCCTTGAAATTGGGGCTAACCGACATCAGAGGGTTTTGAAGATCTAATCTTATCAGAGTTTATGATCGACGCTGACTGAGGACTACAGTACAAGTTCTGTCTCATTCTGTCGATCGCAATTTGCCTCCGCCGACAACAACAGTTCTGAATCTACTCGTTGATGCTGCTAACTGCAGCGGCAAGGACAACCAATACTGGTTAGCGCTTAAGTCAGTTCGTCTTTCATCAGAACTGCATTGTCGATTGCATCGACGCTCGGATTGCACGATCTTCGGTTGTACCCATGCCACGTCTCCTCCTGATTATAAGTTGGCGGGGAAGAGTTGGTCTTCAAAATCCAGGTGAGCATTTTATTGGACGTTTCCTCTGTCTTTTCGTCAATGTGTATATTGCATCAAAGTGGGGAATTGGTGATCGCCGGGTGGGCTGGGGAATGCAAATCACGCTCAGGCCTTTCGTGTGATTTCGCAGCGTCACAGCTTTGCAATATTGCATAGCTGGGTGGAAAGAAACATTGCGGTGGTTCCTAGTCCACTCGTATCCGCTGTGCATCAATCAGGTCGGTCTAGCTGGAGTTTTTGCTTCCGCTCGATCCTCGATCCGCATATCGAGGCGCTTTTCCGTCTTCTTGAACTCTTCAGCGCTGAAGCTTCTGCAACTGCATTTCAGGTTCTTCACGTGCTGGCTTCATGCAGCACAGACATGTCAGATCGGAGAGGTCCTTTGGCTCCCTACTTCATGTGAAGTAGGGACAGGAGCGCAAAGCATTGTCTATTGCATTCGCCCTTCTATGTTCGAGCTCATTTGATCGCCATTATATAGCCGACGGAATAGCACTTATCTGCGAAAGCATATATAGCTGTTCTTGGGTTCCACATCACGAACCGTGCCCCATTCGTATCTACACAAGCTCCAAGGACAAGGACGGTGTGCGTCTCTCCCCCAAGTGAGCATGTAGCGGATCGTCATCCATATGTTCGTTGACTCGTCTGCTTGATTATTAGGAAGACGGAGACGACGCCAGAGACGGATGCTCAGGCGGTCTCATCTGGCCTTGCTACTCCTCGAGGCTTACGGACTCCAACGAGCTCAGAACTTGTTGCGCCCGGAAATTAAGGATCGCCCGCGCTTGTATATCCCAATGTGAACCCGTTATTCAACAAACTCGCCGCGAAATGATTCGACTCGACATTGGACCAGATCGTCCGATGCGCAAACAAGTCCGAGAGGGAAAAAGACGGGCGGACACAAATCAGAGATCGATTCAGCGAAGGCAAGCCTTGCGAAGGCCAAACGCTATATTATCCACTGGTATCTGTGCTGCTTTCCGTTGATCCACCTTTGCTTAAGTATGCTATTGGCGTCAGGCTATTGGCGTCAGGCTATTGGCGTCACGGACAGGCTAGTACTCGTGAGTCTGGTCTAGTAATACGAACTTCAGGTGATTCATCCATTTGAAACTGCACGCGACGCTAATTGACGATCATCTCTCAATGTCACCAGAAATGTGAGGTAATATAGACTGCTATCCTGATTTAATTTCTCCAACACTAACTATACACATACTACACAGGGGTATTCACAGGCCATTGCTGGATCTCGATATCTACGCAGCAGCGGCCTTGATAGCAACCCACGAAGGGCGGCTCGAAATCTCTTTCCACCACCTGGCGACGATCCATGAGAAATTAGCCTCGCATCACAAGGTAAGAGGACGAACCTGAGGACGTTGGGATACTTGCTAAAGACGTCCAGTGCCGATTGAACGAGGTCACCGTAGGGGAGGTGGAACAAATCTGCCAGAGTGACCTCCTACAGATCGGGCGTGAGCGCATACTCTTATGCCATACAAGCCAATTGACACGCACATCGCCAGCGAGATACTTCTGCTTTGCGAGGATCTTGTCGTAGACCGCAAGCTTGGCGTCGAGCTGCCCCGAAAGCTCGACGATACGCGCCTCATCGGACGTCTGGCCGAACAATCTAAAGATATGGAAGCCATCATCAGGTTCTGGGCTTCATGATGTGCGCCCGATATAGCGCGGCGAAGATCCGCAGCACTCACGGTTTGAACGTCTTCTCGAAGGCAAGCGGCGCGGCGAATGCGTCGAAGTTGCTCTGCTCGATGCTGGCGGCCTGCTCGAAGCGACCCAGAGCCTTGACTTCGGTCGGGATGAGCGGCGTGCCCTGGCCGGCCCACTTCGCCGCGATGTAGCGCGCGATGGCGCGGGACTCATACAGCTCGAAGCCGTCGTCCACCTGGAAATCGCTGCAGATCAGATACGGATGGTAAAGGCGGGTGGTGGGCCATAGGGTACGGACAAGGTAAGGCACTTGGCCGAAGGGCTGGTGCTCGAGGAAGGCGGCGGACTTGTGCTCGCCGGCGCCGAGGTTGACCGGGACGAGTTCGTAGGGCACGTTCTTCTCCTTCAAGACCACGACAACCCTGGTCGTGCAGGTCGAGTGGGGAGAGCCGTAGAGTTTGAGAACCATATTGGCGAACTAGTAATGGAGGTTTGTCGAAAGGTGGGGACGAGGGTGGTTGGTGATCTTAGGATCGACCATCTGGGGGTGCTCTTATAGGATCGCGGGGAGTGCCTCATGGCGATCGTCGACATCATTGACGTCGCAGACCTGTCAACGGGGGTCCATGAGACTGCAGGATTCTGCAGATGAATTGATGAATTTGGACATGGCCAGGATGACCAGTTCTGAAGATTGTATAGATAATCAACGCACTTATGTTTGTCAGCTCCTTTCCCCACGACGTAAACAAAAACAGTCATACGCTTTCCCATGTTTTTTGCGCAGACGTGATCAAGATGGGCCGCGATTGGCTTATGATGCTGGCAGCATGCGGGCATGCGGGCAAATAACCGTGGGGTCAGGATATTGTCAGGACCCAGAGTGCTCCGACGCCATCTTCACGAAAATAGGTTGGTTCTAGAAGGCAGGCTCACTAGAAAAATCGGGCTTTGGACTGCGTACGGGCGTACTCGGTATATCTGACTTGAGCTATACGTGGTCGATTCTCGACAGCATCTCTGCACAAAGGCAATAGATCAGAATAACTCACCGGAAGAAGGTGCCTTGTTCAAGCAGTTTCCCAATAACTTGATGCAGATTTCGACACACGCAGATGCTGCCTTCAATATGCCAGGTAACGCTATGACAGGGCTCAATCTGTATGACCTGGCGCAAGGTCGTAATATATGTCAGCGCGACGATCATGCTGATTCATTGGATACGAGCATAAGTACACATCGATGCAAAATCAGACGGCGAGGAAGCTCGTAAGTTACTTAGATCAGAAATTGCACAACGTGATACGAAGCGCTAGCGCACCTTCAAGCTAGTTGCCGGTGTGCATATATAGCATTTTGCTCTTGTCTCCTACGGCAGTGCTACGGGGAGATTGTGAATATGATCTGCCACCATGCCGAAGGCCACTGAAGTTGACAAGCGCCAAGTTTCCATTGACGTGCATAAACTTCGCAGTGAAGCTTATACCAAGTTCTCGTTTGTCGACTTGTCAAAAGTAGCCCGTCGAAAGATTCGAGAGCGGGAAGATAGTCGCATGAAATGACAAGAGTTTGATATGGGTTTGCGATGGAGCATTTTCTCAAAGATGTCCGAGGATAGACATCTGCGTATAAGGTACTTTATTTCATCCTCTGTTAGCTTGACATCCAGCGCACGTACAGATGTCCATGTCACTCAGTCGGGCTGTCAAGTGCACATACACTGGATCTCGGACTCACCCACTATAATTTTGAGGGAAGTCGACCCGATGACGGGTGCAGCGACAGTTATTCGTGCATCAAGAGAAATCATGAGCGAATAGCGCTTCCGGCACGGGTAGAAAACCGATGTGTAGACGCACCATCTTTCGTGAAAAGCCACGCGAGGGCGTCGCATGCCAACATTGAGAGCAAATGACATAGCGCACGTGGTAGCAGAGCGTCTTCCGTAGGCCATCATAACATTCAGTTCCGCCTGACTTTTCACAGCGACTTGGAGAAATGGAAACCCAGGCCACTTCAAACTGGAAACAAGCTGGCGTATGCGAATGCGTCACCGTTGTTCGAGGTTACAGTGTGACGCTGCGCGTCAACCACCGTCAAGCTCCGATTGGTCACGCTCTGTCACGACTTTGTCACCCACCTTCTTGTTCTTTTACCACCACCACGGCGTTTAGTCAACGACGACGGCGATGTCGACGACAATGATAGAACCCTACGATGCCCAAATGCTTGATTTCTCAAGTGACCCTGATGTCCATATGCACACTAGCGTTTCTTCCCCAAAACTCTGGCCACAAACAGAAGCCACCATGGACGACGACATTCCCACTCAGCAACACGAAGACGTCGAGGTCGAAATGGAGCCATATCACAGCGATCCTATCGAATATGAGATGGTAGACGATGATGGGGTGGTGGCTGCTAACACAGAACTGGTGGACGTCGAGTTCGTCGACGCCCCTCAAGATTCGGACGCCGTGATTGCGCCGCCCACGGATATCCCGTCTTACGAACCCGCTCCCATCCCATTCGAACACGGACAAGCTGACGATCATCCTCATATTGTGACAGAGCTTGTCTCAGTGGTCGACAACACCGCTGAACCTCACCCTGAAGCTGAAGCTGGATCGACCGCCTTTTTCCATAAACCCACGCCAATGCCACACGAGCCTACACCCTACAACCATCGCCCTGTGGACGTGGTCGAGGCACCTCACGCGCTTCAAGAATTGTCAGACAGCGCTGTACCTCACACAGAGAATATTATCAACGATGTTGCTGTTGTCTCAGCCACAGACGAGTCTTATCATCCCCCAAGTCAACAGGGTGCTATTCTTCCAGAGACTTTGAATTCAAATGACACGCAGCTAGACTCTGCTGTGGCCGTCGAGCAACCTGAGGATGACTCGACGTCTTATGATCAGGCGACTTCAGCGCCTGAAATCCCTGAGAACCACGAGACAATGACTACCGACCTTGCACCCGCAGACGAGCTCTACCTCGAAGAGGACCTTGCGGAGGTTCCTGAAGAGCATGTTCAACGCGAGGCAGATGTTGAAACACACGTCGCCCACGACGTGTCCGAGGCAACCGAAGGTGCAGAATCAGATCCCCACGAGATCTCTGAAGGCGTTTTTATCGAACCTCCTCCTGCCGTCCTCCTCGAGCTTCCTTCGTCTGCAGACCAACCAGAATGCTGCTTGTTTAATGTCCTTGACCAAGCGCAAGGAGAGAGTACCGAACCGAGCGGGTGCCCTCCGAAGTTCTGCTCAGCCATCGTCCGACTCTGTACTACGAGCGGTTATCCGACGTTTTCGATGCTCTGCGCCAGGAAGAGAAGATTCAACGACTTCCGGAGTTCCTGGAAAGCGAAATGGTTCTCGATGCGTATGATCTTCAGTTAGCGGTTTCTGAGGTCAGTATTTTGTCAATGGTTGCGATCAACGTCTCATTTTCATTTCGTCTCTACAGGATAATATCTATGCTCGCGAAGTGACTCTGCATGACTTGAATCTCTTACATGATGGCTCAGATCTCACTGGGCCGCTCCGCTGCAGACTGCGCTTCATCAAGCCGAGGTTCATCGAGCGCTATCATCAATTGAAAGATCAGATAGCTCGCTTGAATGTAGCTGAGGAGGGCGGCGAGCTTTATGCCGAGGAAACGGTACAGCACGAAGATGGTATGTATTTCGCTCGTACGTGGGATATTTAAAGTACTGATTATCTGCGACAGAAGCCCATGATGCTTACTATGAGGAAGAACAGCCTGAGACGGTTTATGAAGAAGAAGAAGAAGGTGATATTTCTGTAGCACGGAACGAGGACGTGCAAGCTGTTCCTGATGAAGGCGAGGCTCAATATGAAGAAGGCGACATACAGTATCCAGAATATGAAGAGGTAATCGACGGAGAAGTACCTCCTGACGAGGAGCATGGCCATGAAGGCATCGAAGCCGTTCGCGAAAAAGCACCCGACGTTACTCAAGGCGGCGTTGGCGATGAAGTTTCTGAAGCACCAGAGGTCACCGAGGAAGATGTCGGTCCCTTGGAGTACGAGGGTGAAGCCGGCGTTGTTCCCGAAGAGGACTACGTTCCTGGTCAACATGAGGAAGAAGCGTACGAGGAAACCCAGGATGAGTATCTAGGTTCAGGCGAATCTGGCGAGGTCATCGATCAGATCTCGGTTTCGCATGACCAGAACGGCGTCGAACCCACGGATGATGCCGTGGCAGCTGAAAGAGGTGAGTTTCTTGATGTGGTGTACTCGTCAGTTGACTGATTGTTTCGGTCGTAGGTCTTGGTGAAGATGATGACGCCCTTTATGAAGACGATTCCCATACCGTCAGTTCTAATCTGTCTGAGCCTGTTGCAGTACACCCCGAAGGTAAGCATTCTCTTGCCTATTAGAATGAAGTTATACTGACGGGTTGACATAGATGATCGCGCCGAAGCAGAGGATGTTACGCGTCCGCTTACTGACGACACAGAGGATAAGTCCTCATTTCCCATCGCTGGGCCTTCCCACCAGCCTGAGCACGTATCTGAACAGCATGATGGTCAGTAACCTTCTGGACTGCCTAGTATCCTTAATTTTAATTACGATTTTTAGATGTCGATGAATCCTCGCATGAGGTAAAACCTGAAAGTGAAACTTGGGGCAATCAAAAGTCTGAGGACGAACTCTGGGACGAAGGGTTCGACGATGACGACGAGGACGATCTTGCTCTGGCTGAACAGCCTGAGGATGCCTCTACCGAGAGCGCAACGCTGTCCAGTAAAACGTCAAATAAGCGACCTTACGATGAGGTGGACGTGGAAGATGACAAGCTCGAGTCTGTTGCTCAGAGCGACCGGCTGTCCCAGGCTGCGTCACCAGGTGGGTCTTGTGATGGTTTCGTGGCTAGAAAACCGGTGTTAACCATTTTATTAGAGAAACGCAGTCGGACACGATAGCCCACCCGTCAAACGGGTGATGCGCTTCCTATTCTTGGCCCCAGGCGCCGTCGTCTTGCTCCGCTCCTCATCTAAGTTATCGCCGTCTCTTATGCCCTCGCCCTTGTTGGCGCTCAGCGCGCCATCCTTCAACCTCCAACTCGCCACCTCATCACGCATATACCTGTATTATCAAAAGGCTAAGTTCTTTTCCCTAATCTCCCGAGCAATTCACATTTCTGTAGCATTCTCAAAGGCCCCGACTTTATTTCACGCATTCTGTTGTTCTACTAACCTTTTACAGGCATGCGAACACTTTGAGGCTTTAGGAGGCTGGACTTTGGTTCTTGCATGGCCCATGATCCTCGACACGTATGGCTGCGTGTCATGTTTGCCGTCCGACAAGGCATTATCTGGCGTGGCACGTATATTCGAATGGCCAAATAAATCTCGTCTTGCTTCATCCGAGTCTGTTTGCGGTCACGAAACTGCACACGTCGTCTCCACTTTATTGGCTCTGCTTCGTACATTTACGGTCTATATACAACTGAGCAAATGGGCTCTCAGGGATGCCCGATAATGGGCATTGGCTTGTACGCCTCCTCAAGATAGATGATCTCACCATCATCGAGCTTGACCTCGAGCGCGCCTGAGGAAATATTGGACATCCGTATCTACTCTTGCGACGTGCAGGTGAAAGTGAGACGTACCGATGAGGTCGTTGAGCTTCGCCTCTGTGCTCGCACCAATGACGGGAGCAGTGATGCCTGTCCTTCTGTTGTAAGTATGTCACGCTGGGCCTGAAAAGTGGCGTTCTCACCGTCTTTGTGGAGATGCCAGGCCAGGCGATTTGGGCCATGCTGACGCCGCGACGTTTAGCTGTCTCCTCGACTCTGCGAGCGGCGCTATCGGCGATCAAATGGTTGTGTCGCGTGAGGGCATCTTACCGCTTGATGATCTCCTTCCCGCCGCCTTGCAATAGAGGGATGCCGAAGCTACCGTACCGGGGTCATTGGGACATGCATATACGCAATACGTCCATAAAAGCCTCACCGGTCTGTAGAGCTGCGGTACGTCTTGTCTTCCAGAGGATGGGTCAACAGCCCGCGCGCGAGGGGCGACCAGGGCGTACACCCCACGCCGAAATGCTAGCGCGAGTGAACATTGAGCCGGTCGTGACAGCAGGGTGGAGGTGGATACCTTTAGCGTGGGCAGCATCTCGCGCTCTTCTTCGCGGTAGAGGAGGCTGTACTGGTCTTGCATTGCGATGAAGGGCGTGAGGTTGTGGGTGAGGGCGTAATCTGTATGCGTGGTCAGCCGGTAGGGGTAAGATGGAGAAAATGGGCTCTCTTTGCATTATATGGACTATCATGGGTCAATCAAACGACGAACCGCAGGGGACGACTGGACAGACTTACATTGCCAGGCTCTACACGAACTCATCGCGATGTAGCGTGTGTATCCGGCTTGCACGACATCATGGAGAGCTTCCATCTGTCGGCTGCTCTAGAAATGCAGGATATCCGGGGTGGAAGCAGACCTCACCGTTTCTTCAATCGAGGTATGCTCATCGAACCGATGGCCTAAGGGGCGCCCTCATCAGGACTGTGCCCATGCCCAGCAGCTGGAATCCGGCACTCACAGAACAGGACGTCGACGTACTCGAGGCCAAGTCGCTTCAGACTTGCCTGAACACCGGCGAAGATATGTTTACGGCTCAGCCCAAACTGGTTCACATAGCCATTTGCCTCGGCTTTCTCGTGCAGGTTGTAGTACCACTCGCTCTGGGAGCGTGATACCGGGCGTAGAGCTGTTCGCGCTAATCGATGGCGCGCAGCGCACGAGAAGCTGGACACCGACCTTGGTCATGACGACGATCTCGTCTCTCGGAAGATCGTGTTGCTTGATAGCTTTTCCAAGCACGACCTCCGACTCGCCGTTGGAGTATGCCTGTGGCGCAATCAGTCTGACAATTCGTCTATCTGAAGAAGCGACTTACGTCCGCCGTGTCAAAGGTCTGGATTCCAAGGTCGTACCTATGATTGAACGCGATCTGAAGTCAAGCTTCAAGGCTGGGCCGTAGGACGGCGGGAGTGGTCACTAACGCGGCCTTGATGAGCTTGATGCTGTCCTCTTCGTTCACGATCCAGGGCTGCCAGCCCGAGCTGCCGTAGGCCCCGCAGCCAAGAACAAGACGAGAGACCTTCAGGCCTGACTTACCCAATCGAACTGTGGTGCAATAGACTATTAGCATTCAAATCGAGTAAAGAGATTGAGGGCTCACCATAAGGTATCTTTCTTGAAGCCATCTCTTCCGTAAAGGGTCAAGACCACTGAAATCAGAGACCATTGGCGGATCGATGGGGAGCGCAGCGTCTGTAAACATAAAACAAAACAAAAAATGACAAGAAAGTGAGATTCGTCATACATCGTATTATTGAGGCCGTAGGTCATCTGCTGAATTACGAATGCATGGTCTACTAAGAGCTCATGAGAGTATCCTCGAGGCGGAATCTGGAAACCGAAGTTCAGCGCTCTTGCCCGCCGGGAAATTCGGTCCGCCAGCTCCGCCGCGAGATAAGTTCGAGGTTCGGTCAGGACATAACTTTCACCATCGTGTTCAAACTTCAAACGTTTACATTTATGCTCCAGGCTCATACTCATGCAATTCTCAAATCTCAGCCCTTTTCGTTTCTGTTCTGTATTTCTGGGATGAGAGGGATTTATGCTGCCTTCTTTTTTTTTCCCCGTTATCAGAACGTCTTACCCGCCAAAACAGATCCGCGTCTATAACTCGAGCGTCTCCCTTCCATCTTCAAATGTTCGCATCCTGAAGATCGCGCACCGATGATACGACTCGTAATTAAATGTGAACTTGGACTGACGGTGAAGAGATGAGTAACTTTTCGTATAACGGAAATGCTATCGCCCTCGTGGATGCAGGTGCTGGCAGCATGCATGGTGAGTTCATGGCATACTGCTGTGCATGATGTGCGCTGATCGTCTAGTGAACTTGTCCATTGTTCTGGATAGCATACCTTGAAATCGTATCATTAAAAGGCGAAGATGTCGTATTGATGCGGCCGGCCGACGTATGATCGCCCTTTCGTGAGAGCGTCAGCATCGTATCCCGGTTTGGTCGCAAGAATCGCCACGATTGTCCCAAATTTGACCTTGCAGCCTCTATAACAGCCCTACATTGAAGTGTCCTATGTTCGCCGTCATTGAATCTGTCAATCCATCTCTGATTCGCCGGCGGTATATCCGTGAAACCTCTGCCTGTTTGGGTAGACAGGTCCGCACTGCTTGCTACTGCTTGCCGCTCAAGTCTTTGATCTTCGCGATCCTCCACAAAGCAGTCCCGATTGACATACAGTGTGAACACGGACACATGGTGGACTAGGCACGATGCTATCAGTGGTGGATTTTGCCAGGCTCAAGCAGAGGAAAGTCGCCTTGATGCAAGATTGGACCTGGATATTCCCGTCTTCGCGTTGGGCAGGTCTCCTCGTCGACTTTTAGTTCGCTTTTCCCCGCACCAGTTCCGCGATGCATACATCAGCGGGCCCTCGATGGCCTCGTGGAATTCGCATGCCGAGCTTGATACAGCAAACCCTTGGCCTTACTTCCCACAATCTGTTCCTCGTCCACATCGAGCACAAATATGTCGGCTCGGGCTTCAGCATGAATTAATTGAGGACAGGGACGCGATGCGTTCTGCGCTGTTAGCGGGCCCGCCAAGACCATTCTCTCCGTTGTGGTCGTGTGTACGGCCGCGCAAAATGTGTCCATAAAGCACGTTAGATGTGGGTTCTTCGCATCTCCTGACCCTCGCCGGTCTTCCACTCCCCGCATAACTTATTGCTTCCAAGATGAAAGGCTCCATTATCAGAGCCGTCCCTTCTTTATTCCTTATCCTTTTTTTCTCTGCTCGTTTCGCAGATGTTGCATCTAGTGCTGCTGCGAACGCATCATTCTCGGCCTTGCCTTCTGCGGCTGCCAGCTCTGCTTCTAGTTCTGCTTCGGCGTCCAGCAGCGCAAACTCGACTGTTAGCAACAGCACCAGCGCCTCCAACTTTAGCGCATCGGCAACATCGACCAGCATTCCGCTGCCGCATGCGAGTCCGACCATACCTGGACAACCCTCCAACAGCTTCCCACAAAACTATAGCGGAATTCCCGAAGAGGGCGACTTCAGCCCCGGCTGGCAGGATTGTAAGCATCTTCATCTCAGCCTCTGTTACCTTTATTGTGGCACTCACCGCGATTCAGACTTCGAGGTCCAGCAAGGTCTCCCGAACATCACCTTCCCACTTCCTCGCAACTTCGCAGGCAATCTGCCCGTCGGGCGATCAGGCCACCCGAACAACACCTCTATTCTTCTGGGGCTTCGAGACGACCAGTGGCTCTCTCACCGTCCCTGCTGCAGATGCCCAGCTGCAGCCGTGGCTGATATGGCTTGGGGGTGGTGGAGGGTAAAACAGCGCTTTTCGTTCGGGATGCACTAATGTCATTTTCCTTCCAGACCTGGATCGTCGAGTCTATTCACCGCAATGACTGGGGTGCGCAGCGATTTTTCCTTTAGACCTATCCCGTGTTCAAATGATTTAAAATGTAGAATGGATTCATGTCGATACATCCGGACTTCAGTATCACGCAGAATGGCCAAAGCTGGACCAACATGATCGATATGTTCTGGATCGATCAACCGGGTACGCACGACATGTCGTCTCATTATTTTGTCATTCTGATATCAGCTGCAGTCGGAAGCGGATTCTCGACTGTTGATCTTCATGGCTACAGTCCGTGTTCTCTATTTATGATGTGGACAGCCACTGATCTTGATCTCCAGTTGCCAATGAAAGCGACATGGCCTCCGACTTCGTGAGTATCCAGGATTGAATCGATGACGATGGCATTTGTAGATATACTAAACTCGATGGTCAGCTGGGATTCTTATCCAACCTTGTCAAGGTCTTTCCGAGCCTTGCGAAACGTCCGCTCACTCTCGCGGGTGAAGATTACGCGGGAATCTTCATTGTACGTGTATTACGTTTCTTTGTAGACCTAAAACTTATTCCAGTTCTGCTTTATAGCCATACATCACGCAAGCTCTTCTTGCCTCATCATCTCCACCTGTGAGCTTGAAAAAGATAGCCATCGGAAATGGCCTGATTGGTGGCTTCACGGCATTTCCGCATGTCTCGACGGTCTGCATTGTCGATCTCATCGTTGCTGTCGTGCTGCTCACTTTTTGTTATTACAGCTCAGCGTCCTCGAATCTTTCCCACAGCTCATCAAGTTCGATCAGAACGTTTTCCACTCTTTTCAACTAAAGTAAATACATTTTCTGCTCCCAGTCCTATGGACATTTTCTGACTCATGTACGATACGCATCTAGGGAGCAGCTCTGCGGATATGATCTGAACATCACCTATCCGCAGGAGACACCATTGCCATCTGTCCAGTCATCTCCGCGGCGGTCGTCATACTGGATGCTCACGCAACCAGAGTCAAAGGTTGTGGGAGCGTTGGACAGAGAGAGCTTCGTGCTCGGGAAATAAGTGTCAGGAATTCCAGGCGCCAGAGCTCGCTGAGCGGCAGTCTCGATCCGTTTTATGGCTGTTCGCTCTTTGATGAGATGATCGACTACGCGGTGAACAACTCGTTCCCATGGAGTAAGTGCTGGATATCTCCGTAGAAATATTTGTGCTTATATTTCCTCGAATCAGCTCCGGGGACATTCAACGTTCGTCCTTTTGCGAGAGCATCCTGATCTCTTTAAACTGACATGCGTCTGATTCAAGCTTTTTGATGTTCCGGACGTGGTCAACCCATTGCCTTCTTTCAATATCGAAGATTACTTCAATTGTACGTTCTGACCTCTTAACATCATTCATTATTCCTGGCTTACGATATGATATCTCAGCTGACCAGGTTCGAGGTGCTCTTCATGCGCCGACAAGTAAGAATTGGACTTCGGTCTCGGCCTATCCGTTCGGGTCTTCGGCCAACATCTGTGAGTCCTGACCGCGTTCTGAATCAGTTGACACGACTCATCTCTTCGTGTCCAGCTTCATCGGACAACCCTTACGGCGATCCCAGTGCGTAGCTCGTGTTTAAATGTTGTCTTATCCTGACACATCTCGATTTACAGGTCCTGAGTGCGTCTCATCTGCATAGCATGTTCGAGAACGAGAACTCAAATTTGATACGCAGGCCCGCAACTTTCTTTAATGAGCTCGTCTCGACTGCGATGTCCCAAGGTGTCCAGTTCATCCTCTTCGCTGGGTCCAACAACGCGATCGCCAACCATCACAGCCTAGAAAGTCAGTCCATGTGTGATCTCATAGGCCGAACATCGACTGACCACCAAATATATTATCTGACAGCACTCATTCAAGTTTGTGATAACAGCTGAGACTAGAGTGATGATCTCACCGACTGCTGCAGAATGCGACCTTTGGTGGAACAAGAGGCTTTACCCGAAAGCCTGCGACGCCTTTCGCGGACGATGATGGGAACGTCCTAGGAATAGTCCACCAAGAACGAGGCATAACGTACGCGTTATTCGACAACATCGGCCATCTCATTCCACAAGTCAACCCGAGCGCAGTAAGTCTCGCATGCCCTAGTGCACGTTGGCACCAGTCTGATGGTCATGCCCAAGGCATACGTCTTCTTTCGCGACTTCATCCTTAACTCAAATGCCACCGGATCCATCACCTCTGATTCGAAAGGCGACACCGTCGTTCTCGGCGGCGAAGACCCGTCCATCGCCAACGACATCCCGCGCATCGCCACGGCCCTTTTCCTCGGTGCAACGTCCACCCAATCCACACTCTTCGCGCCGAGTGCGACCGTCGCCGCGTGGGAGAGCTTCTTGGGCACCGTGCCGAACCTCGAGGCGGAGATGATGACGAACGCGGCAGCGCCGTGGTGCGTGCCTTCGGGTGGGCTGTTTGCAATTTTCGGTGGTTGCACTTCTTGCGATGTGCGGGACCTTTGCTTTGGCTTAAACTGTCACAGTTGCTGGTTGCGGAAAAGTACTCGGGAGTATGCATGTATCACGTTACTAGACAAGTTGATCGGACCTTCTGCAGATATCCCGTGTTGACAGCGACGCGAGTACAATGTCCGCCGGCTGAGTTTTGCAATGGATAAGGAAAATGGCATCTTCGAACAAATCCGAGAATTACAAGGACCGTGCTTATTCTCAAGGCAGGGTGATTTATACGATAGAAGTCACAGTGGAATGTCTGGTAAGCATCTCTTCTACTTCCTTGACCTCCAGATCAGCTTCACAGCTGCTCATGATCTCGCCGATAAGCTCCTTCTTCTCGTCTTGTTTCTGGTCATGTTCCGTCATCAGCGTCAATACTCTCTCATCTATGAAGAGACATACTGCTATCACGGCTTCCTCAATGGTCTCTTCGACGACGACCTTGTAAACATGGACAGGACGCGTCTGGCCGAGACGATGAGCACGCCCTATGCCCTGCTCCTGATAGGACGTTAGGAAAGAGGCATGATTCCGACATTCATATAGGCGTACCTCGGGGAACGGGTTCCACCATGGCTCCATGAATATAACGTTGTTACACGAGGTCACATCCAGGCCTGCGGCAGAATCGTGATTCGCTCGTCAGTATCCTGTCAAGTAAGCACGCACCGACGGCACCAGCCAAGAGGGTCATTAGGATGACAGTGCACTTTGGGTTCGTCTTGATCGCCTTCAACGCCGCCTCACGCTCTGACGGCTTCATCGCGCCCGTGTCTGACGTAGAGATTGACTCAGTCTTAGAAAGAGGATAAGGACATCGATACGTACAGAACGCGCACTTGAAACCCTGCTCCAGGAGAACGCTATGCAAGAGGTCCAGCGACATCTTAAACTGAGCCTGCGTGTCATCAGTTTCGCGCCTTTCGTCAGGAGCGAAGAGCGTACGAATACGATAGTCTTCTCGTTCCCTGGTCGAGATCGAATTTGCTCAAGGATCTTCGTCACGGCGATGATCTTTGACGACTTGTAGGAGGGGTCAAAGACATGTTTGACGGCCTTCAAGGCATGGTCGCCTTCGTGGATAGGCGTCCCACCGTCTACCGCGCCTTCGTCAGAGATCCTCGTCCTGGAAATGATCATCATTTCACAATCGCGTAGATCAGGAGGAATGGACGCACTGTGAAAAGGCAGTTGTGATGTCGTCCATTGTATGACGAGCACGCTGAGGCTTGTCCTCTACTTCCGGATCTCCTTTCTGAAGGATCTCTTGCGGATCCACAGCTTTCGTCGTAAGGTATGTGTACAAGCTCAAGGACGACAGGTTAGTTGATAAGTAGCGGAAAGTGATCGCACATACTTTGCCGAGTCCGAGTAAACCGAGCGTAGGGCTGCGGATGAAACAGGACTTCCATATGATGATACACGAGTTTCTCATCAGCGTTCAGCTGGACCCTGATGAATCTATCGTGTCGAGGTGGGAGACCAAGGAGGCCTTTCGGGCGGTAGACCATATAACGGCGAAGGACATCCTAGATGCGGAACTCAGTGTTGTCTAAAGTGATTAGGTCACAAAGGCATACGGTCAATATCGTCTGCGCCTCTGTTCGTTCTCGAAGTTTTTATCCATAGGTGCGATTATTAGTTCTCTGAACGTCACAAGATCATCGAGGTCATGGTCCGGGATCTCAAGGAACTTGAAAGCAGAGAAGAAATCTAGGACGGAGTTCTGCAGCCAGAGTTCAATGAGTAGGCTGCTGCGCAGACGGCATAGATATCTACGAACCTGTGCTGGGGTAGCCGAAAGGGAAAAGGCAAAAGTCTTTTGCAGATCCCAACACGCTTTCGCGCTTTTTGTGTCGGGATTCCTGGCGTTGTGGAACTCGTCTATGGGCAGATCAGTGATCCGGACGAAATGATGAGAGAAATCATCGATTACCTGTAATTATTCGATACCAATTCATGCAGTAGAATGGATAACGAAAGGCGTTGTGTACCCCATCTTCACGATCAGCTAGCCACTCGGTATGCTGGCGCGTAACTTGTGCATAGGTGGCCAGCTAAGGTAACATCAGCGCTGTGGCTATTGACAGAGAGTGTTCAGGACTTACTACAACATCGCACTGAGAGAGCCTTTCGGCACCTAAGAGGATAGTTTGTCATGTCAGATGAATATATACTCAGGGAATGTAGAATTGTACTTGCTGGGTTTATTGCCCCCGTAATACAACTCGTATGTAAGCTGAGGCGTAAACTTCTTCATCTCTGACTCCCAATGTTGCAGCACACCGATGTTCGGACAGATGACGCTGTATTCGATGGGTCAGATCATGCAGGGTTCAGCAAATGTATTAAAGGACGAACAGAGTCGGCGATCCTGCCGGCGATCGGTTCAACGCCGTCAGAGCAAGGAGAAGGGCAGTTTTTCCCATTCTGCAAGGAAGGAGGAGATCGCATCAATGGAACCGTAGCAAATGTGGATGTCGAGGCTTTCATTACCCTGTTGCATACGCTATCATACGTCCACACGCATCACCTTCGCAGTAGTCACGTTCCAGTTCCGCGAGCGTGTCCAGATCTTCCAACTGGAATGTCTTGAGCTTCAGACCATCAGCAAAGAAATTGTTGATGTGCGGGTCTGGGCATGATGTTTGCTCTCGTTTTGGGGGACAGCGCTAATATCTGAGATACTGAAAAACTCGGTTAAAGCCCTGCTGATTTCGCGTATGAGAACTACGGAAGCTTGGCGTTCAGCCAGGGTTGATTGACCCATTCCAGTAAGTTCCGCGTCCTAGATATAAAACTTATCAGCCAGTACTCTTCACAAATGCTGGTAAACTGACTATCTGAAGGCTCGTTCGAGCGGTACGAGAGATATTCCTGAGATTGGTGGCGTCGTCACGGGAAATGGACTGTCTAGCAGTTCGCGAAGATTGTTTCCCGGGCATGGATGAGGAGGGACGTTGTCGGTCTAGTGAGTAAAAGGGAAAGACAGGAATAGAGAGATGAGCGAATGCAGTGCGCCATCGTTAGCATTTAAGTACTTTGTTGAACAAAGAACTTAGAGAGTGGCTCGTGCCACCTTTGACGATCATCTTCGCTCAAAGGAGTCAAAGAGATTGAATGTCTTAGTAGATCCCTTAGACTACCTGTCTGACTTTGTAGACCCAAGACGAAAGAACTTTCAGTACTTCCTCGAGACAAACACGGCAATGGAGACATACATGAATCTCGGCCTGAGTGACTTGCAAGAAGATGTCGAGCTATCACGGGCCATGGGAGCGCAAATTAAACACGTCATGACAGGACCAATGGAGGTCTGTCGAAAGCTGTTGAAGAGACACAAGTAAAAGGGATATTCCGCACCATGCTTACAGTTTGTTCGCACCGAAGAATCGCGACGAGACGGCGGTGACACGGAATCAACACAGATTGAACTCGAGCATCATTTCTGCGGGTCGGTCCGGATCTGGAGCTGATCCAGCTCGTTGCCCAGACGTGATTCGGGAATCGGACACTCGGACAGCCTTCCTGGAACGCCTTGGGAATGCCTTCGCTGTCTGAACAGGACGCAACAGGATCTATTCGGTGTGTCTGAGCCAACAAAATGTCTATGCCTTACACTTCGGCTTGTGTGTTTTCCAGTCCTTCTTCTGACAAGCTTCCGAGCAATATCGCACCTTTTACATGTTGTGCACATCTTCAACTTCGGCTTCCCCTCCCACGGCATACGGAGCACTTGTGTGCATCGGGATTGCGGCCTATGCTCTCCAGATAGGACACGGCGAATAGTGGCGACAAGGCGATTCGCGTGACGTACGGCGCAAGAGGCTTCCACAGTACGTCCCGGGACATTCCATCAGTGTCTCTGCCCTGACCGCAGCTGCATAAAGGAACCGCCTCCAGCTCTTCTGACAATGGGATTCGGCTTTGCGATGCGTATTCGCAATTTTCGGTGTGCTTCCATGAGCGGCAGCGCTCGACAAATGCCGGGAGCAGTTGCTTCCATGCCCGCATCTCCCCTTCATACATAGACACAGGCACCGGTTTCCCCTTAGTGACCAGTCTGCCGAATGCTTGGCTCATTCTTCCTGTTACGATCTCAGGTCGCAGGGGAAGAACATGTCCGTCGCAGACTACGGTGTGGCAGGACAGATCATATCGCAAGTCGCTGATGAAGAAGAGAGTGTCGATGTTGTTGGTAGCGGCATCACGTAAGGAGAAGAGTCGCTGCGGGGTCCGCCATGGATCCCGGCTGACTGCAGGAAGATACTGTGCAGCGAATCTTTGACCAGCATGAGAGCATCGCCCTCGTGCTTCTTGCGCAAGCTTCTTTCGCGAGTTGAGAACATAGAACCAAAATGGGGATTGAGCCAACTATCTAAGGCTGGGGCCTTGACATTGAGAACAGGAAGCTGATGTAGATTGATGCGATGAATGTTCCATGGATTGATGGATGAATTGTGATGAATAATGGGGAATGGGTTCAGCTTCATACCGTCAGGCTTGAATGGACCTGCGGGAGGCACTACGACCTATAAGCAAACGAACGATTAACACTATTTTTCGTACTGCAGGCTAAGACATAAGCGCACCTCAATGTATAAGGACTTTCTGGCAAGTCGTAGCTTATTCTGGCTCCCACTGACGGGAAAAGGGAAGAATGCATCTTGCTGGTAATCTCCAAGCTTGAGTCTCATTCTGCAAGGCGAGATTTGTGATATCTGCGGTATGGCCCCGGATTGGAAAAGATCTTGGACGTTCTTGATGTCCACAGTGATACGAGACGTCATGGATGCCACGAGCTCGCACTGCTCGTCAAGGTCAACAGCTACGGGGCTCGCTGAACCTATCCGAGAATGTATGTCGGGCAGCAGTGGTGGGGACGATGAAGATTCTCGGTTGTGAGGCAAAGGATTTTCAGGAAGAACTATGACTTTGGACTCGTCCATGAGTCGGGCGCTATAGACGGCGAGCTCCATACCAAAATGTTTGCAGAACTTCATCGTAGTCGCAGGAGTACTGCGGAGCGACAGCTCGACACTGAGGTCTTCCGGAGGCTCGTGAAGTCCAGTAAGTAGCTGGGTCGGCATCACAAAGGATACAACCATCGGAGATTGTCCCCTGCGTCCCTCTGAGTCCTCTTTGAACGTCGCCCATGGACAAGCTTTCGTTCCCATGGGTATAGCTCTGCCATAGGCTACATGGATGGATGAGAAGAGATTGTGCATCCACTTTCCGCGTACTCCACATTGAAGAGGTGGCGTGCCGATCTCGTTCGGTGGACTATGCTCCAGGATATGGAGCTTTTCTCGAGGGACCGTCAGAATTATCCGCACGAGAGGAGGTACACTGGGCCAATTCACGAATCTACCGATCTTCGGCCTGAATGATGCACGGCGATAACTGTCCACGGTGTAAACACCATGCCGATGAAGTTGAGCATAGAAATCATTCTGGTTGACGCTATCCATTGGCATCGACTGGTCGACTTCGATGAAGTCGAAGAAATAGTCCATGATTTCGATCCATTGCTGATCAGCAATATTCCGCCGGTCCCGAACAAGTTTCAGGAACAAGACGAAGCTCTCCCGCGCATAATGAACTATATCCGATGCTTGGACAGCTCTCAAGAAGTTGTTCTGGTTCAATGCAAAAAAGGTCCTAGCATCCTCCTGTTCGAATAGCTGATGGTACATGTCGTAGAGGAATGTGGCGAGCTGACGCGAGTCGAAAGTGATGGAGGGCGAAGGGGAAGAGCACCCGTCTCGGCCGAGATCCTCAGCGCCAAACGTGTCCCCCGAAGTGGGAGCTTTCCAGGTCGTCACCTCGTGGAACTGTCTAGTGCTTTGCGCATGCTTTTTCAGGAAGTTTTGCAAGACCAGCTCGTGTGAGTTGGACCTGGACGTGAAAGCGCAGAGGTAGGCGACAGGGCACAAGCCAATGATCAATGCCAAAGATGTGACGTCTGCGTACAAGTGCTCGGCAAACTCCTTTGTTGCGACCGCCCCCACAGATAGAAGAGATTCTGTGTAAAGCACGCTGGATGGTCTGGTAGACAACAGAGGCACCGTCGCTATCAGAACATTGAGCGGACCAAGATGATCGTCCAGATTCGATGTCTCGATGACATTGAACATGGTCGGTGCCCTTCGCGTAACATATTCCTCCCTATTGAGCTCCATAAGCTGCGTTTTCCACTGAGCGACCGCGATATTCAGTTTGAGGGTTCCAGTCGTCGCCATCACGTGCATGGAACGGCATGCGACAGTCGCATCAGCAGCGATAAAGCGAACGACCGGCCGATTGGATGATGTCGCCGAAATAGATGTACGGTATGCAGAGCACCAGTCTGCGAACTCGGCTTTGGCGGCTTGGACCATCTGTGAGATTGTCACGGACTTCTTTGAATTTCCGAACAGTGCGGCGAGATGGAAGGATGTCAGAGGATCGGATCCATAATGTACGTTGCAGCCTTCGCCAGCGAGGGAATAGACGAAGGTGGGGTTCAGCAGAGTTGCCGCTTCGATGTCCCTTGGAGAAGAAGAAGATATCCCTGTCTTCCAATATTGCTGGAAGTGTTCCGATGGAGTCTGACCCATGAGACCCATGAGCGGACCAGCGGAACGATTTGAGCTGAGGACCGTCCCCATGCGTGGTGAAGATTTCGACTGCTGTGTGAATGCATTGCGTATAGTTTTCAGTCGACTAGACGGTAGATCATTCATTGCACAATAAAGGCCCCAATGTCTTCGGAGCTCGCTGAGGGTATAATCGGACGACATCCGAAGGAAAGTGCCGTAAGGCGAATCAGCCCAGCGCTCGTGAGTCTCCGAGAGCTCGATGAGCTTCTTGCATTGCTCCACCAGTTCAGATGCGACTCGTTATCCAAGTACATATGGAAATTGATGTTCCATATGTGAGCTGTGGACTCTCCGTCCGCGACTAGACTGAATAATAGGACATTTCGAGCTGCATTCATTTGTGAGATAGTCTTGCAAGCGTAGAAATGAAGCACATACTCAAGATGGCTGGATCTATGTCACAGCATGTGAAGTCTAATCTGCGTGACGCTGAGGGTTCCTTCGAGATAAGCAGAGATTCATACAAAATTCATAGAGAGACATACTATCGGGAGGTTCGCAAAAGATGGTGTACAACACGTTTCGTGATTCGCCACATCCCAGCAAGAGTATGTTTGCGTCCTCTTCCGGCGCTACATCTCGGGTTAAGCAAACCGCTGATGTGTTTCCGATGGCGTAAAAATAGTATTGTCCTGGCCAGTAAAGTGGGTGCGCCATGGATGAAGAAAGATGAGGGCGGCAGTATACAGAACGGCGATTCACAGGCGCGAGGGAGCAAACTTGAACGCATTGTCTGAGCGGCGATTTGTACCAACTAGCACCCCGGCAGCGTCCGAGACACGACGTGCGCAGCACTCGAGAAGTTCGCCGAATGTCATAAACGGTATAAAGTTCAATAGATCACTAACGCGTGTGGTGGTACACAGACTGCTTCTGTGAAGGAAAGGCATCGTGGAGATCGTCGATGTCACCACAGAGGCCAGATACTTGAGCGTCAACGCGGTGAATCGATTGGTGAAGTAATTATACATACAAAGAATTGTCATCGGCCCAGATTGGGGAGATGTTCGACTTGTTAGGCCTCACGATGAGCACATGTGGTTCTTCGACATTATTTCCCGTGTCGAAGATCTTGTCCCGCATGAACGAAGCTGGAGCCACGTTTCCGATGATGCAGGTATATCTGGTAGAGCGCGCTTCGGAAAAGGTCTGAGCATAACCTCGAAGTCTTTCGAGAGTGTCCTGGCTACTAAAGAGTATGAATCAGGCTGCCACGAGTCCATTGACAGGCAACTCGAGCAACTTGACATCAGCAACAGACGAGCGAATCCATGCCTACTCATCTGTCGCTGATTATGAGCTCTGCAATGAGAAACACCCTGGGAGCAAGATTGTCGAGAAACGAAGACACCGTCGTCCGACACGGACCAGACTTTATCTACGTTTGTGCTCAGATTGACCTTGAGTGAAAGTAAAGCCTGCGCTACTCACGTTCATGCGTCTTTCAGGCGGACTACAAATAGACCATAGTCTCAAACAAGGACTAACCGTGCGTGCCCAAAGTCGACGCAGATGACGGGCTCATAGATGCGTGCCCATCCGATGCTAATCCCGGAGTCCTCTCTGCACGTATTGATTCTATTACTGAAAATGCAAAAAAAATATGCAAAGAAGTGAACAGTGATGTACTCACCTTGGGTGCTGCGTAGAGACAGCTCAAATGAAGATTAGAGTCGGCACCGCCGCTGCACTGTCACCGCGCCCGTTGATACCCACTACTGTCACGGTCCTGCGCTCCGTTGGCCGGCTGCATATTTCATGATGAAAAATCACCGCTACAAACACGAAAAGCTAGTCAATATAAAGCACTGATTGAGATTCCCTTAAAGCCTTGGTTGTCACCGATTATTGGATGAGTTTACGATAAACTGAAGTTGAGACGCACTGGCGGGCAGTACTAGTGTTTGTTTCTTGTTGTGATCACGGGGATCGACGCGGGCACGTCAGGCGCGTGCAGGCCCGGTTGCCGCCGAACGTTTGAACAACCTCTTCGAGTTCAGTGGCCTCCTTCGACCATTATTCAGTATCGTTCGCGACTTTCTACGAATTAAAAACAAAATAAGGTGGTGCAATCTCCGTGTCAGCTGTCTTATTTGAATTCTCCATTTCCAGAATACCAAGATCTATCAAATTTGTCGCGTGCGAGCTTTGGCTGCAAGGACTTGTACTCACTGATTTAGATTTATCCTCATGATGATACTTCGTAGAGTGATACTTCGCTCATGATCAGCGGTTCTTCAGGCAGTGCTGCAGTCCAGCCGACATGGTCATGCCAACAGGCGGACCGTCAACGATGGCCTCGTGATGCCGACGTCGTTCAAAGCCTCAGACACCCATGTGGCCCCATACATATATTTACTTCCTGCGCGGTAAGAGCTTATGCCAGGCATCATGTTCAAGATCGTCATTTCTCTTCTTGTTCGCTCGCTCCTCGTCCTTGCATCGTCTCCAGATGGACCATGGTCGGCCTTCAATTTTGCTCCGTCATCCAAGACCGTGTATCCTCGCTCTATCCGCAAATCTAACGGGTCAGTGGAAGGTGCAAACAATCTGATCAGCAAGGACGGACCTGTAATCGTATCAGGATCGGGATCCTGGTTCACCATTGACTACGGCGTGGAGGTTCGTGTTCGCAATGACTTACGATTTCGCTTTCTCAAGCCTCACGATGTCACGCAGGTCGGCGGCCTTATATCACTGAACTTTGATAACGTGTCGGACTCCTCGACAATATCCCTTTCATTCACGGAGTCGCCGTCGTTCATCAGTCCCACCACGTCGGATGACTCCTCCTCCTCTTCAGCAAACATGTCATATGATGGGGTCTTGCGCGTTCTCGCTCCGCTTTCGAACGGCTACTGGATCCAGCCTGCTCCATCATTGCGAGGCGGTTTTCGATTTTTAACCATTGTTTTGAACTCCAATGACAGCATCTCGATATCCAACGTTTCATGCTCGATATCCTTCATGCCCCATGTCGACAATCTTCAGGACTATTCTGGTTACTTCTATGCCTCTGATCCCGTTTTCCACGACAAGGACTTCCTGACTAAGATATGGTATGCCGGGGCATACACAGTTCAAACGAACACGGTACCAGTCAATACCGGCAGACAAGTGCCTTTTGTAAGCTCTCCAGGTAAGTAAGAATGGCTATCCTGATAATCAAACTGATTGAGCGAAAGGCTGGGCGAACAACGCGACACTGGGAGTTGCAGGTCCTATCATCGTGGATGGTGCCAAGCGAGATCGGTCAGCTTCACCACCGCCCAATATTAGCTTCCCATCGTTACTGACAACCCTCGAACTTCAGCGCTGTTTGGCCAGGTAGGCAACTATGCGCGCAACGAGGGCCATAACTCACCTTCAAATTATGTAGGTGATATGGGTGTCGCGGTCCCGACTCAATTCGTTTCCACAAATGACCTTCTGCCCGCGAGAAACGCCCTCTCGACCCTCTTCGCTGCGCAGAACCCTATGACGGGTGCTCTTCCAGAGTCTGGGCCACCTTTGAGCCAGCAGGGCTCGGATACCTATCATATGTGGACGCTCATCGGCGCTTATAACTACTATCTTTACTCTGGTGATGTTGATTGGCTGCAGGGCGTCTGGGCAAACTACACAAAGGCAGTTTCTTTCCTGGAAAATAAAGTCGACAGTTCGGGTCTGATGAACATTACGGGCCTGAGGGACTGGGGAAGGCTCGGTGGCGGCGGGCATAGCGCGGAAGGGAATGCATTGTACTACAAGGTCAGCAATGTCCCGCATCATCATGCTTCCCATTCTGATCGAGCATATCAGGTCCTCACGAACAGTGCGGAACTAGCGGGATATCTAAATGAAACGGACGTCTCGATGGGCTGGGCACGGAACGCGTCCGCTCTTAAGACGGCATACAACTCGACGTTCTGGGTGCCTGAGCTGAGAATGTACCGCGACAACACGTCGACCACTCTGTGTCCGCAGGACGCAAACTCGATGGCCATCCTGTTTAACCTGACCACTTCGCGGAGCCAGGCCTTTCTGTCAGCCAAGGTCTCATGGAGAATTGGAATGACATTGGGGCAGTCGCGCCTGAGCTGCCGGACAATATCTCTCCGTTCATCGGTAGCCTCGAGGTACATCCTTCGTGCGGAGATGGCGCTTATCATAGCGTTTCGCTGATGACCTGTAATAGATCGCTGCTCATTTCGAAGCTGGTAATGACAACGCAGCCCTGGAACTGATCCGCCGTCAATGGGGGTACATGCTCTACACCAATCTTAGTGTTCAGTCTACGCTTCTCGAAGGGTTCACAGCGAATGGGTCTCTTTTGTAGGTTCTTCCTTTGTGCGGTTGCTAGTGGCCATACGCTCTGATGCATTCGAAAAGTTACCGTTCGTACCAAGGTTACAATTATGACCCGTCGTACACAAGTCACTCCCATGGCTGGAGCTCGGGTCCGACCTCGGCGTTGACCTTCTACGTTTTGGGTCTCACTGTCACGTCTCCGCAGGGCCGCACGTGGTCAATCGCCCCGCATATATCTGGATTGAATGCGGCCGAAGGCGGGTTTGAAACCGCCCTGGGATGGTTCGGTGTCCAATGGAACACGTCGCACGGGAGTTTCATATTGGCGTTGGACGTTCCGAGAGGAACGAATGGCGTTGTCCGATTGCCGATGGGTGGTAATGTCAGGCTCGATGGCAAGCCTGCAAAAGCAGAGGGCGATGGGAATCTGGCAGTCCGGGAGGCGTACATACTGTCGAATCTGTAGTTTGATCTGCACTGACAGAGCAGAAGTTCTGGTGAGTTTAGCATTCCAATATTGGCGGGACACGCAATTATGTTTGACTCTGACTAAATCGAAAGAAGCTATGAATTCTTTCGCCGATAGTGTATCGTCAGTGCCCGATTAGCTCTTTGCAGTCTTCGCAAGCGCCTCCATGAGGTGTCGCTTCCTCATGGAAATGCGGAGCTAATATCAAGGTGCTTCGCTTCCTTATACGTACTCCGGCCGCACTCTACCCGCGGGACCGTTGAGAAAGGCTGACATCTCCCCAGTCCGCCACTCGAATCCATGCCTCAAGGTCGTGCTCACGCAACGACGGAGTGTTCTCGGACGCCTGCAGATGACGATTATAGACTATTCCCAAGCTCCGGCAGACGCTGAAAGCCACTCATCCCGGGCTTCCACCTGACGTTCTGGAAGGCGGGAGCGACATGAGCACATGTGCGACGAGTTCGGGAGCAGGGTTCCCTGCCCCAGAGACAAGTGAAGTTGAGCATCCGTCATTAGTGCCCCCATACGATCCCGGTGGTCCCGGCTGTGATAACAGCGTGGCTGGTACTGCGTCTTCCCTTCCTTTCGTCCTTGCTCTCTCCACTTCACCTGTACAGCCTTTCGCTATGGCGCTCGGGAGTACCATGGGTGCCCTCTTCATCGGGATGGTTTTTGATGCGGTGTACGTGGCCCTTCATTCATTTCCGCGGTAGCTTCAATGTTCATTTTGCATAGATTGTACGGTCTAATGACCCTGCAGACGTATCGATACTTCCATCTTGAGTATGATGACCGATGGAGACTGCGATCCCTCGTGAGCACTGGCGTCGTGTATTGATTTTTTCTTGGAGTCACGAAGAATGTTGACAGATCATTTTGCTATGGTGCGCTGGTCGCGTGCGCGAAACATGCGTCGGATGCTTATGGTCCTCCTGCATGCAGGATACTTGACACGTTCCAGCTCGCACTCATCTGCCACGTGCTGTATTATTTTCTCATCTTGCACTATGGAGAAACAGATGTTCTTCAATACACAGTCTGGTATGTTCTCGTCCGACTGCTTTTTTAATTTCTCATAGCATCTTAGGAGTCTCAACGTAGGCTTTTGCCAGTCTTCGCGGCGTCTCTGTCTGACCCCGGTCGGCTTCATATGGGCAGATTGAGATCAGCATCTCGGTACGGACGAGGTGCATGCTGGTTCGATGTAACAACTCACCAAATTGCAGGTCATTATTACTTTTCTTGTGCGATCGTGCGTCTCCGCCCATTTTTCCAGGCTCCTCTAACGCTCTTTGGCGTTAAAGATTCTTTTCTGCTCGAGTCTGGCACTGTAAGAGTAGCTGTTCTTTTTAAGTCATGTCTGGAACTGACTACTTGGACCCAGTGAGCGGCAAGAACAAGATCCTTGCTATCATTATTGTAAGTATTTCCAAAAGTTGTTATTTCGTCCTCGATGCTGACGTGATGAATAGATGATATTTTCTTTCGCACAACTAGGTCAGTTCTCCACCATCAATGATGACACGAGTTGATTATATGGACAATATCGCAGGACTTGGTATCGGTCAGTAAACTAGATAATTATCTCACCGGCACAAAGCTGACTTGCAATGTGCCAGCCATGTCTATCATATGGTAGATCTTATTCGGTTCTCTGTCTCGAACTTTATCTGATGGCTGTCTTTTGAATTCAGCTTCTTCATCAAACGTTTCGACAGGTTACCGGACTTCGAGGTGAGCGTGCTTCTGTCACGCTCTTCCTAGCACGATCCCCGACGATATGGATAGGTTCCGCTCAGCGTCCAGCTCGCATGCGCAGTCGCCGCGGATATGATGATATCCGGGCCACTCGTATATTACTTAAACAAGAGTCGCACTGGTCTGCAACGGTGCGTGTTCTCGAGGAGGGTTATGCCCAGACTCGTTGAATACATCCTTAGGACAAACTCGTTGATAAATTTGCTCATCGTCTGGTCGGTCAATACGGCCATAATCACCGGGTACGAGAATGGAGCCCTTCACTTCTAGTTATATGTCGTCTTGACCTCCCGTTCAGCGTGGTTGAGCTGCTTCAGCTCATAACGGTGAGTCTGGCTTTGAGTTCTATACTGCTCGATACTGACTAAGAACTAGTGGGTTACCATGCCAAACAATCTTGTCTTCATCGTGTTCCACCTCACGTTGGGCAAATGTATGTACATCGACGATGACTTGTGTTCAGATACTAATATGCTTCTTCAGTGTATACCAACTCTATGCTTGCTATGTACGCTCTTTTATTGCTGTCGCGAGCTGTTTCTGGCTCATAGCTGACATGTCTACAAGGTTAAACGGGAGAAAAAAATTAAGAGAGAATCTGGAAGGACAAATGATCAACACAGGCACAATTATCATTGCGCCGCAGGACGAGACGAGAAATACAGGAGACATCATGCTCCGTTCGGAAACATCCTTTCCTGGTTCAAGCGACACAAAGGTGAGCGTCAACTTGTTCAAAGGACGTTGGAAGACGAGTGTCGTTGACCCTTAACGCTTCCGTAGCCAATTCTTTCCCATGTTGATACCACTTCCTTCGGCAGTTTAAGTCAAAGACGAGTAGTAGACCCCGCACTTCTTCGCTGCATTGGAAAGTCCAACAACCGCCGTGGAGAGAGAGACCAAGTCTCCTGCTTCAGCGCTCTGGAAACCGTCGGACTTTGAGTGGCAGATCCCGGACCGAAGGGAGACAGTGTCCCTGCCGTTGACCCTGAACCAGCAAAGCGTCGAAACGATCGACCCGGAGATCAATTCTTCCTTCAACTCCGCGAAAAGATATGCAGGGGTATGGGGAGATGAGGCGAAGGTTGCGTAGCGTTAGATGCAACGATGACGGAGAGGCTAGTCCTCGAGAGAGGTGGACGGTTTGATCTAGACATCGCAAGTTTATGGTAGTTCTTTGTATCTGTATCAACGGTTTGTATGTATATATGATATGAGATGATGCCCTCTTACAATAGATTGTAGGCGACTTTTGAAGTTGATGTATGGTCGTCTGCTGCTCGCGGTTGCGATGAGGCCCATATCGATGAGGCCGCGCGCTCACACGGAATCTTGGATAGCCATTACAGCCGTTTGAAATATGCGGATGCCCTCTTACAGTAGATTGTAGGCGACTCTTGAAGCTGAAGCGCTGACATATGGTCGTCCGCTGCTCGCGGTTGCGATGAGGCCGATGTCGATGAGGCCGCGCGCTCACACGGAAATGATCTTGGATAGCCGATAAAGCCTGTAATGTAATTAGCGCCCGGCGTTGTCGGTTCATCTTCATTTTTTTCGAAGTCGATGACGACGTTTAAAAAGTCTCTCTTGTTGATCAGCCACCAGTGCAAAGACAGCCATTCCTTCAAGGATGTTTGTGATTAACAATACTTTGCCTCCAACGCCGAAGGTAAGTCTGTCTAATTCCACAACAAAGTTTACTAGCTGCAAGGGGATCATCCCGTGATTGTTGTCCAAGGCGCCGCAATAGATGCTCAGTGGGTGCTAGAGTTCGCATTTCTTCGTCCATCATGCATCCCAGACACTATCGTCTGCGGTTTCTATCTGACATTTTCCGTGTCATAGGACTCCCTGCTCTCCTCACAGCAGCAGCATTTCATTATGGACCATACAACCCAGGCTTAACCACTCAAATCATTCTCTGCGTGCTTTCTGTACCGGCAGCAGGCTTTGTTCGGTCGTTGATCTCTTCATGGTCTGCAAAACGGAATGCAGGTGAGTTTTCAGCCTCGAGAAGCGGGTTTGATTTGACACCGTACTTTGCATCGAAGCTCGACTGGGCGCAGTCCTTCCGCCCGTCGTTCACGGAAAGTGGCCAGGAAATCTTGATATTGCTATCGGTCTCGTCAAATCCATGAATCGTGACTATGTCATGCAATACATGAACGACCTATTCGAGGAGTACAATACGAAGACATTGAATACCAGGATTCTCTGGGACGATCAGGTAATGTTGGAGAATCCTGCATTCTTGTAATGCGTGCTAATAATAAGACGCGCTGATAGATATGGACTATTGACGAGGGAAATGTCAAGTTTATGCTCACAGGGCCTGGTTTCGAGTGGTTTCCATAAAGGATACTGGTGGCAGGAACGTCTGTTCGTGATGGCCTTTTTCGTCCTTTCTCAACACCTACAACAATTGCTAATCCTAACACTAGGGAGAGTTTCCTTGGCAACGGGATATTCAATAGGTTCGTGTCCTGAACCATCGCATCTAGCCCAAACTGACGCACGGCTTTTAGAGATAAGGAAGAATGGCACACAGTCCGTCGCTCCTTTTCCCTGCCATTGTGGATTTCTGAGGCCTTGCACGATCTAGCATCGCCAGATCGCCCGACCGTGGTTCACAAGGACCGTATCTCAGACCTAGGTCTCTTTGACCGCCATGCAGCAGACACCATCGACATCATGATCAATCGCGCACGCGATCAACGGGCCTTCGACGCGCAAGACCTCCTGGCGCGATTCACGCTCGATTCGGCCTCTGAGTTCCTTTTCGGAAACTGCCTCCATACTCTGCAAAAAGCGTCACCCGTTGCGGGGAAGGCGAAGCTCGGCCCAAAGGGCAGCGCGATCGACGATGAGTTCGGTACCTTTTCGTGGGCCTTTGAGGATGCGCAGGTCAAGGTCGCAAGGCGGACACGCATCGGCCGGATGTGGCCTCTCTTCGAGATGTTCAGAGAGGCGTATGCTGATAGCAATGCCATTGTGCACAACTGGTTGAAGCCGCTGGTAGAACAAGCCCTCAAGGAGAAGGATAAAGCAGCACGACTTGGCAGAAAGGACGAGGATCGCACCTTCCTCAGTCATCTCGCCGACAATGTTGATGGTGCGCTTCTCATGGCATGACATCGAGCGCTGTTCACCCTCGACCTTCAGATCCCGAGTCCATTCGCTTCCAAGTCTTGAATATGCTTCTAGCTGGGCGGGACACGGTCAGAGCTTTCTTCCTCTATATTTATGACATTGCTCAGCGGAGATGCAGACAGCGACTACACTAACCTTCGTCCTCTACTTCCTCTGCATGCACCCCGAAATCGGCACCAAGCTCCGCGAAGAAATCCTCAACGAATACGGCGAGACCGGCACGCCGACGCCAGAGTCCATGCGCAACCTCAAGTACCGTAAGCACACTCCATGCACCTCACAAATTTCAACCTCACACGATGGCCAGTGCGCGCGGTCATCAACGAGACCCTGCGCCTCTTCCCCGCCGTGCCCATGAACCTGCGCGTCTCCGACGACGCGCCGCACGCCTTCCCGCCCGGCGCCGAGGGCGTGCGCTACTACGTCGCGCCGGGCACGCAGATCATGTACAACACGCTGCTCATCCAGCGGCGGCGGGACCTCTGGGGCGCGGACGCGGACGCGTTCCGGCCGGAACGCTGGCTCGACGCGGAGTCGCTCAGGATCGTGTCCAACAACCCGTTCATGTTCATCCCGTTCCATGCGGGCCCGCGCATCGTGCGTTCTGCTCTTCGCTTTTGGCTTTCGGGGCGCTGATGGTGTGTATGCGCAGTGCTTGGGGCAGAATTTCGCGTATAATGAGATGTCGTTCTTCCTCGTGCGCATTATGCAGCGCTTCGAGAAGTTCGAGCTCGCGCTTGATGCACAGCCTGCGGAGTCGGTCCCGCCTGATCAGTGGAAGGCGGGACTGGGCAGGCAGGCGTTTGAGAAGATATGGCCTGCGAGCTCTGTAACGACGTTTGTGAAGGTGAGCGGCGCGTGCGTTTCCTTATTCTTTGGTGGCTAACAGGGTTTAATTCGACAGGGAGGTCTGTGGATCCGAGCGATGCCGGCGGGTTCGTGAGGTTTCTGATAATGTGTAGTTATTGTTATTGTACTTTTAGGTTGTCTTTTGTATACTTGTCGAATGTGAGATCTTGATGCTGTTGAGTTTGATTAGAGAAGTGGGTATCCTGCAGATGAGGAGGACATGGCACGGAAGATCAAGAGAATGGGAGCACAAGCGGCGCTGTCGAACTGGTGACAAATCTACCCAAGCCATCTCAGGTTCGACTTCAAAGCATCATTGGATACAAAGTCTTGCCTAATAGATAATTTATTTAAACAAATGTTTAGATAGAACTATGATATGTTTAGATTTGGATCCTGTCCCATTCGGAAGAATGATACCGTTAGATGGCTAACACATTCGTTTTCTTGTACACGAAATATGCAATGCCGCCGAGCGTCGCCGCGAAGGTAATGCTCTGGCCGAAATGAGACCACAGATCCTTGGTCGTAGAAGCCACAAGCTTGCAGCTCTCCGCGAAACTGTCACAACAGAATGGCGCATGAGGAACAAACGATCCAGACCAATTGCCGACGCACCTTTTGATCCGCTCGACCCTCTTGTTGACCATCCCGTACACGCCGGTGTTCAACACCTCTCTCGGGAGCAGGAACACCGGACCATCGTCGGGTAGGACGTACGGGAGCCCGCTCGTCGCGGGGTCGGGATCCGTGGCTGAGCGGAAGATAGCGCCTGCGACGCGCGCGATCGGGGTCAGCGGGATGCCCGCTAGCAGGACCTTGAGCTCCGGGACGTCGATGATGCCCGTGTCTGGAGAGGCGGTTCAGCACGGTCCAGGTTTACAAGAGCAGACAGACCTGTGAACCAGGGGTGAATGACGGAGATGCGGATGTTGTCTTCGGACACGATGGGCCAGAGCGAGCGCATCAGGCCGAGGATAGCGTGTTTTGAGGCGCTGTACTGTGGGCCGCCAGGGATTGCCTGCCATGATGCTATCTCGGGAGTTGGAGAATACCGGGTTGTGAAACCTGAAGGTGCTCACCCATGGAGCCGATAAGAACCAATGCTTTCCAGTCACCTTCGGCGCGATTTTTCTTGAAGTAGTAAAGCGCGAGGTGTACGGCTGGACTAGACGGTCAGAACCGGCGAAATGTCTGGTGATACTGTGCATTCACTCTGCAGAACGGCGGTCAGGTTAATGTCCAACGTACGCAAGTTCGGCGGAACGGGCCGCCCGTCTTTGAGCTCGACATTCCCATCGCAGATTGGGTTGAGCTCCATGACTCCGGCGCAGGGGAACTAGCCCTTCTCAGGAGGTCTTCCAGAGGATAAAAATACTCCACATACGGCGATATCCACCGAACCATACTGTCGTATGGCGAGCTCGAACAGGTTTACTTGATCGTCCCAGATGAGAACGTCGCAAGGAGCAGACGTCGCGACACTATCGCATTATTTAATGACAGCAGAAGAATCAGTATCGAGGTTACAGCCTGAATGCCAGTCATGAACGTACCCTCCCGCCTGCGATATCTCCGCCACTACGGCTTCCGCCCCTTTCGCGTCTTTGTCGCCAATGACCACCTTCGCTCTTGAAGTAGACCATCAGCAATCGTGAAGCGTAATCAATGACGCGTCACAACGCGTACCCATGCTTTGCAAATAAGATGGCCGTCTCCCTCCCAATGCCGTTCGCACCGCCTAATTATCCTTTAGCCTCTCTCTGACAAAGAGGCGACGGAGACGTACCAGTTATCACCACGACCTTTCCCTTCGCACGATCAGCATAAGCCAATAGCTCGTCGTCCGCAATCGTAGTCATGTCGAGAAATCCTCAAGAATTAAGATGAACGTGGGGAAATGGAGGTTGCCCGTGCGCACGGCGCGGGCACGACATCGTCAAGGCCATGGACATTTGATAGTGAGGGTCGGGCCTAGTCGGGCCCGGCAAAGTACCCGCAGGTACGAAAATATACGCGCCGGTGTTGTCATACAGTCTAGGGTCATCCGATGATTGCCTCTCCAGCTGGTTTTGGTTCGACGCAGCATCATCGACCAGCGCCAGAACTTCGCCGGAACAGTACCCAAGTGAATGTAGGGCAGTTGGAGCTCTGTACATGGTGCGCTCGATCCAGATATCGCATGACATTGATAGACGACCGTATGGATGTTGGACGTTGGACATTCAGCTCCGCACGTCGTCCCGTGCGTCTATACGCAGATCGACCATCATCTTCCTCGGTGTGCTGCTGAAGAAGATTACTCGACTAGAAGGGCTGACCGGAACGCGCGCACTGTGTATAGAGTCTGCAGCGATCATCCAAGGCTGCGGTCACTACGTAGTAGTACTAGCAGTAGTGAGTCAAGCACGAGTGAGGGCGATATACACCGTATTACACGTCTTTCTGGTCATGGTCATCTTTTACTTTGACCATTCACATTGAAGCCCATACAGACGTCTAATCTCCGAGCCGAACAATGGAAGACCAGGGTATGCCGTTCAATGAGCGCGGCCCAGCACGTTCCAGCGCTCCACGTCTCACGGACCTTGGGTGAGACGCTATGAATATGGCAAGCTCCCACCTTTTCTTGGCGTCTAACGTGGATCGCCGCCAACACGATGACGACGGTGACCGACAAGGAGCTTTACCAGCATGCAGATCGTGCGCGGGGAACGGTGGTTGTCATCACAGGTGCATCAAGCTGGCGTTGTTTGTAGTCCCAGTTACAACGCTGACCTAGCGCAGGCGGCGCAAATGGAATCGGGCGGGAAACGGTTCTGACATTCGCAAGATACGGGTATGCCGTGGTTGGAGGATTGGCGACTCTGGATTCTAACGCATCTGTTCTGTAGTGCGAAAGTCGTGATCGGCGATCTCGACCTGAAAGGAGCGAAGGCTGTTGTTGCCGAAGCCAACAGTCATGGCGGGTGAGCAAAGAGGGCCAGTACGATTTCCCATTTCTAATTTGCCGACTCAGTAACGCGGTCTGCATGGCTTGCAATGTCCTCAAGTGGGATGACCTGGTGGATTTGTTCGAGCTCGCGATGAAAGAATATGGCACTGTTGATGTAGTGGTGAGTACAGTGTCCTATTAGCGTAAAACCCTCATGGGCGTGCGCTAATCCTCGCAGATTCCGAACGCAGGGATCAACGAGATTGGTAATCCGTTCACAGGAGAGGTCGAAGTGAGCGAGGGGCGCATTCTTCCACCACAGATGCCTACTCTCGACGTCAATGTGACTGCCGTAATTCATAGTAAGCACCTCTGCTTAGTTTGTGACCAAATCCGACTGACAAGTCGAGAGCTGTCCATCTTGGTGTGCACTACCTAAAGAAAAATCGTACACCAGGTTCTTTGAAAGCATTGGTATTGATTGGATCTATGTGTAACCGGTCCGAGCAGCTCATAACTACTCAGCTAATGTATTTTCCTTGCAGCATCATGGAATGAATTTCCGATCGCACCTCAATACGGTGCATCGAAGCATGCCGTTCTCGGCCTTATGCTCTCGCTCTACCAGACCCTGGAATCAGACAACATCCGCGTAGGATCCATCCACCCATGGTATGTTGGTAGGTATTCAGCGCTTCCCCACCATTTCTCGGCATTCACTGACCTCCAATCGAAGACACAAATATACTTCCCGTCATTTGGAAACTTTTTATAGCCGGGGTCCCTCTGACGCCGGTTTCGCGCGTGGCGGGCGCGGTGTTCTGCTCCGCGACGGATCCTGACCCGTCCACCAGCGGGTGTCCATGGCTCTTACTCGACGAACGGCCCATGCTTCGTGTTAACAGGGATGATCTGCGGCTGGGTCTCTACGATCTATTGAAAGACCGGGTAGAGCGGCCAACAGGGTGAGTCAACTACGCAACACGACCTGAGGACAGAGCTAAACTCAAGTTGGCAACAGCTTCTCTGAAAGTGCAATGCGAACGGTGTTGTTCTTTACGCACATGGGGAGAATCTTCCGGCCTGCGATCATTGTCGTATCGCTGGTGGGAGTGGCGTCGCTGGCATGGTTCAGTGGCGTATGAATGTCCCGTCATATCTTCGTAACCAGGGAGGCTTTTCTGTTTCATACGACCAATTGCGGATGAGCTTTTGTACGCTCTTAAGGTAAGTTTGTGGCAACCAATCATCCTCACATCTCCCTGCACTGCGGCGGCCTGCCAGCGTGCGATTCAGATCAGCATGATATACGCCATCCTTCCAGATTGTGTCTATCTCAGTCTTCTGTAGCTCACCTGCCTTCATCCAATGATTTCGGAGCATGATAGAAGCTGGCGATCGTCTTTCTCAAAGGACTCGTAACAGTGCATTCCCTTCGAATTTCCTAAAGCGGACGCTACCTCAGGGAAGACATGAACAGCTTACCCGTGAACCCCCCACATTCGCATGATCAAACTGAGATGAGCGAGACCTACTTATCGCATCTCTGGGCAACGGCATTGGGTGGTATATAGTGCAGCATGGCACTGAGCGTGCCTACCTTACATCTAGACTTCGCGCGCCTTTGTTGTGCGACGCCCAGCGGCACTCCATGCAGCGATGCCTACCCTGCCGCAAATTTTCTTCGCAGACCTGGTCTGTGAGGCTATTGTTTATGGTGCGTCCTTCGTAGATCGCGCATGAGTTGATGGCTCATGCCCTATCATTCCAGGAATTTACATGATTCTGTTCTTCGCCGCTATGAATCTTATGATGTGGGTCCTATTTAATCATAAAATCAATCCGTCTGATACTAGGCGCCGGAAGATCGAAACGAAAGCGCACCTGGATCAACTTCGCGCTCATGACTTTGCTTACGATAATGTTTGGGGCATCAACAGCATATTTCGGGTTGAGCGTCGCGAGCATCGCGGAGCCCTTCCTGCACCCGGCTGCTGCTGAGGAGCGACAGTTCTTTTTGGGGTTGAATTCATCCATCAGTATTGTCCAGCTGGTGCTGGAGGGCTTGAATGTGAGCGTTCCGTTCACTGCATTTCTTCGGCTGCCTCTTATTCCCAGTTGTAGTGCGTTCTCGGGGACTCAATTGTTATATGGCGGGCATGGATAATATGTAACCGCAAGTGGTGGGTCCTTGCTATCCCAGCTTGCCTGCTATTAGGTTCAGGATGTGAGTTCATGGCACGATGGCCTTTTGTTTCTGAGTTCATGAGCGTTACTCCTGCAGTTTGCGCCTTCGCATTGGCGTACGAGGCTTCGCTCTTCAGCAGCGACAGCACTGGTACCACCACCGGTGGCTTTGCTAAGTTCTCCTATGCGTTTGGCGCACTCACGTTCACGACCAACGCGTTTGTCACGGCGGCGATTGCATACCACACTTGGTCAGTAGCGGCGTCTCTGGAGCCGACGTTCTCTTGTCTCACATCTGTACCTAATTTCCCCAGGAGACACCACCGGTTCATCAAGAATGTTCTCGGGATTTACACGAACCCTTATCGAAAGCTGCTTCTGCTCCTCATCGAGTCGGGGGCACTGTACTGCGCGACATGGGTCAGCACATTGTCTCGTCTTTCCGGACATCACGTCAGGCATCCATCCACTCATGGAAAATTAGCTCACGCTTATCATCCTCCTCGCGACTCAATCTCCCGGCATCTACATCCTGAATGACGTTGCGGCGCAATTGACAGTACGCCTACATGCGCTCTTTTGCCTCCGTGATCTGTTCCGACACATATCTGCTAGGGCATCTACCCGACCCTCATCATCGTGCTCGTGTGCCTCGAGCTCACGCATCCGAGCACCGACAATCGTCCAGCCAGCTGCGCTCGTCGCAGCTCCCGAGGCATACCAGCCACAGCATGCAGTTCAGACCGCAGCCGTCGGTGACTTCGGGCGCAGTGGAAGTGGAGCTGCAGGGGACGAGCGATAGCACGAAAAGCAGTGGTTGTCTTGGGAGCGAAGGTTAGCTGGGGTATTATGTACCGCCAGACAGGATGTTGAGGTATACCCGGTGATGAAATGATACCCTACTACAGCTTGCGCAGGGCAGCATAATGTCGACGTTGGGAATTGGCCATGGCGGGGATAACGATTGACGTTGGAGCAGACTTCCGAGATGGAAGCTGCAGACGGATCATCCGGTCTGAAGCAGTATCACGCCGATTGGAACTTCTCCTAGGTTCGTACTCCCCGGTACATTGGCATAAATGCTAGCTGCTGCTTTTTGTCTTCCGTCATGCTGCTTGAAGATGTCTGACTTTGGCGAGTAACTCATTCATCACGAACAAACAGATTGACGTTTCTATAGGATCGAGTAATTTTCCCATCTACGTCCAAGATACATTGCCTGATCTATCTACCTTATAGACACTGGAAGCAGCATTTGTAGTCCCTCAGTCAACAATGGCATTTTCAGCATTCGACCAAGCATAGGCGCTGTCAGCTTAGACGATATTCTTCCTTTGAGCGTTAAGAGTCAGAACTTCCTACTCTTCTCACGAGAACCCTGAATCATGCTCTGACAGAACATTCTCGATACTGGCGGCTTTGTGAGTTTTGCCATTCTGTTAAGTAAATGGTTTGACTGACTTCGTCGATTTTTTTCAGATTGTTCGGGACTCTCACTTGTTCAGAAAAGCATGGTGACTTATTCTGATTCATTCCAGTCCTTCCTTTCATTTTTCCAACAAATTGTCCTGAAACGACTTCAGCACTATCTCAGCAATTGCCACTGCCGTATACACCGACTTCCTTGGGAAGCTGCGCACCTTCCTCGGTCAGAAGTCGACGACCTGGCAGATAAGCTTGGCTATCGTGGTTATCAGAGCCAACTAGGTGCAACCGAAGACTTATCTGGAGCGTCAGTGAGCGATTCTTGATGGACCGCATGGTTTTGCCTCGGTGGAACCACCAGACTACAGATTCGGGACGGGGGTATAAGCCAGTTTTGGGTTCATCTCTGGAAACTTCAGCGCTCTCCGCTCCACTGTTGTTCTCGCAGTTATCTCCTTCCAACTTGCCTTCCTGCTCGGGCTCCCTCTTCTCCTCCACGATGAGCTCAGAACTCTCCACGGTCAAGCAGCTCGAAAAGAGGCAATCACGTTCCATGAAGTCCTTTTCGGAGGATAAGGAGAAGGTTCCGCTCCGGCCAGCGAGGGCGAGGACGAGGACGAGGAAAGCTCGTTTCCGTGGTTGAAGCAACACGAGGGCACCATTTGGTCAGTCTTCTTGGTGGCCCTGGGCATACTGATTCTCGGGTGGTGGATCTCGTCGACGGTGCTGCAAGCAACACGGCATCGATGGATCGTCCAGACCTTCTGGGCATGGTTCTTCATCCTCGTCATCGCATTCCGCTTCATCCCCACCAGCATCTTTTCGCGACCAGTGGAGGATGTCTGGATGCCTCTAGTGCAGAAACCATTTTTCGCCCTCCCACGAACTCTGCGATGGGCTATAGGGTGGCTCTCTCTGCTCAGCATTGTCTTCGGTTCGGCCTTCGGGTTCAAACCTACTAATGTGGTCCATTATCTGCTTGTGATTTTCATGAGCTCATTGAATTTCGTCAATAGGGAACGAACTATGGAGATCGCGCAATCTCGGTTCTTGGTCTCTTTGTTTTCCAATTCTGCTTCTGGGTGTCATCGAGGAACAGGTCTAGGATTGAATGGTGCGTTCGACTGTCTTATCAGAGAAAAACTTGGCACTCACGATGTTCTAGGCGAACAGTCATTGTTGGCTTGTTCTTTCAGCAGGTCATTGCTCTATTCGTCCTCAAGACCGACGCCGGATTCAAGATCTTCGACTGGCTAGCGATCCTTGCATCAGATGTCTTGGAAGAGGGTCTCATTGGAGCTGTCTTCTTCTTCAGCCCAGAAGTGATCGCGAACAAATGGTTCTTCGTGAACACGGTGTGTTCCTTCCATGAGCGAAGATGAGGACGCCGGCTGATTTGGTCTTGCAGCTCTCGGTCATCATTTTCTTCATTGCCTTTCTGCAGATGTTGTACTATGTGCGTTACTCACATTTTCTACGATGTCGCAGGCTTGTTGACATGATCTATAGCTTGGAGTGATGCAATGGGTCATTAAGAACTTGTATGTTCGTTTTGTTGCTCATTCTACATAAGTCCATAGTTCACCTTCTGCAGTGCTTGGTTCTTCTTCAAGACCATGAACGTGTCTGGCGCCGAAGCTGTCGTGGCAGCGGCGTCTCCGTTCATCGGGCAGGGCGAGTCTGCATGTCTCGTCAAGCCATTTGTCGACTACATGACGGACTCCGAGCTGCATCTCACCATGACCTCCGGTACTGGCATTTCATCCGTTTCCACTATCATACTCATCTGTACGGTCTTGAATAAGGGTTCTCCACAATCGCGGGCTCTGTGCTCACAGTGTACATCAATTTCGGTGTTCCTGCCCAGAATCTCATCACCGCATCTGTGATGAGCATTCCCGCATCAATCGCGATTAGCAAAATACGGCTGCCCGAGACCGACGAGCCCGTCACGCGCGGTCGTGTCGTCGTCGACAGGGGCGAGGAGAAATACCCTCCGGCTAATGCTCTGCATGCCTTCTCGAAGGGTGCAGTGTTTGGTCTGATCGTCGCTGGTCAGATTCTGTATGTGATTCGCCTTTGCTGACACGTTCGAAGTGCTCATGTCAAACATCTAGGTGCAATATCTTGACTATCATCTCACTCGTTGGGATGTTCAATGGTTTGCTCACTTGGATCGGTCGCGGCTTCGGGTTCCACCATCTGACGCTTCAGCTCATTCTGCGCTACATCTTCTACCCTGTCGCTTTCTTCATGGGTAAGTCTGCAAACAAGTTATCATTTCCTCTGTCTCATCAATCTATGTCGGGAGGTGTTCCCCGCGCCGAGATCCTTCGTGTCTCTGAGCTGCTGGCGACCAAGCTGATCGAGAACGAGTTCGTGGCTTACCTCGGTTCGTCATCTGTGCCATCTTCATTACCTTTCATTTTCTGACACAGGAGCACTGCAGAGCTGAGGGCGCTGCAAGCCACCCCGCAAGCGCTGTCCACCCGTGGCTTCACCATCGCCTCCTACGCGCTATGCGGCTTCGCCAACCTTGGCTCGCTCGGCTTCCAGATCGGTGTGCTGAGCGCCTCGCGCCCTCGCGCGCAAAAGCTATCGCGAAGCTCGGCATGTCGGCCATGCTCTGCGGTTTCATCTCGACGATGCAGGCTGCCGGTATTGCGTGAGTCCTCCGATCCCTTTCCAGCGCCTTCTATGCGTGTTGTGTGGTTGACTGGACAGACTGACTCGATCCTATTCCTGTTTCCAGAGGCATGCTTGTTTGATCGAGTTTAGTATGGATTTGGAAGTCATACCAGGTGTGGCTGGTGTTTGATTGCGAGTCGGACAATCCTGGTAGGCTCCCCTTGAGCCTTCCTTCACGGAAGCTTCGAAACTGATTTAGATAGGCTTACCTTCGGCGTTTAAGACGGAGCCTGTTTAATAGCAGATGCTCCCGAAAGAAAAACTGTCTTTTATTGAAATTTGGTCAGCAAGAGCGACTTTTGAGCGTCGTCACCAACGTCGAAGATGATGAACCATGGGCGCTAAGAGTGTAACATGCTTTACCGGCTACTCGGCTATCCAGGTTCCGCTGATAATTAGCGCCCGCGCGTAGGCACGAGCCTCTCGCCACCAAATACTCCGTTCAATGCGACGATGACAGTCATTCATTTCGGATCTGGCATGGACACGACTTTCTGCTGCTTCTTCGTCTACTATCATGCTGCCCTGAGATATCAGACTTCTGTGAGTGACTCATTCTTAACAAGCAAAGATAATCGTGGAATACAAATGACTGGCCTAGCATAAGGTCATCTACCTCTGAATATCATGTCTAACAGCACCTTCGAGAAGTCCAGCCGACCGCTATAAGTGACGTAGCCTTCTGTCTTTAGCGCGATGTCCGACCGAAACACTCTCTTGATACAGACGTCCGCCTTATCAACGAACAAGTACGTCCCAACGTCTGATAACCTCCGATAACGTGCTTCCATAGTCTTTGTGGTCTGCGACTTGGTAAGGCGTAGATGGACTTGCTACGACGCGAGGGAATTTAATTCTTTATCAACCGACCTAGGGAGTGCCCAGGCATATCTCTGGATAGCGTTCTGCTCGATGGTACACCAGCTCTTGTCTCTTGGGGTCGTAGCGGCTCTTACTCCTCTTTTCAGCACTTTTACACCCATCAACGTCTCTCGGTTTTTTTTCCTCGATGGGAATCCGTACTATGTCGGCGCGGAGCTGTGCTATCGCTTCCTTCAGTAAATCTTACGCAGGAGATCCTGCCGTTCTAGTCTTTACCTCGAATGGCACGGGAACATTCGACTACACGACATACCCGCTTCGAAATACCACTGGCCTTGCTGTTCAGCATCTCATGCAAGCTGGTGCGCACATCGTTGGGACAACTAAGACAGTGCAATTTGCCAACGGCGATCGCGCGACTGCTGTGAATAGCGTGCCGATGCGCGCATTAACAGAAAACAGGATTGACTGTATTCCGGCTAGGACTGGGTAGACTGTCACGCGTCTTTCGTCGAGCGTGGCGATGGCAATCGTGAGCCGGGTGGCTCATCAACTGGTGATGGCACCAGTATCTCTTCGGCAGACTGGCTGGATGTTTATATTGGATCAGGTGGGCTTCTTCGTCTACGCCTAGGATGAATTGCCTGACCTTGATCTTGAAAAATACTATAGGCAGCATTCGTATTGCCGCGGATAATAACGGCGTATACGGTATTCGACGAAGCGTGGGTGCCATCAGCTTGGATGATGTCGTGCCTTTGAGCGTGAGTATCTCAGTCTCCTTTCTCTCTCTTCAAGATGCTGAATCGTGCTTGGACAGAATGTTCTCGATATGGATGGGTTTGTAGGCTAGTCTATTCTGCCAGTAATTGCCCGTAACTGACTTCGCCTTCTTAGATTGCTCGGGACCTTTATCTCTTTCGCACGTTTGGGAGAGCATGGTATTCAGTATCATTCCGATCGTTCCTTTCATTTCCCCAACATCCTCCTGAGCGAGGGCTTCAGAGCTGTCCCGGAAAATGCCACGGCCGTCTACACTGACTTCTTTGGGAAATTATGCAATTTTCCTCGGCCAGAACGCGACCATTGCCAATTTCAGTCTTTCTGTGCCGTGGAATCAGACGTCAGGGACCGGCGTCGATGTCAATAACCTATTGAATGCGGTGCGATGTGGTCCAACCTTTTGTCTCTGTGTCCTCAAGTTGACGTTCCTTTCTTCGTGACCTCTCACTCCCGGAACAAGACGCACGCGATACTCACTGGCTGGCACCAGTGGATCACAGTTGGCCGAGCCTTTTTTCAACGATTTCGCTGCGGCGAATGGTGGCCGGAAGCCTCATATCAATTCCGGTGTCCTCAATTGATGGGTAAGAGACTTTCTGTCGCCACCTCACCGTTAGATAGCACTAATCCCGCTATCAAACTCTATCTGCAGCTTCGCCCAGAGCCTGAGAGAGAGCTTGTCCAATCAAGAGCTCATTAACAGAGAGACATTCAAAATTTGGACCATGCAGCACTTCGTGAGCAACTTCTTGAACTATTAGGATTGCCTTCGAACACCCATGCTAACCTGACGTTTCGCGGGTCTAGCTCACTGCAAACAATGAATCTTGTTCTGACAATCTTTATCTATACCCGTGCGTTCAACAGTTTGTTTCATTAAATGAACGTCTAATTTTCCTTCAGGCAGAATGCGGGTCAATATGCCAGTCGGAAGATTTAATATACGGCGCTGTAAGTACTTCTATTCTGTATCAATCTATCCTCACGGAGCATGCCTCCCATTAGAAATGGACCGCCATTTGGTTTCACAGACAACCACGTTGCTGTCGACTCCCGTTTGCCTGATATTGACGTCGCTAATTTGTCCCCATTCATCGTCTCCTCTATGGTAATCTGACATTCAGCGTGTAGTTGGCCAGATCTCATACATGTCGAACATCACTGGAATCGAGAGGTCCTGCCTGTTTCAATCAGCATCGTCGCGCGCAGGGGATGCGACTTGATTTGGATCTGGTGAGCGCGTTGGCGGACGCGGGCATCCTACAGACGGTGAAGACCGGAAGGACAGCATTTCGATCGCGGTGTGTTCGCGAACTTGCCTTGGCTGCGATTTCTTTGGCTTGTCGTACACCATTGGCAAGCTGCTTCCTGCGGTGTCGTGGTAAAGGCCAGCGACAGAAGCCATTGCCGTCCTTCAAGGGAGTTGGGGAGCCTTAATTTTGCGCTTATTCTTGAAGAGCGTCTGCGTAGACTGTTACCTGCGGCTAGAGGCTACATGGCTGTCATCAGGGTCAGATTTAATTAGCAATGTTACAGACCGTGTTGAACAGCTACCCGACGACGGCCGCGTGGAAGGCCTGTTGCAGGCCTGTCTTCGCAATAGATGAAGAAAAATGTACGATGTAACTCTGATTTAGTACATTTCAATAACAAAAGAACAAGGCCTGATAGAGAGCTCGAGTTGGAGTCTTGTCGGAGGAAGCGGAGGAAACGGGAAATACTCGAGTAGAGTGGACTCGATGTCGGCCCGCGGGGCGGCGGCGGCGGGAACGCGTCGTCGGGCCGAGGGCGGCCGGTGGCCCAGGTTCAACATTATTTCAACAATTTCAACCCTCAACGTCAACAGTGAAGTCATGGCGGCCACGAAGGGCCAGGAGCACTCCACCACCACATCATTATTATCTTTGATGTCTCCAATTCTCATAGCTTTTGAACGTGCTGAAGGCCACCGCTCGTTCTCCTTGGAGCCCAGCTTCATGATTCAGCCCAGACATGCACGTTCGATGACCGACCGTACTGTGCAATGCGCTTAGTGCTCGCTGGTGTTCACATATCGGTACGTCGCAGGTGGATCTTCCTGCACCGATGTTTGATGAGTTTCCACCAGCATCGGATTGGAATCCACTAGCAGACTACAATGTGTTAATGTAGACGTGCAGGTTAAGGCGCGCATTCGTCGGGCGTAGCGCTTTCTGGTGCTGTATTTTCTGTATAAGGCTAGAAACCCCAGCTTGATCTGTTTCATGGTTCATTAAGCGCAGGTTTGAAGACTGTATGCGGGGTAACTGCAAGAGCGCGTGCCATGATTGTGGACCTGAGCGCGATCGGACATGTGATGTTGGATCAGACGCGACTTGCACTGGCTTCTGTAACATCTCATAGCGTCCAGCATACTCACGCATCTCCACTCGGCGCATGTGGACAGCGGACTGCAGATATGGTGTGTGGACGTACATATTGTGTCATGATTTCTACTGACCCAGTATGCGGACCAGACTTGTGCACTTGGGGGCTACGCTCATCACGAAGCTCCTGAAATTTCCTTCCATCATCCCCTTCGGCGAGATTGACCGTGCTTCATCTGCTATGGCATATCAAGATCATCCTGGTGCAGAATAAAGAAACATCAGTACCAGCCCGGCTTTGAATCCAACGGCCACCGATATCCACTTGTGCGTACATCTACCTTTCTTTACAATCTGTTGGCTCACCTTTGTATGCACAAGTAGAAAAGTAGATCAGCGGCCAGATGCCTGCTTCAGAGTCTGCGCTTGGCTGCTTGGCCAACTCGTTCGATGCTTTTTAGGTCCGCTTTCAAGTGATGTTGATCTTGACAGAACTAATGTTGCCACATGCTCCACTACCTGTTCAACTCATCAGGGCGATCAGAGCACACTTCAGCGGCTCAAGGTAGCTAAGAACATCCCGTTCGGATCTCTGTGCTTATCATTAGCCCTTTGTGCCGTTTCACCAAAGACCTGGCTCCCAAATCAAAATTCGACTCGGGATCTGATTGCTTCGGAATCTAATGATGAAAATCGCTACTTAGTAAGTCCCTTCTATTCACAGCCCATTCATTCCCTTTTACATCCTCGCTCAGGAAGGGCCCCGAACCTGAGCTTCAGCCGACATGTATGCCCCGGGTGTTCCGCCCGATATTGCCTTATAGTGAGTTTTATCGTCGAGGCCGATGCTTTGAACTGACGCTTTTTACGACAGCACTGGTCCCCTGGTAAGTTTATAACACTCCCGCCGGTGACAATATGAAGCAATTAGTAACCGTCTGAACTATCGGCCTCAGGCCCTCGGATTTCTCTTCAATGTTGGGCTGTTCGGTGCTCTGTCGGTGCAAGTCTGTAGGTGCTTTGGCCGTAATCATATCATGCCAATGGTCTGACTTTTCCAAAAGACATCTATCATCTCTGTTTCGTCAAGGACCAATGGAAGATCCGCGCTGTTGTATATAGCATATACATTTGGGAGCTGCTACAGACGATCCTCATCATCCGCGACGCTTATGTGATTCTTGGTTCTGGCTGGGGAGATTTGGCGAAGCCACTAGCTCCTGAATTGATGTGGTTCAGTGTCCCAATCCAAACAGGATTTGGTACGTACCCCAGTTTCGTTAGAGTCGTGGCTTATACCGATGCTCATACCGAATCTAGTCAGCTTGGCAGTTCAGTCTTTCTTCGCATGGCGTATCCTCGTCCTTAGCCGATCCAAGATACTGGTGGTCGCCATTCTTGCTGTTTGTTTTCCACCCTGCATCGACAAATTCCTCATATTTATGATTGCTTTGTAGATAGCCCTGACCTCTGGGGCCTGTGCGCTCGCGACGGGAATCACTATTCATATCAGCTTAAGCAACGACTCTGAGGTACATGAGACCACGTTTGTCACAACGACCGTAAGAAATAAGCGTTGCTGCTACGCTATTCAGCTAACTTTTATTGTTTCTTTGGAAAAGATATGGCTGGCAGCAAGTGCAGCCTGCGACATCATGATATGCGTCTGCATGTGCTGGTTTGTAAGTCTGCACAATTTATCTATTGAAAAGGCGATAGACCGACAAAATGTCAGTTGGGAACCGCCCGCAAACGAACGACATATCAAAATACGAGCAGCACCCTGACACGTCTCATAAACCTCACCATAGGCACGGGTGTTTTGACCGGTAAGTCTCCGTATCGAAAGCGCGATTTGAGCTCACACCATCATCATAGCTTGCATCTCTGCCGTGGACCTCGCGCTCTTCATCAGATTCGAGGAAAACAATCTTCACATAGCCCCTGCTCTCGTCCTCGGGAAACTGTATTCGAACTCGCTCATGGTGCTCCTCAACAATCGTCTCCGAACACACCCTGCAAACGTGAGTAGTATTCGGTGGGACGAACAAAGCCCCGAGCAATATTCGGGCGGAGATGTGGTCCTCGATAGACGCCGTTTGACTGCTGGGATACGACGTATGGACCAGAATGGACTTGTCAACGCTGAACCTCGGGGCATGACGGTGCGGGTGGACGTGCAGACAGAGGATCACCCCGAGCTCGAGCTGGATAACATGGCCGTGAGTTGATTCCACATCGAAATATCCGACGAGTTACTAACTGCCCTTTTAGAAGCAGGCGTCCTCCACGGATATGATAGAACCTGATATTGATTCGAAGACCCGGAACATGTAGTCGATCTTGATGATCCTATGGTCGCAGCATCTAGGAAGCGTAAATATGTATACCCAGACTGTTTCCATACTTTCCATGTTTCAGTAGGTCCTTAGCGTCAGACGCAGAGTTGCGTCCGGTCGTTGTAGTCGGTGGTTTCACCTTTTTGTTTGTTTTGCTCTAGTCACGGCGCTGCTTGCAGCGTGCAGTGACGGTCGCTTTACGACAGTGCGCAGTACCTGGAAGAAGGGGTCTTATCGTGCCATCCAATCGTGCCATCCATGGTGACGCCCTGCATGCTGCCAGAGCATAGTTCCTTCGTCATGCTTATTTGGACGATTGGATTATCCATTTGGATGAAGTTAACAGCGCGCAGTTGAACTCAAAGCTCATCATCCTTTCCATCCTTTCTTCAAGCGCCCGATTGGTCTGCATCAGCCGTAGCATCATGGTTCTCAATGCACCATCAGAAGCCCCACTGCACCGCCGAAGCACGATCTCCGTTTATCCTCTGTCTTGGCCCTCACTTGTAGTGGGAGTTCCATCATTACAGACCCACATCAAAGATGGTCGATGATAAGTTCTCAAGCATCAATGAAATACGGTATAAAGACTAGAGTCGATGGTAGGGGGAAACCTCATCCATCATCATGCCTTTGTGTTCTGAAACCGACTTCACTCAGATTACATTTGACTACGTGATCATCGGCGCTGGCACGGCAGGACTCCCTCTCGCTGTTCGGTACATTTAACAAACCACTATCTTCTTCAACTTCACTAACGTCGATGATAGCCTCAGTGAAGACCCAAACGTAACTGTCGGAGTGCTGGAAGCAGGGGATAACCATCTCGACTCTCCGGACATTCAATGTCCAGGTGAGATTCCATTCCATCTACGTATGCTTGCGGTGCACTCATGTATTGAGAAAAAAATAGGCCTTGTATTGAAGAACGTCGCAAACCCCAAGTACGACTGGACGTTCTTTAGCACCCCTCAGAAGAATGTCAATAATCGAAGCATTATTCAACCACGCGGAAAAGGCCTTGGCGGATCATCCTTGGTAGGCCTCTCTAGTGCGCATCCATGCCTGTGGAATCATTGATTGAGGACCCGCCATGTAGCTCAATTTCTTGATCAATTCGAGACCATCCAAAGCGGATTTTGACGCGCTTTCTGTGCTTGGGAACGAGGGATGGGATTGGGAAACTATCCTTCAGTACACGAAGAAGGTCTGCCGCCGCGATCCAGCGCTTTCGTTTCGAAATGCTGAACTCATGACTCAAGAGCGAGGCGCTGGTCCCTCTCGTGGATGACGCCCTTGCCCAATCTTATTCTCTGCCAGACCCCGAATTACACGGAATTGGCGGTACGTGTATCGATTGATTGGCTGGCCGAAGATCTGATGCACCATGCTGATCCCACCTGAACTTCTAACCAGGACCTATCAAGAAGACCTATCCGCCCTGGTGCGATCCCTTCCACTTCTCGATAATCAAGTCTCTGGAGGCACTTGGCGTTCCCTGGAACAAAGAACCCGTGAGTCTTTGACGGACTTCGCACTCATGGAATTCAATCGAAGTTTGATCTCTAGGGAGGTGGAATCAATATAGGCTCAGCCACAGGCCTCGCGAACGTAGATCCAGTTAGCGCGACTCGATCCTATGCAGCAAGCGACTATTACGCACCGCATGCCGCCCGCCAGAACCTACACATTCTCACCGGCGCATTGGTATCAAAGATTGTCTTTGAAGATGCTGAGGACGGGTTGAAGAAGGCCGTTGGAGTTGACTTCGTGCATCAGGGGAGACCGTTGACGATACGGGGTATTCGGAAAGAAGTCATTGTCTCGGCAGGTGCGTCGTGCCCTCCGTGAAGCAGTATAGCTCAGTCTGACTTCTTTTTTTCCGTTTCAGGCGCCATGCAGACTCCAGCGGTGTTAGAGTTGTCTGGCATTGGGAACCCGCAAATCTTGGCGAAGCATGGCGTTCCAAGCTTGATCGATCTTCCCGGCGTAGGGGAGAATTTCCGTGAGTGTTATTGAAACCGTGATTTGAGAAACATCGAGCTCAAAGTTAACAGAGGATCACGTTCTTACGTTCTGCATCTACGAGGCGAACCCGAAGCTACAGACGTTGGATGTGCTTGGAGACCCTACTGTGTTGGAAGAACAGATTGAACTTTAGTGCGCTCTTTCATTTCTCTAGTATTCCCCTCTAATCAAGCATATTTATTCCAGTAAAGAAAAGAAGGGTCTAATGGCAGGTTCGGTTGTCCACACATTTTCCTACATCCCCGCGTCGGCCTTTGTTCCGCCAGAGGATATAAAAAGGTGGCAAGATGATAAAGGAGAAGCTGGCCAGGCCGTATCTCCTGGACTGAAGAAGCAGCACGACCTCATCCGGTCCTGGTTCTCCGATTCTCAGGAAACCACTGCCGAGTGAGTCCTCGTATGACGATACAATCCACTGCGTAAACCTGAATCATGACCGATCTCACAAGAATTATGTTCTTGCCCGGGCATTTTGTCTGTCCAGACCCGCTGCCGCAGCCCGGAAAACGCTACATGTCGCTCGCCATCAGCGTCACCCATCCATTGTCTCGCGGATCAGTGCACATCACCTCTTCAAATCCATCCGATCTGCCAGCCATTGACCCCAACTACTTTAGCAACCCTATCGATTTGGAGATCCTCGTCAATGCGGTAAAGTTTGCCGCGCGGATGGTGGAGACGGAGCCGTTGAAGCAGGACATTCTCGGTCACGTTTTGCCAGCCAGGAACGCGAGCGACGAGGAACTGCGTGAACACGTGAAGAACACTTGCGGGCCTGCGTTCCATCCCCTCGGGACGGCTGCGATGCTTCCGCGCGAGGACGGAGGCGTCGTCGACTCGAAGCTCAAAGTCTATGGGACTTCGAACCTGAGAGTGGTAAGATTTATTTCTGTTTGTCTGTGCGGAAATATACGCTAACCACCATGAGCATGTTTAGGTTGACTGTTCAATCCTGCCAATGGTGTGTATGCTGAGACTAAGATAATGGCCCATATATTGACGCATCGCAGGAAATCTCTTGTCATATTCAATCGACAGCCTACGCTATAGCTGAAAAGGTATGGCCAATCTTACTTTGAGAAAGACATCCTGACTAAAAAGACCTTCTGCAGGCTGCCGATATTATCAAAGCTGCGTAAGTAATCAGTACAAGTTCATCTTTTGAGTGCGTGTTGTGTCTTGTGTTGTGTCTTGTGTCGTGTCGCCTTGAGCCAGAGACGAGCTGTACATTGTCCAGATTTTGAGACAGAAATACCAAATATGAGGATGAATTTGATCCGCAATCATCCTGCACCCTGCTTATTTTATGCTCAGTCGAATAGTCAGAAGGCGCAACCGATGATAGTAGGCCATATGCCGTCGTTGTGCCGTCGCTCGAGGAAAACTAATTACAGAGTTGCCATTTTCTCATGGTTCTTCTCGATTCTTTTTCGTAACGGTGGTACGGTGCCAGATTTGCTGAAACAAATCTACTCGGATGTTGTCTGGTGATATGTTGTGTCGGAGTATTTTTTCTTTGAATCGTGCAGTCCGCAGCTACGTGCCCCGGACATGTTATTACCCGTTTTGGAAGAATATTGTTGGAACCTGTTTTTACCATCGTAATGACCGTTTTGGGTGCCGTGCATGCTGAAAATCACCTCCATTTTGCTTACGATTAGCCAGGCAAACCGTTATGGAGGATAATCTAGCCTTTACATGGCATATTCGGCTGGCTGAGCCGCACAGCACCGATTTCTCACGCCACTGGGTTCGTACCATCGTCGACCACTGCGTCTGTCGTTTGCTTTCAACTTCAAAGCTCTTCACTTTCACCAGGTCTCTTTCTTCCAAACTGCATGCCATCTCCTTTGCGTTGTCTGTCAACCCTGTATTTCAATAGGTGTCGACGAGACTGGGGTTGAAGTACCGGGCAGTAACCTGTCCGACCTGTATGTATGCGCTGACCTTTTATCTAGTCTGACATGGGCATTCTTTTTCTTGCTTTAGACGTGATCGGCGAAGGACAGCAGAGACAGAGCCCTTGATTTCTCAGGATGAACCCTCCGCATTCTCAGCATTTCCAGTGAACAAAGTAGCCGATGCATTCGGCGCCTTGAATGCGGGCAAATTGCCAACCCAGGACCAGATCACTGTCGCTGTTCAGCAGCTTTTAAAATCCTCGGTTTTAAGGACAGAGACGTTTTCTGGATTCAATGAGCATCGCATGGCAACCAACGCATCTTGGTCGCGATTTGTAACGTCAGTCCGCTCTACCATCGAGACCTTTCTACGCCTTGGGATAGAGAAGAACAGTCAGTTCTTTCGCAAATCTGAAATATCCCGATCTTGATTGACGTATATGCGCCCAGATGATGACAGCACGCAGCATTTATTGCATGAAATCTCTCGAACAGACCTTGCGAACGACATTGTCCAAACTGACGTTCATGTAGTGCAGGAGAGTTCATCTCGGGCTCTTGATTTCACCGGTAAGCAGGATATTGCTTCATGCAGATCCGATGTCCAATAAAAACTCGCCCATGAAAGATGCGACGTCGAGTCTTCCAACTGGACAGGAGGTCGTTCAAGATGGCGCAGAGATTCTAAACGCCACGAAGGACATCTGCTGGCTTTTTGTCTCGTCCAGCGCCTTTCGTGTTTTGGCTTCTGACGTGCTTCTTACCATGGAGGAACTGGCGGCGTTTCTCGCGATAGAGGTCCAATCTACCGCGTCACAAGTCGAAGCGTCGGCGAAAGAAGCCGAGTCGATCGTACGTTCAGGCGACATCTCTTTTCAAGCAGTACAAGACAGTGTGGACCATGCCAAGAACGATCTAGGATCCATTACCGGTGCTAAGAAAGGGCGTTTGGTGGAGCTGAATGTCGAAACTTCAGCGAAACTCCAAGATTCAGTCGTTCGACGTGTGCAAGATGTGCGTAGGCAGATGAGTTTCAGGTCCTAAAACTGGAAAATTGACAAATTTTCGTTTCAGGTCGTGCTTTTGGCCCACAGCGATCCATCTCATCGTCGTGCATTACGAACCATCATTGATCTCGTTCGAAAGCATGCTGAGAAGCTCAAGACGTCAGTTCAGTCTACTGCAGATGGCCCAGCAACTGTCGAGATCCAGGCCTCTGTCTATGTGGAACCCCATTTAGCTGAGGCCTTGATATGTCTAAAAGATTTGCTATCGCGATTTGCAGCTGGACATCCCTTGGAGCCTCTCATCTACTCTTTCCACAAAGTGCTCATCGAAATTATCAACATCCCTGTTCAAGAAGAAGGCAGTGTCCGATCGTACTTGCATGCGGTCGGGGTCTGGTTGGATCAAGCACTAAACGAGCGATCGTTCGCTACATCTCCTGAAGGATCTCGCTCGTTGGAACAACTGTGTGACGGAGGACGCGACCTCTTGGCTACCGAAAAAGACTCGGCGTTGCTTCAGGATGCCAGGACATTCTTTGAAGAGCTTCAGACGTTCATGCGCGCCCTTACCTCAGATAAGGCCACGAGCGCATTTGTTGCGGCCTTGGATGAACTCGCTGTTAGCCTAGAAGGCCTCGGGATCTCAGTCATCTCCGATGCAGCTGCTATCGCCCGGCAGCGACGCACTGAGCTCATGAAGACGGCTCTCGGATGGTTGCTTCCTCGAATCTTCTACCATGTCAAAGCCATTCCCATTCCTCGAATCGAATAAGGACGATTTGTTCGAGATAGCAATTGGGCCTGCGCTCCTGACACCAGCATCTGCATCTGCGTCGCTGCTTCCAGACCACCTGCGCATCGAGAACCTGAGCGAGATCTCGATCACCACCGCAGGTCCGGATCGTCAGCATGGGAGGCCGACGCTGATGTAGACATCGCTAATCGTATGCATATTCACCTTGATGGCATGCGCATGTCTGCGAGCGGCCTGGGGTATCATTTTCTGCATAAGGGCCTGCTTGGCTACGAGGATCAAGGCCTTCTGAGCCTCGAGGCTGGAGGGTCTGGTGACATTGCGGAGGGACTCGAGATTGACATTGTCTTGGATATGGTGGCTCCCACAGGGAATGAAGATCATGACACGACCACGGACGACCAGCAAAACACCTTATTTCATGTTCATAGCATCCATGTCGACATCCCCGGTCTTCACTTCGCAATTGACAGAAGCAGGCACTGGATTGTCAACAAGTTGCTTGTTCAGCCACTGTCTGGATTTGTGGCGAGGCAAGTTCTAGGTCGGTTACTCGAAACGCGACTTCGGACCGCTCTCGATGGTCTTGGACAAACTCTCGGACGTATACGTCGCCAAGCGGCGGAAAATGCTATGCATGATGAACGTTCTTCTCCTTCGTACCAGGATTATTGGAACGCAGCTCTCCAGTCTATCGAGGTCTCAGCAGGCATAGCAGACGCCGAGGATGAAGGTCGAGACAGCTCAGAGCCGGAGAGTCAGCCAACGATGATCACTACTACCGACGTATTGCGGAAAGGAATTACACAGGTAACTGTCCAGGAGCCGGATCTAGAAGCAGGTCCATCTCATACCTCAAGCGAAACTGTTATGGCGATTGGCATCGCGCCGCAGGTTGTACAAGGCGAGACTGGGGCGTATGCTGAGGCCGAAAACGAGGGACTTCTGCCAACGCTTGGGTCTGCTGTTACATCCATTCGAGGAAGGTCTTGAAAGTGGCGAGAACAAGGCTACGAAGATTGCTGTAGATGCCGCGAAGAGCGCCGAGAGAGCAAATCTCGAGGTGGTCCGAGCAGAAAAGAGGTGGACTACGCGGCAAGATATGGAGAGGAGACGCAGCGGGTGGAAGAGCGATGCATTCGACTTGTAAACAAACGTGCGGGCTGTGCGTGGATGAATATACTGAAGGCTAGAATTCTGGTGTCAAGTTGGGTTGTTTTAAGAGTCTTGCAGCGCAGTTGAGAACAACTTTGACAATAATTAGACTGCCTGTCTTGATGATTGCGCTAGATTGCTCGGCGACTAATAGAAACAAGGATATGCAACTCTTCAGGCGGATCGATTGCAACAGCATCCCTTTAGAGTCATCAAGTAAATTCACTTTAACGTTCCTAGTTGACCATCAGTTCTGTGATCTGGGGCATAGTTCAAATTGGCGAAGACAAACTCGTAGGCCCGACGCCATGGAAATACCGCGCCGCGCCGTATTTGGGAACGCCTGTTATTGATGCTTTAATTTACAGCTAAGGCTGGAACGACGATTCAGAGCGGGAGTGTGAACAATGCCTTGACTGGAAATCTAACGATACACAACTTCGAATCGAGAAGTACAAAACCAAGAAAACGTAGCCAAGTAAGATTTGAGAGCATATTACCATCAAAAGGCCGTCCTTCCCGTCTTTACGGTCTGCACGATGCCCGCGTCCGCCAACGCGCTCACGAGATCCAGCAGCATGAAGTCGCATCCTCTGCGCGCGACGATGCTGATTGAAACTGGCAGAACCTCTTCGATCCCAGTGATGGTGGACATGTACGGAATCTGGCCGACTACGCGCTGCATGTCAGAGTCTCTAGAGGAGACGATGGATGCGGACGAACTAGGGACGACCATATCAGGCGTACGGGCATGGACAGCAACGCGACCGTCTGAGAACCCAAATGGCGGACCGGGTCTGGTGGGGCGTGTCTCTGTGAGGATAAGTCGACACAAAGCAAAAGGACTTACGGCGCCGTGTAATAATTTTCTCGACTGACGTACTGGCCCGCGTTCTGCCTGCAGGAACATGAGATACGATTTGACGGAATGAGTTATTGAACGCACGGGTAGAGATAAAGACTGTCAGAGCAAGATTGATTGTTTTCAGTGAGCTGGATAACGCGCGTTTCGCAGCTCAGCACGGCTGCTCGAAGGCTTCTTAGTAGCTCGAAATGGCTCACGAAGTGTTTAGTGGTCCAGTTTTCGAAGGTTCTCTGTTAATGAGTTCTTGATTGAACACGCTCTCTCCTTGGCTCTGGGCGAAGCTGCAAACATGGCATCATAGCAAAGTAAATGATATTTTACAATGGTGAGATAGCGATAGTCTTACTTCCATCGAGTGAGAACACCGGGATTGATATGGGGTTTCCGCCCCCATTCGCCGCGGCAAAGTCGTTGAAGAAGGGCTGGCCTACTGTAGTCCACTGATGCCAGCCAATAAGAATCGGATAGGTCTGTTTTGGACGTGAGGTCACGAAGCAAAGAGACGTCAAACGAAACTACGTGCACGGAAGGTCAAACCACAGCGTACCTCATTCAATAACTTGATTGACGCTCACGCCAGTCTCTGACGTCTGGTTCCACTGCGCAGAGATGCTGAAGTTCGCGATGGTCGCATTCTGGCCGAGAAAGTGCGCAGCTTCCCAAAGAAATTCGTAAACAGCAGTGGCATTTGCCGAAACAGTCCTGAAACTGTCGCTCAGGAGTATTTGTTGGGGAAATGAAGGGAACGATTGGAAAGGACCCGGAGTACCACGCTTTTCCGAACCGGCTGAAAAGATGAGGGTCCCGAGCCATCTGAGGGAAGACCAAATCAGTTAAGACAAATGTCACAGAAAAACCAATAACTTACAAAACCGCCCGTGTCGAGAACGTCCTATATCCGAAGAAGTCAAAACCTTCACTCGAGATAGAAGAGATTGAGAAACTGACGCTCAGAGGAAGGACGTCATCCAAGCTGATGGCACCTACGCTTGGTCGAATACCATAGACGCCATTGTTTCCCGAGGGGCTACGAATGCTGCCTCCCGTATCTACAAGGGAGAAAGATCTGGCGATGGATGCTAGACGATGGCAAACAGACCCACCTGATCCTATAGAGACGTCTAACCAGTCTGCCGAGGAGATACTCGTGCCGCCACCAGTTGATGAGCCTCCCGGCTCACGATTGCCATCGCCGCGCTGGACGAAGGATGCGTGGTAAGTCACCCAATCCTAATCGGAAAGGATCAGAATCCAGTGATGGCTTATGCGCAGTCGGCGTGCCGTGACTCACAGCGGTTGCACGATCGCCGTTGGCGAACTGCACCGTCTTCGTCGTCCCGACGATATGCGCACCCGCCTGCATGAGACGCTGAACAGCTGGACCAGTGGCAATTCGCGGTGGGTATGTCGTGTAGTAGTGCCGATTTCCAGCGCTGGAACGGAGGCCCTTCACTGAAGTCGGATGTTCAGATTTTCTTTGCGATGACCGTGACTAATGAACGAACTTACAAAAGTAGATGTCCTTGACGCTGACACGTGAACCTGCGAGGGGAAATACGCTCTTATCTTTCTCTAGATCATGGATCCTCGAAGGAGCACCGATCCACGGAGACGAATCCGTGTCGAAAGTGGCTGAGACGACAGTGAAGCTGCCATCGGAGAGCGGCGTAACAGATTTGAAAAAGCTCTAAAACACGATATCAGTTGAGCAATTTTACGAAAGGACCGATTTCGCAAACCTGCGTGTCGTCGAAGTGTAAAAGCAAGGGCGAATAGACGGCTGCGACACCAATAGCATCGCGCGCCAGGACGTAGGGGCCGGAAGAAAGCTGGATAAGTGTGGTCAACGACGGAGATTCGAAACTCAAGAGATGCGCTTACATTGATGGCCCCGAGTTCAACCACCGAGAAGTTGGTCCGCACGTTCAAAGCATCTACATCGCCGGCAAGCATCAGCAGCTCGGTGCCCTGACCGCTCAGGTAGCCCGCAATGGATGGCCCATCCAACGTCACATTTCCCGTACCAGACGACTGAATGAGCACCGCTTTGATAAGGAGTAGCGTACGTGACAGGATTGAGACGAGAGAGAATCTGCTCACCCTGCAAGAAAGAGCGATTGAAGACATCGTCGATTGCGGACCAATTGGCAACAAGAGCAGACAGATCTGCGCCGCCGAATGTTCCCGTGCTATTCAGAGTGAAGACTGAAAAAGGCAGGATTTCCTGTGTAAGATTCACTTGAGGAAGTAACAGTATAGGCTCGGTGCCGATATAGTAGGGATTCCCGTTGAGGAAGAACGACCGGGAGACATTGATGGGAGTGAAAGCGCCGGAAATGCATGTAAGAGCTGCTGCGAGCCCAAAAAACGAGAGCCACTGGACCATCTTCAGAAGAGCACTCTCTGGAGGAATGCTTGAGACTGCTGGGCACGTCCTGAGTCGATAAAGGACGATATCACTTCGCGTCGTATCAAGTCCATTGGTGACTTATCAACCTATGGCACCAGGCTATATGCGTGCCCATGGGACAAAATACCGCCCTTTGAGAAGATGCATGCTGTCGGAGATATCCCGACATTGGGACGTGCTCGTTGATAAGATGCGCATCTGCCCTTATCACAGTAGATATGAAAACGTTGGCTCGGAGGAAGCGCTGACAGCTATGTCAAAGCCTTTGAACCTCATGACAGCTGGCTGAACTTCGATAATGTCACTTCACATATGTGCTGGGTTATTGGTATTATCTGTTCTCGTTAAGAATGAACTACCCACAGAAACTGACGCTCCAGGGCAGCTTGACAATATCACAAGCAGCAGCGGCTCGTGCCCAAGCCGAAGAGTTATTCTCCCGTTCCGACGGGCCTGTAGAATGCGCGCTTTACCTCCGCGACCGACGTATCACGGTTCTCCACGGTTCTCCACGGGCCGTTATCTGTCCTTGTGCTCGTCTGACATACATACCATCCGTGCAGATAAACTCGACTGTGACGCACCGATAATTGAGTGCATACAGTGAGCACTGAGCACATTGCGCGATACGGTCGCATTTCTTGGTCGCCTTCCTCTTGAACGTCGTCATGCAGTGTATGCGGATACAGCGGCCAGAGGCCACTGATGTCATGTTGGGACTGGAAGCTAGAAGCACTTTGGCGTCGTGGCAGCTCATGGCAGGGCGGCACTATTCCCGTCACGGCGCCGCCGCATCACAACACAAGTAAATACGCGCCTCGCGGGCGCTTCCACAGGCTTCGACCGACGACAAGTTACGCTGTCCACCAAGACTGCCGCCTTTTCTGTCATTGGCCAGGATTGCTGCTCACGATGAAGTTATATCATATGTGGATCTGTTCTGGTCTATATCGGGCCCTCGGATACCCTGAGGAACGACCGAGACATCATTCAACAGGTTTACAGTGACTATGTTCGAGCCGCGTAGGCTAAGGTAGCCGTGCAGCGTTCAAGGTGAGCATCTTCCTGCCGGTTATCTCCCTGATTTGCTCATCTCGTCACTGCTATGGTTGTACAGGTAAAATATCTGACAGTAATACTGATGTTGACGATCCCGGATGGACATGTTCACGAGCTGTTGCATGAACCCTGGATAGACTCCGATAAACACGGCCAGTCATTGTCCAAGAGCGTGTCGCACAGTCAGTCCGGTCGTAATGAAAACGTGATTGTGCGTATCTCTTTGCTGACAATTGAAATCTAATCTGAGCATGGGCTAGATAAGTCCTGGCCTACAGTATGTCTGATGACGGCGGCATCCCTGGATATCTTGCTTCAATGTTTCTTTTAGAAAACTTTATAGGGTTGTATCATCGATATGAGGGATGTCTTACAGGTTGGCAGATGACGCTGCGTCATAAGATGCGGTTTCTGACGGAGGACCGATGAGCGAGTGGTATATCGGCCCAGCTGCAGACTGCTAGGGCTACAGTTTGAGTCTGTCAGAGGCAAGGGTTATACTAGATGGGGACCTGGAGCGTCGCATGACATGGACAAAGAGCACAGATGCGGGCGAGTAAGATGCCTGCGTTGACGAGTCTAACGACCCGACAAGATTGCAAAAGGTAAAGCGATCGAATGCGGTCTGCACGCCGCCTTGACTGATTGACTTTCTATCCTTATACAGTCATCTTGCGCGTCTCTGGCACCAGGGCATCCTCGCATCCCACTTCGTGCCGAGGTCCAGCGAGGCGTAGCCGCGAGCAAAGCTATGATTACGCGGTCAGGTTCTGGCGTTCTGGGTAGGCCATTGCCTTTTTACCAATGACTTTTCTGATTGAATCTTTAGTCGTATTAATATTAGCAGCCACACACAATCTCATCCAAGCTCGTTTGCCATATTGGCTTCAGCAAAGGGCTTATTGTCGGCGCGAGAAGAGGTGAGCAGCACATTTCCATGCTTGCGTTGAAATTAATTTTGATCATGACCAGAATCCAGATGCACTGCTGCATCTATCCATTTACATCTGACGACCTGCCATTCATGCACTACGTCGTCTCATCAGAAACCATAAGACTATCATCATTCATACCGCGCTGGCGTTGACCCACAAATCCTCGCACAACACTTATCTCCCGTCGTGCCAGATTCTTCGCGGCTCCTCCATCCTCTTCTACATCCATGTTCTCTGGCAGCATGCGCGCTGCGTCGAGATGGACATTTGCTTCTCGACCCGCAGCCCGGTCTGCGCCCACGGCTACAAATGGTCCAAGTCTGTGCCGTTCCGCGAGGCGTGCGAGGCCATTGATGACACCGTGCTTGCCAGGAGCTCGTCAGTGTCGAGTGTCATGCCGATCTCGAGGGCCAGGCGAACAATGGACACAGCTCCGTCGTGCCGGACGACACCCTTGCGTAAAACGAAGAGCTACGCGCATTGATCATGCTTCTCCCGTCCACGGCCGACACCCGCACACTACGCAGCTCGATATATACCCTGCTCGGCGCGTGCAAGCCAGGCCATTGACAACAACGGCGTGCGAGTTACCTTGCTACCACTTATAACTCCTCGTTTTTCGCCTACACGCCTTGAGTCCTATAGTCGGCCCACTCATCAAGTCGGCTGCAAGCACTTCTCGCTCTTTGTTCGCAGACCCGACACGATTGATATTGGCCAGGCTCAAGGGTCGATGGAAATGCAGGATGAGGCGCTCATGGATGTAAAGCTACATGAGGTCTCAGCGTTGCACAACGACATGACGAGAACAAGGGCCTTCTCCGGTCTAAACTGACACGAGACTTGCCGGTCTACATCTTCTTGTCTCTCCACTCGCTCCACTTGATTTCCGCTATCGACGATCCACACGATGCATCAGATTTACCATGGAAGCAGTCTGCATACTCCCACACATGATGGACATCAACCGAACTCTATACCTATAGAGACATCTTATGACCTTTTCGAGCGCTGAGCACGTCGTGCATCATGCATCGGACGCTGCCGAGTGAGTCATTGTTACAGATTGCCGCCAGGACGTTGTCTGGTCCCTTATCCTCATACACCATCGACACGGTGACGTGTCGCATGCTCCCTCCCCCATCTCTCTTCCCCTATGGCTTATCCACTTTATTGGCCCGCAAAATACTTCTTTTACGCCATCGGTAATACACCAGCAGTCTGCCTAACTCGAGATGTGGCGCCAGAAGAAGATGTGGATCTGCTCTTACTCGGATGTGGAGAATCGCGAAATGTGTTATACACCATCTTCTGTGAACCTCTCGATGGTATGTCTTTCTGAATTCTGCATGGCTTGGTTCTTATCTCCACCTCAGCGTCACGCAGAGTGGATTTTACATGCTGCGACATAGATCCAGCTATCTTGGGTGCGTTCTTCACTCCTGCCCATGCGAGACAATCTCACAAATGAGCACAGCTCGTAATGTCTTATTATTCAGCCTAGTCGCGGACGGGAAGCCTGTAGCTCAGATATGGAACATCAATTTCCATATGTACTTGGACAAGAAGTCGCATTTGATTCTGGTGGAGCAATGCAAGAAGCTCATCGAGTTCTCGGAGACTCATGAACGCTGGGCTGAATCGCCTTATGGCGCTTTCCTTCGGATGTCATCCGATTATACCCTCAGCGAGCTCCATAGACATTGGGGCCTTTATTTACAATGAACGATTTCCATCTAGTCGACTGAAACCCGTACGCAATGCATTCACGGAGCAGTCGAAATCTTCATCGCGCATCGCGGTACTTGGCTCAAGTCGCTCCGCTGGTCCGCTCATGGCTTTCATGGGTCAGACAGCATCGGAACACTTCCAGCAATATTGGAAGACCGGGATATCATCTTCTTCTCCAAGGGACATCGAAGCGGCAACCCTGCTGAACCCCACCTTCGTCTATTCCCTCGCTGGTGAAGGCTGCAACTTACATTATGGATCTGATCCTCTGACATCCTTTCATCTCGCCGCACTGTTCGGAAATTCGAAGAAGTCCGTGACGGTCTCGCAGATGATCCAAGCTGCCAAAGCCGAGTTCGCAGACTGGTGCTCTGCATACCGTGCATCCGTTTCCGCGACATCGTCCGCCCGGCCAGTCATTCGCTTTCTCACTGCTGAAGCGACTGTCGCATGTCGTTCCATCCACGTAATGGCGACGACTGGAACGCTCAAGCTCAACATTGCTGTTGCTCAATGGAAGACACAGCTCATGGAGCTCAGCAGGGATGAATACGTCGCGCGCCGAGCACCAACCATGTTCAACGTCATCGAGACATCAAATTTAGATGATCATCTCGGACCCTTCAATGTTCTGACGGCAGCTGCGCCTCTGTTGTATCCCAAACCGTCTAGCGTGCTTTACACGGAATCGGTCTTATCCATCGGCGAAGATGCAACAAAGGAGTTCGTAGAGCATTTATACGCTGATATCACCTCTCTGGCACTGATCATCGGCTTGTGTCCTGTCGCCTATCTCTCTGGATTCACGTCACGATCAAACACCCACGAGCTTATGTTCCACAAGCAGATGAAACAAAAGCAGGTGCTAACCCATTCCACCAGGTGACTACGTGGAAGGCTCCCACCTCGGGAGATCCTCATATTGCTGAAGGTCTGGGTCGCGGCGGGTCTCCTCCCATCGCTTTCGACTCGCGCCAACTTGCCACGCTCCTATACGACATGTATCATCAGCTTTTTGAACAACAAGATTCCATGACATTTTACGAGCGCCATAAGCATAACTACACCAAAGCCGTCAATGTTTCCGACGTGGTTCACTATGTGCGCGAGAGTTTTGTCTTGCTTCTCAAGCTTGTTCGAGATCGGCACAATATTTCCAATCAGCAGTGGACTCAAATTATGGACTACTTCTTCTCATTTCTCAGAGCCGACAAGTCTATGCCAATGGACACCATGAATCGCCATGACTTCTGCGCTCAACTCTATCGGCATGGTGTTTATACCATGGCTGACTATCGACTTCCACTATCAAAAAATGGTAGATTCGTTCACTGGTCCAATGTGACGCCCGTTGTGCGTATCATTCTGACAGTCCCTCGAGAAAAGCTTTCTCTACTGGAGCATAGCCCAGCTGACGAGATTGGGACACCGGTTCTCGTATGCGGCGTTCGTGGGAAGTTCACGCAGAATATCTTTCATCTGTTCATATCGCATGGGGCAGAGCCTTATCCATGGGTACAAAAATTCGTCCGTGGGCCATGTTCGAAGAAGACCCCGAAGGACGCAAGGGTCAATCATCGCTGGTCGTGTCATTTGTCATGTCAACCGCTCTTCTGACCGACTTCGAGCCTCCTGAAAACCTTAACGTCGAGTTTATGCTTTATAGTAATCCCCTGAATACGATGAAGTTCGTCAAGCATTTTGGTCTGGGGCTGGCAATTCATAGTGCTCCACTCATGGACGAGTCCCAAGTCATCGTTCTTCCCGAAGATCCTCTTCCCGACAAGAAAGCGACCATAGCGCCGTCATCGTCCGCACTCGACATCTCTTCACAGCTGGGACCGGCGGACCCCGTAGCAATCGACTTCGACGAGCAGTGCGAGCTAGTCGCGTCCATGACATCTCACATTTCCGTACATAACACAGATGTTCAGCACCTTGTCCAGTCCGGGGCCACTCCGCAAGTCTCTCAGATCTCACCGTGCGGGATGAGAGTCGAGCTGGAACATCTTCAGCAGGATCTATACTTTCCCTTCCCCGTGGTCGGAAGTCAGAACAAGATCCGAATTGCAAGGAAATCTCTATACATTGAGGTGCGCGTTTCATGTTCAACACCATGATATCAGTGGAGACGACGCAACTTACGCGGCTTCCTGATATCTAGGTTGTTGTACCTCCAGCAGGTCCATTCAAACCTGATGGCATGAAGCTTAACCAATTTCCTGTTATGCGTCACAACCTAGTCCTCAACCCATGGAACATCCATCGCATCAATCTACCTCAGCTACCTGTTCTCGATGTCAAGGTCTCGAAACTGAACCAATGGCTCAATGTTCACGTCACCTCCATGATGTCCACTCGTGAATTGAGCTTGCGAAAAAAGCACGAGGGTGACCATCTCATGCTCATCAAAGATTCGCTTCATACGATCTTTGTCCGGTCGGCCGGGACCAAGGGCGGGCCCCCACAGCATCTTTTTACCCTGACTGATGTCGTCACAGATAACTGCGATACACTGTTCTTCATCAATGATCTGCGATACGACCTGCATTCTCACACTGTGGTCTGCGATGGATACGTGCTACCTCTGCAGACGTGCCCTCTTGCAGACGATTAACAGGGAATTCAGCAGACTAATCGCTGAAGGAAAACCCGTGTCAGTGTCCGTGTATGAAGGCGAGATGCGCGCGTGGAAGCAACTGCTCCCCGCGTTCGTCGAGCGCTGCCGCTCATGGCAGCACACCGAAAACTGCGAGTACGCGTCGCAAGGCCGGGTTCCATTGAGCGAAGAGATGGAAGAGATCCCTCTGTGTAGCTGCGGCCGAGGCAAAGACACCGAGGGGATGAACAAGAACGCATTATGGAAGCCACTCGCGCCGTATGTCACGCGGATTGCCTTGTCGCCACTGTTCGCAGTGTCTTACCTGGAGAGCATCGGCCGCGATCCCGACGCGCACAAGTGCTATGTCTGCCGCGGGAAGGGCAAGCCGAAGTTGAAGGCCTGCATGGGATGTAGGAAGGTGCGCTACTGCTCGCCGGATTGTCAGAAGCAGGATTGGAAGGCGCATAAGCCAAAGTGTAAGCCATAGATAAATTATTAGCTCAATCTCACACCATGTTACATTACATGGACATTTACATCGAGACGTTCCATACGCAGATCATTGTACTGTATCTTGGTTTCGATAAACTTTACTCTGTTCTGATAATCAAATCTGCCAGAATTGTTTGAAGGTGAAGCAGTTGCGCATCACTCGGCACCAAGGAATGGCTTCTTCGCTTTCCCCGAACCCTTTCGACATCGGTGCTCGAGGAGGGCCGTCCTCCGAGGGGCATCCTTATGGTCGAAGACAGGTCTCCGAGACTAATGATACCATCCGCCTTTCTTCCAAGCTCCTCTCGGATAGAGTCTCGAGAATTGAGGCTAGTGAGAACAAATAAGGATATAGTGTGGGTTTGCAGCGAGCGAAGACACATACATGGACAGTAGTAAACAAGAGTACACTGCATAAATGTGAGTATAACGAAATCGAGGAGTCCGAGGCCACTCACGCCGTACGCAGATGAAATAGAAGGGCGCGTTGATCAATGTGTTCGTAGCCAGTCGCCACTGATACGACGACTGCGTTCAGCTGAGGAACTCCACCTGCAGAATGCTGAGAACTTACAGCAATCAGGCACGCGATAGTGAACGTTCTACGGGATGCATGGGTCAGGAGGGATCGGTAAACGAGTTCTGGACATTGACTCGCGTTGTTAAGAGGCCTGGCATTTTGTTCAGTAATGTGGAACTTAGCAGAGCAGATGGGTTGAATCCTACATGTATTCAACGAGTACGCAATGATTCGGTTAATGGCCTTGGTCGTCCTGAGAACGCTCTTGAGTATCGAATATGAAAGCATCAGTCTGAGGATAACCGACTCACGACTTGATTGATGTCCGCTGTCGTTTAAGGTAATAAATCGTCGCTGCGGAGATTAGCGTGTCACAAGCAATGTCCATGGACAGAGATGCCGTGGTATAAGACTGAAAGAACCAATCTTAGTAGACCGCACCAATGAAAGCAGTCGAAAATGCAGCTCACAGCCATTGCCCCTGTGTTTGCAAAGAAAACGGCTTGGAAGCTGATGTTTAGATCAGGAAAAAGTTCATCATCGAATTGTCGACCCCGACCACGTACGCGGTCACATCATATGCTACGACCGAATATCTGTAAATAAGATGCCACATTGGAGGACATGAGCACAGTACCGATTGTCATGGCTGACAAAGTGATCGTCAGTGGCAGACATTGATGAAGAGTGATAGAAGGCGGACCAAACTGCGCAACGCTCAGCAAGACACTATATTATGCGTCAGCGTCGAGGATGCAGCAGAGAGAAAGCCAACTGTACAATCGTCACCGGGATGAGGAGACGTTCATGGCTGACTGAAAATTACGTTCGAATGAATTCTTGAGTCAACGAAGATAACAAACGTACAACGGTATATGCGGTATGCGAAAAACCTAAATAAATTCAGAAAAAAAATAAGCTTGAAACATGTGAGTGAACTGACAGCTGAACCATGGCGCCGACGAAACCCTGATAGACAGATCACATCACCATTCGTTGCAATTCAATCTATGCGTTGGACTCACCCCTATAGGCACTTGAACCTAGTTGCTTATCTTTAGTAGAATGAGAAAGTCGCAGCATGAAGAGGACGAACAAGAAGACTCCTGAGAAGACGAAATCAGTTGTTACGAAATTGCGCGGAAAGTGAGGTGAAGGTCGGGACGACATACCAAGTTCCTCGCGCGAGAACCGCATAGTCCCCGAAATTTGTGACTGTATAGTGGTAGATGGTTGTCTCCAGTAGTGCGACGTGGAATGAGTCGAGCACGCTGAATGTGAATCAAACATCTGCGAAGACTCATACTATATAAACCTGAGCATACAATACAGTGGCGACCTGAGCGTCGATTCATCAGATCTGGCTTTCATAAGTGAAGACGGCAGGAACGCGGACTTACATATGCCTTCAACAATTTTCCATCCCTTGCGCTATGCTCTATGTAGTAGAGATAGGCTTGAAGGCAGGTAATTCCGTAGATTCTGCGTGAGGCGCAGGTCAGGCATGAGGATGAGGATGAGATCCTGGCGTTTGGCTCACACAGTTGAGATGAGGACACCGACCTGGGCAGCACCCAGGAGATTGTCGAGCGGAAGAAGCGTGGGCATGGCGAACAGATGGGGGTTTGACGACACTATTCATGGATGCTCGATCATATTAAACTGTCGAGCCAGGGGACACAAATGATCGCATCGGATGGATCGTGGACGGCGAGGAAGCCTGAAGGGTGCTAGACGCATCTTGCACTGCCGACGTTGTTCTGAGATTCGAAGTGAATGACCTGAAAGCGTCCGACTATACGCTATCTCGCCCTGCTTGAAGCAACATTGGCGCCCAGCAATGGAGATCATCTGACGAGCGAGGGCCACCTTCCAGGACCAAAAGGTGATCGAACCTCTCAGGCCATCTTCAGGAAATCGAGACCGGTAGCAAAAAAGGCCACGAATCGCACCAGGACAACGGGTGCACTGCAGATGACGACCTGATACGGTGAACCCTGAGAGTTGGATGGAGCGCGAACCGCTGACCACCATGAGCCGACACCGGTCTGCAGATGGCCGATGAACCTTCTTTCGAATCGATAGCAGCTGGAAAACAAGGCCATCGACAACGCAGTACAACAGAAGACAAGAGACTGCGAAGACCACATGTGGCATGAGCTTGATAGGGGCAGGAATCTCCCACTGGTTGACTAGGACTTCGTGATTGAATGATGTACAAGACCGTACAGCACTGTCGAGATCATCATACACCGCAAGATGCAACGGTAAGGCGCAAAGATCAACATGTCTTGAGCATGAAGAATTGGAATTTGGAATTTGGAAGACAGGTGCTGCTCTGAGTAGAATCGATTAATCGCCTGCCAGCACCGTAGGCCGCGTTCCAAGCTGACACAAGAAAACGGTGAGTGTTAGTGAGATCCAGAGAACAAATGGAAAGCCAGTACAGCAGCAATGGGGCCGTATGGGATAGTTCCATCTAGAGGCTGAGAATGGAGGCAGTTGTGAATTTCGGTGGTGTTGATTAATTGATTGTATCGATAAATCATTACTGGCGCCGTCACCTTAAAGCTGGCCGGGCTCACCTTTTCTCGCCGTCTCTATTGGTCCCATCCCATCGCCATGATCGTGCCACATTTGATGCATCATACCGACTGAAATCACCCCTCATCATGCAATGTCTATCCATGCATCGCACTGGCGTGCTCAAAACATATATATCTTCCAAACAAACTGTCAAATCTTGAACTATAAACTTTCCGCGGACCGCGGTATCCAGCGCTGGGGAGTCGTTCAGTTTAAATTGAAATTCGAGAGTCGAGCTTCGCACTGGGAAGGTGAGTGCGACAGAAACGATAAGCGTCTTTACCAACGAGTTACGGAACTCCCTAGATCTCATTCTCGCAACCAACAGCGCCAGCTCACGCCAGTGATCATCATCATATGTTCCTGACTGACATCAAGCAGGCGACGATGGCATTCGGGGATTGACCCAGGTCCCACCGGAAAGTAGTCAGATACCCACTCGGGTGTTTCACGGTACATCTTTTATTTTGATGTTCCGTTCTCCACGTCAAACGTTGAATATCTTACCACTGCATTATGTCATGTTTTAGTCCTCTGCACAGCGCAGGCTGTTGTATTCGCGTCTGGTGTGTGGTTCTTCGTGCATGCCGTACTCCATCTTGTGCTCACAGTGTGTTATGCAGGGTCGATAGTGGCGCAGGCGCAATTGTTCCTCGGATATGCTGAGGGCATGTGCGCAGCCACTTCCTAGGATGCCGCGTTTGTGTCCCCAGCTCTTTGTTCTGGGGTGTTCAACATGTTTGCGTTTTAACCTGTGAGTTTCGCCTGATGGAAAAAAAAAAATGATGAAATACGATGTCATATTTCATTGCAGGCAATACAGACAAACATCGTTCGAGTTTCTGCCGATAAGGGCGACAACAGTGTTGCGGGCCATAACTCTTTCTCGTTTTGGCTCATGGATTGTGTATCTTGAGGAAGATGCTCCACACTCTCATAACTGTTCGTCCCTGCTGAACAACGCGCATCACTCACGCGCGATCGGACAGTGTCCTGTGCTGAAGAGCACCCTGTACGAACAGACGGAATCCTACACATCTATCACCCGTCTTAACTCCACAAATGACTGTACGCAGTATGAAAGCCACACTTGGAAGTGGCATGATGCACGAGGCCAGTCAGTGCAGCTGGCCCTGCAGCGCCTCCCATCGACGACGTGGCGATGTCCCAAAGTCGTGTTCGACTGAATGGCAAGTACCTCTATTTCTATAAACGAGGTGATACTTCCGCCGCGGGCATGCTTCCGCGCTATCAGACGCCCATCTCGCCACGGCTGACTCCGAGAGATGCGCCCTCTACGGTCCTCAAAATAACTTCAGTGAGCCTCAACACAGCAAATCGTCTTCCTCCGCCTCACTAGTTGCGAGACGCTGCGTTATTGTAGTCATGTCGACATGGTGTGTTGCAAGGATATCTCATGGGGAACGACTGAATCAATCTAACAGTTACTGAGTTTCCCAGAACCTTTTCGCGATCGAGCCTCAGCCACAATCAATCACCACGAACTCACGAGAGTTCTGCCATCCTAACTAGTAAGTCTGTTTTACCAATACATAGGTCGATATCAGCTCGTCCATCGACATCTACTTTGATGATCAGAAGACGAATCATAAATCCAAGATTGGACCCAGTGTTAGATGAGACAGTCTATCGGTAACAAAGTCTCAAAACACCGAGATATTTGCAATCGTTACAAAAGACCCCTTGAGGACTATGTTCAGGCCAGCATTTGTCTCATCTCTGTTTCTCACCATGCCTACACTCATTCCTGTTGACAATATCATTGGGGCAGCTGAAATCGGTGTTCTTGTCTCCACCCTGTAGGCGCTATCTCGATGCAGGCGCAGTTATCATATCTGATGCCTTTGTGGGTACGACAGGATTTTTGGTATCACCTGCCTGCAAGTTTACCGATACTATACCGAACATTGTGAACGTGATAGGACGTTTTTGAAGATTTGGGTACGTTCGCGATTTCTGCACGCTGTTCTCAAACTGTAATTCTAAAGACCCTCTTCAACATTAGGTCGCTGCTGTGATGTGAATTCCGATCTCGTTTGTATCACTGTTTAGGAGCATTTGATTCGCGCTTTGCCAGGGTGCTCGATACATTTCACATGACACTGCTCGCCACATGCATATACCATTATACTGTGACAAATTACGGTGATTACGGCGTTCTTGCACGTTCAACATGGTAAGTCTGACCTCTATGCTCACGAGTGAGCCCAATCTAAATGATAAATGGATTCCAGGAGTTTACTTGTGCGTTCTGATTCCATTTTCTATGTATGTCAAAAACACTCAAAGGATTGATCAGGTGGAAATTCCCATCTCGCAGTGCGTCTCCCAGAAGGAGTGCCAGACATACAGCTCATGCAGACAGAACAGGACCTCCTTTGTGTCATGGTCCAGCTGTGTGCCAATTTCAACGTGAACATGTCAATATGTTACTAATGTCTGCGGCCAGGTTCTATGTGTATCGTATATACCGCCGTACGCCTCTCTCCACAACTTCTACTGCAGACTGAACTGACAGTTTTTCAGTTAACCAAAACCATCTGACCATGCCTCTGGTCATTGTATGTCCTCCGCTCTGCAGCATCTGAATGCGAATGACAAGGCTTGTCTAGACCATCCTGTGTTTTGCACAATTAGGTGAGCTGATAATTCGACGATTTACTATGTTTGATGCTCATCGATTCTGCAGCCATTGCACTCGGTGAATTTGACTTTGTTTTTTGAGCACGGCGGATCCTGATCTCTACGTGCAGGATACACAATCAAAGCGTACGGGATGCCGATAGTGCAGTAGCTCCATCTGACCTAACGTTGAATTTAGGTTCCAGAAGCCCAACATCGCCGATCTGGCATCCATCGAGGTGCATTAGTAAATCGCTCATTACATATTCAAGAGTTATGGAGCTACATTTTGTCTAGTCATTCAACACAGCAGGCTTGGCCCTCAACATAGCGTGCGACTCATTCATTGCCATTTGCATGACTTACTACCTGCGCCAGAAATTCACTGGCGTCGCTTCGTGAGTACTTTTGTGAAGTGGGTTCATGCCGCTGCTTATGCTGAGCAACCATCCAGGACAACCAAAGCCATCAACAAGCTCATCGCGTATTCCATCAACACTTGTATGGTCTGATCGCTAATCTCCACGCTATCTGCTCACAAAAATTTGTTTTCCCAGGTCTTATAACAACGTACCAATGTCCGCGAAATCCATTTAAATTGTCCATCTTACCATCATCTTTCACAGGCTTATCATCCTTGGGAGCCTGATTGCCGTGAGTCCTCCAGAAAATTCCTGCTAAGATTAATCTGATTTCAGGGAACGTTCCGTAAAGTGGCGAGTTCGGGGAGAAACACTGATCGGGTCTGCGTTCTACTTTGTCGCTGTGCGGTGTAAGCAATCACACGTCCTTTTCATCTCTCGTACTTACACGTTCCCAGTGTTTCATGTTCTCTCATGTCCATGTGAGTCCTCACTTGTGAAGAAATAGAGCGCGGTGCTCTGACTTTGTTGTCGAGTCTCAACTCTCGCGATGGTCTGCGAGAAGACCTAGGCCAAAAAGGAACCAATCTCATCAGCCTTGGTAGACTCGTTCCAGCACTTGGGCGTTCATCAGATGAGACCGGAGGCGAGGCTTCCTGCCGGGATTGTTGGCAAGAAGGTTGAGGGTGGGATGCAGAAGGTGGTTCTGGTTGGTCAGTGCTCGCAGGCTAGTGTGGCGTCAGATTAGCCTGGCCGTGTTTCGTGAGTCATCTCATTCTTATGGAATCAGCTTGTACTATAAATGATTAAATTATGCTTGTCATCAATGCCGTGTGAGACGCATGAGGGATAGAACTTGTTCAGTTTGGTAGGTCGTCCACGCCGTCATCACATCGGCCCCCGGCATGGACTCCAAATTATAGTAGTCTCTGTTGCTAACCTCACACAGAAGGTAACCGTTCTTGTGCCATACATATCGTCGCCAATAATCCACGTATGGCACCGTCTTCTCAGATAACTTTCGGCATATGTCGCCCCGAGAATCTTGTTTGATCCTCACTGGCCTGGCCACCATTGTCTCTCTTGAGCTGACTGTCACGTTACATGCGGTCAGAGCGTCTAAGAGACAGATACCCTTTTCGAGCAGATCTTGTTCCCAAGGTCCCGACGCTGGGAAAGCCTCAACACACCTTTAAATAGTTCGAGCTGACGGGATCTGCAACTGTCATCGTTTAGCACATCCCTGCAGATTTCGCCATGTCGCAATACACCCACCTTTCCATTATTGATCCAGAGTTTGCGAAGGCTTCTGCACTTGTGCCGAGGCCTGACCCTACAGACGACGTCATGGAGATGCGACAGCGCTTTGATGGCATGACCACGATGGTGAACCAACGCGACAAAGCTTTGTTCCCTCCTGGTGAGTTTCTGTTTTTTAACTCCATCTGAAGCACAGATAACTTAACTAGACTTGCTTAGAATCTGAACTTCGCATCGAGGAGCACAAGGTGCCTGTCGACGACGGTGAGATCACTGTGCGATGCCATGGTTCCCACGCCCGCTGGAGGAAGCGCCGGTTCCTTCCCTCTCCTCGTCAATTATCATGGAGGAGGTCCGTCTTATTTGGAATCGATCTATTCTGCAATGTAATCTGATATCTTCCAAGGATATACTGTGGGAAACCTGGATCTGGATGATCTCTGGCTGCAACAGGTTTGCGTCGAACAACAAATCTCTGTCGTGAACGTGGGTTATCGGTACGTGCTGCAGACTCACGGATCACTGCACACCTTAATCTGTTCACACCAGACATGCGCCGGAATTTCCTTGGCCAATCCCCCATAATGACTCATACACGGCACTGAAATGGGTGTGTTTAATCGTAGGCCGTGAAAGCCCCACTCTCAGATCCTGATTTCTCGCATGAAGGCTGCAGAAAATGTCTCATTTCTTTGCAGATTTCTAAAGGCTTTATCGTTGGAGGAACATCTGCTGGAGGCAACATCGCAGCATGTTTGGCGCTCCGTGCTCCAGATGACTCATTCTTTCAAGGACGACCTTGACTGGCCAGCTTTTGCAGATACCAGCGACCGTATCTCCGCGAAACGTGCCTGAAAAGTGAGTATTCTTAAGGCTTCTGTGCATAAATGTCTCAATCTAAGTAATTATTTCGATGTATATTCAAAGCAGAGCTGCTTTCGATGGACATGCCCTTGATACCGGCTTTTTGGACAAGCGCGCGGTCTTCCAGTACTACGGTGCGCTGGGGCTTCTCACATCACCGGTTATATGTGTTAACGTGAGTTTCCTAAGGATACTGGAAGCCAGATGACAACGACATCAATACCTGGCCCTTGCTCCATCCTAAACACGCGAGTGTCGCGCCGGCAGTTTTTCAAGTCTGCGGCATGGACCCTTTACGTGACGAGGCACTCTTGTACGAAATGTTGCTCAAGGAGGCTGGGGTTCAGACTAGACTTCACGTGTGCGTAAACTGCATTTTACAACGTCGAGTCCTCCAGTTAACAGACATTTTCAGTTATCCCGGAGTCCCGCATGGATTCCATGTGATGTTTTCCGAGATCAAGTTGGCCAAAGAGTATAATCAGGACCGCAAGGATGGGCTTCATTGGCTGTTGAATAGCGTGCTATAATTGGCTCAGTCTTATTTGAAGATTACTAGTCTAAATTCCAAGTCCTCTACTTATTCCCGTCTGGAAGAGCTAGTAACGATGCGTGTCCCTAGTCGTAACATCTCAAAGGTCGGAAGTCGACGGACAGGGCAGCATTTGTCATTGTGGAACCTGTTTGTCTGTCTTCCTGACGTGTATCGGCGTGCATCGTGAGGCTCGCGATGGCTTCGACTACAGTCAGGCGAGCAAACCTGATCTGTCCGTTCCCGAGCGAGACATGTTCATTCTGCAGGTGAACCAAACAGATAGATTCCTTCAATTTTGAGGCCCTGTACTAGTTCGCTGTATCACACCGTGGACGTACTAAGTACAGACCCGCGCTCAATGATCAAATTTGTCGCAGATTTTGTGCCGCAAATCGCAGTATGTTCCAGTATCGAGTATAGGTCTCCATGTGCGAGATGCAGCTCATGAATCTCGTGATTGCTGGTGAGTGCACGAATTTCTGGAGCCTTGACGCACTTCCATGATGAGCGATGCAGGCGCAATCCTCATGCAGTGTCATGCGTGCTGACCACAGTCGATCTGTACAATCCAAACAAAGCCGCATTCCATTTTTGTCTGCACATTACGATACGAAATGATCCCAGGCAGTTCACGGGGAGATGTAAGGAGTCTGGTGTTTGGGTGTCCTCTCAGCGACTGCATCAAGCGAAGAAGCCGAAGTTCCCGTCGCAGGCGGCATTCCCATATTCCAGTTCAGCTCTTGACCGAGGCTGATAATGCCGTTGGCGGCTCGATCAAGCTCCATTCGCATGGAATGACGGGAGTCGAGACTGACGCGTCCAGTCAGAATGAATGACTCTAAATGGTAACCGAGGACGTACGTGGACATCAGAGAGCACGAATATACTTTGAGTCTATGGTTATTACAAGTCAATGCGGAGAGGATGGGAGCTCACATCGGACGCATACGAAATAAAACGAGGCGTAAATCAAAGATTGAGTAGCCGTCTGCCACTGGAGGGTGAAGATGACTTTAGCCCACAAATTTAAGCAGGTCAACGACGAAAACTCACAGCAATTAAACATGCGATGGTAAATGCCCTATGGAATCGGTAAGCCTGAGAATTATGCCTCGGTTTCATCAGATCACTTACGTTGTAAGAAGACCTGCATCATGGATTCATTAGCAAATGGGCAGCATGGAGAAGGGATTTGAGTCCGCACAGGTATTCAACGAGTATGTGATAAGCCGATTGACAACTCTTGCTGTCCTAAGAAAATCACAAATATGGGACGATCAGAGCTGTCCTTTGCATCTGAAGGTCGAGGCAGAACGTACGACTTGATTGCCGTAGGATATCTCTTGAGGTAATAAATTGTAGAGGCGGAAATGAGCGCGTCACAAGCAATATCCATGGACAATGACGCGGACGTGTAAAGCTAGACGACAGACCAATGAACTTTCATCAGATATGACCATCGAATAGCCCACCGCCATGATCGTGGTGTTTGCAAATAATTTCTCCCGGAAACTGAATCCAGGATCGTGTCAGATTAGCGTTTCCTGTTGTCGATAGACGTACGCTATAACACTGTACACTGGACAGTCAAGAATTCAGATAACTTCCCAGACAATTAAAAGCAGTCTCACCTATTGATGTTGCTATAGAAAAATCGTCAGGGTCAAATTAAATATTATATGTGAAATCGTGGGACAAACCGAACTGCGCCACACTGAGGAGGCTCTACATCCCAGTGATGAACGCAAACGTCCATCATAGTTGAGAAAGGAGAGCGTACGATGCCATCGGAATGACAATGCGTTGTTGACTCACTGTGCGTGGTGTCAAAGCGTTCTTTTCATCGACAATGGCGTTGTACATACCGCGATAGATCCGGTAAGCGAAGAATCTGTTCAAACTCAAGAAGAGATTGCTCGAATTAAGGCAGAACGTACAATTGCACCAAAGCGCCGACGAAACTCTGCAATGAAAGCTATGAATAGAATGCCGGTCAAACTTGAAACAGCGCCCAACGCACCCCTATAGGCACTTGAATCTAACGCCTGCGTGGTCAGTATTGTTTCGGGACGTAGTTGAGCAATGACAAACAAGTAGGCTCCTGGGACGTTGGGGTCAGTTGACGCGGCTGAGGAAGTGCATTAGATCCATTAACTCACCATGTTCCTCGAGTAAGAGCCTCAGGGTTCCCAAAATTAGTGATGATATAATGATAGGGGAAATGGCAAGCAGCGCGACGTGAAACGTGTCAAAGATCCTAGAACATGTTGTGAAGCAATAGAAATATCGAGAAGAGAAATTTTACATTACGATGGCAACCTATACATCGTTGAGGACTTAAAATGATGATGGCATTGAAATCTCAAACGTACGAAAGACCGTAGAAACTTCCCATCTCGATCACAGTACGATGTGTAGTAGCGGTACACCTGCATAACTGTTATCTCCATAGATACTGCATGTGAGCGGGATTCAGCTGTGGACAATATTAGAGAAATGGACATCTTACATTGTCGAGACTACGACGCCAATATAGCCTGCGCCCAGTAGGTTGTCAAGTGGAACGGGCGAAAGCATAGTTGAGATTAGACAAAGCCCGCCACAAAAGCCCTCATTTATCTAGCATTCCGATCAGGATCAAAGCAACTCCTGCACCAGAAGATGTGGAGAAGCCCGAGTTTGCGTCACGCCGCATGCCCTGTGCGTGCGAAGCCAGGATTTCGAAGCGTCCTTGACGCCCGAAGCAGGAGACCTCCGGAACCATCTTGCAGGGCCGATTATCTTGCTGATCGACCCATTCATCAGAATAACGAACAAGACACGGACGTGTCTTATTGATGGGAGCTGGGCATCCATAGATGCGCTACAGACTGCATAAACCCATGCACCAGGCAGAAGATGGATTAAGCGCTGATCATCATGGCTGATGTACCCGATCTGGGCCGATAGCGGGAAAGGCGCTGGTGCGGAGATGGGCGATTAGTTCATTCTACAAGCACGGAAAGCCGACCAGAACAGGATACAAAAAGAGGTAAGTGGACCACGTACGAACTGCGCCTGGGGGCGCGGAGATCTCCTCTGGGTTCTTGCGCTCATCAAGCACAGCGAACTGCGATGATGGGTAGATCATCATGCGTGGCGATGCGACAGTGCCAAATTCAAGTAAGAGCAATCGGAAAGGAGTTAGTTCTCTGATTTGTGGGGTTGAAAGCGTCCAAGCGAAGAGCACTGTTCCCCGGGTTCAGCGCTTGAGTACAACAGCAACCAAGCCATGTTGAATATCCAAGAACATGCGGTGTGCGTTCGGCCTCCGAACCCGCCGATCGTGCATACGTATCAAACCCAGTTTTATGCGTCTGCAAACGGACATGAGAACTCGCCAAACCAGAGTGTACTACTGACCTTTATCTTTCACCGCAGGCTTCGAGTAGCCAGCCCAGATCCGATCCAACCACCACTGCCTCGGCAGCCAGGCGAGTAACCAGAACATCCAGCTCTTGCCTCCTGTCAAGACATGGAAGGGCTTTGCCCATCTGGACGCGTTGCCTTCTCGATGATTTCTTCAGCGAATTCGTCTGCGGGCATTGCGTCCTTTTCCCTGGCCTTCTCAAGCATCTGGCGAATGTTATGCGAGAAGGCGGAATACATCGAGCCTGGCAGAAGTTGATAATCGTCCTGGCGTTCGATGAGGCGGGATTGCACTGCGCCGGCGGTGACGTGCATGACATGGACGTTGAACGGCCGGCATTCGAGTGAGAGGATCTCACCCAGAGCACGCAGCGCGGCTTTCGAGGAATCGTAAATGCCGGTCCACGGGGTCGGACTGTTTGCAGAACTCGTCAACTGACGCAGAAGGAGATATGAAAGGGCGTACAAATCACCGAGGACAGAGCCTACATTGACGATTGTGCCTCGTTTGCGCGCAGCCATATGCGGCATGACCGCACGGCACATACGCAGGACGGCGAACACATTGGTGTTGAATACGGCCTGCATTTGCTCCGCAGTGAAGTCAATCACAGGCCCTAGATGTCAGCGTCAGACTCCAAGGCTAGGACGCGAAGCCAGACGAGTACCTGGAGCAAGAACGCCGGCATTATTGATGAGCATGTCTATCCGACCGTCCTCTTCGATTATTGTCTGCATAACAGACCTGATTTGCTCGTCGTCCGTCACGTCGAGCGTGAGCTTCTTCACGTGCGGATGTTGTAGTCCTCGCATGGAGTCTATCGAGCGTGCCGTTGCATAGACAGTCCACCCCCGCTGCAGTAGGCTCTCGCACCTATGAACCAAAGGTGAGATTTACGCCGAGGCATCTGCATCAGCACACGTGTCTGAAGGAAAGGCAAACAAGAAAGTTGACGAGGCGTACAGGCTGAAGCCAATCCCTCCTTCCGAACACCCGGTGACCAGTGCAACTTCGCTTTTCGCCGCCATCCTCTTCAAGAGCACAAGGCTTCAAAGACTCCTCACAGCGTCAGCGAGTCGTTGCGACGTGCATTTGCGCACGCCCACGGCCAGCGTTTGGGGCAGCGCTTGATGCCATGATCGCCAATAACGCGGCTTTCGTCCCAATGCCATGTCACATGCGGTGTTGTCTGGCACTGAAGACTGCCCTGATAGCTAATTTCATACCTCTTGAGGTGTGAATTGTTACCATAAGATTCGTTAAATAGGTTGAACATTAACGAACGGTGAACGCGAGGGAAGCTGAAGACGGCGGAGGCAAAGATCTATTCGATCACGAGACTCGAGCCGCCGAGGCGGCGCTCGGCAGCCAGTCGGCAGCGCGGCGGCTGCAACTTCCAACTTGAACATTTGAACTCGAATATTTCGGCCTTACAGAAAATGCTCGTGTGGATGCTGGCAACATGATTCACGACGGTTTTGCATTCGATGCCAGATGTTGCTGAGTATCCGTTATATGATCCTGATTCTCACTCTTCCTTCACAGGAATAAGTACTGTGACTACATCCCGTCTCTGCTTCTCTCAGTGGTCTCACGGAGGGGTCTGTCGCCATAGAGGTATAAATCTTGATATCTGAGGCAGCTACTACTTCATCAATGTCATGCGCCTGAGGATCCCTGTCTCCACGTATTCTTACTCGCACGGAAAGCTGAATGGGCGATAAGAAGCGGTGTCTGGCCGAAAATCGTCCTAGCTCGAAGATGCCCGACTTTGGGCACCACGAACTGACTCACGGGCGCATCCTAGGCCATCCAGACGAACGGCCTCGAGAGGCCAGACGTCTCGATTAATCGAGTCAAGCGCCGCGGCCTGGAACAAGCGATCGCGCTGCAGTGGAACGGGGACGGGAGAAGCCCAGATAACCGTCGAATAAGTAGACAGCGTTCCAAAGCGAGGGATACGATCAGTACGCACATTAGGTTTGAGGCATTCGCCCTGGCGCAAAACTTGTGAAATGATCCATGGTGAATTCGGACATCATAATTTGATCCATGCACCCGGAAACTGCCGGGGACATCAGAGTTGCGTAGATCACTATGGCAGCCTAGTCGTTATTGAGAAACCTGACATAAAAGAATTAATATTACTTTGAGAGTAACCATGTACAGTAGGATCTTGAATGCGCGTGGCCAAGACTCGGTGCCAAGCTCAGCCTTGCATAACAAGATTTACAAGGGAAACAGCCGGACGACTACGAACTGTTGAACCCTGCTATGGATCATACTTCATGGATGGGATGGAGGTTTGCTCAAGAAATAGGATATTTCTGGTCAGCCCTCTGGAACAATCACAGTTAGTGCTCAAGAAGTGATCGGCTTCCACGGTGCTTGATATATCGCAATTCATGCAGCAGGAATGCAAAACGAGGTTGTGGCACTCTATGAGTGCGTGCGAGATTCACGACATAAAACGCGAACTTAATAGGTAGAACAGCTTATATGGGGTGCTCGTGTTGCATGTGAGACTCGGAGCATGAGACGGACATTAGGAATATGCGTGTCTTCATGGCGCTCTTCGGCAAACTCGGGCTGATTAGACGTGGCCATGGACAGGTATTCTCTCGCAAATCTATTCAAGGTGATGCGATCTCCCTTAGAAGGAAGCTTGAAAGTATACAACAGCTGTCATCTGTCGCATGATAATCCGGAAATGAGCGCCGTCAGCACCACCATCCCAGGACTTTAATTTGCGGAAAGTCTGAACCACTGCTTCTCCGCCCACCGCCCATGATGCACCCCAGACAATACCGCCTGCGCTTTTTATCCGATGTTTTTCGAGTCGTCATGTTGCCTGCTGTCTTCACGGGAGCAGTACTCCGATACGGACCATACAACCCAGGACTGTTCAAGCGAATCGCCCTTTGCGCACTTTCGATACCAGCGGGAGTTGTCGTTCGGTCTTGGATTTCCTCGTGGTCTGCGAGACGGAACGCAGGTCAGCAAGTTCGTGTTTGCAACATGGACGGATCTGACCTTGTCCCGAAGCTCGACTTGGAGCTGTTCTTCCACCGGCTGTTCGCGGAAGGTGGCCAGGAAACCTTGACATTGCCGTCGGTCTCGTCAGGTCTATGAACCATGACTACCTGATGCAATACATGGGCGATTTATTCGACAACTACAACACCAAGACGTTGAACACCAGGATTCTTTGGGACGATCAGGTACTTTACGTATGAATTTCGTAATTGTGTTCATTACGCAATATTTACACCAATAGATCTGGACCATCGACGAGGGCAATGTCAAGTTCATGCTCATCGGTCCTGGCTTCGAATGGTTTCAAAAAGGATACTGGTGGCAGGAACGCTTGTATGCATCGACATAGTCTGAGGCATTCGTGTAGTCCCGCTGATGCGTCGAATCTAGGGAAAGCTTCCTTGGAAATGGAATATTCAACAGGTTCGTGCTTCGCTCTGTCCGCGATAAAACTGACGTTCGTCCATTTTAGAGATAAGGAAGAATGGCATGCAGTGCGTCTGTATTTGCTCTCGTCCACTTATGATTCTGAAGTTTTGCGCTCATTTAGCATCGTCAAATCGCCCGACCATGGTTCACAAGAGACCGGATCTCCGACCTGAGCTTGTTTGACCGACATACCACGGATACGATCGACATCATAATCGACCACGCTCGAGACAGGCGTGCTTTCGACGCTCAGGATCTCCTCGCACGATTCACCCTTGACTCCGCGTCTGAGTTCCTCTTCGGAAGCTGTCTTCATACTTTGCAGGGAGCACTTCCAGTCGCAGGTAAGGCCAAACTAGGCCCGAAGGGCAGCGCAATCGACGACGAGTTCGGCACATTCGCCTGGGCATTCGAAAATGCGCAGGTCCAGGTTGCGAAACGGACGCGCATTGGCCGGATGTGGCCTCTCTTTGAGATGTTTGGAGAGGCGTCAGCAGATAGCAACGCCATCATCCAGGGCTGGTTGCAACCCGTGGTCAAACGGGCGCTCAGGGACAAGGGCGAAGCAATTCGAGATGGTCGGAAGGACGAAGATGGGACGTTCCTTAGTCATTTATGCGATAATGTTGATGGTAAGTACGCCCTACATTCAACTTGTTGGAATGGAGCACAGAGACATGCATATATCCAGATCCGAAGTCTATGGGCTTTCAGGTTCTGAACATGCTCCTCGCAGGGCGCGATACGGTACGACTTTTCTGCGTTTATACTTATATATTCCGCAGCTTCATTTGGCTACAGACAGCATCTACCATGACGTTCGCTATCTACTTCATCTGCATGCACCCAGAAATCGGCGCCAAGCTCCGCGAAGAGATCCTCAATGAATATGGCGAGACCGGTATGCCGACACTGGAATCCATGCGCAACCTGAAGTACCGTAAGCATACCCTGTCCATCTTCCTGCCTTCAATTCAAATGTAACGTCTTACAGTGCGTGCTGTCATCAACGAGACGCTACGCCTCTTCCCGCCTGTCCCCATGAACCTGCGTCTTTCCGATGATGCCCCGCACGCATTCCCGGTGGGGGCAGAGGGCGTCAAGTACTACATCGCGCCGGGCACGCAGATCATGTACAACTCGCTGCTTATCCAGCGCCGGCCTGACCTGTGGGGACCCGACGCAGACGAGTTCAAGCCTGAGCGCTGGCTCGATGCCGAGTCGGTCAAGGCTGTCTCCAACAATCCATTCATGTTCATTCCGTTCCACGCAGGCCCACGTATTGTGCGTCCACGGCTCTTCCCTTTGTCGCGTATGCTGATGGGAAAGTTTATAGTGCCTGGGGCAGAACTTCGCGTACAACGAGATGTCCTTCTTTCTCGTGCGCATCATGCAGCGGTTTGAGAAGTTCGAGCTCGCGCCTGATGCACAGATCCCGGAGTCGATCCCGCCCGATCGGTGGAAGACTGGGTCGGGGAGGCAGGCGTATGAGAAGATATGGCCTGCGAGCTCTGTGACGACGTATATCAAGGTGAACCTGCTGTATTATTTTGCCTCTCGTCTCGCTGATGACGGCTAAATAGGGTGGTCTATGGGTCAGGGCGACGCCGGCGAGCGCGTGAGGATTGTCGCACGTTGTGAAGCTATTCCTTGGTCGCCGTTCGTCGAGATGAGCAGCGGCATTATCAGCCTGTATCGTATGCGTACTCATGTGGTGTAAGTTGGTATTCCTGACGTATAAGACTAGCGCACTTGATAAATTAGGCAGCAAGCACCCGATGAGCGTTTTCTGGTAAGGCTTGTCTCTGTCGCAGACTTCGTCCTTGAGTGACTTGATTAAAGCTCTCCAACGTAGACCTCATTGAAACCTATCACAACGGCGTGTCCAGTCTTTCCATGGCGCGGGCCTCATATTTTCGAGAAGTTCTGTTGCCCCTCGCACGGCAGTGGCGACAAGCATAATTTAGTCTCTTCAATACAATCACATGCTACTCCCACACATCATGCCACGACTCAAGACCCAGGGCCCGCCTGATCCGATGCGACACTACTCCGCGAGCACTGACCGGCCAGGACCACCTTCTGCATCCCATTCTTAGGTCCTTTGGGACCAGTCTCCGCCGGTTCCGCGGCTGCAGTCTCGCCTGACGAAAACTCAATCGTTGGGATCAGCCTGCTAAGGCTAATGACGTTGTCCCCTTTCTGGCCTAGCTCTTCTCGCAGGCCGTCGCGCGAATTGAGACTCGACAACGAAGTCAGAACGCTTTGCTGTCTCTTTGCGAATGAGAACTCACATGGACATGAGGGAACATGAATATACTGATCGCTGATGAGGATAAGGAAATGCAAAGGGCGTTATCACTTACAGCGCATGGCGACGAAATAGAATGCTGAGCCGATCAGAGTTTTGCCCCGAGCTCGCCACTGAGAAAAGGTGCCCAACGTGAGTCGAAGAGAACCGCACATAATTCTGATAAGAGGGCGCACCGCGATCAGACTTGCAAGGATGACCAGCCTGTGAAACGGTAAGATAGAAATTTACGTGAGTTTTGTAAACAGTGGTACGTGGTCAAAAGACCTGGATGGAAAGAAGGTGGTGAGTTAACAAAATTAAGATAATACTGTGTCATCAGGCCTACAAGTATTGAGTGTATAGGCAATGAGTTTGTTGATAGCTCTGGTCGTCCTGAACGGTTGCGCGACATACGTATGAAGCATCAGCACGAGCCCAGAAGGCAGCGATAACTTCTTACGATCTGACGCCAGTGAATCCCCGGCGTAGATAGTAAGTTGTGCAGACAGCGATGCATGAATCGCACGCTATGTCGAGGGCCAAGCCGGCCGTGTTGTACGACTCGAAAAAAGCATGGATATGTAACACCTGAAATTCTAGACGTGCGATGTAGCGCACCTCGATGGACACCTGGGCTGCGAAGGACGACTTCTCGAACCTGCAACAAACGTAAGGTCAGAAAGACAGAGCTTCAGTTTGCTATCGGTATTTCGTACGCTTTGACTGTGTATACTGCACGTATACATCAGGATCTATCATAGTCAGGAAACAAAGCTCAACACACCGATCGACACGGCTGCAGTGCCCATGAGCGTTGAGCATAAAGGCTCGACGGATCATCAACTCACCAAAATGTGCGAAACACAAGACGGCCTAGATTTAAGATGTCAGCCGATTTCGGAAGCTAGTTAAAGAGACCACATACGATCACCAAAGGTACGGTGAGAGAATTATGATTGACTGGAAGAATAATCAGATCAGTCCTGTCTAGTCTTCAGTATCGGCTATATAGAGACATACGTCGGTATATACGATACACGTAGAACCTAGCCACATATATGACATATAAGTGACAAGAGAACAAGACGATGCTGGGATAAACGTACAGCTGGACCATGACGGAAAGGAAATTCTGTTCAGTGTACGTTGGCTTCATCGTCTACCACGACTTCTTCACCACGCACCGCTATAGGGACTTCCGCCTGAAGCATCGTTGAATATCTTTCTGAAGTTCAAGGAATGAAATAAGAACAGACCAGTAAACTCCTGGAATCGCCGAACCATTAAGAGCATATTCATCTGCACGAAAGCTTGAGCTTACCACGTTGGCCGTAAAAGGACTGCATAATCGCCATAATTTGTCACGGTGTAGTGGTACATAAATATGGCGAGCATTGCCATGTGGACTGTATCGAGTACCCTGATTAAGTGGGAGTCAAACATTCCCCGTCAACGATAAAAACAAGGTGTCAACTCACATCACTACGGCGACCTAACGCAACTGTCAGATCCGGGGCTCGTGAACACCGGGCAGACACTTCAGACGTACCCATGCCTTCAAAAGCGTCCTGTCTCGTTCGCAGTGCTCGGTGTAGTACCGATAGACCTGAAGACAGGTGATTCCAAATATTCTAGGCCCACCAAGGCATTAGATGTGGCCATTACGCCTCCGCCACAACGCACTCACAGAGTCGAGACCAGAACCCCGATTTGAGCCGCTCCAATCATATCGTCCACAGGAAAGAGCGAAGGCATGATGACCTACGGAAGGGGAGCGGGACAAAAGGTGGTCGGGTGCAATTGGCTGTTTATGAAACATCGTGCAGGATCGCGATGAAGAAGGTGTTGTACAGCTTCCAGAGTGACGAAAACAACGCCGTCGGCGAATAGAGGGTTCGATTAACGCTGGGCCCGACCTTGAATTCATTGTGCGGTTCGTCTTCTGATACTCTTCTGATCATCAGACAACAGCAACACGCAACCAAAGCTTCAACCCTGCGACGCCACTCGATGGATGAGCTGATACTGGGCGAAGTATTCGGGACGTAAACCTACTAGTTCAGTGGTTGGGATGGACAGCGATCCTCGCCGTGGTCGCGTGATCGACATACCGCTCAGACCACAGCTGCAATCCGCGCAAGGACCTCGGAAGATTGGCACTGGAGAAGTCCGCCGACTTGTAGACACAGTCCAGTAACGGGGATTCATCCTGCAATTGACTGTCAAGTAGCTGCCCGAGCCAAGTTCCGCAAACCATCACATCATCATAAAGGTAGAGGCTCCCGCCGCCGGGAAAGGGGGGCAAAAGACGACTTGCGGGGCGAAGGCTCGCTGCGTTTATTTCGAGGCCGGGGACAATGCTTCTCTCGGTATCCGCCGCAGCCGGGACTCGCCATATGGGCTTGCGCTTCATTGAGATGGGCGCCCGATAGCATGGAAGCATACCCACGGTAGAAGTGCACCCAGCTCGTGGGTACAACTGCCTGCGATGGAGTCGAAGACGGCTTCAAGATGTCGTCATGTCATGGAGAGAAGGGTTGGGGCGCCTGCTGCCCTGCCTTGGCCTCGTGTATCGCACCCTTGCCAAGTGAGGCTGCGATTCTGCATACGGTCGTGTGTGGATGTTTTGAAATGCGGATGAAATGCGTAGATTACTTAGCATGTATCCAGTCCTTGCAGCGGGTTCAGTACTATAGCACAACTGTATCAAATCGCACACCAGTGATACTCGCAACGCAGAAGGGAGCGATAAGAATTCACATACCGACGAAGATGGAGAGCAACGCAGGAGCAGTAAGGCCTCGGTACTTACGTGTTACGACCGCAGTTCAACGCAATCCTTCAATCCTTCTCTCAATCCCGCCATACCCGACGGCTCGAGAGAAAAAAAGCATCCACGGGGCTGGGTCGATGATTCCTCAACTGCTAGGCATCAGAAGGGCTCTCTCAATAGAGCACGGATCGACCATGGTGTATTGCAGCGCCAAGGCATCGCCGCTCGGAGATTCTACACAAACCCACCGTCGACCTAGTGAGCGCTGACAACCGAGTACAGCATGTACGGAGACTCACGAAGCAGATGCGAACACGCCGTGCAGCCCGATGCTCAGATCTTACGCCTGGACATCTTCATGTTGGTATCGATGAGGACACAGCATTGAAATGACAAAAGAGGGCGCATATGATATTTCGGTGGCTTCTCGGCGGCACCGACTGGCTGCAGGTTCGGTTGTCGTTCGGTTCGAACTTCAAGCTTAGAATGATTAGCTAGAAATGACGATAAGAATGTATGGCCCGTGCAGAGCGTGTAAAATAGTGAGAGCAAGCGAGGTCGACAGTGGGATCCAGCGGTTGACGCGCTTATCGTATCTTATCTTATCTTACCGTATCTTATCTTATCGTATCTAAAGATCTCCAGCTATGTCGCCGTTCTGAGCAGGCCCAACGCTCGACATTTTCTCCGCACTCAAGTAATGTGACACTCAATGACCATTGAGGATAATTATACTCTTCTCGCGACGAGGCAATACATAGGCGATTTTCTTTTCTCCACATCATACCAAACAAGAGCCTAACCGAAACTCAATTCAGATCCAAACCTGCCTTTTCGTTCTCTTCCTCCGCGCCTGCAGCGCCCGCCAACCGCCTCATCCCCCGCGAACTGGGCGTCCCACTGAGGTTGAGCCTTGTTCAAAACCCATTAGCAACAGCAGACACGAAAGCCCCAAGGCCGACGTACAAGGCTATCACGGAGGCGGCGTTGACTGCATAATCGTCAGTCACTGCAGGAGTGCAGATGCAGGGGTGCACGTACGCTGGACGTAGCAGAGGTACATGGGCACCGCCGCTATGATGTCACCTGTCGTCCACCACTGCGCCGCGCGGATGGTGAGAACGCTGTCCGACCCTTGGCTGCGTCTGACTCACCAAGTACACGCATGCTAGGATCCACCAGCTGGCAAGAACAGTCAAGTCAACCAAAGGCTTCGATTGGACAGGACGGAGAATCACGCACGGCATGTGCGAATCTGCATCACATTCACGCCTTCAGTATTTTGCTGATTGGCTCATGAACACAGGTATGCTCACAGATAGTCCACGACGACGGCTGCGACATATCCAGCAAATCATGTTCTCTGCAAGCGGACGTTAGAATCGGTGAATACCAGAAGCAATACGAAATGCTACATACTTTACTTGAGAACCGCGGAGGCTTCGCAGTCCGAACCAGGATAGCAAGGTGAGCACCAGATCGCCGGCGACAGCGAGGAAGATGCCATTCTCAGTCTCTGCCTGTGCGCGAGTCAGCAAAGCAGACTCTCGTCGCTACATAATAGGAAGAACTCACGAGGTCCGAAGAGTTCAATGCAGACGCAAAAGGGAAGCTGCATGTCAACGTTGAGCAACAGTGCAGCAATCCTCGGTCTAGAATTTACGCACCAGGCAACTAAACAAGCTGATGGCGTGTCATACTGTTAGCGAGCAAGGTGCGTGATGTCCAACATCACTTTACCTGCCAACACGACTGATAAAGAGTTAGTGACTATAGTTCACAGTGCCAAGGTGGTAGGACGCACCGATGTCGATGGCGTTCGCGACAAACTGTCGGTACAGCTGTCGTGAATTTACAAAATGATATATCGAGGTCAGACGCACGTTATTGCCAGTGTTCAAAGAGCGGGACGCTCGCACTGAAGATCACATCAATATCAACAGGCCAACAACCAACATAGAAAGGCATACTGTTGAAGATGCTGCGAATGAATGCCCTGCCGAATAAATCGCATTAGAAGCCGGCAGAAATCTGCATCGAACAAATGCCAACCAGTGAATGACCATATTGGTGATACGCTGCAATCACATCGTTAGCGCGAAAGAAGACACCTGAAGCGAGTTATTTCACCCCGGAAATCATCACTGCCTGCATCGAGGTAAATCAGAAGCTCATAATCCAAACGCATGAGCACGCACTGTAAGCCACCTAAAGCCACGTCCACTGCATGTTAGCCAGAGCCGGAAAGTGGGAGGGCCACGTACCAGGTGAGCGTTTCGATCGGAACGACATGTTCCAAGGACCAGACCGAGTACAGCCAAGAGAACCAGCCCGCCAATGCAATATGGACGGACGACAACGCCATGACGGAGACGATCTGCCGATGCGCCCTCAGCACGCCGCAAGCAAAAAATATACGAAACAACGCACGATCGCCCGCGCCGGCTTCCTATCGTCGCGCTGCGCCAAGTGGCGCACCGTCTGATAGCAGTTCGCGCCGCAGACGCTGTGCGAGGCGGTCAGACAGCCAGAGGACGATGCGGTGGGTTACGCACGCGAGCGCGACGAGGACAGCGACGAACAACGGGCCGAATGCGATATACGAGAGGGACGAGGACATGGTGATGCTTGCGGGCACACGGACAACGAGGGGTGCCGTGCACGGCAGGCGCCAAACGTACTTATAGCAGCGGCGCGGCTGATGATGCACTGATGATCAGAAGGCGCAGGGACATCCTGTCCGGATTCGAACCGGGTACGTACCGCCGGGGTATGTAGGAGGGGAGGCGTGGGCATGTGGCTGGATTTGGGAGGCATGGGCGCGGCTGATGGCGAGCGACATCAGAACAGCGACGAGCGCTTGCTCGACAGCGGGCCCGGCGGCTGTGCATCATCAGGTCCAGATCCGAGATCGCCTTCTAGGGCGCAGGACTCGTGTGCTCGCGGGTGGGATACGTATCTCGCGAGTCGAGGCTCGTCTTCGGATCCTGCAGGTGCTGCTTCGCACTTCATTATCGCTCCATCCGGGTGTTCTTCATAGCCATCCTACGACATGTTTCCGAGGAGATGATGAAATCAAGCGTCAAGGCCTCAATGTTCGATAGTCGACAATCGGGAGCGTACGCCGGGAACGCGAAGCAGAAAATCAGCTCCAACAACGTGGTCTATGTAATACTGAGGCAAGTGATATGCATCTTCAATGTGCTTGTGTCGGGACTCGACAGTCTTAGCACCCTTCCCGTGGTCTCCACCCCGCCCTACTCAGCTCACGTCCGCCCCGCCGGAGGTAGATTTCAATTTCAATGCCCGCGATCGACTCCACCGACCGACGCGCGCCGAACTCCGAGTCCTGTTTTGCAGTTGCCCGCACATATGGCCCACGATCTACTCGATCATTCAAGGCATGAATATCGTAAGAGGAGTGACGGCGCCGAGAGCGTCGCCGCCACTCAAGCATCAAATACATACACCCATACTGAGCTACAAACACGCACAAGATCGTAAGCGACGCTACAACACTCTGTTAGATAAATAAAGATAGAGATAGTGTGTAGTCCGACACCGCCCAGAGGCACAAAACATGAAACGATCATCACGAGTCCGTCATTCTCACTCATGGCGTACCCTCCCGCGACTCCACGTCCCCCTCGTCGTCCCGTAGCGCCGCCCGAGCCTGCCGCTCGCGCTTCGCCTGCGCCCGCCGTTCGCGCTTCGTCTTCCGCTCCGGTATCGGTTCGAACACGACCCGCGGCCCCATCTCATACTCGTCCTGCACCGTGTCCTCGAAGTTCTTCTTGCGCCGCTCGCGCGGCGGCAGCTTCATGTGCTCAATGCGCAGGATGAGCCGCGTCACGGTAATCGTGACCAGCGACCATACGAAGCTGTAGAGGGGTCAGTATGCGCGGACGCGCCGGAATGAGGGGAGAACGCACAAGAAGCCGAGGACGATGAAGGAGACCTGGCGTATGTTAAAGCGTGAGCTCAATCAGAGGAGCCGGCAGGTATAGGCGCGCACCTCGTTCACGATAGTGAGCGCGAGATTCATCAGCCGGCCGCCTGATTTAATTAATATTAATTCAACTGCTCAGCACCGTCCCGGCGAGTCAGGAGCCGAGAAACACGCACAAACGAGAATCTGATGCAAGCCGGCTATGAGCAGCGTTCCGAAGGTTGTGGACACAGACTTACCACAAAAAACATGCCCCCATCACGCCGCAGATCTTGGATAAGCTTGATGCCCACCCCGCGCGGACGCGACGCCGCGTTCGCGACGGTCAGCCCGATCGCATAAAAATCGAATACAAGCTGCATAGGGCGCCACGGTGAGTCCCGCGCGGGGGAGTGGAGCAGGCCAACGCACCTGCGAAGCCCAGATGCCGACCCATGTCGAAGGCTTCTTCGTGATAAGACACATATGGAATATCTTCCGGTCGTACGTGAGGCTGTCTGTGCGCGAATAAGCTGAGGAAAGGTACGGGCACGGGAGAAGAGGAGGGGCGCGTACCGAGCATCACGCGCACGCTGATGACGCCGAAGACGGCGACACTGCAGTATGAGAGGACGAACCCGACGAGGAGCGCGCGGAGCACCCAGCGCCGGTGATCCCACAGCGCGTACACGCGGAGGATCAGGACGACTGTGTCGGGTCAGCAGCGAACGATGCAACGGGCAGAAGCGGGCGTACAGTCTGCGAGGCCGAGGGTGATGATCGCGGAGAGACTCGTGAAGAGCATCCACCCATGACAGCTGGGTCGATTGAGGTAACGACGTCAGCCTGGGTCAGCGGCGCATCACATCAGTACTTACAACTGGCAACGTGATCATCAGCACTCTGTCGTGTATCGAGGAGACGATTGACTTACTCCGTTACTGAGGTGTGCATTTGGATCGAGTTGGCCAAGTGCTGTTTCAGATGATGAGCGGACATCCTGGCTATCAAAAAATAGAGCCCGAGACGAACCGGCGGCGACCAGAAACTGGCACAGGAGCACGGTGTAGCGCAGAACGACGAAGATGACCTTCGCGCTGGTGACCGGCCTGGTCCATATAAGACGCTTCTCCTCGGGAAAGGTCAGGAAGATGTCATGGAGCAACGCTGTCAGTGCGATCGCTGTAGGATGACAAGTCAGTTTTCCATTGTTCAAACGACAAGTGAGGATGTATACCGGATAGATATCGTTCGCCCGAGATACCTGGAAGCGCGTGCTTGGCCTCTGCGAGTTGTGCAGCGGTGGCTGCGGCTGCGGCTGCGGCTGCACTTGATGTATCCATTTTGAATGCGATCTAGTGAGCAGCCGGGAGGAGCCAGGTATTCACGAACTGAAGGCAGGATGGATAGTGAACGGATTCCACGTGTCCTTTTATACAGCTGATTCGAGCACAAGGCAACAGAGAGTGCAGCAGTCAGAATGATACTCAGCGATTCTGGACGAACGGTGGAGGGTAGGTCAGGGAAGAGCATCAGGATCAGCACGAGGAATTAAAGAAGCAAGCAGGTAACGGGCTGTACGCTGCAAGCCTGAGCCGCCATGCGACGGGAATGCCAGATGCCTCACAGATCATTGAGGACAAAAGCGCGCAGAGCGATGAGGACAAGTCCATTCGGATGATGGCAGGACGATAGAGTCGATTCGGGAATTGATGACCTGCCAGCGACACAGGGCTATCATAATGAAAACAAAAGGTTCGACGTGATACTTCTGCAAAATCGAAGCGTACCGATCCGAACCGGTCTGCGAGCGATCTAATCAGACAGGTTGCACACGGCCGGAAGTTGAAGAACTGAAAGTGGACAGGATCGCGGAGATCGGATATCTGGATGACCGATCTAGCCGAAAGAGCCTGTCCTGCTGCCTGGATCGTGCCCCTCATCACCGCTTCTCATCTTTCGAATCGTACTCTTCTGTTGCTCATGCTACTCGTTCCAGCATGCCATCACCTACTATCAAATCCTGTCACAGGAGGCGCCCTTATATCATGCTACATTCACTCTGCCACCATCTCTGCCCCTAGAACTTACCCGTGTACCGTCCCCGCGTGCTTGCGCGCCCTTTCACCCTTGCTTCTCAAACCCATCTGTGGTCAGGGACTCAGTCATACCGTGAGTTGTCATTCCTGTCATGTCACCGACTATATCAACACCCACGTCCACCGTCCAGGAGAGGCGCCTTCCTTTTCTTCGTCTCCATGCACCTTTCGACGCCGTCCACAACAGAGGTGGACCTCCCGTTCACCCCAGAGCTCTCGCCGCCCGAAGATGAAAAGCCCAAGCGCGACTGGCGGTTCTGGATGATATTTGTGTCCATCTCCATGGCCATGTTCCTGTCCGCTCTGGAATTGGTCGGTCATTCGCAATGCTCACCCATTCGCCGCTTACCCTTCTCCCAGACCGCAGTGTCAACAGCCCTTCCCAGCATCGTAAACGCGCTGCACGGCTCGCAGTTCATCTGGATCAGCTCTGCGTACACGTTGTGCGCAACCGCATTTTTACCTCTCGCCGGAGGCTTCGCGCAGGTCTTGTCCCCCACATAATTCCCCTCCGACAGGTGTTCTCACATGTTCTCTTCAGGTGTTTGGTCGACGGCCAATCATGCTCGGAGCGATTCTGGTGTTTGCAGCAGGCAGCGCGGTGTGCGGCGCGGCGAAATCGATGGGTGCGCTCATCGCCGGAAGAGGCAAGTGCCAAGTACTCCGAGGTTTCCTCGCCTGCGCGGCACTGACCACACAACCATACCAGCGGTGCAGGGGCTTGGCGGCGGTGGCATTGCAGCCTTGACGCACATCATCCTCTCTGACCTTGTTCCCCTCCAGGAGCGCGGGCTGTTCAACGGCCTGATCGCGATGTGGGTGGATTCCGCCCGATGCCGCTGATACATTATTCATCCGGTTCAATTTGCAGGGTCTACACGGTGGCATCAGGCATCGGCCCGGTGGTTGGCGGCTCGCTTGCGGAGCGTGGGAACTGGAGATGGATCTTCTGTGAGTGGGAACCATGCGGGACGGTTGATCGGGCATTGGCGCGACCAATCCTGGCAGCGCGGAGCCAGAATGCTCATCCCTCCTGCAGACCTCAACATTCCCATTTGCGGCCTCGCCGCTGCTCTCGTCCTTGTCTTCCTCAACCTGCGCACCCCGGCAGGAACCATTCATGAGAAACTCCGGCGCATCGACTGGGTGTATGTTCTCGCCGTTCTTCCATTGGCTGATCTCATTCCGCCCTTCTTTTCCAGCGGGAATGTTCTTGTGATCGCTGCGACGACATCCTGCGTCATCGCTCTGACGTGGGGCGGCGTCCAATATGCATGGAACTCGGCCCACATCCTCGTCCCTCTTATCCTTGGTCTCGTCGGTCTCGTAGCATTCATGGCATTCGAGGTCTACGTGCCAAAGGAACCAATCGTAAGTCTGCGTTCTGGCTGACCGTTCCAAAACTCACCCATCCCCAAGGTCCCGTACACATTGATGATGACGCTCACCGGCTTGAGCGGTTATCTCCAGACATTCGTTCTGCCCCTTGCGCTTATGAACGTAATTTGTGCGCCCGGTCCTTTCTGCCCATGTGCTGCCCGCACTGATTCTTAACTGCATAGATTACCTGCCCGTCTATTTCCAAGCCTGCAAGGACGCGTCGCCCATCGCATCTGGCGTCGATGTCTTTGGCCTCGCTTTCAGCATTGCGCCCTTTGCCATGATCGGCGGCTTGACCATCGCCAAGTCGGGGCGCTACCGCCCGCAGATCTGGTTTGCCTGGGTGCTCATCATGATCGGCTCAGGACTGCTGACAACCGTGAACGCGGACACGTCGCGCGCGCGTGTCATCGGCTTCGAGATCGTCGCCGGCGCAGGCCTCGGCATCCTCATGGCCGCGACGTTCTTCCCCGTGCTCGCGCCGCTGCCCGTTTCAACAAACGCGCACGCGCTCGCCCTCTTCACGTTCTTCCGCAATTTCGCGCAAGTCTGGGGTGTCACGATCGGCGGGACCGTGCTGCAGAACGAGCTCAAGAAACGGCTGCCGCCGGCTTTCCTGAGCGTCTTCCCGCAGGGCACGGCCGTCGCGTACTCGGTCATCCCCGTCATCCCGTCGCTCGAGGAACCATTGCGGGGCGAAGTGCGCGCGGCATTCGCGGGCGCGCTGCGCGTGCTGTGGCAGGTGCTCATTGGGTTTGGCGGGCTCGGGCTGCTCGTGAGCCTCGGCATGAAGGCCCTGCCGCTGCACACGTCCGTGGACAAGAACTGGGGGCTGAACGAGGACGGCTCGAAGAGGCAGTCGCCGGAGTCTGGCTCGCAGGAGCCGAAGCAGGTTTGAGTTATGCGTGTCTGGATTGGGTGTACTGTATAGTTTCGTTGTATGGACTGCCGGTCTTTCATGGACTTCTTGCGGAATGAGAGAACCTGTCAGCGTATCGACTTCCCGCGCGACAGATCTCGCGAGGCAAACTTGTGGATGAAGTGCAACTGGATGGCGGCGCGAGCGGAGGCTCGGATGCGGATTCAATTATTGCGAGCCACGGCAGCGGGCCGCCGTGCACCCTGCGGATGGCTCCGTCCCCGATCTCCACTCCTCGGCGCGAGTCGATTAATTTACATCCGTCGCGGGTCCGAGGTCTCGGAGCTCAGCACAGATATCGACGCACGAGCTGTTCTGCTCTATCGCAGCATGCACAGATGTCCATGTCACACAATGATCGTTCCCGGCAGCTATCTCAGAAGCGCGCACGGACCCCGAGCGAGTCTGTATAAATACATGCCGCCCTGGCCAATTTTACCGGACTCGTCGGGTAGTCCAGCGTGCGTAGGCACTGTGGGACCTGGGCGCTAGCAGACGCCTGCTCGAAGAGGATGTGCTTATCCTCGCGAGGTATGGAAGCACTTGTGCCAGATGTAGAAAGGAGGTGATTGCTTGAGCTATCTTTACCCGGTCTTCGCGGGTGCTGTGCCATCCGTGTGATGTGCGTTTCCTTGCGATTCCGAACGCACACCACCTAAAGCAACATTAGGCATTCGACGGCGCAGAAGTCAGAGACGCCTCCAAGGATCAGGCATACATTCTTGTAAGCCGTCCCGTATGCTGCACGCGCACGCCGGCGTGCTCTTCAACTATTCTTGGCGGCGGCCTAAATGAAGCGTTGGGATGGTGAGGCGGGCATTATGTTAAGCTCTGGCCCATTTCTGCCACTTCAAGCGCCCGATGCGGCGGCGACTTCGCACTCTATTCTGCACTCTAAGTGCTGTGCAGTTCGGTTCATGTCTAGGATCCAGACATTGATAGGCTCGTGACCAACACCTACATATGAGCAACTCGGAATACTCGGCCGGTTCTACCACAATAACGCAGAGAAGTACTGATGCTTGCAGCCCTAACAATCTCGCAGCATCACGTGGACCCTGCGTTCGCTGAAGCGCTGATCTTGATTTGACGATGTTCCACCGTATCATAGCCCCCATGATTGTGACTGAAGACAGAGCCGCAGGCAAGATATTGCGTTGAATTGCGGACGGAGTGATGGCGGGCAACAGCAAGCGCGCAGGGAAAGAGAAGCATGTACAGCGACCGAGGGGCTCTCAGCTATCGATATCAATGAGCGAAATAGGCAGCCGAACAGAGCCGTCACTCCTTCTGTGAACATGCCATTCGAGAGCAGAGTATCGAGGCTGCACTGAATGATGACATGCAGACATCACAGCCCTGGATGGCGGAGTCATGCTGGTGATCGCGGGTATGAGATGGTTTCGACTCCATCATGCGGCATGTGGATGTTGGAGCCTTGAGCTGTGCGAAGAGGACTTTAGAGGTGGTTCATCAGAGACGGGATCTGCGCACTGCAACATGGAGCTCGAAGATCCTCGGCATACGGAAATCGCATTCGCGGGGCGCTGAGGGTCTGTATGTGCGGGAAAGAAGATCGGTTGTCTCGGGTACCAAGATGGGGGCGATAAAGCGGGACACGGCCGCATGACGTGCGTCGGGACGGAGTAATTATGAACAGCCAGCCATTTGCGAAGAGAAAATAAAGAGCTGCAGCATGCGAGAAGGACAATCTTGCCGAAGTCGAGTGATACGTATATGCATGACGGTTGTTTTCACCTGAGAGAACCGCGTGGCACATTGGAGACCCTCTTCATACTGAACAACCACTGAGATTAGGAATCAACCTCGAAACGAAAGAAAAAAATGGCTTACGCGGTGCACGCAGTTATCCAAACAGGGTATCAATTCAGCTTGTCGATATCTAGCTCCGCGGGTATGGTAGAGGCAGTACGGACTGGGATGACAAGGTGACAACCGAACCGCAGGATTCCACCACTCATGTAGACTGATGTACCCTAGTAGAACTCATCGGACGCTGGAGCCGTCTCGACTGTTGCGGGCCAGAATCCAGTGATGCCTTTCTCAACCCGCGCAGGTACCCGATGACTAGGATACCCGAAAGCAGTTGTGCCAGAGGTCGCCGCCGAGAGAAATATACCATTAAGCTTCAAAGACCGGCGATGTGGGTTTCGTAGTAGACCAGCGCAGATGGCCGTATAATAGAACAACGCTGCAGCCCTGTGGAACAGGATGATGGCCTCTCTGATCTAGTTCGAGTGGCCTTTTGGTCGCGTTTCTGATGAGCGAGGCAACTTGCGATGTCCATGCGCGAGGGGAGCAACGAGCGGCGATGCTGGGTATCAGCGGTTCATGTGGAGCTTTCACTTGAGACCATCCATCCCTGAAGTCGATGGCGTAGGATCAATCGTGCTTCCATAACCAAATGACAACGATATGGTCGCAGGCTCACAGTCCCTGACTTGCGGAGATCGCGGCTTTTCTATTACGAATTCATTGGCCCGAAATTGTCTGCTCCTCGTGGTCTTCTCTTCTCTGTGAGCGCATCAGTTAAACATTCAGTATTCAGCATCCATACTGGTGGGCGGTGCTGGTCCCTTTCTCGTGCAATATCTGAGCTGAGGTGGTTCTGCAAGCAATCTAATCATGAAGAGGATCTTATTAGTATTCTGGAATACTATTCAATTCAGTTATTTCTCACGAGAAAAGGACGGTAAAAGCTCGTACGTGGCTCGGTCGGCGACTCATTGCCAGCAACGATCAAGAATCCATCCTTCACGCTAAGTTTCGAAGGTATAGAAAGTAGCCCAGTTGAACACAGACGCAGAGAACTAGGACAAGATGGCAGCAAGGATGGTGATTCGGTGGATGAAGCTAAGGAACGATGGAAGTGACGGACATGAAGGACCGTGGGATTATTGTCCGGATGTTGTCGGCAGAGCACTCCTCTAGATATCGTCGCTTGCAGCCTACTGCACCATCCATGCCGCCAACGATATCACTTTGACTTCGCCTCTCTACTACACATCTGCGGTCCTCTCGCAAGGCTCAGGCATTTGGGGGGTCTTACATCAAGATACGCAGGCTGCTCAACTTTTACTCTTCGTTTAACAACCCGTTTAGGCTTCAGCATGGATTTGGTCAGGCCCATGGTCACCCAGTGACCCGTCTATTCATATGTTTCCTTCTTGCTTGCAAGGGGCGACATGTTCAAGACGCATTGTGTATGTCATTTGCGGAGAAACGCCCGAAAGTCAGACGGACGAGCGAAAGTCAGTGATTGATCCCATCAGCTCGACCTGGCGTCAGAGCAGAGCCTCAAGGAGTGACTTGCGGCATTGCTGTGCGCGTTAGCATAGCACCGGAGTGTATAGATACAAATTATGTTGGTTTGACATTTACGCTTTATCCTCATTACAATATTGACATCTCTGATGAGCAGGCTTCATTTGTTTTAGAGATTTCAGAAGTCTTGCATTTTTGCTGCTTCAGCTTGAGGTCAAAGGGAAGGTTACGGAGCAATGCACTTGTCTGAAGTTGGAACGCCTAGGTCCCAGGGCAACACCGATGTATGTGCGCATGTTCCGATACTTGTCAGGAATCGTCTGTCGATATTGAGCCCTATTGAGCCCTCAGCGGCAATCGTCTATGGCTTGATATCGGTGTCTTTCCGATCGTGACCCACTAAGGCCCATTCCTGCTTTCGGTACCAGTCTTGAGCCTTGGGGGCGCTACACGTCGACGGCAGTGCCAGTGCATGACGCTCTTCGTTTCCCCATCCCGAAACCGTTTTGATCGCCCCGGATCTGCAGATAAGTCATATAAGTAATGAATGCGGGGCATGTTCTCCCCGCCTTTCGTTTCTCATCTCTCCTGTGTCCCACTATGCCCACGCTCATTCCTCTTGACAGCATTCTCGGCGCGGCTCTTATCGGCGTCATTCTTTCGACTCTGTAAGTCGCATGTCCATGTAGGCGCGCTGGTGATCACTATCTGACGCTGACGATGATGTAGGATCTTTGGTATTACCTGTATGCAGGTCTACCTGTATTACACGGAGCACTGCGAGAGAGATGGTAAATTTCTGAAGACCTTTGTGCGTTTTCAACATCTACGATGCCATAAAAATTTCAACTGAAGAGATGGTCGCTCGTTAGGTTGCTGTTGTGATGCAGGTGATCTTATGTAGAGGAACGAAATGTTGTCTCATGCCTTGCTAGGTTGTTCGACATAGTTCATGCCGCGTTGCTCCTATATTTTTATACCACTACGCGGTGACGAACTTTGGCGATTACACAGTCCTCTCTAAGGGAACGTGGTAAGTTCATATTCCACTTCTCTTTCTAACGTTCTTCTCAGGCGTCTAAATATCTCAGGAGCCTGTTGGTTCGTCAACATCAAATTCAATGTTTTCTTCAGAAATGCTAAGATAATGATCAGGTGCAAGTTGTCGTAGCAGTACGCTCCAACTCATGTCTTGGCCAAGCAGACTAACAGCAATGTCAATCAGAGCGTACTTAGTGCGCTGGTCCAATCGTGCGTCGTTTTTTGGGCATTCTTGACTGCTATCTCACCGCCATCCTCGGCCAGGTTCTATGCATATCGCATTTACCGGCGTGCGTATCCACTTCGTGACGCACATTTCATTGATCTGACATGGTAGCCAGTCAGCCAAAATCGTTTGATCATTCCCTTGGCCATCGTATGTATCTTCCTAGACTTGGTTTTCAGATTTAGTTGACACTGTATATATAGGTCTTGATGTGCTCTGCGCAATTCGGTGAGATAATCATTACACTTCGACTAATTAACTCAACGCTTATACTTTCCTCCGCAGCTTTGTCGATTGGTGATTATGTCTGCCCTCACAGTCTGTTCGGTACTGACTGTGATATATATCCAGTCTACACGGTCAAAGCGTATGTGGTGTCGACAATACAGTGGCATGTCCTGACCCTCTGTCCTATCTCGTGTAGGTTTCAGGTGGTCTTCTTCTCGAACATCCGAATTATGGAGGTTCGCCTTCGCCTTGATATATAAATTTTCCAGGCGAAACTAAACATGATGTTCCAGCCCTACAACACCTCGGGCTTGTCCCTCGACATCGCCTGCGACTCGCTCATTGCCCTCTCTACGATTTACTATCTCCAGCGAAAACGTACTGGACTTAGCTCGTGGGTCCTCAGTCTCAACTTTTGAGTTATATGGTCTTTTGACATCGCGTTACGTTCCAGGACAACGAGAGCCATAAATAAGCTCATCGCTTATGCGCTGAATACTTGTACGTTGATCATAAATGGCCCATTCTGCGCAACTCTTAGACGTTCGCCTACAGGTCTTCTCACAACGTGATGAGGCCTGATGTCTGTCGAACTTCACATGCTTACGCTTTTCGCAGAATATTGACCCTCGCGAGCGTGATTGCTGTGAGTGACCCGTATTGTTTGCGGCTTCGGTGGTCTCGAGCTGATGACTTATGCTTATATGATTCAGTGGAGAATCCGCGCTGAGGCTCTTATCGGCGCAGCATTTTACTTTGTCTGTGTGCGGTGTAAGTCTTTGCACTATCCTCATCATCATTGATGCTGATATGTTTTCAGTGTATTCATGCTCTCTGATGTCCATGCAAGTTTGCCGCTTCTTCACTTCTGCTCGAAAAAGACCCTAACCTTTCCCGTTAGTCTCAATTCCCGCGACGCTGTACGAGAAGAATTCGGACAGAAAGGGCAGCAACCTCATCAGTCTCGGCGCTTGACCAACTCCATCGGATTTTCCTCCTCGGCGGATACCACCGGTAGGACATCTGCCGGGACTGATGTCGAAAAAGCAGAGGACAAGCGGCAGAAAGTTGTCCTCATCGGTCGGCCTTCTCAAGGTAGCGTCGTCGAGATGACTGGCTCGCGGATGAGTGTGTACGATTTGTAAGATATTTTGCGCGTGTTGTAGGCTATCAGCGTTTTGGTGCTACTTATGACTCTGGCTCTGTAATTTATGACCAGACTACGACAGCGAAGACGTTCTGTAATGTTACCTGCTGGAAACCAGGGTACGAGGATTAGCGTGATTTTCTCTCGAGCCGACTTGTAGCTCCGAGGGGGTCAATGTAAGTGTGATGTCACGATGCCGTACGTTTTTTGTCCGAGGCGAAGCGAGTCTGCGACTTGCGCTGTTTGGCTGCCGCCCCGGCCCGTGGGAATTTTTTTCACTTGGCCGCTCCGAAGTGCCAGCTGCTTGAGCACTGCTTCGTTATGCCAGCCGCCAGATTCACAGTACTGCGAGGCAAGTATCGTGTTTTCGTCGCTATATGATCTTACTGATCCATCACTGTTGTTTTTATTCACAGTTGTTGTTGGACACTGTCAGTGACGTACCGAATGCGGGATACAACTATCTCCGAGGCCAGCACTGGCGCCAGTTCTTGCTTCCAATCCGGCTATTTCTTGTAACTGATCATGAAGAAGCTAGGCTTGGCTCGGGAGTCACTTCGGGATGTTACGAATTTTCGAGAGGTGCTCCCGTCAAGACATGAGACGAGTTCGCAGCGTGTATTAGCTCGAGGCTGATACATGAACGGCCTTCGAATATCCTATGTGTCGATTACGATCCCAGCAAGTCGCCATCGCCTGGTCAGGGAGACGTCTTCTCGAGATCATGATGTTCGAGCCTTCGACTCGGTGGATATACATGCGTTGCTCTGTATCAGATCAACACTCGCAAGGCAGTTCGTCACAGCTTGACTGCACAGATATCCTATCAGAAGCTGCCTGGCGCCAGATCACGAATCTTGACCAGTTCGCGACATACACACTATACGGGTGAGGCAACTCTTCTCGCGGGGCCAGAATTCTTAGCTTATCCATGCCACGGTTCTACAAATCCATAGCCGAGAATCCGGAGGAATGCTGACTGGTCTGGTGTCCCTGCATGCCGGCCACAATGCGAGAGCTTTAGGGTCACCGACATTCCTGGCGTCTTCTTTTTGTCTTCCCCCGCTCGTTCCACATTCCATTCTGTTCTGTTCGCCGCTATGCCCGTCGTGTTTCGCCAAGCCCATTCTAATTGATTTCATAGAGGACGCCGACGGTCCACAAGTACGATGGCTGCTCTGATGATCAGTCGTACTGACACACTCTTTCCTTTATAATCTCAATAGCTGTCTGGAGCTGTGCCAAGCGGGATCTCGCTGCTGTGCATCTATTCCCTAATCTAGGGATTAATACTCGAGGCATCACAACATGACCATTGCGGTATGTAGAAGGTCTTAGCTGAAATCTGACTTCCTGACTTCTCCATCGAACCTTACATTTTGGGTCGTTATCGACGTGTTATCGGGTTCATCCTTCGAATGACATTAGGCGCCGCTACAGAGCTTGCGTTTCGTCCCGAAAGCAGGGTCATATTTGGAATTCCTTGCTTCTCACCCTCTTTCTCCAGCGGCATATAGCCTGCATCTTGGCAGATGACAGACCTCGCAGCCCCCCGCCATGCCATCTGCCATCCCGCTCGACGATTCTCTGGGCGCGCTTTTGATTGGTGTCCTAGTCTCGACAGCGTAAGTGTTGCCGCCGTACATCTACCGGCTCGATTGACTCGACCCGCACATTACTTTAGTATCTATGGGGTTACATGTCTACAGGTGTACATGTACTATACGGACTACTGTGGGCGTGATGGTCGTTTTTGAAGAGTTTCGTAAGTCTCATTATTTTGGGCTTCACCTACTACGCTGATCACATCATAGGTTGCACTCATTATGTACGGAGAGCCATTGTCGCTTTCGTCCTGATAAAATTGAATGATGGTCATGCTCACAGGGTGATCGACACATTCCACGTTGCTCTGCTTGGGAACTTTTTATACCATTACATGGTCACCAATTTCGGAGATTACGAAGTCCTGGCGAGGCTGACTTGGCAATGGTAAGACGGCTCATGTTTTTCTCATCGCATAAGCCAGTTGCTCATCTGCTTTGATATAGGTCTATTGACGTTCGTCGCTCCTCCCAGTCACAATTGCCGCTCGCTGACCTCTCTGATGCAGGGTGAAATCGCCGTCGGGGTAAGATCGGATTCGTGCTGCATAGTCACTGCATATATATGCTGAATTACTCCTTCGTAGGCGGTTTTGGAATTATTGGTACAATAGTAAGTTTTCAAATTCTTCTTTGGGGACTCTTGAGCTCAAGACCCGTAGTTTCTATGCATATCGCATTTGGTGCAGTACGTAGCACCTTCGTCTGTGTTTGACTGCAATTGACGGCCTTTACAGTCGGTAAAAGACGTCTGGCCATACCTGCGTTCATAGTACGTCTGATCAAAGTGACAGCTTGTCGTCGAGCTGAACATTAGACCCAGTGTGTCCTTGCGCTCGCGCAATTGGGTACGCCGTCCCTGCGAGGTCTTAATTGAAACTACTCCTGATGATTGGGTACTCTCTGTAGCGCTTGGCATAAGTGAGTAACTTAACTTCGGTGTCTTCAGATGTTCTCAATGAAACCTCGGTCAGCCTACGTAGTCAAATGGTATTCGAACTTCACTGAAAGGGGAAGAGCCCTTCATCTCATATTTTTATCTACTACAGCCTGCAAGCTAAGTTCTTCGCAAACGATGCTGTCGGAATAGTCGAGTTCTTTCCATGGCTTAGTTCTGGAGGATCCACTCTGACCTTACTGATTTACCAGCCGTATCTCGTCAGTGGAAGAGCTGTAGACATCGCAGTCGACATAAGCATTGTGGTGTCCATGATCTACTACTTGCGGAAGAGCAGCAGTTCGCTTCCAAGGTTGGTTCTTCGGCATTTTCTGGACTGCTATGCTAAACTTGCGCGCGTCGGTTAGGACCCACAGGGCCGTCAGTCTAATAATCAACTATGCACTGAACACATGTAAGACTCGTTTCATCGTTTGAGATTTGGTGATTGATTGAGACCCTGAACAGGTCTGCTCACAACGTAACGCCATTTCATATTATCTTCCTTCATCGTCTAGTTGCTAATGAGGCTCTGTAGCGCATGCAACATAGTCACTCTTATCTTGGTTTGTCCCTCCATTTTATCCTGGACACGATCCTCTGATTGCATGCTGTTCATCGCAGTGGGTAGTGCCTGTTAACGGCCTGTTGTCGTCGCCTTTCTACTTCGTCTGCGTCCGATGTGCGTCTTGTTGCCTATTTATGGGAAACCAACTCATGAGTCTTGCCGTCCAGTGTACTCCTGCTCTTTTATGTCAATGTGAGTTCATACTGCCATACCTGTTCTTGTCTCAACGGCCCTTTCCTGTCCATAGCCTCAATTCTCGAGAGAACGTGCGAGCCGAGCTGCATGGGGAAAATCAAGGAGTATTCACCCTTACCAACTTCAACAGCACCATCCCGCCTACGGGCAGGGCCGACAATGGTGGATCGGGAGGCGGCGACAGCTTTTCAGATATGCCCACCGGAATCACCATCGACCAGAAGGAAGAAAGATCGTGGACCCGGCCACGATGATTTAGACGTGGCATAATCTGTTTGCCATGTCCGACGTCCGGACACCAGCCTTGTGCTATGTCCGGCACGCAGCGAGTTTGAGCACATACATAGCGTCGAGTTTCTTGTTCAGTCTACGGCGATATTTATTTTGTTATCTTGTGATGATACGTATTTATATTCATGCCTGAATACCCTCTGTGTCGCTCTGGCTGCTTCGCGCCCCGCGCTCCTTCATTCCCCAGTCTTCGTCCACGGACGTATGCAGTGGCAAATGCTTCATTCCCACGCTAGCCAGGAAGCCTAGCGCTCCAATACCCGTCGTAACCTTCCATATAACCTGCAACGATAGCGCAAACGCCTGCCGGACTTCGTCCTTAAGGGGCTGTGGAAGATCCGAGATATCGGGGATGCTCGCATAGGCGATCTCGGTGCCTTGCGGGAAGCGTGCAAGTGTAGTCTGGCGGAAGACGTTTCTGGAGCTGATTTTGCAAGATGCTCCCGCCGATCGTAACGCCCCAGATCTGCGGAATTCAACCATAAACAATCATGACGCCTCGGGCATCGAACTTCAATGATTCGAGACACGTACCATAGCAAACTGACGACAGAAGTAGAAAATGCGAGAGCACGCGCGTTCTCGGAGACGGGGACCGGCGCAAGGACAGGAAAGTAGGTCGCCATCCAGAGGATTCCTCCCCCGCATCCGATGAAAACCTGATAGCCGACTGCCTTGCCAACGTTGGTGTCGGCCTCTACTGTGCTTAACAGGCCGGTGCCGATCATAAGCAGTCCCCAACCAACCCAGATTTGCGGCCGATAATGATTTGTCTTGGTCACGAGGATGCCAGTGATGAAGCTCAGCGGCGCCATCGTGAACGCGACACTAAAGACATCTATGCCTGAACGGGTCGGCGAAGCGTCCTTGCAGGCTTGGAAATATACAGGAACATAGTCTGTGAAAGCGATGAACACATGGACAACGAAGGATGCGGAGGTCATACATAAGAGATTGAGAAAATCACGGGGGTAATAAAGGTTTGGATGTACCCAGACAATCCAGTTCGTGTAGACATCAAGATGAATGGAACCTACGCACATGCATGATATCAGTTGGACTTTCTTCGCTGATGCTGACCGAAGACATACCATCGGAGACTTTGCAACTTTCCATTCATAAGTGAGAAATGCTCCAAGACCTGCAAAGCCTAGAAGCAGAGGCGCGAGGATTGTAGCTGAACTCCAGGAATACTGAATACCTCCCCATGTCAAAGCGATGACGACCGATGTCGTCGAGGCGACGACCAAGACATTACCACTGGAAGATTAAGGTCAGCGGGAGCACAAGGATGAGACACGCCGATATTTACAACCAGTCCATGCGGCAGAGCTTCTCAAACACTGCTCCTGATGGTGTCCTCATGTCCAGAAATAATGTTACCAGCCCTGCCGCGACAGCGCAGATCGGTATGTTGAGGTCTGTGTTCGACTGAGTACGCTTCACGTATCGGAGGCCATGAACGGCTCACAGAACAACCATCTCCATTGGCCGTGCTCAGCCAGGGAGCCACCAATGACGGGTCCGATGCCGCTCGCTGCGGTCCAAGCTCTGCGCCATTCATCAGGCTCAGAACAATCTGACAATGGCGTTCGCCAGTGGACTCACATCGAGATCAATCCAGTGAACTTGCCACGCTCCCGGAGCGTCACAAGATCGGACAGGATAATCAGCGATAGAGAAGCAACGCCTCCGCCTCCAAGACCCTGTATGGCTAAATGCACTCATCAGCAAGACACGTTTGAACGAAAAGAAAATTGTGCTCACTCCTTCCTGCAATCAAGAAGTTCAAGCTCGTCGCTGCTCCACACAGGGCGCTACCCAGCGTGAAGAAGAACAACGATCCAAGCATGACAATCTTGCGACCGAAAACCTATGCAGAGGACGATATGTTGGCAACAAGGCGCACTCAGGCAAGGGAAGTCGAACTTGAGCCAGTCCGCCCGTGAATGGCAGGAATGCTGTCGATGCAAGAGCGTAAGCGGAGCCGACCCAAACGAACTGTTCTCCGTGAAGTTCGTTTAAGATGCGTGGAAGAGCAGTCCCGACAGATGACTGAATAATTCGTATTGATGAGCCATCTGTCATAATATACTGGTATCTCAAGGCTTACCAGCTCCAGTGAAACCAAGAATGAAGATATGCATATTGAGAGGATGATCATCCAGAAACGCCAATCCCGTGCTGGTGCTTTTTGAATCTGCGCGACGGAATCGCTCGATTCGACTTGAGCTTCTGCCATAAATGGTGCTTAACGAGCGTATAGAAGGGAATTAGAGAATTACGATCCGAGATATCCGTGAGCGTCGTAGCGATGAGAAGGGTTATTGATAGATGGCAAGGCCGAGGCGAAAATATTGTTCTGTCGACCTGAGCAGGACAAGACTTGTTATAGCGCAGACTGTCCGGAAAACCCGAACAGAGTCGACCATAGAGCTGCTCAAGCTCAAGCACGCCTGCACGTGTTGAGACATGTGGCAGTCCATTTGCGTTGGAAATGGTTGAAACAAAAGATCGCTGCTCCGATGTTATCAACCACTACAAGATCCATATGGTTAGAAGCTTCTGTAGATACGGAATGGTTCAGGCACTTATCGATACAATAGAGATAGAATGAGGAGTTGTATTTCGTGAACATGAACTGTGGAGGATCTAGCACAGGCTATCGTCCGAGACAATCAGCGGAGTACTGACGCACTGCTTCTTAAAAAACTGCCATGTGCGTCTGAGCGCGCCGGGTCACCGACCCTTGTTCTACATGATTCCCGAGGTGAAAGAAGTTGATGATCTTGACAGGTGTAGTCTGTTGGTCCAGGATGCACAGCAAGCTAGATCACTGTACCGGCGCCGGCGTGAAAGGAATCGGACGACGTTGCGACGTGAAGATGCGCGGCTTTCGATGAAACAGATGCATGTATCGTTGTCGAGCCAACTGGAGAGCGACTCTACCATCGATCGGACATCGATAGATGCGATCCTCATCGTCGAAGGATAATAATGAATTCTCGGCCTGCACTCAACGACGCAGAGTACCGGCGGTTAAGTTCAAGCTCCCTGCCTGAAGGCTAGTCTCCATTACTGACCTCGGTAAGGAAGAAGGTCATTCCTTATTAGACCTGAATATGACCTCACCTAATCACAAATCAGCGTTAGCTGCGACGAGGTTTTGGAATAGGATGGTTCTCTGCTCTTCGCTCACGAAAGCGCCCAACTCCCATGCAGTCTCCAGCTTCACTTCGTCCCGTTGTGGTGGTCGACTCGCCCCAGATGTAACGGTAGAGATGGGCGGATGACGTACGATCACAGAACATCCATCGCAATCTCAGATTGCACCGATACCAGATCGTCAATGTGGTACTAGCTCGATAAACAGCTCATCAGAACAAGATCTAGGGCTTAGATGCCCTACGTCTGTCCCCGTATAGGTGCGCTGAGCTTCCTCCACAAGACACTAAGAACCCATATCCTCGGCAGCCACGTAAACCAGTAGAACGTCGTCGAGTTCGTGCCGGTGGAAAATTCAAATGGTGGCTTCGACTTCAGAGCTTTGTTGACCACCTGTCGCGCGAACTCGTCCGTCGGCATTGCTTCTGTTTGGCTCAGCGAGATCCTGGCTAAGATGTTGGGCAAATAGCGGCTGTAGAGCGAATCCTCGGAAAGATGGAACCGCGGGAGATAGTTGTCTGTGAAGTTGGACTTGACGCCGCCGGGCATCACGAGCATGACGTCGATGTTGAATGGTCTGCATTCCATCTGCAGGGTCTGTGTTATGGAGTGTGCGGCAGCCTTCGTTGCCGAGTAGATGCCAGACCAAGGTGTTGGCCTAGAGACGTTATCTATGAGATGGGAACTCATAGATTCGAACTGACAGACTTACACATTTCCGGCTATCGAGCCGATAGTGATGAGAAGCCCTTGTTTGCGAGAAGCCATGTGGGGCAGAACCGCTTTGCAGATGCGGAGAATGGAGATCGTATTCGTCTCGAAGGTGGCTTGAACATCCTCAATGGAAATATCCACCGTAGGGCCTGATCTCGTGGTTAGAGCCCAGAAAAGGGATGACGCAGTCAGGATATTCACCATGAGCTGCTACCCCAGCATTATTCACCACGATGTCAATATTTCCCTCCTTGCCCAGGATCGTCTCAACGACTCTTCGAATGTCTTCATCGCTGTTGACGTCAAGAGACAACGTCTCAATACTGGGGTATGAGAAGTCCTTCATCTTCTCTACTGAGCGGGCTGTAGCGTAAACCTTCACGCCTCGTGCGGCGAATTGCTCGCATCTGCAACGGCATACTTCATAATCGAAATACTTGAGAACGACAGAGGTTAACTCACAGATGAAACCCTATCCCACCAGTCGAGCAACCAGTGATCAGCGCCACCTTCGTAGACATGGTCGCAGCTCAGGATCTTGAACAACGAGCGTAGGAAAGCCTAGGGTGGCTCTTTCTCCGGGCTTCCAGACGGCAAGGCAGAGATAGCCCTCCGCGACAGACCTAGCTTGCCAGAGGATGATGCAAAAGAACCCGCGAGTTTATGATTCACACACGCCCAATCTGTGGATAAAGGTGGCGTGAGGACCAGGCATGTCGACGAATGGAGGGCCTAACACGTAGGTTTCCAGTCGGGTACCCCGGCTGGTAATGGGGAGCTTGCTACAAGGGGGTCTCGGGATGTTGATCCGTGACCGGAGGTTAGGTAGTTAGTCCGGCCTACTGGCCGGTCTCGAAAAATTTTGACCTATTTTTAAATGACCACTTCAGGCTCAAATTTCGACTACAGAACGTGTTTTATATATGGTGAGTACTACTGGGAGTTATCTGAGCTACTCTGCAATCTCAAACTGCATATTTTGCAGTGCTTGCTGAGACGGATGGCCAAGTATGACTGATACGCCGGCGCGGCGAAAGTGCTCAATCTCAGCGCGCGCACGTTCGGGCACCACACGGCCGGTCAGCGTGACCATGTACCCGCCGCCGGCGTGGCGCCTGCGAAGACGACGTGGGACGATACGGAGCTCGTCGAGCAGGCGAACGCGATCAAAACGCGCGAGCTGCAGCAGATGCTCGAGAAGGACGTGCTCGAGCAGCTCGTCGCAGCGCACGTGCGCCGGCTCGTGGACGAGCAGAAGGGCTGGTGGCGCGAGTCGGGCCCTGTGCCATGGCAGGTGCAGCCCCAGGTGTTCGAGGTGCACTCGCTGAAGGGGCTGTCGTTCAAGAAGCAGAATAAGCGCGTGCGCGAGGAGGCGAAGGCCGTGAGGGTGGATAAGGATGAGGGCGAGGAGGACATGGAGGTAGATGAAGTGGGAGCTGGTGAAGAAGCGGAAGAAGGTCGAGGTGGGAGTTGCAGAGGAGGTCGAGTCAGAGGATGAGGACACACAGACAGTCACAATGTCAGTAGCTGAGCCCCCGGAGGACCGCAAGCAGCAGGCGACAGAGGAGCGCGACGAGTCTGAGGAGCCCGTGAAAAAAAGTCAAGATCTACATCGAGCCCATCGAGGACAAACCTGCGCCTGCGAAGAAGGGTCAGGTAAAGAAGGCGGGCAAGAAGGGTGCGAAGGTGCCGTCCGTCGACGAAGTCGTCTACCAGGACGAGCTCGACTTCGCCGCGCCTGCCGTCATGCAGCTCTGCGTGTCGCCCGACCTTGGCTCCTCACCGTCACCTCCGTCCGCACCTCGCAGAAGCCGAAGGTCTTGCAGCGAATCAACCACTCCACGAGATCCGTGCAGTAGAGCATGGACGAGCGCCGCGTGTTGTTTATAACCCGCTTGGTGATGTTCTTCTCGTCTGCGCTGCGCATCACCCATTCGGCCTTGGTCTTTTCATGGTGCGGGCGCGACTTGGCCCACACGAGCGGGTGCGAGAACGGTTAGCACAAAGGGCCGTCAGTTGTCGCAGGCAAAGGGATAGTCACTTACCTAATCGTGTTACCATAAACGGACATGTGCCTGATTACGTAGGTAGTTAGTCCCCCTACCCACAGCGTTCTGGAGTAAATCGACCCCCGGTCCTCCTACAAAATCCCGAGACCCCCTTGGCTTGCTATATCCGAGTTCAGATTCACAATGAAATTTGTATTTAATGGCTTATGCAAAGTAACAAAGTAATCATATATTTATTGATAAAATCTGTCAACATAATCACTCATATCCATACCATACCAATCATTATCCAATGTCAAACCTTCCCTACGTTGGTTATCCTGTTCTAATGCTATTAATGTAGGTGAATTTGGCTTTTGCATTCGGCTCAATGCAAATGGAGATCGAAACATCAAACCTTTCAGTGATCGAACTCGAGATATTGCAACAAATGACAGACCACAAGAAAATTCAGTAGGTCCCAAGTCAATTACAGCTCGATCCAGAGTTAAACCTTGACTTTTGTGAATGGTGATTGCCCATGCCAAGGCAAGTGGCAATTGAGTTCGAGACATTGGTACACCAGTCTTGTTGTCCCATCGAGCTGTGACAGGTACAATTGGTACAGATGTAGGATCAACATCAGGAAAGTCATGATTTGGACCTGGTATTTGAAATGAGAAATGTTATGACTGCCTGAATAAACTTGGTTATTACTTACCTGTATATCCTTCAAATTTCACAAACACCACTGATGGCAAATGTGTTCATACATTTGTCCCAGGAGCAAACCAAATCTTGTTAACAATTCCTCAAGACCCATTCACAAGACCTGCAATACTGTAAGAAGAAACCTTTTATAACAATATTATATTACATACCTTTAGATGTCCAAAGGTTGCGTGTGAGCATAACCTTGGCACCTTCAGCCAAAAGTATTTCATGTTCAAGTCCTTCAGCATCATCTTCACTGGCTTTCTTTGCAGCACTATTATTGTGTTTTGCTTTGCAACATAAGGCAGGCTTTCCTGTATTGCTTAAACAAAGCTTGTTGAGGTCATTTACTGCAGCTTTTGTTGCCAAAAGATGTAGGTCATCATTAAAGCTAGTGCGTTCTTCAGCACTCAACATATCTCAAAATCTACTTTGAAATAAATTGTAGTCTTCCTCACTAATTTCATATTTTTTTAGTCGTAATAATGCATCTCGAAATGCAATCTGAGCATCATCTTGACCAGCCTGACGAAATATATGATTCAAAGTCACTGACTGGGTGAACAAGCCATATGCACGACGTCCTTCTGTAGCTAATGCTTTGCGATTTACATTTGTGACACTTGAAAATAGAGCATTATCACCAACTGAAGGAAGTTGTGCAAAGTCACCAAAGATTATTGTAGGTAATCCACCAAAATTATCATTTGACTTAGCAGGAAATGCTTGGCATAATCTTCGATCTAGCTTTTCAAACATTCTACATCCAACCATTGACTTTTCATCGAGAATTAAAAGCTTTACAGCTTTCCATCTGGTCTGATGTCTTGTTAATCCACTTGAACCCAGTTGTAAAAATCCTGATGCTCCCTCATGTGGTGGAATAGCAGCTCCAAAGTTGATAGTTCATCCTCTTATACCAAAAGCAGCCACACCTGTAGGTGCAAGTCGTATTACAGCATCTTTAATTGTTATCTCATTGCTATATAGCTCTCTCATTGCAGTAGAAATGGCCCATATAAGGAATGATTTTCCAGTACCTGCAGTTCCATCCACATCTATTAAAAATGGTTTTGGAGGATCTTCATTATCATTTAATGATTGAAGTTTCTTAAAATATGCCATTACTTTAAAAAAATAGCACATTGTTCATCCTTTAACTGCCGCCAATCCACAGGAGGAAGGACTTGTATATCATCATTAGGAGACTCTTTAGTTTGTCTAAGAAGCCAATCACTTCCATTTTTGATTACTTCATTATTTCTAGGAGAATTTTCAATCCAATCATATTCTAAATCCATATCACGAGATCCTAAATTATCCAAATTTGATTCAACACATTGATTGGAAAATCTTCCAGCTTCATGCATCCATTCTGGTCTCCAGTTATCATCAGCTGCATCTTCATCAATTACTGATTCTGAATCATCTTCTGGCTCTTCTGGCTCTTTTTGTAAAGTAGGCAAAGTATCATCAAAGTGTATATGATGATGATCAAGACAGAAAGTTTGATAAGCTGCTGTCCAATCTGCACAACCTCCTTTTAATTCTACTTCTGGATCACTTGAAAAAAGATGATTTAATATCATGCATGCATAACAATATTTCTCATAAATTTCAAGATTTTCTGTATCTGGCTCATATCTAGGCCACACATTTACAATATATGGTAGAGCACCACGTTGACCTCTCCTATGATAATTTTTACTATCTGTTAACCAATGCTGTGCAAAAGCTAATAATGTTACATCTTCTTCAACACCTTTTCCATATTTAAGATAATGTGTTAACAAGTCCCATTTATCTGTTCTATTACGTTCAAAATCTACTGCTTCAATACTTTGATTTGAGGCTACACATAGCTGCTTATAAGTACGAGATGTTCGTATAAGCTCTTCTTTAAACAGTATATGACAAGTTTCCTGACTGGATATATCACGTTCAGCCACAAATGTAGATAACATTTTCTGATATGCTATACCAGCATGATCTGTATCTTTTAAATGAGAGATTGCTGCTTGCAATGTATCATGATAAGATGCTGATGATGATTCAGCTTTACTTGCATATTTAGCCACATAAGCAATAACTGCTTCTTTGTTAATAACAGGACAAAAGTCAATATTTGCTCTCCATCCAAGAATAAAAGCAGGATTATAAGGGTTGAGTAGTTCATTATTTTGTTTTGAATGAAAGTCAACAAATGTATCTCCAGATTCTTTTGTATGAGCTGATTCATCTCTACATGCTTTTGGATAGCCAAATTGGCAAAAAAAACTTCTCCTGTATCTTTCTTTTTATGCTCACAATAACCTGGTGCACATCGAGTATGTCTTTGAACACGATTTAGCATCTCAGCCAATTCTTTCTTTGTATCTTCTAATGTTGCAAAGCCTTGAGCAGATGGATGAACAACATCAGGTGGACAGTTACAATCTGGATGCCAAGTTGATACATGCTGATCCCAAAAATTGATAAAATTTTGCAAGTGCTCTGGATTTTTTACATCAAGACTATCAACAGAAGGAGCATCAGGAATCCATAAAAATCCATGAATATGACTGCTTCCACGATGTTGCCATTCATATCTCCACCAAAAATCTTTAATTTTAAATTTTGGTTGCAAAAATTCTTTGAAAAACACCTCCCAACATTTTTGAAAATACCATCCTGCAATAGCAGGATTATTATTTAAATCATTCATTCGACGTCTATATGTTGTAGCATCTTCTTCAGAATTGAGATTATAGCTAGGCATATGACGATGCATATCAGGCCATTGAATATCTGCTGCAGATGCAGTAAAAAAGACATGAGGAGATTTACAGGTAGGTGATCGAATTTGAGCAATCAAGTTTTGTCGACCTTTTGCCCAAAATGGTCTAAATCCAGATAGCCTTTGGCTTGCATGAGATACACGCTTTGCTAAACTTTCAGCCTCATTATTTTGAATCATTTCATGTATATCATCAACATGAAGTTGGCCATTATCCTTATGTGTAGTTAAATACCATCTTGCAGATTTCTTTGCTTGATGATGCATAAGAGTATTTAATGCCCAATATCGAAATCGTGGATGGCGTGCAAATCTTCCACCTTCTAATTTCATTAAATGATGTGCCCACTCTTGCATTGTTACTTCAATCTCACGAGTCTCATGAAAATCAGCTTTTCCAGTAGGAAATAATGTAGGAAATGCATCAATAGCAATTTTTAGACTAGTATCATGTTCATTTAAAGGTGTTCCTCTAACATGAGGCATACTAAATATCACAGGATCATTGTTGTTCATCACTGTATCATGTAATTGATCCAATATTGTTGTACGATCATCTGTGTTAGGTACAAATCCTCTTGTAAAAAGAGGATTATCATTTTCTGGTTGAGGCTCATTCTCTGCATTATCCTCTGGTGGTCCTTGATCCTCAAATGTATTACTCATTTCTTCCTGTTCAATAGTTCTGCACTGTGTATGCACCAAAGCATCTTCAGGTAAAGAATTTAATGCATTTTGATCAATTACAACTCTATTGTTTCTGAAGGTGGGATGATGCACAACAAGATAATCTAACCACTGGCTAATTGCATGTTTTCTGACTCGAAAATCTTGAAACACCTGTTCTTCTGTCTGAGGATTAATCTCAGAATGTCTCATAATGATAATGTCACATTCTTGAGGTAACAGTGGTAGTCTGTTATGAAATACAGTACTATCTCGAGGAAAGTTGCATGTATGTCCTTTATATTTGGTTTGGCCACCTCGTACCTGCCATAATTGAATCATAGAATGAACAGTTGATATTAACATTTCTTCCATCTGTGTCAGTTCAGGTAGATGTGCAGATGCTCCAGGTCCTGGGTACATTTTGTTTGACTCATGATATTTAGTAGGTTTTTTGATCGACAGGTTTTACATTTGCCATCAGCCAATTTTAAGTCAAACCATTCTTCATGGCAATGATTACATTTTTCAAATTCAATCTCCATTAACTTTTCTCGACATTTATTTAGCAAAACTTTATCAGCTGTAGAGATAGCAGGATCAGATGGATTATATGGTGGCACTTCAGGATGAGCATTAACATTATGCTCAGGCTCTGCATTATGCTCAGGCTCTGCACTATGCTCAGGTTCAGGATTATTCTGAGGTTGTTCTCCAATCTGGTTATTAATCTGATTAGCAGTTTGTGCTGCTGCATTTTGATTATTTCTTTGTGCTCTATTATGACGTTGTCTTTCAAGACATCGATTGCAAGATCTTCGACCAACAGTATATCCTGACTCATGAACCCAATGACGATTATGAGTGCACCATTTTTTGGAGGGATCAGTATGATGACGTTCACCAGCAGCATGATGTTGTTGACGTCCAGGTGAGATTCGCACAGGATGATGTACTCCTGCTACCTGATGTGCAGGTATATGATTATCAAGATTATGTGGGTCATAAGGAGTAGTGCCCTGTTCATCATTATGTGAACCTGCATCATCATTTATAGGCATATGCTGATCAATAGCATTTGATATCTGAGAGCCTCTAGCAGAGTGATCATCCCTCATAGCATTTGTTGATATAGACTGAGAGCCACCAGAAAGATTATCAATGCCCATGGCACCTGGCACCAAAGAGCCACCAGAGAAAACATCATTATTATGATTATCAAGCAGATTCTGTGTCTGCATAGCACCAAAAATTTCAGCCCGAAAGAGTTGCTGGGGCGGTGCATTATCATCATCATCATCATCATCATCATCAATATCCATGCCAAGAGCACCAGATTGACCAAGCATAGTCCTAGCATCCTCAGGAGATGAACCCAAGTTAGTTTGAAATCGTCAAACTCATTTTTGAGAAACCTCCCGAGTGGCTGGAGTCTCTGGAGGTCTCATAGAATGAAGATGAGTATTACCTGTTGACTGCCGTGAATCTAAAGATGTAAATATAACAATAAACATTTAATATGATAAAAATTTACTTTCATTCTCTGGCACAAATGTTGAATGATGACCAGGTGTCGATGGACCTGCACCTGCTGTTTGTGAGACATTATGCATAGAAGGAACAGGATCTGAAATATATAAGTGAAACAATAAATATTTGATATAGCTTAGAACCTACCTGCATATTCGAGTTTCTGCTCAAAATAATCAGGTGTCATTGAAACACGAGCAGGACCTGCACCTGCAGTCTGTGAAAACTCAGGTGTAAAAGTAAAATCTAGACATATTAACATAAGAATATATTACTAATATTATAAGCAGCTTACCTTCATATTCATGTGCTCTTAGAGCATGTGATGGCCCTGCACCTGCAGTCTCAAGAGGACCAGGCATGTGAGAGACAGCAGGTCGAGGGTGCCATTGTTCGACTGGTGTTGGTGGTGGCGGTGGTGTCTGCGAAGGTCCAAACAATTTTGCAGTCTGAGATGCACCAAATGCCAACTTAGCCTGTCTACGATTCAGCTTTTTCTTCTCATTTTGTCTTGCATTCTGAGCAGCACGCATTGCAGGGTCTTGAGTAACCATTGTCTTGTAAGATAGTATGTAATATTAGCAATAATCAACAGAATTGATGTTAGAAATAGTTTCTCACAATGTAGAATGGCTCTGGAGAGGGAGGACAGTTGGGGGGAGAAAGAGAGAGGGCAGATTTCGAGTGAGGCTTCAATTCCGGCAGAATGCAGCATGGAAGCCTCGAGGCAGCACCCGGGCCGCGAGTTTCTCCGAGGTTTGTCAGCGACGCGCGTCGTTGACGCGCGCTGCAGGCGCGCGCTGCGCTCTTTCGCACGGGTGTGCCATTTCTCACGGGTGTGCCATCAGCTACATACCCGCTCACTTAGTCAGCTTAGCTTTTTCGCGGCCCTTACGTCGGTTTGTAGGGGAGCAAGCTCCCCAATAAGTACTGTACCTGTGTGAGTGCCACGCCCTTAATGGAAGGCTATAACTCCCGAACTTGGAGGAGTGAGTTGGATCTTGCAGTGATGGAATCATGTCCAAGCTTGAAGCGCCAGTCAGCCAACTTCTAATCGTGCAAATTCCATCAGCGCATCTGCCAATGAGCGAACAGCTCTTCAGCATATTGGTTTTCGCACTTCTCGACAGGAATAAGTATCGTCGAGCTGATTGTTGGACTGCTAAGTAGTAGGTGCGCGAGATGGAGGTAAAGTCCGAAGTCGACGAAGAGGCCGCGACTCTGGCAAGTCCCGGGTCCCGCGAGCCGAGTCCTTCCGCAACAGTTTTCGACAGAATCAACAAACGCGCATTTCACAGAGAATCCTATAGTTTACATAAAGGGAGATACTTGTATCGAAGTGAATTACTAGCGAACGAATAGTACAACCATAATTTATCAGAACTCAATCGTGGTTCGCTAGACGAACAGAGACCTGTCTGCTCGATCATCAAGGAACTGTCCGCGCAGCGACTTCAGAACATATAAGTGGCGATGGTGTGTCCGATAGCATATGGCATAATGGATACGCGAAAATCTGAAGTCGACGATCGAGAACCCTGCATTAGGAAGACGTTACATTTCAGACGCAGATCAACAGACGACAAGCACACAGGCTACGCACAATACAGGCATGAATAGGTATTCCATCACATCTTGGACACCTCTTTTGTTTCAACCTCAGGACGCAAAGGCATGATGAGGACGGTATCCCACTTCTCGTGACGAGCTTTGACTGTTGAGACTTTATGAGCCAGCGAGGCTAGCTTCAGCGCAACTCCGGGTTTACGGGCGTCCACACTTGACATATCTTTTCCGCTGGCTGAGAACGAGCCCCAGGCCTGGCCTGGCTTTGCATGAGTATGAACCCCGAATGTCACCTGCGTCGATGGTCAGAACCCATATGATCTAGAGACGCGGCCAATGCACAACTCACCTGTCCTTGCATCTGCCCGTGGCTCACGAAAAGCGCGTGTTCCCTGGCGTCAAGGGCTCCAGCAACTGTGGATAAGTTCAAATCAAATGAATCGAGCTGCGACAGTCGTCGATAGGTCACATATCGCACACCAAAAATCAGGTCCGCCTTCGTGATACCATGTTCGTGGCCGTAAATTCGGACGATATCATCTGCGTAGTTCTGAAGCCAGAGCTTCGGGTGCTCCAGGTTCTTGATATACTTATGATTTGCCTTCTCTGTATAGAGATGTGCAGTCCCTTTGTTTGCCTGAACATCAAAGGTGTCCGGATGCCGCGAGCTGATCGAGAAAGAATGAGAGATATTCCGAACGTGAGACAGAAGGAGGCCATACTCGGAATATCCCATGTTCCAGTCAAGAGTAAGATGGTCCTGAGCATGATGGAGGCCTCGGTGTACTGCTGTGAATCTGTTCTGCTTGCGGTGTCCCCGTTTAATATATCCGTACTCTGACAGGCTCTTTATGTAGCTCGCATGTCCGCCCGAAGACTCAAGGGGTTTGAAGGCATTGAACAGTGTGACGAACCGCCCTTGCGGCTTTGATAAGTAGCCCACCGCGCCGAGTGCGACAGGCGACGGTGTCCACAAGGGAAGGTTGACTGGATAACAATAAGTCGATGAAAGGCAGAAGAAAGAGTGATACATACGCCCAGCATGAAACTCGTGCTTGAGGTGTGTTCGGTATTGCTCCTCATCAGCTTCTTCCCCGGTCGCAATCGTCGCGATGGTGGGTGGCGTTGATCGAGAAGTAGCAATAGGTGCGGCTTTATTCTTCGAAGGAGTGCTGTTTTCCGGCACCGGGAATTCGTAGCATGGCTTCTCGGAAGGTATGCTGGGTTCGGGCATAGGGAAAGGGATGCGGGGCAGGCCAGGCGGGATCTGGTGACTTGGGTGTCTGTCTTCATCCCCATGGGGCTGGGTGCGGTCATCTAGCGTATGTTTGAGAATATGGACTGGAACAGTTGCCTGTGATCGAGTTAGCTAACAGAAAATAAAGCGCGAACGACACATCTTACCACAAACATCGCGAACGTGTCCTTCAAGTTTTTCTCGCATTTCTCTCGGCGAGCCTTGGTGTCCTTCCAGTTAAAGACACGATGAGTCCGGGACTGACGGGCATGTTCCTTGAAGGCGGTGTAGACATCTTCGAGTGCCCTGGGAAATGGACCAATATGATGAGTAAAACGAAGATATTAGATTCAAGAATTGAGTAGTGTACTGACTGTATCACGTTTGAAGTGGGAGATTTCAAGTCCTCGCGGACTCTTTCACCTGCAGCGAGCACTACCCCTCGCAAAAATTCGACTATCATCGCGCATTCCCGGAGACTCTGATCCCAATGGTGATCGTTGTCCTTGAGCCATAGGAAATAAGCCTTAGTTACAGGACAAGGAGGCCAGCGCTCACCGACACTTCCTTGTAGACCTCATATATACGAAGGAGGGTTTGACCGACTGCCTGTAGGCCGGGGACTGGGGCAAATTGCAGCAGGTCGACGCTGACAGAGAGTATCTTGTAGCCCATCACGGCGCCATGACCAAGAACGGACGCAACGGCGTATAACAGACGCTTAACACGCAATTAGTATAATAGGCAGGGGCATGATAAGTAATATGACTGTACCTGTCCAAGCGAAAGGTGTCCGTGTGCTGCACTAACTCGAGCGAAGAACTTAGAGATATCGCCGGCATGCACGAGGGTGGGCCCGACAATAGTAACAATGGCGCTCGTGCCGGTGGAACTTTGTGCACCATGGGGAATGTTACGAGAAGCTTCAGTTGCAACTGGCATGGTGTAGTTTGAGAGAGAGATTCTGATAAACAATTGCTCGCCAGTGAGGACAGGCTGAAATCCGCGAAGTGAACATGTCAAACCTTGGTTCGTGTCGAGCGATGCAGACGGTGGTGTTGAGTATCAGTGCTACTGACCCCACTGCGGCTTATATACACTCTCCAGCGTCCTCACTCTCATTTCAAAAGGATGTCTACCAACAACCCTATGAAAAGTCTTCAGCCTCGTGGACAAACGCTATGGCGCACGTCCGTGCCATCCTCAGAATAGTCGGTGTGTCGGACAGTGCCTGTACGCCTCGCCCATACCACATTGCGTTAATGAGATAGAGGAAATCTGTTGGCCGGTCAGCGAAGGAACAGTGATTCCGAGCATGATTGAAGTCGGAGTCGCGGTCAACTTGAAGTTAGATGAAGGAAACGCGAACGGACTACAGATTACGTCAGCTTCCTTGGTAGTCCATCCTCCTCCGAGTCTCAGTCCGTCCTCCCAATCGTCTTCAACACTGTGCTGCCTCTCATCGCAGCGTCCATATTCCGCGCTCTGCTATCGCTGCACGGTGTTCATAAACTTGTGTCAGTTCCTTACGTTCAGAATTATCCAGATCCCAAAATTATCGACTTTGTTCCCTACTCTCGCTCTTCTTTTCGCCATCTGGCAGGCGGCGTTTGGCAAGCCTGATCTTCAGCTCGAGGACAGTCGGCAATCCCTGCTTATGCTCACCACGTTCCCGCTATGAAATTAACCACCGTTCAACTGTATCCCCGAATCAGCCTCGCATGAAAGACGCTTCGAGCCTTCAACGTAGTATCTCGACGGTTCCGTGGCATATCCTCCGCGATTCGCGGGTCCAGCAATGCACCAATTGGCGGGCATGATGAAGCATGAGGCGAGCGACATGAAAGGTACCGTGATGTCGTTCACTAATGACCTCATGCCCCACCTCCATTCTACTGCGGTGATCACGCTACATCAGGGCCGTCGACGGCTCGCTGTGTTCGTGTGCCCAAAGCCTCAAGCCATATGGAGCTCTCTGTGTACTGTCGTCGTGTTCTGCTATGTTTTTTAGTATCGGAGACTCGGTTCGATGACGGAAAATCGCCACCCATGCGTTCGCCACGGATTGCTGACCACCTTCCACGATCCTCAGCGTGTCGCAGGAGCACCTGTCATCGCATCGTGGCCAGATTGATCAAGATCTTGTGTTGGCCACTGATGAATGCATACAGTATCTTATCCTTCGGTATGAGCTGAACTCTTCTCTGAAGGTGGGCTGCAGACCCCAGCCTCTGCAGCGCTTCAACCGCGCTTCGGCCCTAAAAATCAAAGTCATTATTGCGATCTGGCCTGCGTGTCATGGCAATGGATATCTTGCCTAGAACTACTCCGGAGGGCCCACGCTCACTGCACGCGCACTGCACGAGGCTGCAGCCCATGTTCAGTCTCAGCGTAACTGGAGGGACATGGATTTCTAGAACCCGGCATCCCTGACTGGCGCCAAAAATCGTACGGTGGCCTGCTCTGATCTACGGCATTCAAACCACATCACGTTTGCAATCGTCAAGATCTGCAGCCTGCCGGTGAGGTCGTTACGGCAGCTGTCGTCGGAGCCGTATCTTTTCCGCGTCCTTTCCGAACTCCACGTTGACCGCACGCGATGATGGCAAAGTAGCACGGCAATTACGCGCGGTCAAGCGGTGTGGTGCGCGGAACGCGAGTAGGTTGTACGAAGGAATAGCGGTCCCAGTATATGGCTTACGGGCTAGCCATCTCTGCTGAGATAGTGATCAGCACAGATATTTCGGTCCTCAATCTAGGAGGAAACGTTTCGTCCCGCACACATGTGCGATATTCACTCCAGTTCTTCTGATCATGCTGAACAGAGCTGCGTATCTAGTTCACGTTCCCTACAGTCCTTGCCTTTGACTCCGCTTTGACTCGCTCCGACGACAGCAGTGCAGTGCCTCTAGATCGAGAGCATAGTACGTATTGCCCGCAGGCACTCGTACTGACGGAGGCTGGCATGCTGTGCGGCCTGTCGTACCTTGGTCTGCAAGTACCTCAACGCACAATGCGTGTGTTAATGCCGTTATGGCGCTGGCCACGTTTGGACGGACGAACACGATGGATTGTAAGCAAGAGCACAGCAACGACAGACAGCGCATATCTTTCACAGAGGCTCCAAAATGGACGTGGCCTGGCCTATTCCTTTTGAGTAAAGTATACTCATCTTCCTGCCAAATATGAGCACCGTGCTTGCTTTCCGTTCTGTGCACATCGGTGGAACTCAGACGACTGAAATTGCTAATAACGACAGTGACGTCAACGTACGACAACGTAGAGCAGCTGGCGCAGCTCCAAAAACATATGATGAGTTGATTGCAGAGGCTAGACGATACAGGGATAATACGAGAAAGGAGAAAAATACAGTGATGCATATGATGTATGGTACTATCGTAGAGTAAATATACGGTCCGTGCGCGACGTCCGGGATCATAACGATCCTGAGAGATAAGGAAAAGAGGAAAGAATAGCCAAGGCATACTGGGACATCCGCCTGGCCTAGGCGGAGGTCCCACTATGTCTTGGCTGCTCCCGAGAGGGGAGCTCATGTATGGCGTGTATTGAGAAACCAAAACCAACCGTAGCTTTATGATGAAGTGCAGCATCGCCGGGACGACAGAGCTGCTTGAGCTCCAGGACAGTTCGTGGAATGATTCCTTGGAAGTCATGGCCCGGCGCGCTGAAGCGTCGGCAGGGCCTAGTCAAGACTTCCAATACCATGCAGAGGACAGATCTGCAGTCGAAAGGATAGCGTGTCAATCTTGATTATGCCCTCGCAACCCGGAAGAAGGATCCCATCCAAGCAATCGTCGTGGCGCGCTGGAAGGAGGAACATACCACCCGCCTCTAATGCCAGCGTCCGGGCACAGTCTGATCTTCATCCACATCCATCCGCTCATCCCACGGCGCATCCCAATACCCATGCACCTCCGCGGCCTTGAACCCAAAACCAGCATCACTGCCATCGCTCTCCTTATCGACGCCAAACCCGTCAAGCAGAGCCTCCAGATCGAGCCGCGCGACCGCGCCCAGGTCCATCGCCACCGCGACATGCGCCTGTGACCAATGGACGTCCGCGGGCAGCGCAGGCGTGCAGAAGCCGATGTAGGCCGGGGATACGGCGGGGTTGTAGGGCACGGTGCCGTACGGCGCGGGATCGGGGCCTAGCACGAGGCCGGCCTCGAGGGCCTCTACGAGCATCTTCTCGATGGCGGAGGAGAGGGCACTGGGCGCGGAGGGCGGGCGACTGGACAGCGAGGGAAAGTCGTTTAGTGAGGAGCAGTTGGACAGCGCCGGGCTTGGCGGAGCGTCACTGGAGCAACTTGTGCCAGACGTCGAAGAGGCGAGAGAGTACGACGACAGTGTCGGGGATGCGGGCGGGTGTTCGGCGAAGGACGTGAAGGAGGAGCTTGCGGGCGATGGTGGAGAGGTGAATGGAACAGGAAGGTCAAGGCCCGTGTGGTGGACATCATCCCAGCTCTGAAGTGCGGATGAAGACAAGCAAGGCGAGTCCGGTGAGAAATCTGACGTGGCGGAGGACCACGCTGGCGAGAAAGAGCGGTCAAAACCGGATGACGGCGAGCTCGAGCGCGACGAGAATGAGGCTGTACTTGGCGATGGAGGGGTGGCCCATGATGCAAAAGATGGCGCGGGGCTGGGTGGAGGTGAGAATCGGTTGAGAGGCGTCTGCGGCGGGCTCAGAATGGAGTATGGCGTGTCCCTGACATGAGAATCGGTGGGCATGGTCATCATTCTCGACGGCGATGGGTGAGTGGGGTTGTGGCAGTGGCTGCCCAGTCGACAGTTGGGGTTTGTGCAGCGCTTGCGGCTGCACTGGAGACACGGTTGCATATTGCCATGAGCCTTCTGCATGTGGGCGCACTTTAAGTGTCGTGTGAGGTGTCCTCTCTGAGAGAACTTCTTGTTGCAGCCGGGCTTGGTGCATGAAAACGGTCTGCAAGACTCAGATAAGCGCGATCTTTGTAGTAAAGTATGATAATACGAACTGAATGCCGGTGTGCGACATGACATGGAGAGTCATCCCACTCAACGTGGCGTAGGCCTTTCCGCATCTCCTGCAGGGATAAGCGGGCATGACATCGTCTTGTTGGACGGTCTGTGATGGAATACATGCGAGATCAGTAACGTGTCATTGGGAATAAGTCGATTTCGTACGGTTTGGTTGGCCATGTCAATAAAGGCGGATTGGACTTGTGAGACGGTCAGAAATTTGCTTGTGGTGGAAGGAAAGATAGAGGATATCAGGCGGAACAGATGGGGAGAGACGTCTTTTGTAGGAGCGAGAACAAGCTAGATTTGCTCAGCCACGAATACAAGGCGGGGATCCAGAACAAAAAGAGATAGGCGCCGGGTCCTCGCGCGACGTATCGGTCGTGCTCCGACACAAGAGACAGGTGAAATGACTATAAGGAGTCGGATTCCTTCTTGTTGCGACCACAGAGCATCCCCAATTTACTTACCTCATCTTGAGTCTGAGCCATGATCCGGATGGCAGCAGATTCGGGCGCACGCCTGCCACACCTCAGAGGAAGCCTGCTCAGCAAAGAACCATGGTTGCTCCGACACGGGCGTCTCCGCCGTCCAGGGGCGTGTCACCTTCATGGGCCATAGGAAAGCGAAAGAAAGAGACGACAGATGTATGGTGCGTAGGAGAGCAGTATCGTCGTAGACCGCAGTTTGCTATAGGCCAGGATCCTTGGTTCATCATCTCGAGGATCCGAGGAGCGGTCAACTATCGGGAGGGTGATCTTGTTCCAGTTTGAAATGCTAAAGCATCCGCTGCAAGAATGTCCTGGCTCGCAATAAAACAACAATAAAGATCAAGGCGGGAACAAGCGTACTGCTGCTTCGCGCGCTAAGCAGCTGATTTTCGGAGCTGGCCAGATTTGTAGGAGCACATGCATGATGGTGGATCCAATTTTCTCGAATTTCTCGGATTATCCATTGATGCTGCCGCGTGGAACGATGACGGGGCCAGACCAGGCGGCGCATTCCGTGCACAGGGAGTATAGCAGCTCGGGAGGTGGCGGTGACGTGATAGGGTCATCAGAAGGCTTGACTAACTGTGCATTGGAAGAGAAGAGAGGAAGGTGAAACCGTACGATCTGCTATGTACTTACAGGCCATCGTGGTCTCAGCGTGGGTCACCGCGCAGTGCGCACCCTTCCAAAAGTTCCAAATTGAGAGCTGATCAGAGTCGCGTTCGCCGATAGCGCATAATTTGTCCGGATCCTCAGGCCTTGAAGCGTAGCATTGATACGACCTTGCATAGGCAATGTATACGCCGAACGAGCTGATAGATAACAGGATATATCCAAGCACATGGCCGTCCGCGCCGTTGCGAGCGTCGTGTTGGACAATTGGAGGATCTCCGGATCGGGGCGATGCTGGCGCCTAGCCAACATGCGGGAATTGCAAATTGATGCCAGCGCCAAACTTTAAGCTGCTCGTCGCCAATTGCATTTGAAGGCCTTTGTATTCCCTTCCTTCCTTCCTCCTCTTGTTTTCCGTCGTCAGGCTGGGACGTACTTTCTCATTATCGTCTTTTCTGGCATACAATGATTCCAGCTCTCAATCATTATCGAAGCCCCCAACAACTGTGGAACGACACGTGTGCCGAGTGGTAGCTGGGGGTCTCAGACTTCAGTGCTACGTATGTTACGCTGTTCTGCTCCTTGAGGTTGAAAGCCTGCTTACCATCCAGGTTCTTAGTCACGGAACCAGCCGTTTCGAGCATCCATGGATGATATTTGACTCGAATGAGAGGTCTGATCAACGCCATGATCGACGTTCCATCCTATCCTGTCAATCAGTGCATTCGCGCTCGCCATCGTGGCGGGCTTCTTTTACCATTCTCTTCGACTATTAATGATCGCTCGAAGCACAGGCTGCGTCTCGACTTCATGTATTAGGAACGCGGCTTCGAAGCCGTCTTTCCACCGCAAACCGTGGCAGGGCGTCTCAGAGCCCCTATTCATGTTCTCCGTTCACAACGGTCGAAGAACGGAAGGAAGAACGGAAGTATATCATACGTTGTAACTAGCACGATCAACGATCCAAGCTTCCGGTTTTGCCTCCGTCTCACGCTCGCCCGTCGTGTTGGATTCAATTTCCACGGCGGTCCTTCCACAAACTGTCTTTCAGCGGGTTGGAGGTTCTCCGACGTTGGAACGATCGGAAAGGTCCGTGTTTGTCTGCGACTTCGATGCGCTATTCTTCCCAAATTGCAGTGGAATCGAGCTTGCCCACTGCGTCGTAGCCATTGGCCCGCTCATCCTCAGCCCGCTCAGCGAGATCTTCGGCCGCTCGCGCGTTCTGCAGCTCGCGAACTTCTGGTTCCTCGTATGCCCCCATCCATCACTGCTATACTTATCCCTGTACCCACATTGTGCTAGCCTGGAACCTCGGCTGCGGCTTCGCGCAAAACACCGCGCAGCTCCTCATCTTCCGCTTGCTCGCCGGCCTCGGCGGCTCCGCGCCGCTCTCCGTGCGCCCTTCACCTCTTCTACATCCTTGGCTGGGTTGACGAAGATGGGGTGCAGGTCTCGGGCGGCGTCATCGGCGACATGTTCGGAACGAGGGACCGCGGGCAGGCGCTGGCGCTGTACACGCTTGCGCCGCTGCTCGGGCCCGTCGTCGGTGCGTGGATTGGGGAGAAGTCGACTTGGCGCTGGGTGGTGCGTACTCATCCACGTTTATGCGCGTGAGCTGACGCTATGCGGGCGTGGGGCTAGTTCTATTCGACATGCATGGCGGACGCGTGTGTACAGGTCGTGGGGATGCTGTTTCTGAGGGAAAGTAGGTGGTCGTCCAGGTTGGGATGTGTCGCATGAATTTACTATGGTTCGACAGCCTACCCACCTGTCCTATTGGAGAACAAAGCCGCGCGCATCCGCGGCGAGATGAGCCCAGAAGACCGTGTTCATATAACTATACGCACCATCTTCGAAGACGATAACCGACAGTGCGTCCCGTCCGTCTTCTCTCCCTTGTTCTGATCCGACGAGTACCCTGCATCAGCTGGCGCACGATCCTCGCGCGCGCACTGATCCGCCCGCTCGAACTGTTCATCACGGAGCCCATCGTCCAGCTGTTCGGCGTCTACATGGCCTTCGTCTACGGCCTGCTCTATCGTGCGCCGCTTTGCCTCCTCGCCTGCTTCTTCGCTTCCTCACGGTGCCTGAGTTAGTCTTCATCACGACGCTCCCGGCCATCTTCCAGAAGACGCATCACGAGTCGCTCGGGATCTCGGGACTGCACTATGTCGCGCTCGGCGGGGGCCTGTTCGCCGCGACGCAGGTCGGCGCATGCATGATGGATCGGTTGTACGCAAAGCTCAGTGCGCAGAACGGCGGAATAGGGAAGCCTGAGTCCCGGCTCCGTGCGTACTAGTTCCTCCTCGTGATGTGCATTGGGACTAAACGGATGGGCTTTGATTAGCGACGATATACCCCGGGACGGTGCTGCTCCAGGCAGGCCTGCTCATCACGGGCTGGAGCGCGCAGAACCGCGTGTTCGTTCGAGCTTTGATTTGACCGGCTAAAGGGCATCGCACTCGTTGGCGCAGGCGTGACGTTCAACATGCTGAGCATGCAGACTTACATCATCGACGCGTTCTCGCTGTACGCAGCGTCCGGTGCGTACATCTTTGCTTTGTTGTAGCTCCTGCTCAGCACTAATCTGGATCCAGCGCTCGCGGCGACGACGTTCCTACGCTGCCTCGCGGGCTTTGGCTTCCCGCTCTTCGCACCCGCGCTATTCGCTGTGCTTAGCTATGGCAGCGGTGACACGCTCCTCGCAGGCATCGCTTTGCTCGCTGCACCCGTGTACGTTCCCTCTCCTCCCGTCACGCGCGTGCTGAGTCCCGATGCAGGCCCTATCTCTTCTGGAAGTATGGGGAGCGAATCCGGGGGATGAGTCACCGGGCTGGGAATGGCATAGCGATCGCACGGGCAGCATGATGTACGATGTAGATGTCTAATTGTTGCGAAATACACAGTTGCGTACGGCCTGGCCCAAGCTCGAGCACCCTGCTCCGCGGACTGCCGGTATCTAAGCGATAGTGCAGCGTTAGCGGTGATACACATCAGCCTCTATAAATCAGCTTCTGGCGATGGATCTGTGTATACGTATAAAAACAATAGCATAGCATCAGAAAGACAAAGCGTCGTTGCGACGCGTGGACGCGTCAGAGCGCGATCCTTGTATTCGTGGGACCGTGGCTGAGGCCCAGCCCACGTGGTCCCGACGCGCTGGTGCGCCCCCCGATCGGGCAGGCGCCCAGTAACGCTTTGACTTCCAAATTCCCGCCAGCCACATCTCGTTGTGTGCGGTCAAGGCACTGCTGCTATGGCCATCTTGTACGCTTTGATCTCGGGGACCCTTATAAATCGTGTTTAGACTGTTGTTTACACGAGGCTAATCTTCTGTGATCCACCACGCGACGCTTCGCGCTTTGTCAGGCCGCGCCCCGACTCGCTCTTGGTCGCCAGCCATCGTACGCTCGCCGCGCGAGACAGCCTCGCAGGCGTCGCGGAACCTTTGGCGGGGGTGATGCGCTGACCGCGGTTGTCCGCCGCGGTTGGTCAGCGATGTCTCGGAACCCCCTACCACGACATGGGGGGTTTAAGAGCTGAGCGTAGCGGGACTTTATGTCCCCTAGCCTCTCTCTTCTCCTCCCAGGTTCGTCTCTTCTCGCTTGAAGAATTTCGCACCGCGTGCTAACTCGCTGCTCTACCCGCAGAGTAGTCTAGAGCGCCTTTTTTGAGCTATTAATTCATTCTTCACATCTGTCGAATCAACTCATGTCTGATCACAATGGCTCACCGCCCAAGGACACTACGCCGTCCGAGACGCACTCTAGCGGAGCCCCTCAGTCCCGCGCAGGGAAATCCCGAGTGCCCGAGCCCGGAGAGTTCAACTCCGAGCTCAACACCGCGTGCCTCGCTGTTGTCGAGGATTACCGGTCTGGGAAGTCGTCGATGGCGGACGCTTCGCTCGCCCTCGTCCAGGTGCTCGCCAAGCACTCCGACGTCCCCGTCCAACGGCGAGAGATCGCTTTCAGGGCCTTCTTTGAGCAGATCAGGGAACACGAGCAACGCACCGCCCTCTCATCCCAGCGCGGTAAAGAGGTCGAGCCCGGATCCGGACCAGCCCCACCCGTCGAGGATGGATCGGACTCGGAAGACCACGAGGAGGCTCCTCACCAGGATAAGCAGCCCCTTTCACTCAAGAGAGGAGCTGACGACGAGGGAGACCGCACCGATACTGGCAAGCGTCGCATCGACGAGTCAATCATCCCTTTTGCCCAGTCGGGAAGTCTATCCGGACTCAGTGCCGATCTGCGAGCCACGCTCAAGCTCAAAGAAAATTACACCAGGAACCTCGAGTCCGCCAAGCAACTCGTCATCTCCAACCCAGAGGTTCCAGACTTCCCACAGGCGCTTTGGAAAGATGTTCTCGCCAACAACTTTGTCGACCTCGACAAGGTCCTCTCAGGCGAATACAGCACATCAGGGGACCCAAAGGTTGTCGAGAAGTTCGGTGACACCGGGTACACACTCACGGCCGGAGATATCAAGGCTTCCAAGAGCGTCCGCTCCCACGGAGAGTGGATCATCGCTTGGGGTGCTTACGCCGACGCCGTCGAGTTTGCCTATCCCCACAGGCGTCGAGAGCTGCGCCTCTACAGCGCGGAGATCACCCGGCTCTTCGGTGCAACTCTCGTCGAATCTGCAGACCGAGTCATCCAATTCGACCGCGCTGCCAGGTCCCGCGCTGCCAGGTCCAACCGCATTCTCCTCTCCGAGATCGGGAACTTCAACGACCTCAGCGTCAGCCACTTCACAAGCGCGGGAGCAGGAGCTGGGAAGCCACCTGCGAAGCCGCAAGCTCCGGGAAACCGAAGCTCGAACGAGATCTGCCACCGCTTCAACCTCGGCACCTGTGCCTCTCGCTCGTGCAAGTTCCGCCACGCCTGCTTTACCTGCAAAGCGCGTGACCACGGTGCGAATTCCTGCGGCAAAGCGTCGGGCTCGGGCACGCAGCCCAAGCTCGAACGCAAGTAAGCAACCGCCGTTCCTTCGCGGACACATATGGCCCCAGGATATTGATGCCTTCCTTACGCCATCCGCGACGGCCTCCGAAACGGCATCACCCCTGCCTCGACCTCCTCCCGCGGAGATGATGAATGAGGCTGCTCTCCGCACTATCGCGGAGAATCCGAAGTTGTTCAAAATTGTCACGCCAATCGATGTCGACCGTTTTGAAGCCTTGCTCGTCAATCATCCTAATCGGCCTTTTGTGGAGTCCGTGCTCCATGGTCTTCGCCATGGTTTCTGGCCATGTGCTGATGCTGACCCCGACGAGTATCCGCCCACGCGTGATTTTCCTGAGCGTGAGCATTCGCCCGCTGACCTTGCATTCCTCAAGGGCCAGTGTGAGGAAGAGGAGAAGCTTGAGCGGTTCTCTGCCCCATTTGGCGAAGCAAACGGACCGTTATTGCCTGGCATGTATTGCGTGCCTGTGCATGCGGTCCCGAAGCCCAACTCGGACAAGTTTCGAATGGTAGTCGACCATTCCGCCGGCGAGCATTCTCTCAATTCCATGATTGACCGTGCCGATGTCCATGTCGATCTCGACAACGTTCAACACCTTGGTCACAACCTGCTTCTTCGCCGCCGCCTCCTCGGAAAGTCCTCCCGCTGGCTTTTCAAGTCCGATGTATCCATGGCATACCGACGCCTGCCCATGCATCCCCTCTGGCAAATCAAGCAGGTCATCACGGTCGATGGAGTGCGCCGAGTTGACAGGTGTAATAACTTCGGTGGTAGGGCGTCAGGCAAGCTCTGGTGCGCATTCATGAGTCTCGTCTTGTGGATCGCCGTCCATGAGAAAGGCATCGATGCGCTTTTAGCGTACATCGATGACTGCTTCTCAGACGATCCGAGCGAGCATCTCGTGTACTATGCGCGCTACGACGACTTCCTTCCTCCGAAGCAAGTTGCCCTTCTTCTCCTTTGGGATGAGATCCTGTTGCCGCACGATCAACCCAAGCAGGTGTTCGGACCGACTTGCACGATCATCGGCCTCGATGTTGACCTACAGGAAATGACGATCTCGCTTTCGCATGAGCGCCGCGTCGCTCTTGTGTCTGCCGTTCGTGATTTCGTGCTGGATGCCCCCAAGCGCCGCCGGCGTCTCGTCGAATGGCAACGCATTGTAGGTTGGATGAATTGGGGACTCAACGTCGCACCATTGCTGCGTCCTGCACTGCAAAGTGCTTATGACAAGACAGCCGGTCGCAAGATCAGTAAGGCCCCCATCTACGTCAATGCCGCTGTCACACGCGACTTCCTGTGGTTTGCGGATGCCTTCGAACGCTTCGATGGCATCCATATGATCACCACACGCGAATGGGACAGCTCGCATGCTGATCTCGTCGTGTATTGTGACGCTTCTCTCACAGGCGGCCTCGCTTTTTGGTCTCCAACACACCTTCGCGGTTTTATTGCAGATCGCCCTCCACCTCCTTCGGATGCCGATACCATCTTTTGGTATGAAGCACTGACCGTCGTCTCTGCACTCGAGTGGGTATGCTCACTCCCACAGAAACCGCGCCGCCTTGCGATTTTCTCGGACAGTTTGAACACTGTCCAGATGTTCAATTCGATGCGTGCCCGGCCGTCATACAATGACTTGCTTCTCTTCGCATGTCGCACGCTTCTGTTGCATCAGATCGACTTACGCGTCTTCCATATCGCCGGTGACATGAACATCGTCGCTGACGCTCTTTCCCGCAACCTCCTGCACGTTGTCGCGCAATACAAGCCGCAGCTCGCTGTTCATTTATTCACACCCCCTCGAGTCACGCTGGGGGAGGAGGAGGAATGTTGAGGACCCTCCCGTCGTCCCGGCAGCCCGCGAGGCAGCCTTGGACGATGGAGCGGCTCCTTCAGGAGCGCGCTATCGCGCTTGGCAGCGCGATTGATCCCTCTTCACACGTTACTTATACTTCTCATTTGCAGTCTTACCTGACTTTCTGCAAAATTCATGACTTCGACATAGACCCCACACCCGACACCCTCTCCTTCTATGTCGTCTTCATGTGTCATCACATCCAGCCGCGCTCGGTCGCACAATATCTCTCCGGCATAGCCAATCAGCTCGAACATGTTTTCCCCCAAATCCGAGCTAACCGCAACAGCGCGCTCGTCACTCGCACGCTGTCAGGCTGCACCAAGCGACTCGGGTCCGCCATCAACCGTAAAGACCCATTATCCACTGAGGACCTCCAATCATTCTTGGCGTCCTGCCCCGAACCCTCCCATGACGACCTCCTCTTCCTCGCCATCCTTTTCTCTGGCTTTTTCGGCCTTCATCGCTTGGGAGAGCTTACCTGGCCAGATCGTGTGGAGTCGCGAGATTGGCGGAAAGTTGTTATGCGCACAACGGTTCGTATTGACACCACCATCTACCGTTACATCCTGCCCGCGCACAAGGCCGACCGGTTCTTCGAGGGCAGCACCATTGTCATAGCAAGGCGCGACGGTGAGATCGATCCTCACCGCATCTTTACCAACTACCTCGCCTCCCGCGACCACCTATTTCCCGTCACGCCCGCGCTCTGGCTCAAGGCCGACGGCGGCGTACCAACGCGCTCCTGGTTTCTCGCACGTTTGCACGTACGAATGCCTCGCTCCATTGGTGGACACTCTCTTCGGTCGGGTGGCGCTACGTTTTTTGCTTCGCAGGGTTGGCCGGACGACCGCATACAAGCGCTGGGGCGTTGGACATCAGAGGCCTTCCGAATGTACATTCGGAAGAATCCTGTCATTCTCCAAGCACTGCTCCACGCGCGGACTAGCAGCGCGTGACCGTTCTCATTTTTCTTTCCACACCACCATCCACCCCTCCACTCGACCTTTCCACTACGCATTATACGGTCCCATGTCACGCGCTCATCAATCCAGTCCTGTTGTCCGGGCGTCCCCTTCAGGGGGCGCCGTTTTGCCCTATTCTTCCCGCCGGAAGCTCTCTCCCGCTGGAGCACATTAATGTGAGGCAGATGATTAGTCGTGTTTAGACTGTTGTTTACACGAGGCTAATCTTCTGTGATCCACCACGCGACGCTTCGCGCTTTGTCAGGCCGCGCCCCGACTCGCTCTTGGTCGCCAGCCATCGTACGCTCGCCGCGCGAGACAGCCTCGCAGGCGTCGCGGAACCTTTGGCGGGGGTGACGCGCTGACCGCGGTTGTCCGCCGCGGTTGGTCAGCGATGTCTCGGAACCCCCTACCACGACATGGGGGGTTTAAGAGCTGAGCGTAGCGGGACTTTATGTCCCCTAGCCTCTCTCTTCTCCTCCCAGGTTCGTCTCTTCTCGCTTGAAGAATTTCGCACCGCGTGCTAACTCGCTGCTCTACCCGCAGAGTAGTCTAGAGCGCCTTTTTTGAGCTCCCACCGCTCCCGCCCTTTTTCGCTTCCCGATCGCTTTCGAAGTTTGCTTTTCTCATTCGCGCTCTTATTATCTACACGACCGCTTCGACGCCCGTACGCACGCCATCGTGAACTTTGACCCAGCGAGGACACATCTACTTTAATTATTCGCTACTATTTCCTTCCCTGTTACGACTCGCTTGTTTCGCTCGTGCCTCTGCTGTATTTTCTCGCATCCTGTTGCTCCCGCTGTTTGTACTCGGTCCCATGTCACGCGCTCATCAATCCAGTCCTGTTGTCCGGGCGTCCCCTTCAGGGGGCGCCGTTTTGCCCTATTCTTCCCGCCGGAAGCTCTCTCCCGCTGGAGCACATTAATGTGAGGCAGATGATTAGTGGAGGGACAATGGGTGGACGGGTCCCCACATCCTTCACAAACCTTTACCAGAGCACCCATCCACTGAGCACCCAGTCCCCACTAACCCACCCAGGGCAGAGTCACCATGCTGATTCTCAGCCCTCTCGTGTGCATCGCACTCGGCACCATCACAAGCCTCTTCGCAGGCCTCTACACCTACCCGACTGAAACTGTCCAAATTATCCCCAACCTCCTGGACAAGTACATCCATGCTATGATCTGGATCGCCTGTGGCATCGTCCAGTTTCCCGTCCCTGCCCCCGCCCCCGGTCCTTACGGTCCCGCCCCGGTCACCAGCCTCAACGTCTACAGTCCCGAGAAACTCGACCTCAGCATCTATGCACCGTTCGTCATCCCCGCGCCCAATGTCGCGCCCACCGCCGTTTTCAACTCCCTCGATCCCATGCAATTCGCGTCCACGCTGCTCGCGGACAAGCCTGTGGCGGGACACGTTCCCGTCCCGGCTAAAGACGTAGACGGCCCGCCTGAGCCCCCGGAGTTCAAAAACGAGACCGCGTCGCCGTGGACGGTCGCCGCGCTCGTATGCGGGCTCGTGTTGAGCGTTGCAATTGTCCCGACGAGCAGGCGGCTGAAGGTCCAGCAGAAGATCGTCAGCATCTCGTCGGAGGCGACGCAGTCGGATGAACCGGGCACCACATCTGTGAGTTTAGACCATGCTCGAGATGGGCCACACTGACGTTCGCATGTAGAACGATGACGTCCCGAAGACGAATGACGTCCCGAAGAATGATGGCGTCCCGAAGAATGATGGCGTCCCGAAGAAGGGCGACGTCCCGAAGAAGGATGACCTCCCGAAGTACTTCAAACTCGAACTCGCACCCAAATCAGAGGCCGAACAGTTCGTGGACCAGGTTTGTCCGCAAGACGTGAGTGTTTTCTTTCCTGCCACAGCTCTGGGACTCACCTTCCATCGCCTACGCTCAGGACGCAGCGCCAGTCACGAGCTCGGTGGTGAACGCCGACAAGTCTGAGCAGGAAGTTGAACACGATGTAAGCCTGTCCCATGTAACTGCCCAGGACGTCGTACTCACCGAGTTCCATAGCAGGAGATCGTTCGCAACCCAGTCATCGACGCCAATTTTGACATCGTTATCCCGACCCTATCTCTTGACAACGATGCCGTCGCAAAGGATATCGCCGCGGCGCTCAACCCCGTCCCAGCCGTGGGCGAGAAGCCCGCCACCATCTCTGCCCCGACCGTCCCCGCGACCGACTGTACGACCGCCGAGAAGCCCGCGCCTGTGCCGAAGTCTGCGTCTCCACCCGCATCCTCCGCGCTCAAGTCCGCGTCTCTGCCCGCACCTTCAACATCCAAGTCTGGCTCATCGCCCGCACCGCCCGCCCCCAAGCCGAAGCCCGCGTCCGCGCCCAAGCCTAAGCCTAAGCCTGCGTCCACACCCAAGCCTAAGCATAAGCCCGCGTCTCTGCTCACACTGCCCGCGCCCAAGTCCAGCTCACCGCCCGCGCCCAAGAACCTGCCCAAACAGCCCGAACAGCTCCCCATCCCCACCGGCTCGAACGACGACGATGACAACAACGACGACACCCCCAACAATGCCCCCAACGACGCGCGGGTCGCATGCAAGTCGGCGCCTCGTGTGCCCGAGGATGTCGCGCGCCCGCTGAGCCCGATTCTGGCGCCGCAAGCTGCCGCAAACGAGATCCCTCGCATCGCGCTCGCTGAGGATGCTGAGGATGTCATGCCGAGGTCGACCAGGGTTCCCGCTACTGTCGCTGACCGTGTCAGCGAAGCCACCGAGATTCCACGCAACGACGAGCACACAGCCGACAGCGCGCCCGAATCCACCGCAACCGACGCCGCCAAGGACGACAACGAACAATTCATCTACCTCGGCGTCGACGCAGATCCAGCAATCAGAGACGCGGCCACCACCACCGCTGACGACCAAGAGCACCAGGACCGCAGGACCGACGCCAACGACGACGTCAGCACTAGCAGCAGCCCGTCTACCGCTGACACGTCCCTCGACACGCCCGCGCACACCGACACGCCGCCCACCTCGGAGGACGAGGACGAAGACGAGGCTCAGCGGACCACGGCGTTGCTCTGGGCCAACGCCATGGCATTGATCTGGGGCCCCGGCGGCGCGTGGGAGGACGTGGCGCGCAAGCGCGCCGAGGCAAAGCGCGCGCAGGGCGCTTCTGACGAAGTAAGTGCTCGCGGCCGGGAGTAGATATGTGCTGACCTGAATCGCGCACGCAGGTTAAAGACGTTGTAGTCCCGGTAGAAGACTCGCCGGTACCAGCTGAAGGAAATGTGGAGGGTCCGTCGCCCGTCGCCCAGGACGCGCAGCCGGGAGCTGCAGATGTGCCTGCAGATGATGAGACGGCCATGGACGACGTAAGTATTACTATCGCGCGGCAGAAAATGTACCTATCTGACTGGTATACTTGCAGACGTCGCCCGCGAAGAGCCTCGCTGCCGGTGGCATCTGGGCCTCCATCCACGCCCCGCGTTACCAAGCCCCCACGCCCACCGCGCAGCACGCAGAGCCGACGCCCTCCACACAGCGTACCTCAACGGTCACGCCCGTGACGCCCGCGCCAGCTGTCCGAATCGTCGACGCGGCCGTGTTACACGACTGGAACCCGCAGTGCTCACAGCGGTCCATCTACGACGACAGCCCCATCCTGGACGCGTCCTCTGCGGCATACGGCAGCGGCGCGCCCTCGCCCGAACCAGTGGTCGCACCCCAGCCCGTCGCCACGCCCGAGCCTGTCGTCCCGCCCGAGCCCACCGCACCGGTCTCCGCACCTGCACCCGCCGCACCCTCCAACGACACCGCGCCCACGCCAGACAACGGCAAGGGCCATGCGCTCCCGTTCCCGCACGCGCTATGGACATCCTGTTCGGGTACCAGCCGAAGGCCGAGAAGCCGTCCATGTGGGCCAGCAGCCCTCTTCCGAACGCGCCCTCCGTTGTGTCCACACCCGAGCCCGAGGCTCTTGTCTCGCCGGAGGCTGATGTCGCGCCCGAACCCGCCGCCGCACCTGAATCTGACGCTGTACCCGAGCCCGCCACGCCGACCACGCCCCTCCTCCCGCGGAGCCCGTCCCATTTTTCCATGCCGTTATGCACAGCAGGCCTTCGTCTCCACCCGCCCCCGCCGACGACGACGCCTCACCCACCTCCAACACGAAGGACAAAGGCAAAGGCAAGGCCAAAGCCCGCGCGCCGTCCTCGTCCCAGCCCCCGCCGCTGACGGAAGAAGAGATCGACGAGATCGAAATCGCGGAGTTCAACGAGGCGGCGGCCGCGAGCAGGGTCTCCTTCCGGGAGTACGAGCAGCGTTACGCGCACGAGGCGGTGGCGGGCCCGTCGGGAGTCCGCACGGCCACGCCGCCGCCGGTGACGCTCGAAGTCGAGGAGGCGCCGCCGTCACAGTTCCGCACGCCCACGCCGCCGCCGGTGACGCTCGAGATCGAGGAGATGCCGCCGTCGCAGTTCACGCCCACGCCGCCGTTGGTAACGCTCGAGGTCGAGGAGGCGCCGCTGTCGCGGTTCCGCACGCCCACGCCGCCGCCGGTGACGTCCAAGGTCGAAGAGGTGCGCCGCGGGCGCAGCCCCACGCGCCGGCCCGTCGCCTCCCCGACGCGGACGCAACACCCAGAGCCATTATACGCAATCCCGCGCCCCATCGCCGACATCCTGGCAGAATGGGACCGACAGCTCGACACGCACACCGCAGCCCCAGCAGCCCCAGGGCCGCCCGTGCTCCCCCGCGGCCTGCCCACGGGCAGGCCGCAGGACCGCACGCAGTCGCTGGGCCCCGTGCGCCGGCGCTATCCCGGGTGGCCCGGGCTGCCGCTGGGCGTGCGCGAGTGGTTCGTCGAGCGTAGGGTCGGGGCGGCGGGGCGGCCGTGGAACCGCGCGCGGCTGATGTGGGAGTATATCCGCCCACGCTTGATGCAGGAGACCCGCCCGCGACCGACGCAGGAGGAGGTCCGCCCATGCCCCCCGCAGGAGCAGATTGACGAGGTCGTGCGGGGCCGCCGCGCGCAGTCGCTGGAGGGCTATCGCGGGCGACGCGCGCTGCCGGACATCGCGCCGCAGGAGCGCACGCAGTCGCTGGGCCCCGTGCGGGAGCGCTACTTCGGCGCGCCCGCGCTGCGGGACACCGTGCTCGAGTGGTTCAAGCGCGACGCGGCCGCGCGGTTGGTGCGTAGGGTCGAGGCGGCGGCGGAGCCACGGAACTGCCCACGCCCGACGCAGGAAGAGATCGACAAGGTCGAGCGGGACGCGGCGCATAGGGCCGAAGACGACGCGGCGGTGCCGGATGCACTAGATGGCTATTGGAAATTGAAGAGCCGCCTCGCGCCGCCGACAGAGGGGCAGCAGACCGAGACCGACCGCGTCGTGACGGAGATCCAGGACGACTGGCTCGGAGAGGAGCGCCGGAGGAAGGCGGTCGCGCGGCTGGCGGCGCTCGCGCCGTGGATCGTCGAGGCCGCGCGGAAGAGGCCGGCATTCGCGCTGTTTGACGAGGAGGCGGAGGCGAGGCCGTGGAGGGTGGTGAAGGCGGTGAGGGCGATTGAGAGGGCGAAGAAGGAGGACGCGATCATGCAGGCTATCATTGACGCTGCGAAACGCAAAGGACGCAAGGGCGGCAAGGGCGGTCGCAAGGGCGGCCCCTGATGCTCCAACGCACCGTAGGATCCACAACAACTGACTCAACTGCCACGCACCTGTGTACATATTCACTCACCTGGCCAGCAGCGTCGCGTCGAGGGGAGAGCCAGCGCTGGCGGCGCGCGGAAGCGGGTGGCCACCGCTTCTGCGCTCCGCCAGCGCTTGGACCGGTCCACGGACGCGGTCCCGCTCTCCCGCCCTCCCGAGGCGCCACCGACGCGCACCACCAGCACCCCCCTCCTGACCGCCCTCCCAATCACTCTCTCCATCCTCTCTGCCCCCGATCGGCGTGCCCCGAAATAAACCCCTTACCCGTACTATACGATGTAGATAGCTCTCTGTTCTGTTTTGCTTTTCTCTTTTCTTTCTCGTCTCGTCTCGTATCTCAGCTCGGACTGTAGTCTAGCGCATTAGCTCCCGTATTAGGTCGCAGCATTGTCGCTCTGTACTCCCATATGTACCCATACCCCTCTGGTGTCGAATATATCCGCCGGATTGAAATTTTGACTTCACTATGATTTGTACGCGCAAAGCGAGCAGAATGGGCGTCCGACTTTGGCAGCAGGATATCCAATGCGAAAGCAGGTATATAGGTATACAACATCACACCACTAAAGCCTACATAACATCCATGATAACGTACAATAGGACTCACGATACCCTCATGCGCACGACCCCGATCTCGAGCACCGGCAGCCCGTCTTCCTCGCCCTTCTTTTTTCCGACAGCCTGCGGGCACGGCATCGCGACGAGCAGCGCGACGCACGCGTCCACGCCGCGCGCGAGCATGTCTTTCGTGTCCACATCCGCATCCGGGGCGGCGTCTTTCGTAGCTAACGGCGATGGTGGGGACGGCGGTATACGCGGCCCACGCACAAACGAGAGCGGGACGAAGCGAAACGCGTGCGGTACGAGCGGCGTGGGCGCAGGCTTCGACTTATCCTTCAGCGTCGGCTTCACCTCCCTCTCCACGCTCCCCGCGACCGGCTACCCCAATCAGCCGTGCCAAAACCCACCAAATACAAAACCCACAACACTCACCTCCATATCCGCCCACCTCCCCTCCACCTCCGCCCGCAACCACACCTCATGCATCCTTGGCTTCTCCCCAATCCCGCCTCCGATCCCGCGTGTGGGGTCAGGCGCCCACGTCCCGTCCGGAACGGCCATGCGCGCGCGCCGCCGCCGGATGACGACGCCGCGGAAGATGATGAGGGCCGAGATGCCCAGCAGGAGCAGCAGCGTCGCTGCGCACGCGCATCAGCGCGCACTTTCGCCGCGGGCAGACGAGACGTACCTAGGAAGGTGTACACTGTGCGGGGGTGAGTGGAAGAGGGAAGGAGGGGAGGGAGGGACGCACGGTAGAGGGAGGACGAGCCTGCGGTGGGGCCCGTCGCAGCGGAGGTCGTGGCTGTGGCGTCGGCGGTGGTGGTGGTGCTGCTCGTGGGGTCGGGCGCGGCGCTGCTGAGCGGGGGCGGGGTGAAGGCTGTCGTGGGGGCGGACGTAGAGCTCATGGCGGGGTGCGTGCGGGGCTGCCAGAGTCAGAGGTGACGCTGCTGGCGCGATGGTGATGGGTCGGGGCTGCGTCGTACCGTGGTATCGCTCGCTCAGCAGGAGATGGTGTTAGACGCGCTGCTGATGCGAGCAGCTGTAGCCTGTGCACCTGTATCTCCAAGCGGTCTCTGGGCACTGATGCGCGTGCGATCGCTGGGGCAAGTGCGCGATGTGCTTGGGATTGGGCCGCCCCGCGGGGTGCGACGTGCTGTATAAGAAGGCGCGGACTGGGAGAAAGCAGCTGGATGGGGACGCCGGGTGTATTGCCGGCATCCTGGGCCGCGATGCGCATCAGTTAGGAACGGCGTGGTGCGTTGTCGTCTTGCTACCTTTCTTCCGTCTCTCGTCGTGTCGTCTTATGACGAGCTCTCTCTTACTTCCACCAAACATAAATGCAGCCCCGCACACGAGCCTGTCATTGCACTACCATCCGCAAAAGGAATTATCGATCGAGCGATGCAGACTCGTACTATGGGGACAAACAGCGAAGCACAACGCATACGACCGTCGCGCGCTGGCGGATTCGGGCATCGATGGAGGTCACTGTATGTTCTTCCATTCCGAAATGGACACAAAAAGACTCGGACTTTTCTTCGTTCGTAAAATAGCCAGGACTTGCCAGACCCGTCGCTGCAGACGGAATGGCCCATGCACATTCGACGGCAGACGAAACTCATCCGCGTGATCAGCCCGCCGTCCTAGTCTTACCCAGTTTTATTCGACGTCTCTCCAAAGCCAACGCAAAACGAAGGAAGGCCGGTGCATTGAAGGGTTCAGCGGAGACAAAAGCACGCTCGCGGAGATGCTGGCTGCGCCGCGGATCTGCCTCCGCTTTCCCCACCTACTTCCTGCGTACCGTCCTTGGGTCCTCCACAGTCCTCCATGCCGACCAGAAACGCCATCTTGGCCGAGAGCCGATGCCGCGTTCTTCTCGGCGCAAATGCATCCTTGCCTTGACCTCCGAGTCCACGGATCTGGTACGTCCTAGGCAGCGCATCTACCTCTCTAGGCTGGTCCTGATCTGCGCTCCGTGCAAAGCCAGGAACAGCCAGCCGGAACAAAGAATGACGTCGCCCTGTCAAGCCGGCCTGCCATCAATCAAGGTTATGTAATGAGATCTGACAGCATCTGTCAGCCTTTGCCAGTCTTCTGCCCGCCGTGCCTGTCTCCCGCCGCTTTCCATAATAGGTACGATCCCGCCCCCCCCGCCCAATTTCCTTTCCGGTGCGGGGCTTCTTAGGCCTCAGATCCTCGCTCCTGTCAGACAGGTAACACACCCCAAAAATTGACACATTGCTAATTTCTCGTCTTGATAGCTTCTTGCGAATCGCTCCGGCGATTTCGGGATCCTCCCCGCTCGCCTTCGACGAGCGCAGGTCGTCGTCCTCGCGGTCGCTTCGTCCTCGAGGCAAGGCCCCCAAAAAGGTTTATTTGCTAATAAATCGCCTCTCGTTCGTGGTATTTAAGGTGTCCGTCGTCGACCGACGAAGGCATCATTTCCCCCCTTCACACCACACGCTCCTCCCCCTTCTTACAGCCTCATGGTTTCGTACTCACTCCCTGTTACCCCTGCCTCTCGCCGTGCGCCCTCGCACTGTGACCCCTTGTCGCCGAAGAAAGTCTGGCCGCAACCTTTACCCAAGCTCAAGTTCCACCTCCGCAACCTACCTCACCTGGTGACTTTTGAGCCCGGTGCCAACACCGGCGAGGTACCAGCTGCATGCTTTCGCATGCTACCTTAGTGAGTTTTTCTTGTCGGTCCTTTCATGACAACCCTCTCAAACGAAGCGTGCAGCCCTGCGTGGGATACGGGCGAGCTTGTCGCCCCTAACCTTGATGTTTTTCTCTACAAGAACACTCACAATTTCGTCCTCCCCGACTGCTTCTGCGTCCTCTTCACCGGCGTCCGCAAGACTGTCGACATGTACCTCCCGCGCAGTGGTGATTATGATGGGCAGGCCATCATCAGTTGTGCAAAGGGGGAGCACGAGTGTCCGTACTGGGGTAAGTCCCTTTGCCTTAGCCTTTGTTACGCATCACTAACTCTCGTTTCTTGCCAGTGAATCTGGCCGAACTTATCGCCAACAATCCTGACCTGCCGAGGCAGAAATATGCTCGCGTCGTCGGTGCGTTTTTTTTTGGGCTCTTTGTATAGCTGCGAGTTCTTACGCGCCACCTGCGGCCATGATGGCACAGGCTACCACACACTGGAGCACCCTCTGACTCAGATCAACCAGACGCGCAGTAAGTGACCAGAATATTCTGGCGTGCGATACTGGCTAATCCAACTCGCCCACAGTATTCAGCTCTCTTAAAGAAGAGGACAGCTTCGGCATTTTGCTGACATTTGGTTCACAAGGCACGGCGAAATGTAAGAGCACTGCGTCGTAGCTATCTATTGCTAACTGACGCTTATCCCAATAGCTTGCAGCCCTGTGAAGGGCACTGCACTCCCGGCGCCTGACTTTGGCATTGCCCAATGTAAGTACAGCGTTCTTTATCTACTTCTTGCTCACTGACACCTACTCCAACAGCTCCCAATGTAGCAAAGAGCGGCGCTCTCGAGGCGCCCCACTTCGGCATCACAAAGCTTTCCGTGTCGCCCCAAAAGGTTGATGCACACCCTCTCTTTCGCAACGGTAAGTTCCTCATTATTTTCCTGTCCCCTTTGCTGATCGATTTCCAGATGAATACATGCCTATGTTTGACTTGACGGCCAGGTTCTACAGCCCGCCTCCTTGCGAGGAGATTGGATGGGCTGTCGAGGATGCGCCCGTGCTTTCGCAGGCGGACACACTTACGCTGATCTGGAACCTCTTCACCGCTGGGTCCAGCGGCGTCATGTACCGCGAGTTGTGCATGCTCCTTGGCAAGTGCTACAACTGCTCGCGCATCATGACACGCGACCGGCTCCAGGAGCATCAATGCCCTCGCGAGGCTCCTGACCCCTTTTCTCCCGTCGTCGCCGGCCCTTCGAAGGTCGAACCGCCCAAAACCCCCGGAACGCCTGTCCCCATTCTGCGCGATGGCGAGAAGGCCAAGAAGAAGAGGATCTTCCTCAAAGCGGCCAAGCCCCTCGTCGCAGGCTCTAGTAAGCGTGCGCAGCAAGTGGTCGCAGGCGGGCCTGCTGCGAAGAAGGTGAAGAAGGTGGAGGGAAAGGGCAAGGGCAAGGCGAAGGAGGTGCCCGTGCCATTCACGCCGCCTAAGCCTGGCGAAGTCATTGAGATTATGGATACTGAGGACGAGGAGTAAATGCTTGCTGCTCACCATGCTGGAGCACAAAATCTTAGTATATTTCTTGCCTGGTAGTCGAATACACCATCCTGTACGCCGCGCTTTGCTTGTCCCGTCTTATATACTGTGAATATACATTTTTTCTTGCTTTGAAACGCTGTGTCTCGCCTCGTGTTTGCCCTTAAGCAAGCCGCGCTGCATCAGAATCTGGACGTTGAACTTCCACACCAGCGTGACGATCCACCGCTGCACATGGCACATAATACGACGGCGTCTGGGTGCAAATAATTCCTATCTTTTCATGTTGTGTGAACGTATATCCTCATCGCACATCATGAATGTGGTTTTCTCGATCGTCGAGCAAGGATATATGCTTCACAGTTCATGCAGATCTGCTTATAATTTCTCAAGAGTGGGTTATGCTATGCAGCAATATTCTGTAGGAACCTGCACTCTTCATCGCCCTCCGAAGGCGCCAAAGTCCGCTCATAGTCATTCTCTGTCTCCGAGAACTATAGTTTCCCATCTTTGGGTCGACAGGCGCGAAGATCTGCCTATGTAGCATACAAATTCAATGACATTATGGTAGCGACTATGCGAGTATGTTACATCTCTCAGCTCGCCCCCTCGTCACCAGGCAGCTCCGCCGGTCGGCCCATCGCGTGGCCATCGTTCCCCAGCAGCCCATGCAGAAAGATTGCACCACGGACACTCCACATATACTCGGCCAAGGAGGACGACCCGCAGGCAGACACCCACAGCACCACACTGCCCTTCGGAGCATGCCTGCGACCGTAGTCGTCGGGCCGTTTCCTTGCCGCTGCTCTGCGCCAACGCCAGACAGGTTCATGGACGTCCGCGGGGTTCTGCATTGATTACCAGCTGTGAGATTGATGCGCGTGTGCACTTGAGGACCGACGCAGCTACGAACATCATGCTCTCAGCATACGACATCAAGATCGCATTGAGCGGTGCATCAGCTTACTCGTTCAGGGTGGTAGGACGTCGTTGCAGTGCTCACGCGAACTCGAGTCAGTCCTTGCGCATCTTGGTGAACAGCGGGGGCACGGTGTTCCAGTCGACGGATCCTGTGGTGCTGAAAGGTGTTCGACACTAACAGGGCTGTGAGCGTCGGTGATGAGGTGCAGGGATGTCAGGTCGAAGAGGAGAAGACCATGCACCAGCTGCTAACAGGATCGGCACGAACTCGAAAAGTCTGCTGGCAAGGTGAGACAAAGAGACGTTGCCTTCCATCTATGTCGAGTTAGACAGAGCCTATGAGTAAATAGAGAGACTACGTACCAAGTACGAAGTGGCCGCTTCGGATTTGACAGGCGCAGTGCAAGCGCCGCCTTCAACATTTGCCCACCTACTCACTCCCCAAGGGTAGTCAGAGCACAATTCACAAACCTTTTTGCTCTACATTCTCTGACCTTTCATCCCCGTTCACTCGGTGCTCAATGTGCCTCCAGACTTATATTTCTTCGGTTCAGGTTGGGGCCTTCATTCGCGTACGTCCTCTCACCGCATCGCTGCGCGGTCTTCGCCGTTGATGGACTCTTCTGCTTTATCAGACCGATGGTTATCTGACCATGGTCAGAAATGCTGCGGTTGCTCCTCACGGTGCACTTCTATGGCCCAGGCAGACTTCGGGCACGCTGCTACACCCAAGGCAGCAAGATATCAGGACCACAGCTGCTGCTTTCGTGGTGGTTGCGATGAACTCCTTTGTGCATGGAGGCAAGTGCCCCACCAAAGGATTGTGCGTACGCATCGCCTCTGAGATGCGCGATAAAACTGTGGGCGCGATCGAGGTCGTAGTGGACTCATGCGTGCCAACGCGCGCACCCTCCAAGAACGCCTTTTTGCCCCTGTTGCGCGCCGCTGTGGAGACCCTCTACATTCGGGAGATTCAAAATGTCGTCAATACCATCGGCCGGCATGCCTTTAAAGATGTGAGCTTGCCTTCTAAATCTCTTTTTCCTCGCTACCACGACTCGTGCAGTCTGAAGGGCTAGCGGATTTGTGCAAAGGAGCAGCTTCCGCGGCTTGCAACGCTGAAGCATGGCCGCTGAATACTGCCCGAGAGAGGGCTGTTGGAATGACTCTGATATGGGGCACTAGAATGGGGCGAAGAGTGCTTGTTGCTCGTGCATCGCGCCATGCCACGACCAAGCTTTTAGCAGACATTGCCAGTCATGGAGCCGTAGATATTGCAGTCCTCTGGTGGGATATGGAGGTTCTACACTCACCTGATCAGTTTGTACAGCATTGGGCAAGTCAAATCGGGGCTCAGTAGGAGGCTGGATATTTCTTGATGTTTTGTTCTCTGTTGTCATCGTGGTTCCCTGCACCTTTTTTGACGTGTCATCGCTTCAAGCGTGGCTCACCCATCATAACATGTTGATTTAATGAGCAGGTAGATATGTACAGTATGACAAGATTCTCAGCGAATGCTCCCTGTCATCAATGGTCAGCAAGACGGGCATGGTAAGAACTCCTCGACGCTCACTGACCAATTTTCCCATTTTTGTTTAAGTCCCGGGATTCAGCGGATGTCGATCTACCCTTTCACTTGGTGATGCGCTCTGCGCGTTCCCCCACCAGCGTTCCTCTACCATTGCCTTATGCCCACTGCGCGTTGGCGAAGATGAGGGGGTATGCATAGAAGAAGAGGAAGGCTCGCCCAGAGGCGCACATGAGGTCCTAATCATAACAAAGTTAGCAGCACGCACCTCAGTTCTGTGTCGTCAGAAGAGGTCTCGCTTTCAGACCGCGAAGAGCGAGGGGGTGGGATCAATTTTGCTTCGCAGGACAAGGCCGAGGGCACAGAGCAGGCTGCGCATCTTCCCATGTAGGTGCCTTCGCTCCATAATTGAGCGATGCTCTTCTCACATTAGCGACGGGTGTTGTATAATTACAGCGTACGATACAAGGCTGCCGTGTGTCCCTATTCCCTACCAATGCAAACAGTCAGAACGGTTGCGATATCCTGTTAAATACGAACCCATCACTTACTTGTTCATCCGTCTTTCTTCCATGCCCTGCCCCTATGCCATCAAAGTCATTGGGCGGCCGATGTCTCCTTCATGCGCCCCTCCTTGCCCTCCTGTCCCCCATATGGCATGCGCACTTTCATTAGCTCAACAGCACGTCCCCTTAAGCAGAGTGGATGAGCAATTCCTGGCCCCATCTCTCGCGAATTGGTTCGGCCCGTACTGCACGGGCCGCGGTTGGATGGGTGAGAAATCTACGCGCAGGGTCCGCAGATGGCAGCATGCGACTGCGCATCCCTTGAAAGCTGCCTCGGCTCGGTTCATCCTGGCTGAATGTCAGTCGGTCGAATATTCGGTGAGCGAAGCTCACTGACCATCCCGGATCCTGCAGGATCAACATCGCAAACATGGGCTGTATGAGCCCGGGGCCCCACTTACCTCAACCTCATGCTCTCCATCTCCGCCGCCACCCATCTGCTACCAGAAGGGTTACAGTCAGAGGAAGGCGAAGGCGAGCTACGTTCATCTCTTGGAATTGCAGGGGAGGAGGGGCGACCAAGAAGGCTGCATGCCGGTCGCCATGTTTTCCCACGCAGCCTGATCAGCTTTGAACACTCTTTGAACAGGCGACAATCTTTACCTTTACATCGCGCTCGAACGTGTCAAAGCAGCCGTCGTTACCAGTCTTGGCCTGGGCCGCTCAGCTCTCAATGCGAAACGATCCAGAGGTGCAAGTTGCGACGCGTGTCCGTGGAACCACGCGGAACCTGACTTCTGCGCGTGTTTGGCGATGGGATAGCTCAACGCGCACGTCGAAGCACAAGGGCAAAACGGTCGCATTTAAACCCACACCGCTGCTCAACATCGCAGAATCGCTCTTTTCCTCCACACCCCACCATCTGCCAGCCATGAACCCCCTTCCGTCTGGCCAGCATCCCTGTAAGCATGCTCCCTCCCGCTTCGCATCTGCGTGTTCTAACGGCCTTAATCCTCCCGCAGACATGCTACATCCCGCTAGGATCCAGATCGACCTCCCCTACCCCATGCTGTCGACTCACGTCGACGTGCGAGTCCAGTGTACGATCGCGGATGCGCCCGTGCCATCGCCCGTGCCATCGCCCGCGGTTGCTCCTGCAGCAGAGCCTGGAGGTATGCCGGAAACCACCCCCGCCCCGATGATGCCTGGAGCCTCGGCGATGGTCCATGGAGGCTTGCACTCAGCCAGTCCTGCGTGGGACGGCACCCATGGGCCGTCAAAAGTGAAACCACTGCCTCCTCGGCCGTCGGCGGCTCCCACCTCTATAGGCCCCGTGTTGCAAACAGCGGCGGACCCCACCGACGCCATTGCTGCCCCCGACGCCGACCAGCCTACCGCCGCCACAGATGAGGCACAGCCTGTGGCAGTCGGGCCCGTCTCGTTGTGCCGCGCCGACGTCTTGCGCCGCGTCTCATCTCCAGTGAGTCGCGGCACCGACTGTTATGCCCCAAAGGCACTGATTTCCACGCATTCCAGGTTCTCCGCCGTGCGGAGCTTCCCACTCCCCCAGTTGACGGCATGACTTCGGGAGAAGGGGCTCTTTCCATGCCAGGCATCCCTTCGCAACGTAAGTCCTGCCGTTTACCGTCGCTCGTTTCTAACGGCTGTCGACAGCGATCCGCTTCAGTCCCGGTCTCTATCCCCCGATCTGGGGCTTTTGACGGGGGGTGTGAGGGAGAGACTGCAGCTTAAGGCGAGCGCGCGGCGGGGAGGCGTCATTCTTCTTGTGTCTTGATCCCATCTGAATGGGAATGTGTTATGATAGTTCTTACCCGGCCTCACAATTGGCCACGTTCGTAGTTTTTGATGTGCTCATTAGTCCCGCATGAATGAAAACTTGTATTCGGAAAGCTGTGGATGAGAGATGCTCAAGAAAACCGAACAAAAGAATCTCGACAATTACAGCGGACCCCAGACTTTCTGCTGATCCTCAGCAAGCTCGTTGTACTTAGAGAAAAGGCCCCGGCACTTCTCACGACGGGCGCCCTTGGGCCCGTCAATCTCGATGATCTCCTCTGCGGTGAGTTCGCCCACGTTACGGTTCCCGCAGCGATGCCACTGGATCAGCGGCCCTGGGCAATACTGCGTGAAGGAGTACCTTTTCTCCCCCGGCTGAATGGCAACATTTCCATGTCGCACGCAGGCGGAGGGTATGAGGATAGTGGAGCCGGGCGGAAACTCGATGGCGAAGCCAAAATCCCACAGGATGAGGTGACCGCCCTTCTTAGGATCATAGTTCCCCAGCGCCGTGATCACGCAGAACCCATACGGGCAGTTCTGGCAATCGACATGGATGCGGCACGCTGTCTCGGGGCCTAGATTGAAATTCGCAGAGGGGAAGATGCTGTCTGGGAACAGCAACTTCAGCCCATAGTCATCATAGATGGGCTTGAGGTTTTGGGCGTAGTGTTGGTACACCTTCGGCACGCAATAAGCCAGCGATCCTGCAGGTGAGGTCAGATGATGTAGGGAAGGGAACATGCAGGGACTCACGGCTGTCAAACGTCGCAATGCGCTGGATGGACGGCGTGGCGAGCAGGCAGTCGATGATCTCCTGCTCCTTCGGCTTGTTCTCGCGATACCGTGGACCCTGCGACCACGTCGTCAGCATGTTTTCCTCCCTCTAGCAGGTCTGCACTTGCCTGAATGTTGCTCTGCGGAGAATGGGTCACGCCCGCACTGAACGCGACGAAATGGCCCCGCTCGCCCTCCTTGCCTTGGCCGGGGCGGAAGCCACTGTCAACCCGCGCCTGTTCGAGAGCTTCACCGGCATCCAAAATCACTTGCTTCCAGTCGGGTGCTTGGGGCTGGCCAACGAAGTACCCCATCTCAGTCTCAATGATGTCAAGTGCCGACATCGGGATCCTTCCGGTGGAGGATAGAGTTCGTTAGCCCGAGCGGAAGGGTGAGACATAGGCACACTTACTTTCCGTCCCAAGGGACTATCTTGAGCCCGATTTTCTTGAGGTCCTGCAGAGAGAAGGGTACCTTTCCAATCTTCGCCTGGGGCTGGGCAGTGTATGCGTTTTGGTTGACACGGAACTCGCTGGCCCGACAGTCCACACGGATGGGCTTAGGCGTGCCGTGTCTCTGCGCCATCCGCACTTTGAGCTTGAATTCGAAGGGCGTGCGGATCTTCCTCTCTTCTGCTCGCTTCTCGCGGCACGAAATCGGCTTGTGTGCCGCTCGGTTGATTCGTCCCTGTTTGCCCTTTTGCGGGCCCTTCTTTTTCTTCTTTCCCAGGGCCGCCGTCGCTTCGCGGGCCCCTGCTGCTCCTGAGGCTTTTGCATCGGCAGGCAAAGACAAAGACGGAGCTTCGCCGGTAGGAGTGGAGAGGAGCGGCGCGGCCGTACTAAAGATCCCCGGGGACGAGAAGTCATACAGCACGGCTGCCGCGTCGACACCGCCGGCAGGTTCAGCGGCCATCTGCGCGGCCCCGTTCTCCAGCGCACGCTCCAGCAGCGCCCCAAAATCAGCCTGTGTGCAAATGGCCACCATGGGGCTTGTATCCTAGACTGGTGTTAGCGGGGCAGAATTGAGAAAGACGGCTGACGCACTGAATATACCTGCTCATCGACTCCGGCCGTGGCATCTGGAGAGGTAAAGGAGGCTCAGCATTTTGTCAGGTAATTCAGAAGAAAGGCAAATGGGGCCTCTTCCAGGCTCAGCTCCGATCGCGCGTAGGGCCGTCGCGAGCCCGCAGAGGGCAACGCGGCGCCGTCTGGGCCGCGGCGGCATCCCATCAGAGCCCTTGAGGCGAGACGAAGGGCGAGCGAAAGTCTGCTGCCCTCCACCTCGAAACCACGTGCACTCAGTCACGCCGCTGGAACCACCACCGCCCACAAGGGCCGCATAGTGTCGTCTGGGCCGCGGCGGTGACCCATCAGAGTCCCGGCGATGAGCTAAGCCACGCTCGAAATGAGTGGGGAGCAAGACAGTCGGGCATCAGAGGGACGCGTCCTGTCCCGCAGCTGGAACCACCGCCGCCTTGTGAGGGCCGCACGGCGTCGTCTGGGCCACGGCGGCGACCCATCAGAGTCCCAGCTGGAGGCCTGACGCCCCCGATGTAGAGAACAGAAGAAATACGCAGCATAGGAAACGGCTCACCTTCCTGGCGCTGATCCATGGCTCAAGAGACGAAAGACAGGAGGGAGTAAGTTGAGAGAAACGTGCGAAAGCCCCCAACTTGAAATGAACAGCGATCAACGTTCAACGATGTCGACGCGCCGACGCATCGCGATGCGACGCGACGCGTATGTCACGTGGTACGCGCCGGTCCTCCTTGTCACCTCGTTCACTTCTTGAGCTGCAAACCAAACGGCACTGATCGCGGGCCGTATACATAACAGAGGCTAAATACATGAATTGAGAGGGAACTTTGTCCCGTCCGGGAGTCGCAGAGCAGGGTTACCCCGCATCACGTCACGGCCGTGAAATGAGAGCACTCAGCGCGAGCGCACGCGCGGAGAGATCAAGCGCGTGCATGCTAAGAGCCAGTAGTCATGCAGTTTGCGCGCACCCTGCAGCTGTCGTGCTCGTGCTTGCGAGCGTAATCCAAGTGCAAGCGCCAGCGTGAAGCGGGAGTGAACACTCTGTTCTTGTCGCGGTGCCTTGTCGGACGTGTTCCTCGCACGGCGGGACATGGTGCATGGCGGGACATGGTGCACGGCGGGACATGGTGCACGGCGGGACATAGCATGCTGACCTTCACGTCCCGCTTGGAGTTGGTGCGTTGTGTCCCGCTCGTAGCGTAGCCCCGCTTGATGCCCTCACCTCTTTCGCGATGCTTATGGACAGGAAGAGCGGCGTCGAGATGAGGCAGATGCCCCGCCCCACGATGGGGTAGATCCCGAAGGCGCTCACGACTCTTGAGGCTCTCGAGCTCTGGGAGCATCTCTTGGTCACTCGAATGACAGATGCGCCGAGCTTCAGCATGATGAGGCGAACATATGAGGGAGACAAACCAGGTCACCAAGGGAGGTCTGCAGCAAGGGAGAAAGCTCTTGCAGGTGAACTAGAGAAGGAAAGGCCTCGGAGCATGCCAAGCGGAGCTGGACGAAGGCGGCTTCAAGCTTGACATTGCTTGGGTCGTCGAGAAAGCACCGAGGCGCGGTTAGCCCACCTGGTCCCAGAACGATAGCGGCAGTGCATCGTCTGATCTCTCACCGGGGATCACAGGAAGCTCAAGTGAGCCATTCGCCATCACGACGGACGACGTCGTGCCCGACCTGTAACCTGCGTCGAGGACGTTTGGCTCGGCACAGGCGGGGTTTCTCGCTCAAGCCGGAGTGCCCGGAAAAGATGGAGTGGACGATGCCAGCGTCGAGGGAGGGGCGGCTTCTGGGCGATAGTGGGGGAAAGTCGCCGCAGGAGAGACCGCGCCATGCAGCTGCGAAGACGGACGGCGCGGCCTTTGTCTTCGTGAAACCGGACATGAAGACTGCGTGCATTGTCAGCTCGATGGCAGCAGCACGTTGAGATGGTATATCGACAGTGGCTGGAGCAGGCGGGGATCTGTGTCTGATTTCGAGAAAGTCTCAGGGAACGGAGGATGCCAGTGCGACTGCTAATGCCATACGCACCGCCGAAAAACCGGCGCAGGTACCTGAAGAATCCATCAGTGGGTAAGGTGTTGCCGTGATGAGCGGCGAGGGGAGCGAAAAACAGAGCACTGCCGCGCCCGCTTTTCGACCAATCGCTTTCTAGTTAAACCGGAGGCGAATGTCGACGTCGCCTGCTCGTCACAATGGACCGTCGCGTTCGTACGGCTGGGCAACGATCCGCAGCCCAACGTCTCACCTCCAGTTTGAGCGATGCGGCGCAGCATATGGAATAAGGACACCGGGGTGGAAACTCGGTTTCATAAAACAACCCAGAACGTAGAGCGCGTGTCTAGAAATAGCCGTAAGACTTCTTACGCTTTTGCTTCTGCTCTGGCGAAGGCGGCAGGACGACCGCTCTCGTCCGCTTATCGCCTTCAGGTTTGAATTAGAATTCTGAGCTCATGCAGGCAGACACGAAGGGGGAGGTTCACCTGCAAATACATCCCGAGATGGATCTGAACCGGCGCCTCCTATCTCTACCTTGCCTCCAGATGCGTCTTCGGTAAGTTCTGCCTCAGCTAATCGACCGCTCACTTCCTCCACTAGTGTCTCCAAAACACCATGCAGCTCTAGCAAGTCCTCACTGGTGCGGAGACTCGAGATGTCTCCCATGAGAGTGGCCAGGCCGTGAAGCTTGGGGAGCATTTGCTTGATCTCATGATTGATGCGTTGCTGAGCCTGGTGTTGGATGGCTTGAGTGTTCGCATCATACATAGTCTTCGGGGAGGATAACACCATCAGATGGTCTGTTCGATAAGACTAATCATAAGCGCCGCTCACCTCCACTGAATGGTCTTCGAGCCTGTGGGATTTGAGAGCTACCGTTGCAGCTGCCTCGTCATCAGGGAAGCCATTGCCGTCGGGCCATTCGTCTCCCAAATCCGATCCGGTCTCCATGCAAGGGACTGCAGGTTCAAGGCTAGGAGGAGGTAATGCCGGCGGCATCGGACACTGGACGGGCGTCACGTAAGGAGCGAGGGTTGGTGGTGGAGTAGGCTCACAGTAACCCCCAGGGAACGCACGGCTGTCCAAAGGCTGCGTGATGGCAGTGACATGGGTGGGCCCATACCAGCTCCGGTTCTTGGCATCCCATTCCTCTGCGTCGGCTGCGGAGGGGGGAAACTCGTAGATGCGGTCCAATAGACCTCGTTGAATCCACCATTCAATGAGAAGTCGGAAAGCACGGAGGTGCTTGCATGCGCTGCCGCGACGAAGCCAGTCAGCACAGGTGCAAGTTGCCGACCCTGAGCAATGCACGGTGAGCCAGTATCGAGCATACTCTGCGCTCCCTGCGGCGCTGGGTGTGAGGGCAGACGGCATGCATGTGGCCCAGAGCTCGTAGGGTTTTCCGCTGTTAATGACAACAAGGCGGCGGGAGTCCATAATCTCGTGCGCTGAGCGGTCTCGTGAAGCGTCGGGGGCAAACCACGCCAGACGCGTGGCCCCAATACATGGCTGGTCCTCGCGCTCTGGACGACGAGCTGCACGCACTTCCAATATCTCACCTCCCACTGCGGATTCGAACCGCTTGCCCTTCCATGTCTTTAGGTGAAGTTTGAGACGGAGTAGGGCGTACAGCTGGGGAATAATGTTGACAATCAGATGGAAAATGAGGATGTCGAACCGAAGACGATGGTGCGCATGCTGCCACTGGGGTAGGTGCTTGTGCTTCAGGACGCCGTTGAAGGCCTCTAGGTGGTTCGTCGTGGGGACAACTCCGGCGACCTGAATTCCCAGATGCTCTGCGGCCACATTTCTGCCCCACTGCGACCAGCTACGCCACAGCGGCTCACTCATCCATGTGGAAGAGAGATAGGAGAGAAAGCTGAGGCCGGCATTGCCGATCCGGGGCCCTGCAAAGCCCTCACCACACAGAAGCTCAAGGTGAGCTCGTTCGAGGTCAATTAGAGCCTTCGCGGCGCCGAAGTCGTTGCTGGCGAGCAGGCTTCGAGAATGATTTTGTTAGAAAACAAGTGCATATGAAGAGATAAAAACAACATACGCTTGCTCCAAGGATCGCATGCGTGCTCGGATTTCCGACTTCCAGAAAACGTCAGCATCGGAGTCGCCTCTTCCCAGCAGGCTCGTTCACTTGTTGGTCCAGCATTGTCGAATGTGAAACCGACAGAGGAGGAGCACGATTTTGGGCCACGTTGCCAACAGCACGGCCCGTTCCTTTGTGTCCGAGTCAGTGATAGCGACAGCCGGCTCGAAGACTCGTCTGCCCGCGGAAGGATGGGCGGTCATCCAAGTCTTCCAAGTGCCGAGTAGCTCTGTCAAAATGGCAGTATTGTATGAGGCGTGGCTTGCCTTGTGGCCAGTGGATGCAGAGAAAAGAAATATCCCCACTGGGATGCCTTTCCCCTCGTCATTGACCCCCATGGCTATCCAAACCAGAAGCCTCGATGAGGAAAGGCCGAAGGTGCCATCTAAGATGAGTTGTTTATCATGTACACAATTCCAAGATGACTCGACCATCTCTGGCGTTGATATGCAGAGCATAAACCGCTCTTTTGTGTGGGTCCGCAGATGATAGAAGAAGACGGCATCTGCAAGGTCACGTCTGAAATGAGTACGATCACCACGAAGCCAGCCGTCTATGTTCTGCTCTGGTGCACGCCTGATATCGACGGCAAAATGGTCTTTGTAGTATCTGCGGTACAGGTTGTTGAAGTCAGAGGTGGTGATTTCGTACCGAAAGTTGGACTTAAGAGGATTTGTTGAAGCTTGATCGCGATACGCGCGAGCAGAATGCATCTGCAGGTTGCGAGCTTGAACAGCAGCCATGCTTTTGGGAGAGCAAAAGAGTCAGAGAAGGTCAGAGGGCTGGGGTCTTTCGAGAAATGGGGCACGTACCTGGCGCCATCTTTGAGCTGATGCAACGCGACCTCAATGACATGCTCATGGATTGGTACGGCCGGAAGTCGCATCATGACGGCTTGACGGCAGTCGTCATTGTGTTGGAGCACGCCCGAAATGCGGGAGATGTTTCCGGAAGACTCCCTTTGTGTGATCTCAACATGGGCAAGACAGCCAGTGAAATCATAAGGCGAGTGTCGTTCCGTGCTGGAGTTGGGCTTGGCAGAACTCTTGTCCTTCCTTGTCGTGTGACGAGCGCTCGAGTCATAACCACAACCACTTGATAGTCCATGAGCCAATAATTTCAACGTACAGGATATGTATCTACCATTGGAAAAGCGACCGACGGGCTGCCTTGGCTCCCTTGCCCCACTTAGTCGACCATACCACGGACCATTTGCTTTCGAGCTGATTTCGAGCCGCATCATCCAAACCATTGGCTGCCAGGAGGCTTTGCGCTTCGTCTTGGGAAACGCGGTTGTTCTCATCATATTGCTGGGAGAATGTTCGTCCGCTAGCATAGATGCAAGAAATTTGAGCTGTCTGCGCCTCGTTGCACCAAAGATGTGCAATGGGAACCTACAACCAAGATGAGCCTGCGGATTACAACAGCGTTGAGAGAATGAATTACCTGTGTCTGGTGCTTTTGAGGCGACTTCCAGATGCTGTTATCGAGCGTCGGTGGAGTTGGCTCCGCAGTGGGTGGCGGAGTCGATGGAGGCAGGGGCGGAGGCGAGGGATGGAGCGTAGAAGAGGCATCCAGCGCTGGCCCCTCGGCTAGATCATTGAGGTGAAGGTCTTTGGGCATGATGGAGGAGTGAGCACCGATCAAGAATGGGGAAATGGGGGGAAAGGAGAGGGCCCACTGTCGTACTGACCTCCTTCCCCCCCTTCGACTGATCTGCCACCTCGTGCTGGAAAAGCAACGCGAAGGTGGAGCAATGAATCGTTAACTCGTGGGCAGGAGCATGTGGTGCTGCCGACAGCACTGTGTGCGAAGCACCCGGCGAAACACCATAATATTCTGCGGGTGTTCTGCGGTGAAGAAATGAGGGCCATGAAAGGACAATTTACTCATCTTTTTGTCGGCGGCCGGCGATAAAATGCGCAAAACTCCACTCAAGGCAGGCCCGAGAGTGCTGAAGCCTCCAGAAGATCCTCATGGATCACACTGCTTTCAAAGGGATCAGCACGGCTTGGGAAAATTCGAACATAAAAGAAAACAATTATACCTGACTCGACAGACCGATCGTCGAGCGCAACGAGCAGCTAGGCCCAGACTGCCACGAGGAGGGTATGGCAACGGGCCCTCGAATCCTTTCGAGGTGCTTTTGACAGGCGCGGTTGACATGGGGCGGGCTTGCGACTCTGGAAGCACGCTGTTCGGAGCCGCAGGGGCTTCTCTGATGGCGGGGGGGCGCGGGAAACATCTCGTTTTGGGATGACAGGGCGGGACACAGCCACAGCCGAACGCTGAGGTGTTTGATGCAAGTTTGACGTCGAAGCGAAAAATAAGCGCCCGAAGGCGAAAGATCAACTTCTCATTACGTGAGAGTTTGTTCCGGCTGGCTAGCCCAAAGCCAGCGCAGCAACGACGCAGGTTCACCTTCTTTCCGTCCTTTTAACGGAGGCAAAAGCACTGTCGCGGAGATGCCGTGGATCTGCCTCCGTCGCCCCATCTTATATTTGCCCCCGTCCCCTATCATAGCTTTGTCTCCGTCTCCTGCAGAGAAACGGGCGATTACCTGTGCCCACTTCCTGCTTCCCATCTTTACAGCACACCAGCGCCAGTTACGCGCACCTATCTAGACGTCAGAAGCCATCCTGGTCAGGACCGGATGTGGCATTTCCCTCAACACAAGTGTCCACGCGCAGTCCTCAAAATCCACAGAGCCGGTGCCTTCGCGTCGATCATCGCGATGCCGACAAGCCCATATCAAGTGACGCACGCGCAGATCCCCATGCCACAAAGCCGTCCGTCAGCGAGCGCCCATCCAATGATATCTGACAAACCCCGCGCTGCAGCCAGTTAGGCACCTCTCTTCCCCATGGCCCAAGCAGCCAAGTTCCAAAGCGCGGCGCAGCCCTTATCGCGCGCGGTGAGCGCCGCCGAGGCTAAGCCATCCGCACGATCGGACCCGCCGGTCTAGGGCCCCGCACGATCGGCGGGGCTGTACGTGCGAGAGGTATATAACGGCGCTGCGAATGCGAGAGGAGGGCCGCATAAAGATAGGATGGCTGAGTTCAGGTCGAACGACGCGCTAGTTCGCGATCTGGGGATGCAGCGGCATCCGGAGGGCGGTAAGTCGCGTTTTGTTTCTGGTGTGTGGGGCGGGGTGCTGAGGCAGCACGTTGGTAGGGTTTTTTGTGGAGACGGACAGGCAGAGTGTGCAGATTCCTAGCCCGTTCGCAGGTGCGTCGCGTCCCTTGTGCCAAGGCTGTGCGTCGTGTTGTTGATACACTATGTCGGCGCAGACGGCCAGCCGCGCCCGCTCGCGACGTCGATCTTCTACCTCCTCACGTACGAAGAGCCGCGCGGCGTCTTCCACATGAACAAGTCCGCCGTGCGTACCTCTTCACCTTTCCGCAATAAGCACAACCTGATGGGCGGCAGACGATGCACGTCCTGCACCACGGTCGCGCAGAGCACACGCTCATCCACCCAGGGCGCACGCCGCGCGTCGAGCGCGTCGTGATGGGGCCGAACGCGCGCGCGAGCGAGCGGCGCCAGCTGCTCGTCGGCACGGGTATATGGAAGATGTCGCGCCTGCTCGATGCGGACGTGCGCGCGGCGACGACGGACGAAGCGCGCGCGCACACGGGGTGTCTGATTACGGAGGTCGTGACGCCGGGGTTCGTGTGGGAGGACCATGCGTTTTTGACAAGGGAGGAGTTGGGGCGGGTGTTTGAGGGTGTGGAGGGGGGCGCGGAGTGGGTAAGGGAGTTGGAGGGGTTTGTGAAGAAGGGGTGATGTGGATGGGGATGGCTTTTGGCGATGTCTTGTGAGTGGACTTACCGGGGTTGAGCATATGGACGCTCAGGCAATTCTATAAAGAAGATGACTGCGAGAAAAGCCCATTGCATCGATCACGACCTCTGGCTTTTCGAGAAGATTGGTGGGTGCATTCTCCTACTAGTGCTTCGTATGAGCAACAGCCTACATATACGTGAAGTACAACTGATCAAGGGTCGTCCTCTTGCTTATCTGTGAAGACATCAGTGCTGCGCGACGAAGGTCAGAGACCACGCACCAGATCCATCAAAAGTCCGGAGACGAGCGGAAGCCCTTCCAAGTCCTTACTCAAATCAAACCTAACATCTCCAAAGCACACCTCTCCTCCCGACTCCCTGGACCTATGAACGAAGAATAACCACTGTTCGCCCGTCGTGATCCAGCTACGCAAGACAGGGACGGTATGACAGCTCGGCGTGAACACGATCGCGAGCGTGGCAGTGGGTATAGAAACCGTACCTATGCTGTTCGCAGAACGATGCTACGGCGACGGTGGCCTGGGGAATGGTGGCTGTGATATCAATTGTCGTTCTTGGCTTGGACGATGCACGGCGTCGGTGAGGACAGTGCATCATCGGAGACCCGTGCACCGACAGCGAAAACGGGCGTCTTCCGGGGGTATCCCGCATTCAAACCTGTTGGACATGGATCATACAGATGCCAAGGAGCTTACCGGAGTAGTTCACGGGGACCTCTGCCAAACGATCCATTTGAGATGGCGACGAGACAGGAAAGGAAGCCAGCAAGACGACAATCGCACCATGCTGTTCCTAACAACGGCCCGGGACGCCGGCAACACACCTGGCGTCCCATTCCAGCTGCTTTCTCCCAGTCCGCGCCTTCTTATGCAGCACGTCGCACCCCGCGGGGCGGCCCAATCCCAAGCACATCGCGCACTCTGCCCCAGCGATCGCACGCGCGAGACTCTTGGATACCACGGTACGACGCAGCCCCGACCCGTCACCATCGCGCCAGCAGCGTCACCTCTGACTCTGACAGGCTCGCACGCACGCCGTCATGAGCTCCACGTCCCCGTCCGCGCCCATGACCGCCTTTACCCCGCCCCCGCTCAGCAGCGCCGCGCCCGACCCCACGAGCACCACCACCGCCACCGACGCTGCGGCCACCTCGGCCGCGACGGGCCCCACCGCAGGCTCGTCCTCGCTCTACCGTGTGTCCCTCCCCCCTTCCCTTTCCCTTTCCCTCTCCCACTCACCCCCGTACAGTGTACACCTTCCTAGGTACGTCTCGTCTGCCCATGGCGACTCACGAAAGTGCGCGCTGATGCGCGTGCGCAGCGACGCTGCTGCTCCTGCTGGGCATCTCGGCCCTCATCATCTTCCGCGGCATCGTCATCCGGCGCCGGCGGGCGCGCATGGCCATTCCAGGAGGGACGTGGGCGCCTGACCTCACATGCGGGCTTGGGCTGGGGCTTGGGGAGAAGCCGCGGATGCATGAGGTGTGGTTGCGGGCAGAGGTGGAGGGGAGGTGGGCGGATATGGAGGTAGGTGTGTTTGGTGTTTGGTGGGTTTGTGCACGGCTGATTGGGGTAGCCGGTCGCGGGGAGCGTGGAGAGGCAGGTGAAGTCAAAGGATAAACCGAAGCCGCCGACGCCGACGCTGATACCGCATGCCTTCCACTTCGTCCCGCTCTCGTTTGTGCATGGGCCGCGTATACCCCCGTCATCGCCGCCAGCTACGAAAGACACCGATACAGATGCGCATGTGGATAGCAAAGACGCGCTTGCGCGGGGCGCAGATGCGTGCGTCGCGCTGCTCGTCGCGATGCCGCGTCCGCAGCCCGTCGGAGAAAAGAAGGGCGACGAGGAGGGGCTGCCTCTGCTCGAGATTGGAGTCGTGAGGGTGAGGGTGTCATGAGCTATGTTGTACGTTATCACCGACGTTTTGTAGGCTTTCGTGGTGTGGTGTGGCATACCTATATACCTGCTTTCGCATTGGATATCGTGCTATTTATTGAAGGCGGAGGCAGATCGTACGCGCGCAAATCACAGCAAAGTCAAGATTTCAATCCTGGGATATATGGGACACCAGAGGTGTATAAGTGCATATGGGGAGTACAAAGCGACAATGCTGCGACCTAATACGGGAGCTACTACGCTAGACTACAGTCCGAGCTGAGAGACGAGACGAGAAAGAAAAAAAAAGAGAACAGAGAGCTATCTACATCGTACAGTACGGATACGGGGGTTGATTGTCGGGGGCAGAGAGGATGGAGAGTGATTGGGAGGTGTCGAAGTGATGGTGCCAGTGGGCCTCGAGAGCGGGACCGCGTCCGTGGACCAGTCCAGCCCGCCGGCGAAGCGCAGAAGCGGTGGCCACCCGCTTCTGCGCGCCGCCAGCGCTGGCGTTCCCCTCTCCTCTCCTCTCCTCTCCACTGGCCAGGTAAGTGAATATGTACACAGGTGCGTGGCAGTTGAGTCGGTGTTCATGGGTCCTGCGGGCGTTGGGGCATCAGCGGCCGCTCTTCCCGCCCTTTTTCCAGTCCTTTTTCCAGCCCTCCTCCGCCGCCTTCGCAGCCGCGGCCTTCGGACCCAGGACGTCCAACCAGAAGCGGTCGAGCTCATCCTCCTCCTCCTTCTTCGGGCCCGGGAGCTTTCGCCACAATTTCTTGTAGCCCAGCATCGCTGCCCGCGCCAGCTCCGCCTCCCGCACCTCATCCGGCCCGTCGTGCTCGAACCACTGGAGCACGAAGTCCGGCAGCGCGAGTTCCCCGAGGTAGCGCTCGCGCACGATGCCCAGCGACTGCGTGCGGAGCTGGAGTGGGGTGTCCGGCAGCGCGGGTCGCGCGCGGTAGCGCTCCAGCGACTGCGCTCGGCGGTCCCCGGCAGCCTCGTCGATCTCCAGCGTCGGGTGCGGGCAGATCTCCTCCCGCGTCGGGCATGGGCGAATTTCCTCTCGCGTCTGTCGTGGGCGAATGCTCCTGCGTCGGTCGTGGGCAGATCTCCTGCATCGGGTGTGAGCAGATCTCCGCCCACGTCGGGCGCGCACGGTTCCGTCGCTTCGCCGCCGCCTCGACGCCATGTACCACCCGCGCCGCCGCATCGCGCTCAAACCACTCGAGCACGGAGTCCGGCAGCGCGCGCGCCTCGAGATAACGCTCCTGCACGGGGCCCAGCGACTGCGTGCGGTCCTGCGGTCTGCCCACGCGAGGGAGCGTCGGGAGGGCTGGGGCTGCGTGTACGTGTCCAGCTGTCGGGTCCACTCCGCCAAGACGTCCGCGATCGGGCGCGGGATCGCGTACACGGGCTCTGGCTGCAGCATCCGCGTCGCGGATGCACGACAGGCCTGCGTGCGGGGCGCCGCCCGCGCGGCGCTTCTCGATCTTGAACGTCACCAGCGGCGGCGTGGGCGTGCGGACGCGACGGCGGTGTCTCCTCGACCTCGAACGTTACCAGCGGCGGCGTGGACGTGCAGAATCCTCGACGGGCCCGCCATCGCGTCGCACGTTTCGCGCTGCTTGCATCTCCAGAAGACGTGCCTGCTCGCGGCCAGTGCGTGCAAAAGCTGCCGCTTCTCCTCTGCCTTCGATGTGGGATACAGGGCCGCGTTCTTGTCTAGTGCGGCGTCGATGTCGGTGGGGGTTGGGGGCGGGGGCGGGGGCGGGGGCGGGGTGCGGGCTTTGCCCTTGCCTTTGTCCTTCGTGTCGGAGGTGGGCGTGGCATCGTCGTTGGCGGGGGTGGGCGTGGCGTCGGCATCGTCGCCGGCGGAGGCAGATGGAGATGGAGGGGCAGGAGAGCTCCTGCGCATCACGGCGTGAAAGAATCGGACGGGCTCTGCAGGTGGAAAAGGCGTGATCGGCGTGGCAGGCTCAGGAGCGACAATGGGCGCAGGCGCGGCGACTGGTTCGGGTACGACAACAGACTCGGGCGCGACGACAGCCTCGGGCGCTACAACAACCTCAGGCGTAGTGACGACCTCAGCGCCGCTGGGCTCTGCAGAGGGCGCGTTCGGGACGGGGCTGGTGTCCCACATGGATCGCTTTTCGGCCTTCGGCTGGTACCCAAACAGGATGTCCATAGCGCGCGCGGGATCAGGAAGCGCATGGCGCTTGCCATTGTCCGGCATGGGCGCGGCATCGTTGGCGGGCGGCGGGGGGGTGGGTGATGGGTTCGGGTGCGGCGACGGGTGCAGATGCGACGACGATCTCCGGTGCGACGACAGGCTCAGGCGCGACGACGGACTGGGGTACGGCGACTGGCTCGGGCGAGGGCGCGCCGCTGCGGTATGCCGCAGAGGACGCGTCCGGGATGGGGCTGTCGTCATAAATGGATCGCTGTGAGCACTGGGGTTCCAGTCGTGTAGCACGGCCGCGTCGACGATTCGGACAGCTGGCGCGGGGCGTCGTCGGGCGCGTTAGTCGAGGGCGCCAGCTCTGCGTGCTGCACGGCGGGCGCGGGGATTGGTATCGCGGGGCGTGGATGGAGGCCCAGATGCCACCGGCAGCGAGGCTCATCGTGGGCGACGTCTGCAAGCGTACCGGTCAGATAAGTATACCCTCTGCGGCGGGATAGAAAGACTTACGTCGTCCATGGCCTTCTCGTCGTCCGCAGGCATATCTGCAGCTCCCAGCTGCGCGTCCTGGACGGCGGGCGAGGACCCTCTACAATGCCTTCAGCTGGTACCGGTGAGTCTTCCACCGGAACTCCAACGTCTTTCACCTGCGTGCGCGATTCGGATCAGCGCACATCTCTACCGGGACAAGAGTACTCACCTCGTCAGAAGAGCCCTGGGCACGCTTTGTCTCGGCGCGCTTACGCGCCACGTCCTCCCATGCGCCGCCAGGGCCCCAGATCAACGCCATGGCGTTAGCCCAGAGCAACGCCATGGTGCGCTGCGCCTCGTCCTCGTCCTCGTCCTCCGAGGTGGGCGGCGTGCTGGTGCGCGCGGGCGTGTTGAGGGATGTATCGGCGCTGGACGGGCTGCTGCTGGTGCTGGCATCCTCGTTTGCATCGGTCGTGCGGTCCTGGTGGTCCTGAACGTCAGCGATGGTGGCCGCGTCTCTGATTGCTGGGTCGGCATCGACGCCGAGGTAGAGGAACTGCTCGTCGTCGTCCTCGGCCGCGTCGGTTATGGTAGGAGCCTCAATGGGTGGAGACGCAGACTTCGGCACAGGTGCGGGACTTCTCGGCGGTTGTAGAGTCGTTTGCGGGGACAGCCGGGGCAGAGATGGTAGCGGGCTTGTCGTCCACAGCTGGCGTGGAGTCGAGCGCCGCGGCGGTATCCTTTGCGACGGCATCGTTGTCAAGAGAGAGGGTCGGGATAACGATGTCAGACTTGGCGTCGGTGACTGGGTTGCGGACAACTTTCTGCTATCAAACTCGGTGAGTACGACGTCCTGGGCAGTTGCATGGGACAGACTTACATCGTTCTTGACTTCCTGCTCAGACTTGTTGGTGTTCACCACCGGGTTCGTGACTGGCGTTGCGTCCTGAGCGTAGGCGATGGAAGGTGAGTTCCAGAGCTGTGGCAATAAAGAAAACACTCACGTTTGACGAATAAACCTGGTCCACGAACTGCTTGGTCTCTGATTTGGGTGCGAGTTCGAGTTTGAAGTACTTCGGGACGTCATCGTTCTTCGGGACGCCATCGTTCTTCGGGACGTCATCGTTCTTTGAGACGCTCATTGTTTTCGGGACATCATCGTTCTACATGCGAAAGTCAGTGTGGCCCACCTCGAACAAGTCTAAACTCACAGATGTGGTGCCCGGTTCATCCGACTGCGTTGCCTCTGATGATGCGCTGATGATCTTCTGCATAACCTCCGACGAGGTGCTGACGATCTTCTGCACGACTTCCAGCTGCCTGATCGCCGGGTCAATCGCGACGCTCAACACGAGCGCGCATACGAGCGCGGCGACCATCCACGGCGGCGCGGCCTCGGCTTCGAACTCTGGGAGCTCGTGCGGGCCGTCTACGCCTTTAACCGGGAGGGGAACGCGTCCCGCCACAGGCTTGTCCGCGAGCAGCGTGGACGCGAATTGCATGGGGTTGAGGAAGCGGAAGACGGTAGTGGGCGCGAGATTGGGCCGGGGGATGATCAGCTTGAACGGTGCGTAGATGCTGAGGCCGAGTTTCTCGGGACTGTAGACGTTGAGGCTGGTGACCGGGGCGGGACCGTAAGGACCGGGGGCGGGGGCAGGGACGGGAAACTGGACGATGCCACAGGCGATCCAGATCACAGCATGGATGTACTTGTCCAGGAGGTTGGGGATAATTTGGACAGTTTCAGTCGGGTAGGTGTAGAGGCCTGCGAAGAGGCTTGTGATGGTGCCGAGGGCGATGCACACGAGAGGGCTGAGAATCAGCATGGTGACTCTGCCCTGGGTGGGTTAGTGGGGACTGGGTGCTCAGTGGATGGGTGCTCTGGTAAAGGTTTGTGAAGGATGTGGGGACCCGTCCACCCATTGTCCCTCCATATATAAGGGTCCTCGAGATCAAAGCGTACAAGATGGCCATAGCAGCAGTGCCTTGACCGCACACAACGAGGTGTGGCTGGCGGGGACTCGGAAGTCAAAGCGTTGCTGGGCGCCTGCCCGATCGGGGGCGCACCAGCGCGTCGGGACCACGTGGGCTGGGCCTCAGCCACGGTCCCACGAATACAAGGATCGCGCTTTGACGCGTCCGCGCGTCGCAACGACGCTTTGTCTTTCTGATGCTATGCTATTGTTTTTATACGTATACACAGATCCATCGCCAGAAGCTGATTAGGGGCTGATGCGTATCACAGAACGATGCTGCACTATCGCGTAGATACCGGCACTCCGCGGAGCACGGTGCTCGAGCTTGGGCCAGGCGTACGCAACAACGTATTCCGCAACAATTACAGACATCTACATCGTCCATCACGCTGCCCTTGCGATCGCTACGCCGCTCCCAGCCCGGTGACTCATCCCTCGGATCCGCTCGCCGTACTTCCAGAAGAGATAGGGTCTGCATCGGGAACTTAGCGCGCGCGGGACGGGAAGAGAGGGAACGTACACGGGTGCAGCGAGCAAAGCGATGCCTGCGAGGAGCGTGTCGCCGCCGCCGTAGCCAAGCGCAGCGAAGAGCGCGGGCGCGAAGAGTGGGAAGCCAAAGCCCGCGAGGCAGCGCAGGAACGTCGTCGCCGCGAGCGCTGGATCCAGATTGGCGCTGAGCAGAAGCTACAACAAAGCAAGGGTGTACGCACCGGAGGCTGCATATAGCGAGAAGGCATCGATCATGTATGTCTGCATGCTCAGCATGTTGAACTTCACGCCTGCGCCAACGAGTGCGATGCCCTTCAGCCAGTCAAATCAAACCTCGAACGGGAATGCATGGGTCGTCAAAAGACGGCGCACGATATCGGGTACGAGCCAGAACACGCGGTTCTGCGCGCTCCAGCCCGTGATGAGCAGGCCTGCCGGGAGCAACACCGTCCCAGGGTACATCGTCGCTAGCCAAAGCCCGTCCGTTTAGTCTCAATGCACATCACGAGCACGAACTAGACGCACGCAGCCGGACCTCAGGCTTCCCAATTCCGCCGTTCTTCGCGCTGAGCTTTGCATACAGCTGGTCCATCATGCGCGCGCCGAGCTGCGTAGCGGCGAACAGCCCCCGCCGAGCGCGACGTAGTGCAGCCCCGAGATGCCGAGCGACTCGTGGTACGTCTTCTGGAAGATGGCCGGGAGCGTCGTGATGAAGACTAACTCAGGCACGGTAAGGAAGCGCGAAGCGAGTGGGGAGGCAAAGCGGCGCACGATAGAGCAGGCCGTACACGAAGGCCATGTAGACGCCGAACAGTTGGACGATGGGCTCCGTGATGAACAGTTCGAGCGGGCGGATCAGTGCGCGCGCGAGGATCGTGCGCCAGCTGATGAAGGATATTCGTCGGATCAGCACAAGGGAGAGAAGATGGACGGGACGCACTGTCGGTTATCTTCTTCGAAGATGGTGCGTATAGTTATACGAGCGCGGTCTTCTGGGCTCATCTCGTCCCGGATGCGCGCGGCTTTGTTCTCCAATAGGACAGGCGGGTATTCTGTAGAAACCAAGATGAATTCACGCGACACATCCCAGCCTGAACGACCACCCACTTTCCCTCAGAAATAGCATCCCCGCGACCTGCACAAACGCGTCCGCCATGCATGTCGGGTAGAACTAGCCTCACGCCCGCACAGCATCAGTTCACGAGCGCACAAACGTAGATGAGCACGCACCACCCAGCGCCAGGTCGACTTCTCCCCGATCCACGCGCCGACGACGGGTCCGATGACGGGTCCGAGCAGCGGCGCGAGCGTGTACAGCGCCAGCGCCTGCCCGCGGTCCTTCGTCTCGAACATGTCGCCGATGACGCCGCCCGAGACCTATACGCCATCTTCGTCAAACCTAATTGAGGATGTAGGAGAGGTGAAGGGCCCACGGAGAGCGGCGCGGAGCCGCCGAGGCCGGCGAGGAAGCGGAAGACGAGGAGCTGTACGGTGTTTTGCGCGAAGCCGCAGCCGAGGTTCCATGCTAGTGCAGTGTAAGTCTGCGATGAGCGCGATGGAGGGGAAGGGCGGACTTCGAAACCAGAGGTTCGCGAGCTGCAGGACGCGCGAGCGGCCAAAGATCTCGCTGAGGCGGGCTGAGGATGAGCGGGCCTATGGCTGTAAAACAGTGAGCAAGACGCTGTATCTGCAGGTCGGAAAGGATAGCGCACCGAAGGCGCAGACGAACACGGACGTGGTCATGGCATGACCACCGTGCTCGTGATCCCGAACTCGCTCGCAACCTGTCCGGACGCGGGGGCGATCATCGACGAAACGACGGCGAGATGAAGTGAATGCGGAGACGATGGCGACGGCTGCCCATTTCGTGCGGAAGGGCCAGCTGGGGGTGTCAGTGAAGGTATGGTGGAAGCTGGACGCTTACTTTCTTGGGTTGGCGGGGTCGTCGGGGCCTTCCCAGTCTACGATCTGGACGTCTCCGTCGACCTTTTGCTTCCCTTCTCGGAAGCCGGTGGGAGGAGGTCTTGGTCTGGAATGGGATTCTCCGGAGATATCTCCTGCCTCCAAGTCCTTCGTTCTGCGATCCGGAGCATCGAGCGTGCCCTCGCTTGTGCGACTAGCCTTCTCATCAGAGATCAACATGAGCAGAAGGTGCCGAGGAAGGAATAGAGGGATATGAGATCTCGGACGTGCGTCACAATTTATACTAGGTCTCAGTCCATCCGACACGCGAAACGGATGGAGCATCAAGGCCGGAGAGCCCTGCTCGAAGGCGGTTGGTCCAGCATGGCGTCGATGGACAACGCGTTAGTCAATACTCTGCTTGTCAAGACCTCAGTATGAAGGGAATAACGACGCGTGCTGGTGTTCCGACAGACGGCCTGGCAGAAGGCCATTCGGGACTTCCGGACGTCGTCGAGCGTACACTTCCCTTGACATGAGCCAGATGACTCATCACAGTACTGGCGGGTAACAAAAGGCGAGCACGACTGGACCTTTCCGTCGATCCAACGTCGGAGAGCCTCCAACCCGCTGAAAGACAGTTTGTGGAAGGACCGCTGTGGAAATTGAATCCAACACGACGGGCGAGCGTGAGACGGAGGCAAAACCGGAAGCTTGGATCGTTGATCGTGCTAGTTACAACGTATGATATACTTCCGTTCTTCCTTCCGTTCTTCGACCGTTGTGAACGGAGAACATGAATAGGGGCTCGGAGACGCCCTGCCACGGTTTGCGGTGGAAAGACGGCTTCGAAGCCGCGTTCCTAAGACATGAAGTCGACGATGCAGCCTGTGCTTCGAGCGATCATTAATAGTGGAAGAGAATGGAAAAAGAAGCCCGCCATGATGGCGAGCGCGAACGCACTGATTGACAGGATAGGATGGGATGTCGATCATGGCGTCGATCAGACCTCTCACTCCAGTCAAATATCGTCCACGGATGCTCGAAACGGCTGGTTCGGAGATTAAGAACCTGGACGGTAAGCAGACTTTCGACTCAAGGAGCAGAACAGCATAAAATACGTAGCACTGAAGTCTGAGACCCCTAGCTACCACTCGGCACACGTGTCGTTCCACGAGTTGTTGGGCGCTATGATGATAATTGAGAGCTTGAATCGTTGTGTGCCAGAAAAGACGATGATGAGCAAGTGCGTCCTAGCCTGACGACGGAAAACAAGAGGAGGAAGGAAGGAAGGGAATACAACGACCTTCAAATGCAATTGGCGACAGCAGCAGCTTAAACTTTGGCGCTGGCATCAATTTGCAATTCCCGCATGTTGGCTAGGCGCCAGCGTCGCCCCGATCCAGAGATCCTCCAATTGTCCAACACGACGCTCGCAACGGTGCGGACGGCCATGTGCTTGGATATATCCTGTTGTCTATCAGCTCGTTCGGCGTATACGTTGCGTATACAAGGTTGTATCAATGCTACGCTTCAAGGCTTGAGGATCCGGACAAATTATGCGCTATCGGTGAATAGCATCAGGACTTTGGTCATATACTGGCCCTGACCGCCCTGACGGCTCTAGGACTCAGATCAGAATCTTTCCAAAAATTTGCTAGAACTTGATGTCTGTGATAATGGTCAAAATTATGTGCTCAGAACTGATGATCTGACGGCCCTGGAGATGAGGATTTGAGCCACCCTGACCGTGCTTTGGGCATAGACTGAACACTGAACACTGAATCGATGGCCGTCCTGCCAGTAATATGGTAACATATCAGATCGTACCTCTGATCAGACCACGATGGCCGCCAGTAAGTACATATCAGATCGTACAGCCTCGTGCGGCTTCAGCTGCAGGTTATTGACCTTCCTCTCTTCTCTTCCAATGCACAATTAGTCAAGCCTTCTGATGACCCTATCACGTCACCACCTCCCGAGTCGCGATATTCCCTATGCACGAAATGCGCCGCCTGGTCAGGCCCCATCGTCGTTCCACGCGGCAGCATCAATGGATAATTCGAGGATTTCGAGAAATTTGGATGAACCAGTGAGAGATCATGAAAATGGAGTGAAAAAAATCAGACCCTTTGGAATTGATACGAACACTGCCAGTATGATCAAAATACGGGATGTTCGAGGTCGAGGTCGAGGTCAGGCTCCTGCCCATCCGTCGCTTCAGGGTAAGGGCCTAAATCCGAGGGCGGGGGGAGGGATAATAGGGGGACGCGACGTGTATATTGGTGTGCGAACATGTAGCTACATTAGGACTTATATTCAAACTCAATGAAACTCAGCCCTTCCTCCTTGAACTTAAATCGCCCTTACCCTTCAGCGACGGCTGGAGGAAAACATTTACAAACATTCAGCCACCCGAGTCCACGGACGACCTCTGCTGATGTAACCACCAATATACGCGCTCTCGTGACTGACGCGACGTGCTGTTGATTGTTTAATAGCGCGACGTGTATTAATGATAGTCTGGCAGGGTAACATTCTGTCCCATCTTTGTTCTACCCATGCCCGCGTTTACCCCATCGGCATGGCCGCGCCTGCTAATGTCCCTTCCATTGACGAAATCCGTCAGAAGACTCATGATTCTCTCGGCATTACTCCCTGTCTCTGGCAATGCGAAATTACTCAGGCCATCTTGCGCGGAGACAAGGACATCATTTCCGTTGCTGGTACAGGGTCAGGCAAGACACTGACATTTTGGATGCCCCTGTTGTTCCGTCCACAGGGTATTCAGATTGTCGTGACACCTCTCAATATCTTAGGCAAGCAACAAGTAAATCAGCTTGCAAAGGCCGGAATGAAAGCTATTCCCCTTAGTGGTGAGACTGCAACGCACGAGAAGTACAAGGTACACTTATCAGTGATTGATGGTGAGAAGAGAATTCTGAATTTGAAAATCACAGGCAATCGAAGACGGCAGGTATCGCGCCGTTGTCATAAGCCCCGAGGAGATGCTGAAGAAGGATGGCGGTTTTATGAAAATGCTTGCTAATGACATTTGGGCATCCCAGATCATTAGCATTATCTGGGATGAAGGACATTGCATTGGACCCTCTAGCTGGGGTAGCTTTAGGCCAGCTTACAAGGATGCAGCCCGTCTCCGACACTTACTGCCGCGTCATGTACCATACTACATCACCTCAGCCACTCTAGATGACCGCGCAGTCAGTGAAATCGTGTCGACGCTACAGCTTCAACGAGAGCGCCTACTTCAGTTTCGATATTCGAACGACCGGCCCAACATACATCTGACTGTTCGGAAGATGCTCCATAGCATGCGGAGCTATCGCGACCTCGCTTTCCTCATCCCAGAGAGCTGGAAGGAGGGAGACTCGATCCCAAAGTTCCTGGTATTCTTCGACAGCATCGGGGACTCCGTCGCCGCAGCCCGCGCGCTACGACGATTCCTTCCGGCCCACCTGCGCTGCCATATCAAATGGTTCAACTCCGAGATGTCGTCACAATTTCGTGACAAATATCAGGGGACATACAAGGAGGGTGGTGTATGGGGGCTATATTGCACAGATTCGTTCGGTATGGTAAGTAACCAGTTTGCATAAGCAATCGCGGCCAATGGTACTCACCTAGCTGTGTACAGGGTGTAGACCTGCCGGACATTGAGCTGGTGGTTCAATGGCGCGCGACTTGCGACATGAGAACACTTTGGCAGCGCTTCGGTCGTGCCGCTGTCGCGCCCAAAACCCATTTTGAGCATTGACATGATTGATTTAGCAAACTCAACAGCCCCAGAGATTGGCAAAGATCGAAAGACCGATCAGCAAGTACCAAGAAATTGATGAGAGCCTAGACTCAGGGCTTCGAATTGATTACCGTTAAGCGCGTAGCTAGACGCTCAAGATCTGGCAACGCTCGATCATTAAGCGAAAGCCATATTAGAGTAGCATGCGAACACGAGACTTTGTTTGCTGGCAACAATGTTCAACTGCCTCAATCCTCGCCGCACATCCTCGGACTCATACCTATTTTCCCTGGTGCTCAATCAGACCTTCGACCAGTCACCAGCAGAAGTCCGAGTCACCCGCGAATTCACGTGCTCACCGAATCGGGGCAGCTCAGGCGATCAGCTGCCTCAGTATTTTCCACGCACGTCTATTGCTAGCAATGCATCGATCTCTGCAGTGTGTTGCAGGTCAGGCAGCGCAGCCCCTCCAGATTATGATTCCCTATCTCTATGCCCCACATCCCCCATCGAGATTGTAAATGATGACGATGACGACGACATCCAGTATCCTTCCCTATATCGTCATCTCTCAGTACGAGCACACCAATCCTCCCTCCTGCATCCATGGTTCGTCACTAAGCGCCCCACGCCCTTCATTCGTCAAGGCCAGCTTGTCGAGCTTGCGCTCATACATGGCGAGACCACTATCATTACTCGTGCCCGCATCGCCTCCATCCTCTACATTGGTGCAACATGGACCCACTTCTGCGCTGAGCACGAAGATGCAGTAGGCAGTGAGGTCACAGAGCTCAAGCTGATTGTACCTCGTATATGGAGCCAACTCCCTCGCACTCTCCCCATTCGCGACTTCTTCCGCCGTCGACCTCGGGTTGACACACACGAGCCCTTCGACCCAGCCAGTGACAGGCAGGTTGCTGCTCACTCGTTCATCGTTCCCATCCACCTGGAGGATGATGAGGAGAGGGTGGTTGAGGCATACAAGCGGAGGACGTGCAAAGTGGCAATTTTGACAGGACGTAGCAGGTATGTCCTGTGATCTTAGTCGTTGGACGCGGACTCTTTCGTCTTGTTAAGCCCACATTCATTCATACTCTCGTGCTATGCCCTTGCTGTTTCTTTATGCCATCAATCTTTGCTATTGCTCAATGATTATCTGTCAACTATTCCATCTCATTTATCTTCGCACGCACCCCACCCGTCGCTTCTGCATTATTTGCCACCATTTTCCCCGCATATCGCCGTAAACTTCATCATTGTTCACCTCGTTACGGTAGATTATTGCATCTCGCGTGGCTTGTACAGCTACGAGCTTTGGGCCATTTACTACTTGGAAGGCTACAAAAGATGCGCATACATTACGATTCCCGCAGAGCTTAGGATAGACTATTTGATGATTGGGAAAATGCACTCATTCCTGAAAAATATTCAGCCCAGCTCTGAAAGACTCCGGAAATTCAGAGAATGATCCGGAAACTTCTATCCACTTAGTAAGGCATTTACCAAGGCATTAATAAGCCTGCAATGACTCAGCACCTGCTCTCTGTCATCCCAATTACTCAGTCCAGCCAAATATAAGTGCACAGCCTCATGGAGCTTACCAATCATTACCAATCACATGCTCGGCTTACTCAGACACCCATTACCAAGCAGAATTTGGCTTATTAAGGCAGAAAGGTAGTATTACTAAGGAAGAAAACAGATTACAGAGCATTTTCTGCCTTACGAAGCAGCTTATTAATCGTAGAAAAATGTAGTCCGGAAATTAAGTAGCTACAAATTTAGTAGTTAGTTCCCACAGTAGCATAGACCATGTACATATTTGGAATCTCTTTCCCACGGTCTCAAGGGTATATAAAGGCCCTGAAATCGATCGGAACAGGAGGCCACATTAACCACCCCAATCCACCCCAGTTCTCAGCTTCTATTATTCCAGTCCATTCCCTACCGTGGGAATATTTTCGCTTTCAGTCCCCTAGCGTGGGAATATCCTTGTTTGATTACCTAAGCCAGTTCTTGGAGCAACGGCTCAGACTGCAGTAACTCAGTGTTTCATCTCACAGCCCCAATCATCCTCATCAGCCTATCTCGTTAGTCAGTAACAGGTAAAATCCCACAGGGGATAAGTTTATCTTTGTTCATCCATTGTTGCATCTAGTCTAGTCTTGCCAGACAGCTAGAAGCCCACTAAAAGTTTAGTCAAAATTCTTAGATCATATCAATTCTCAGTTCTAGCCAGCCTCGAGTCTCGACAACAGTTACCCAACATCCAGATCATCAAGTCAGCCAAGGTTGAAGCCACTATAGGCATTCCCCTAAAATTCGGAGTATATTTCTGTTTGTTTGTGTTTGTTTGCTCAAGTCTTGCACAGCTTAGAATAAACATAACCACCTCCTAAACTCAGTCAAACAGTCCACCGTCAGCAAGAAAAGGGTATAGTATCCTACATTTTACCTCTCCCGAACAACTAGGTACATCTGGGAAAGTAGGAAAACCTGATCGTATCTAGGATAGTGTGTTACTGAGGTATACCAACATTACTTCAGAACCCATCATCGTCACGACATCTGGAGCCCACCGCGAGGGAGAGTCGATTTAAGATTGTAGGACTATCTTGTCTCCCTTTTGCTTCAGGTTGGACTCAACCCATTGAGTCTCCAAATCAAGTTTATGACAGGAGATCTATTCCCTTCAGGATCCATTGCATCAGATCCGCCAGAGTCTTCTCAAGAAGTGGAAGTAGGATCTGCTTCTCCAATCACCTCAAGTCACCATTCCCCATCCCCTCAGTTAAATCCTGTTCACATTCTTAATCCCAATCCCATTTCCCAATCCCATATTCCTATACATCAGCGACATACTACCTCAGCTACACTGCACAGCATGGCTCCTTCAGTTTTAACCATGCCAATCCCCAACACCAAACATGCTCCTCTCAAGTTTAAAGGGCAGTATGATATGGTGGAATATTTCATTAAAACCTATGAAGCTCTGTGCCGCCAGAATAATGTGGTCACAGATGCTGAAAAATGTGATCTCATAACCCAGTACTGTTCAAGAAAGGTCGCCAATCTAATCGAGGCTTTGCCCAGTTATCTCAGGCCTGACTTCCAACAACTCAAGACTGATCTGCTTACATACTTTGATGCGGATCGCCGAATCAAGAGATATGGTCGCAAGGACCTCCGAAAATATGTTCATGATACCAAGTACAAGAGAATGGGTGATCTTCATGCTTGGCGCAAATACACTAGAGGCTTCGTCAGAATTGCAGGATGGCTCAAAGCAGCTGGAAAGCTCAGCAACTATGATGAAGCTGGCTATTTCTGGCTAGGCATAGGCCCAGGACTCAGAGACAAAATTGAAGATAGGCTTATTGCTAGCTACCCCAATCATGACCAAGCTGATCCCTTCCCCATTGATGAAGTCCAGAAAGTAGTTGAGAAAATTCTGCAACGTAACAAATTCGACATTGACATGGCAGAATCAGACTCAGACCTAGGAACTGACTGGTCTGGAGATTCAGACAGCTCAGACTCTGACTCAGAATCCTCAGATGATGAGAGGATCAGAAGGAAGAAGAAGCATTCCAAGAAATCTGGCTCCAGATCTGCAGAGAAGGAGAGGAGAGTCAAGTTTGCTAAGGATGAAGAACCAGAAATAAGCAAGTTCAAGAAGTCTTCAAGCCCGAGATCAAGTTCACCTGCTCGAAAGAAAATTACCAATGAACAAGATAAAGTTGAAGACCTTATTCGCGAACTCAATACTATGCGCGCGGACGACCCGGGATACGGATTAGTTTATTACAAGGCTTGTAAACTAGATGGCGCCGTTAGAGAAGTGGTTAGCCCACCCGCTCTATGCTCGAATCAAACCGTTATGACTATGCATGAAGTTCTTCAGTGTGATCCACCTCCGCATGTCTCGAGTGTCCCGCGCAGCATACCTCCAATAAATCGTACTAGTACAATGTCAGCCTCGCGACCACCTCCAATTCCAACAATACGAGAACCTGCTTACCGACACGAAGACATGACTTGCTTTGGCTGCGGCCTGAAGGGCCATGGGATGGGACTCTGCCCCGACTTACGGAGACTAGTCGATTCTGGTGAGCTCCGGCGTGACCCACAAGGACGTTACACGTACCCAAATGGTCAGCGTATTGCTCGATTTCCTGATGAGACTCTCCTTGTAGCAATTCAGCGCGACAGGACCGCTGCCCAACGCGCTGCGGCTATGTCAAATTTTGTGACTGTGGTAGGCCTAGATGCAGAATCAGAATCCGAAAGTGACGACCATGATAACTCACGGTATTATTTCCCCAATGAATATGCCGAGACGGACTCGGAGTACGACGTATATCCCGCGGCAAAGAATGTCGAAGAACCTAAGAGACAAACACGTCAGTCTGCAGGAACACGAGCCAAAAAAGAAATATTCGATGGTGTCCACGTACCCTCTAGCCCAAAACAGCGCGCACGAGTCCGCGCATCGGGAACCGATCCCCGAGGCTCACAAGTCATACCTACGGCGGATGAAGCAATGGCGGTCGATCCTCCAATGGGATCACGACCGATGAATGCACCAAGGATTCCTGGAGAACGACTTGGTCATCCTGCCAAGAAGCTCGGACGAAGCTCATAGAACGAGACGGTCGAAACTCGCCACGTACCTCGAAATGCCGATGACCCACCCTCCATGCGCCCGATCGACACAAGAAAGCCAGCATATGATTCATCTCGGGATGAATACATTCGCGATGATGTTGAAATGGAGGTAGACAAGGAGAACTCGACAAAGAACAAGTCAGTAAAGCGATCGGATACGTCACCTTCAAAGAACGACGTACCGGTGCCCGAGATCAAACGGCAAGTCCGCCGTTCGGCCATATCCTCCATCGTGGAACCCTCCAAGGTCCTCGCACGAGTCTTAGAGTCTCCTATCCAGCTGAAAGTCGGTGAGGTCATCGGGATTTCAAAGGAAATATCTCAGATACTTACCGATAGCCTGAAGTTCAAATCTCCTGAGTCTAATCCCATCGCAGCCACGACCGCGGTAGCCATGGTCGGCGGAGGAGAAGGAGACGGGCATGAGAGCCTGTGGCTCAAGAACTTTCCGAAGGTCGGAAGACCACTGCAAAGGGAGTCCCAGTCAAGCGCGCCGACACGCGTAACGTTTAAACAAGCAAGACATAGCTCACCTGGTAGGCACGACTTGCAGCATCAGTAATTAGGCAGATGCCCTGAGCGCACTGACAGTTACCATATATGGTAACTTTCAGTGCAGTCAGGACGTGTCAGTGCGATTCAGTCTCCAGGCTTCATCTATGCCCAAAGCATGGTCAGGGTGAGAATTTCATGCCCAAATTCTCATCTCCAGGGCTGTCAGGCTGGCAACTCTGAGTGCATAAGTTTAGCCATAATCATAGACATCAACTTTATTTGATGCTACCGGCTGTACGAGTGTTTTAACAATATATTGAGCTTAAGTATTATAGCTGCTAAAGCTGTCAGGGCCGTCAGGGCATCAGGGTTCGACCGAATTGCTGATGAGGGCGACTTAATACGAATCCGCATGCGATGCAGAGACAAACCTATTACAGCTATTGTAGACACCAGCTCACAATTAAATGTAGTGAACCGGCAGGTATGGCGGGAATCCATAGACATCCCGTGCGACATGGCAAAGACTGTGCAGATGAAAGACGCGAACGGTCAGAGTAAGGAGTTACACGGACTAGTTCAGAACGTACCTTTGTCAATTGGGAGCCTCAACACAGAAGCCGACCTCTTCTGCGGGGACCATGTTCCATTCCCCATGCTCCTCGGACGACCCTGGCAAAGGCAGAACTTTGTTACGATAGACGAGCGGTCGGAAGGAACTTACCTCGTATTCAAAGACCCCTGGGATGTCTCTAAGTCACGTTTCGAGGTCATGGTGGATTACCACGTACCCTCGAGCGCAGAAGCTCAATACCTGCAAGCACGACCCACATCTCAAGTATATTCCGTGATGATCGAGGATAACGACGTACCTGTGTTATTGAATACTTTGCAGATTACAGGCACCGACGCGCCTGATCAAGACGAGTTAGATAAGATCCCGGAGGCAGATCGGGGCAAGGCACCCAGATCCTCGGATCAGATCCAATCTCTGATCGACCCCACCGGAGGTATCCCCGAGGCCGGCGCCGATCTCATTCTACTAGATTCCTCTGTCTTGTCCTATCCTCCTCCCGCCACGTATTCTCTCACCAATTTTCAAGGCGCACTTGACTTATTATGCCTGAAGGGTTATCCGGTGAGTACTAGGCTCACTTTGGATGACATAACCGAATTTTTAGATATAAATATGAGCCAAGACGGCCCTGCTGAGTCGGCTTGGCCACTCCCGCTTCCACCTCCCGAGTACGTCCCTCAGCCATCGCCCATTTCCATTGATAAATTTGCCTTCAACTTCATTCCCGTTCGCGAGCGTCGCACTCAGCTCCATCCTGTTCAGTGGACCGGCGCGTATCGCGGAGGCTCTCCATTCGAACTCATCTCGCGTGCTTGGGCCGATCGAGGCTACTTGCGCGACACATCTCAAGTCTCTCAGGCTCTGCTCAACTCGAGCGAGGCCATTCTTCTTCACGAGGATCGCGTAGACGGACCGACTGGTAAGCCCTATGCTGATTTAATTATGCTTGAAGCAACCTTAGTCCTCGCTCAGCCAAATCAAGACGTTCACATCGAGTGTGGTACCGTGCAGATTAGTTTCCACCCGCGGGACGCCGGAGTGTACGTACCACCTCACATGTCACCTGAGCCGCTTCATCGAGCCTTAATTCCAGTTTTTGAACATCATCCGTCCGCTGAAGACCTTTCTGATATGGTGCGTTGCATGCACGGCAGGATCTATCCTCCTGCAGACGCGATCATACAACAGCACACCAACGAACTCATGCCCACACAGCCCAACACCCCCGAGCCCGAGGCAGGATCCTCCCAGACCCTCTCAAGACCCACTCTTCCCCGCCAGCCTTCTTTTATCGACGTCATGGCTCACTATGGAGCCACGATCACGTCCAACGAACTTCGCGAAACCATTGGACCTTTTGCGCCACTTGTCAGCGGCATCCAGGAAGACAATCGACACTTCCACATGTCCGAGCTCCCACCCGCCGTCCTGCGCCAGCACGTCGACCATATGATCACCAAGCGTAAGCTCAGGGACGTCGCGGATAACGTTGCTATCGAGAATTTCAAGCGAATGTGCCCTGATGAAGACCTAGAACCTGAGCTCGTCCAAGAGTTCTTGCATCGCCGTGATCCACTGGAATTTGAGGAGACCAAAGAGCCTGAGGCCGATGAAGACCAGGAGATGGAGGAAGGATCCTCCCAGCCGATGAATCCCGGAGAATCGCAAGCCCAGGAGCCCGCTGGAGATGTATTGGATGAGATTGCAGAGGAGGGTCTGATGGAGGGTCTGAGGGAGCAGGAGGCCGACGTAGTGGAGGTAGACCTGACGGGTATGTCCCCAGGCCTCACCAACCACTTCATTTCCACTTATCGACAAAATCTCGTCTGGCTCGACAAAGGTACACGCCCTGTCCTTCGTTTCTTGAAGTCGCACCCTGCCTTCAGAGGTCGTTTCCCAAACGCACCATCCATGTCCTCGCGGGAATCACCTTCGACATCGTCTGACTCTGAGCCCACGCACGCTGAGCCCGAAGACATTCAATCCACATCAGTGCTATTCGCCGCTGATGTTAAGCTATCGACGGACTCGCCGCACGAATCAACATTCTCCCTCCATGAAGGTGATGCCCGGGAAACATTCTATGCTCACACCATTGTCGACCCCACTCGTTATAAAACGTGCATCGACGATTCCGACTCTGATGCTTCGGAGACAAGTAGTGGTGCTTCAAGCATCGGAACCACTCTTGTTCACGTCTCTGGACGATCGACGCCAGCTAGCATGCCGTCTCTCGTCGCTATGAGCGAGTCCCCAGAACCCCTCGACGATTATCTTCATGATTCAGTACCTCCGTGCGAAGTCCCGATTATTGTGCACGAGCCCCGTGGTCCTCATGGCCCAGGCATTATCATTGACGACAAGCCCCTTCATCCTGACCAGCCCGCATACCGATGCGAAGGCCCCTGGATCATCAATAACAAGACCGAGGCAGTGGTCTCGACAGATGAAGAACCTCCTCCGTACGGCGCGAAGATCCTCCCATTCCTCAGCAACGTTTTTGACGAGCTTCGGCGGAACTCACCGGACTCCCTTCATATCTTATTCCCTGACTTATGCGTCAACCACGCCAGTGAACCTATCCTTCCGATTCCGCGAACTGAATCCTTTAATCCACCTACAAAGCCCCAGGACACGCAGGCCTTCAAGGAGAGGATGCACGTTCAAATGATCGATGGCAACGCAATTGTCCAGCAGCCCGCACTATTCAACTCCATGTTTTGTATGTACTCCTTCTGGTACCAGCGTTATCATACCTTCGTCGAGAATCTACTCGACAACCTGGACGAGATTATGAAGGAACCCCCACTCACTCTGGACCTTCTCAAGCGCATTCGTGACCCGGCAATGGAACAACTTCGCCAGCACCTTGAGTGTGCATGCCAAAAACCTCTGCGACCATCGTTCTTCCATGTCGAGGAAGTTCGATTCCTCCAAGCACTTGCCGCACTGTATAACCTCTGGGGTCGTGCCGCCTTTGCTGAAGGTATCGACGGTATCCTCCACCTCCAGTACGGCGATGACTTCGTCATCTCGCAGCTTCGTCAGTCAGGAATCCTTCTCCCCAAGTACCCGTACAGATCATACTTCGAGCGCCTTCGCAATGCCGAGCAACGTCTTGTTGCCCGATTCAATCAGCAAATGGGTCTGGCGCGTGGAGAGGCCTATCACTAGGGTGAGCCTCCATTCGTGTTTGGAAGTTCCAGGCATTTTCTTATGAAGTTCCCTGCGCCCGCAATCCAGCCTCACCCCGCGACTCCAACAACACGCGGATCTCAAACTAGAAAATCCAGAAAAAATCGTAAAATTCCCAAATCAACTCTAGCGTCGTCTTCACGACCCATTCTTTGATTACGCCGAGCGCTTTCTGGTTCGATGGTCTAGTTTTTTTTTTACAGGTCCTCTTCTATGCCACGCCTTCCTCCTCAAGCTTCAAGTCCCGGTTTTTCCCTCTCTTGTTTTGTTTAGGTGTTCTCTTTCCTCTGTCTGTCCAATGTACGTCAGCTCTTCACATCCGCCATCATTCCCCACCCCCTTCTTTTCTTGCTGGCCATCATTCATTCAGGCGCGATGACAAGTTCCAGTCTGGTCTCGCACCCGACGAAGACGACTTCAACCCCAACTCGGAAATCAATTACCCCAGGGCAGGTACCCTCTCGACATCTCGCTTCCTCCATCAGCCACACATCGATTCATTGCTCGGACCCAGCCTCAAGTCCGAGCGCTCGATTAGAAGCTGTCGAGCTGTCTGATCGAAGGCACCTCAAGGCAGTCGCGTGTCCAATCACGACGACTGTCTATATAAATTCTCGTCCCCATCGTTCAACTCTTTCAAGACCAGTATCGGCAGCATTGTACGATTAGGGGTGAGTCATCAAGTCTCCCTCGATAGGCTCAGTACTCACCACTCTTCGAAGCGATGACCTCCCATTCTTTTGACCCATAGGTGGTCCGTTTCGTGCCTCATCTTTTCTTTCTCCATCTATGCCTCCCCTCTCAGTCCTATTCCGACGTCAATTCGTTCTTGAGCAATTATCCTAAATACAAGTGCTTGCGATGATCCTTACAAGATGCAATTTAACTCAAGTGAGCATGCCTCGTTCCGTGATCAGGACGGACTATGCGACTCACCCCTTGCTAGAAAAAGAATGAAATTCCTAAAAACCTGCGCACCTGGCGCACTCCATAGACGTTCCCCTCCCTCGTACTGTTGCAGTTGCTGCATCGCAAGCAACGAGGCTCGTCGACAGACCGCGCCTCATGATCCCGCGTACAAGCCCCGAGGCTGGCATTGTTCGACTTGTACGTCTCTCGTTTGTCATGCATACGCTGGTGTTTGCTTATCTGCTGCTTGCGTCCCTTCCACTCGACACCATCGCCTTGCACGAATCAGGCAAATTGTTCATCCAGTTCCCCACTCCTTTTCCCGGTGTCATCGAATCTTTGGCCTCGACAACGCGTGCGCTCAAATTCCCCGCGCAGGCTTGGGACGTTTTTTTTCGGTGCTGATTCTACATTCGAGTTGTATCTACGACTGTTCCTTAGTCTTAATGCATTTTGTTTGTGACCGAAATGTGTTCCCGTCCGACGACGGACTCCTTCTAAGTTGAATCCCCAGGACAGCCTTTCTGAGAATTTTGCCCTTTTTGAAGATATCGTGCCTTGCAAATACCTTCAATAAATCACACTATCAGTTGTGTTGACATATTCACTAAGCCCTTACATTTTGCTCTCAGAGCTTGCCTCCTCAAGGCCTTAAAAATTTCTGGCATCACCGGAAATCGAACCACAGACCTCACACAAATCAGACGCCCGACGCTAAGCGCCTCGGCTCTCATTTTAAAAGGCTCTCGACTTAAGTCAATTCTAGAGTTCTGACTTTTGACTCTATGGATCTCAAGTCTTATAATATCAATTCTGTGATCTTTCCTCTATCTAAGAAAATCAAGAAATACATGAAAATCTTCACCGCATATAAGAGAGTGGACAAGAAAGTCAAACCCGTCGCAGGCACATTTCCAGAAGATGCGCGAGTTGCACGAAGATTTCCAGAAGACCCGTTGGCTTCTTTACCCACTTTGACCCCATTTCCCCCTGAATTTATTCCTTCTGAGAAAATGACCCTGGACTACATAAAGCAGCTTGAAATAAATAAAGATGGATTCCTATGGCCTGAAGAAGAAAAACTATTTCAGCATATCATGGTCCTAAATCGTGAAAGTTTAGCCTTTGCTGAAATTGAACGTGGAACCCTCAAGGAATCCTACTTCATCCCATATATTATCCCAACAGTTCCACATGCCCCTTGGGTGTGTAGGAATATACCCATCCCTCCAGGTATAAAAGACAAAGTTATTGAACTCCTTAAAGATAAAATCACTGCAGGTGTATATGAGCCAAGTCAGTCTGCATACTGCTCAAGCTGGTTCTGCGTGTTGAAGAAAAATGGAAAACTTCGAATTGTTCATGACCTCCAGCCCCTTAATAAAGTTACAATCCGTGATGCTGGACTTCCACCAATTGTTGATGATTTCGTTGAACCCTTCGCTGGACGCTCGTGCAGTACGGTCTTTGATTTATTTTGGGGATTCGATGCCAGAAAAGTACATCCAGAAAGTCGAGACCTTACAGCTTTTAGAACACCTTTAGGATTGCTAAGAATCACATCCATGCCCATGGGATTTACAAATTCTCCAGCAGAATTTCAGAATTGCATGACCTTTATCCTTCAGCCTGAAATTCCTGAAAAAGCCAACATCTTTATTGATGATTTAGGAATTCGTGGCCCTCCGACCACATATCCTGATTCCAAAGGAAATCCTAAAGTACTCAAGGAAAATCCAGGAATCAGGAGATTTATTTGGGAACATGCTCAGGATGTTCACCGCATTATGCATCGTATCAAGCATGCAGGTGGAACCTTTGCTCCCAATAAAGCCCAAATTAGTAGACCAGATGTTCTCATTGTCGGTCAGAAATGTACACCTCTAGGGAGAGTGCCTGAGGACAAGAAAGTTGAAAAGATTCTTGCCTGGCCACCTTTAAAAACCTCCACAGAAGTTAGAGGATTCTTAGGACTGTGTGGAACTATGCGCATTTGGATCCCAAATTACTCCAAGATAGCCAGACCTCTCACAGAACTAATTCGTCGTGAAGAAGCCTTTCTATGGGATCAGAGAAGACAAGAAGCCTTTGACACCCTGAAAAAACTAGTCACCTCAGCTCCTGCCCTACGTCCAATTGATTATCACTCAGGCCAGCCGGTCATACTTTCAGTCGACTCAAGTTATATTGCAGTAGGATTTATTTTATCCCAGCTTGACAATGAAGGACGTCGACACCCTGCTCGTTATGGATCTCTACCCATGTCAGAAGTCGAGTCAAGATATTCTCAGCCCAAGTTAGAGTTATTTGGACTTTACCGAGCCCTCCGTCACTACAGTTTATACATCGTTGGACTCACCAATTTCTTTGTTGAAGTTGATGCTAAATACATTAAAGGAATGTTGAACTCTCCAGACATCCAGCCAAATGCAGCTGTCAATAGATGGATTCAAGGCATTCTCATGTTTGATTTCACACTCGTTCATGTCCCTGCAGATAAGCACAAAGGCCCAGATGCCTTGTCACGTCGACGCCTTGCAGATGATGAAGAAGCTGATTTTGATAATGATGAATGGCTCGACAACATTGCCCTTTATCTAGGATCAAAACCAGAAGATTTATCTCTAGACAACAATATGTCCAGTTCATATTCACTTTCAAATCTACCCTCAGTTTTGACCTCCACCATTACCCAGCAGGATGAAACCCTGCTTCATGTTTTCAAGTTTTTTAGGACACTTGAGTATCCTTCCACTTCTATGTCAATTCAGCAACAGAAGAGATTCCTAAAGAAAGTATCCCAGTTCTTTGTCAAAGGAGGAATCTTATTCAAACGGAATTCAACTCGACCCCCTCTTAAAGTTATATTCAAAGCATCTCAACGGAATTCAATTATGATTGATGCACATGAGAATCTTGGTCACCGTGGAGAAATAGCAGTATTTGAGACCATAAGGACAAGATTCTTCTGGCCATACATGCGTGCTGATATCAAACACCATATTGCATCATGCCATGAATGTCAAATCAGAAGCACCAAAAGAATTGAACTTCCTCTCATAATCTCCACCCCTTCCACAATTTGGACTAGAGTCTATATTGATGTCATGCATATGCCAAAAGCAGCAGGATTTACTCACATAGTCGCAGCACGAGATGACCTATCACGAGCCTCAGAAGGACGGGCTTTGACAAGGGTTACCTCAAAAGCTCTTTCTAATTTCTTTTGGGAACAACTCTACTGCAGATATGGAGCCATAGGTCAAGTTACAACTGACAATGGACCTGAAGTCAGAGCAGCCTTTAGTGAGCTAATGGACAGGTTAGGACTTCCACATATCCCAATATCCCCATATAATTCCAAAGCAAATGGAGTAGTCGAACGAGGTCATTATGTTATCCGAGAAGCCATAGTCAAGTCATGCAATCACAAGATGAGCAAGTGGCCAGAGAAGGTAGCAGAAGCATTCTTTGCTGACAAAGTTACCACAAGTCAGGTCACAGGATTTTCCCCCTATTACCTCCTGCATGGAATAGAACCTGTCCTCCCATTTGATTTAACAGAAGCCACTTTCATGGTTGAAGGATTTAAGTCAGGAATGTCTCCCGAAGATCTGCTCGTCTTACGTATGAGGCAATTAGGCAAGAGATCACAAGATTTGAAACATGCTGCTTTCAAGCTCAGTCAATATCGCATGAAGTCAAAGGAAGAATTTGAGAAAAAGTTCTTCGCCAAGCTAGTCACCAAAGATTTCAAGCCTGGAGACTTAGTCCTGCTTAGGAATACTCAGGTTGAGAAGAGTATGAATCGCAAAGCCAAGCCACAATACCTTGGACCTTATGAAATTGATCGTCGCACCCAAGGAGGATCATATGTCCTTAAAGAGTTAAGTGGTGTAGTCATGAGAGATGCCGTCACTGCTTTCAGACTAGTCCCTTATATTGCACGCGATCAGAAGAGACTCAAGAAGTTGATGTCTACAAACTATGATGCAGAAGATTCTGAGAATGATTCTGAGAAAATGGATGATGCAGATATATTAGACGCCGAAGAATAAGCCAATCAGTTGCACCCTTATTGTATGGCAACCGAGGACGGTTGATTTTCAAGTTCCCCGTGGATGTCGCACCCAAAACCCGTTTTGAGCATTGACATGATTGATTTAGCAAACTCAACAGCCCCAGAGATTGGCAAAGATCGAAAGACCGATCAGCAAGTACCAAGAAATTGATGAGAGCCTAGACTCAGGGCTTCGAATTGATTACCGTTAAGCGCGTAGCTAGACGCTCAAGATCTGGCAACGCTCGATCATTAAGCGAAAGCCATATTAGAGTAGCATGCGAACACGAGACTTTGTTTGCTGGCAACAATGTTCAACTGCCTCAATCCTCGCCGCACATCCTCGGACTCATACCTATTTTCCCTGGTGCTCAATCAGACCTTCGACCAGTCACCAGCAGAAGTCCGAGTCACCCGCGAATTTACGTGCTCACCGAATCGGGGCAGCTCAGGTGATCAGCTGCCTCAGTATTTTCCACGCACGTCTATTGCTAGCAATGCATCGATCTCTGCAGTGTGTTGCAGGTCAGGCAGCGCAGCCCCTCCAGATTATGATTCCCTATCTCTATGCCCCACATCCCCCATCGAGATTGTAAATGATGACGATGACGACGACATCCAGTATCCTTCCCTATATCGTCATCTCTCAGTACGAGCACACCAATCCTCCCTCCTGCATCCATGGTTCGTCACTAAGCGCCCCACGCCCTTCATTCGTCAAGGCCAGCTTGTCGAGCTTGCGCTCATACATGGCGAGACCACTATCATTACTCGTGCCCGCATCGCCTCCATCCTCTACATTGGTGCAACATGGACCCACTTCTGCGCTGAGCACGAAGATGCAGTAGGCAGTGAGGTCACAGAGCTCAAGCTGATTGTACCTCGTATATGGAGCCAACTCCCTCGCACTCTCCCCATTCGCGACTTCTTCCGCCGTCGACCTCGGGTTGACACACACGAGCCCTTCGACCCAGCCAGTGACAGGCAGGTTGCTGCTCACTCGTTCATCGTTCCCATCCACCTGGAGGATGATGAGGAGAGGGTGGTTGAGGCATACAAGCGGAGGACGTGCAAAGTGGCAATTTTGACAGGACGTAGCAGGTATGTCCTGTGATCTTAGTCGTTGGACGCGGACTCTTTCGTCTTGTTAAGCCCACATTCATTCATACTCTCGTGCTATGCCCTTGCTGTTTCTTTATGCCATCAATCTTTGCTATTGCTCAATGATTATCTGTCAACTATTCCATCTCATTTATCTTCGCACGCACCCCACCCGTCGCTTCTGCATTATTTGCCACCATTTTCCCCGCATATCGCCGTAAACTTCATCATTGTTCACCTCGTTACGGTAGATTATTGCATCTCGCGTGGCTTGTACAGCTACGAGCTTTGGGCCATTTACTACTTGGAAGGCTACAAAAGATGCGCATACATTACGATTCCCGCAGAGCTTAGGATAGACTATTTGATGATTGGGAAAATGCACTCATTCCTGAAAAATATTCAGCCCAGCTCTGAAAGACTCCGGAAATTCAGAGAATGATCCGGAAACTTCTATCCACTTAGTAAGGCATTTACCAAGGCATTAATAAGCCTGCAATGACTCAGCACCTGCTCTCTGTCATCCCAATTACTCAGTCCAGCCAAATATAAGTGCACAGCCTCATGGAGCTTACCAATCATTACCAATCACATGCTCGGCTTACTCAGACACCCATTACCAAGCAGAATTTGGCTTATTAAGGCAGAAAGGTAGTATTACTAAGGAAGAAAACAGATTACAGAGCATTTTCTGCCTTACGAAGCAGCTTATTAATCGTAGAAAAATGTAGTCCGGAAATTAAGTAGCTACAAATTTAGTAGTTAGTTCCCACAGTAGCATAGACCATGTACATATTTGGAATCTCTTTCCCACGGTCTCAAGGGTATATAAAGGCCCTGAAATCGATCGGAACAGGAGGCCACATTAACCACCCCAATCCACCCCAGTTCTCAGCTTCTATTATTCCAGTCCATTCCCTACCGTGGGAATATTTTCGCTTTCAGTCCCCTAGCGTGGGAATATCCTTGTTTGATTACCTAAGCCAGTTCTTGGAGCAACGGCTCAGACTGCAGTAACTCAGTGTTTCATCTCACAGCCCCAATCATCCTCATCAGCCTATCTCGTTAGTCAGTAACAGGTAAAATCCCACAGGGGATAAGTTTATCTTTGTTCATCCATTGTTGCATCTAGTCTAGTCTTGCCAGACAGCTAGAAGCCCACTAAAAGTTTAGTCAAAATTCTTAGATCATATCAATTCTCAGTTCTAGCCAGCCTCGAGTCTCGACAACAGTTACCCAACATCCAGATCATCAAGTCAGCCAAGGTTGAAGCCACTATAGGCATTCCCCTAAAATTCGGAGTATATTTCTGTTTGTTTGTGTTTGTTTGCTCAAGTCTTGCACAGCTTAGAATAAACATAACCACCTCCTAAACTCAGTCAAACAGTCCACCGTCAGCAAGAAAAGGGTATAGTATCCTACATTTTACCTCTCCCGAACAACTAGGTACATCTGGGAAAGTAGGAAAACCTGATCGTATCTAGGATAGTGTGTTACTGAGGTATACCAACATTACTTTGGAACCCATCATCGTCACGACACCGCGCGTGATCCATCCAGGACCACCAAAGCATTGCTTCTTGCCGAGCCAAAGTGGTTCGACGCAGACCGCGCGCGAAGGAAAGCCGCCGCGGAGAAGAGAGAAATAACTCGCTTGGCGAAGCGAAAAGCAAAAGGCGGCGCTGTTGACCAGCGAGCGAAGAAGAGGAGAACGGTTGCCGTGTCGAGAGTGGGCCCAGGCGTGGGATCGGCTGAGATAGTCGATGTCGGCGAAGAGGCACTTGACGGTGCATCTGATGATTCAGATTCGGATAGCGATGACGAGGCCGAGGAGGAGGGAGGCAGGGATGGAATACCTGCAGTCGAGGCAATAGAAGAGACAAATCGACAGGAGCAGTACAACTGCCTTCACGATGTTTACTCCGAGTCGAGACATGCTGAGGAGTATAGCAGTCGTATGCAAACCAAGATGATGAAGAAACCGAAGGAACTCACTGCAGAGATGGACAACCTCATCAATGCCTCTTCGCGCCCTCACCGTTGCTTTCAAGTACCTATCATGGCGTTCTTCGAGCAAGACAAGGCAGGTGAGTGTCGTGGCAAATGGCTGCGACTCGGCAGATAGCTGACTGTTACCTAATTAGCGACAAGTCATCGGCGTTGCCGACCGGACTTACCTGAGGGTTGTCCACGTTGCCATATCGTCTCATCCCGCATCTGCTGCGAGCTGTGCTCGCCCGACTCCTTCCAATCATTTGCCCACGTCGACGCCGCCTTGAGCACGAAGGCGCCGCAAGGATCACGGTCTCGAGTCGACGGTACTTACAACATGGCCGAGAAGGAGAAGGCGTTGAGCCTGGAACTTCATGCCTTCCGCAAGCGACGCACCGTTGAACAACTCGGCCTGGCGCAACTCAAAGACATGGGCCCCAGTTCCTTTATGCCCAATGTGATCCTCAAGCGAATCGTCGATTGTGCGTGCGCCCATAAGATCGAGACGACGGAGCAGCTCTTGAAGGAGACCCAATGGAAGGCACGTGACGATGATCAGCGCGCTGTCGTCACGATTGTGGCGAAGTTCTTCCCTCCCATGCAGCTCATGACCAGCGCCCCACTCGTACGTGCGCCGCTTGCTCAGCGGCGTGCAGGGCATAGCGACGTCGGGGCGGGCCCCCATAACGGACGGGTGGGTCAAGCGTCGGGATCCGTACCAAGGGCAGCGGCGCCGACGACTGGATGGCGGTGCGGACGGTGCAAAACGATCGGCCATATAGGTGAGTCGTCAAGTTCTTGCCGGGCATAGTGGCTCTTCACTAATGTCCTGGGCTGCAGCGAGCAATGCTCAGCGATGTCCGTTACATCCCCGCTACAATCCACAGCCACCAGCTGTGCTTCGGGATGAGAACGATGCACCAGTCCTCGCGGAACCACCCGCAGCGATACCTCCCGCAGCGATATCTGTTCACTGCGGCTTAGTGACGGAAGGCAGAGACTATCAACGCTCACCTTCGCCAGCGCGCTCTGGTTTGCGAGCATCTGCTGAGCCCCCACTGTCCCCTCCACTAGTGTTTCCACATTCGTCCTCGCCGGCGGCGCTGCCTCGCTCGCCAGTGCCCGTTAGGCCGCGCCCGCGCCCACGACCAGTTGCCCGTCCAATGCGTCCAGCCTCACCATCACTTGCGGCTCCGTCTCGTTCGCCAGCAGCTATTGAACCTCCGCCCTCTCCTCCATTAGCGTTTCTGCCCTCTCCCACGCTGGCGGCGCCGTCTCGTTCGCCAGTGCCCGCTAGGCCGCGCCCCGAGTCCCCACCAATGCATTCATGCTTACCTTCATCAGCACCCCTTTGTCATTCGCCAGTGTGCGCGGAGCCGCTGTCACCATCCCCTACACGGAAGCGTCAGCGCTCGCCTTCGCCGGTGACTCTGTCTCGATCTCTGGTTCCCGCTGAGCCGCAGCAGCAGCTCCCTCCATCAACGCGAGCAAGGTCTTATACGGCAGCGTCTGCTGAGCCACTGTCCCCTCCACCAACGTGCGAGGGCTCACGGTCTTCGCTGGTGTTGCCTCGCTCACCCGTGCTGCATCCCACTATACATCGGAGCTCACCACTACCAGCTGGTTTGCTAGTACTTGCAGACTCTTCGCTGCCAGCATCGAATACATCATGGGTACCTTCTGCCTACCCACTCTCAATGTATGAGTACAAAGGGCCGTGCTTCGTACAGATGCCTTATCATATGACGTCTATTCCGACCGGCCGTTTCTACACTACGGCCGGCAGCAATATGTGAAAGAACAACCTCAATCAGTAAGATTCCATTCTACTTCAGTAATTATATTGTACTCACCAAATTCTTGTGATCAGAAAGGCATATCAGCACTGAGATCCTCTATAGTCAATTCCGAGTCTAACCAGTACTCGTCATCTATGTCCATTCTCTCGTCGCTTCCGCCCAGTGCTACCTTGAATTCTGCCGTCAACCCGTCATCTATCATATCAGGGATTTCATGCGCGGTTTTGCGTCCAGCCATGTAATCATTGGTTCTATTCTCTTTCATATATTTCGTCAGTTCTTGGAATGATCGAGTCATGTCTTTTGCAGCATGTGCAAATGAGAGACCTGCAAGCTTGAAGTTCTTCTCTATGTTGGCATGGCAGTTTCGGTACACCAGAATGAGGGGTGACTCGGTAATGATTCTCGCTTTGGACCGATTGGAGCCTGAGCCTCCATTATGGTCCTGGTGCCCGCGATGAGCCCTCCATTTCTGCTTATGCTGCATAAATGAATGCTTACCTTCGTAAACAGGTTATTGAGCTCAACAACCCAATCTACTCCTCGAAACTCGTGTGCGCGACCAGTGGGGTTGACGAGCATGTTGTATCGCACCGCTTTTCTAAATGTGCTTGGTCAGTATATTTGTTCTCTCTTTCCGTCACTCAATAAACTTACCGAAGCCCTTCAGGATACCGATAATGTACGTCTGTCAAGAAACGCGTCATCTGCGATGCGTACTTATGCTTTCCTGTCGCCTTGAATATATTGATCCAGGCTGGAAAGACTGTTTCGACTCAGCCGACATCGCCCGCGTTCATAGCGTACGTGAGTTCCTCGTAGAGAAGAAAATATTCATGAAGCAGCAGCGTATTTTCCAGTTGCTTGTCACGTTTGGTATCACGTTCAAGGCGCACTGCAAAAACATCGGTTTCATCTCCAGCGACAAAGTTATCGCTGACGGCAAGTGCGATTTCGCGCAGCTGCTCCAGTGTGGGTTCTAGATCCGCAAACTCCTCAAGAGTTGTTATCTTCCTGTTGCGTCGCCCTGCATCTACGCGCCACACGTCCAATCGTAAGCTGATTCCTACATGCCGGATGACTTCATGCATCTGGCGGAATTTTGGCTTTGATCCTATCTTCCCGGTCTCAGTTGCACGGATCACGGTCACGAAAGCCATGAGACTATTCACGTCTTTTCGAGCTGCTGTAGATGCTATAAAGACCCGCCAAATTGCATCCGCAGCAGCCATCTTGAGGTGGAATAGGCCTAGGACAAAAACCACAAACTGAAATCTTCGCCACGGTGTGTCTTCATCCGCACGACGATCCATGACTGCTTGTACTCTTTCGCAGGTGCTGAGGTCTCCGTGAACCAGGACGACATGCTCGGACATATCTACAAGATCATTTGTATACTCTTGGTCTGCGTCATTGTCATCATCATTAGGGTCGCCAACGCCACCTTGGTGCAAGAGGTTCTGGATGGCCTCGAGATTTCCAGAGACCATGGATTCATTGATGTCCATGGCTCGTGCCAGGACATGATGTAGTTTGGTAACAGGTATTTGTTCCACTGTCTCGGGGTATCCAATTTGATCTCGAAAGCAATGGAAGTATGGTGGCCCGTGATGTACGAGGTCATGTAGGAACTGCCAGGCGTTGAACCGCATGCGCCTTGTATGTCCGCTGGCGTCCGGTATCTCTGGGTGTAGTTGCCGAAGATGAGATGTTGATTGTAGGCTAACGAAATCTGGGTAAGTCTGTTTCGTGGCATTATCATTGTAAGGTGAGCTCTCCCATAGCTCTTTTGAACAACGGAGGTCCTCTGTGGTAACTCCATGGTCTAGCTGCATGAGGTCACCCGATGTGAGGTGAATGAGGGTACTGCCGCCGTCATCGATTGTTGGTGTCGACACGTTCAATTGAACGTCAAAGTTGTCATACGCGTATGCCGCCAAGAGTGTCCGCCCAAGTTCTTCCATTCCCTTTGCCGTTTCGACTGACAATGACTTCACCGCATCATTGATCGCATCGACAGAAATCGACGTCCCCATCCTCGCCAGCATCTTGATCACCTTCTCCGGTGTGCCACAGGAATGGAGAAAGACTCCAACCACACTCTGTAAGGCATTGCATTGCTGATTATTTGATTGCATCATAACATTAATCACCGTAGTTGTTTTCTACAGGGTCTTCAGTCTTGGTCGCAACAAGGATACGGCTCACGATACGTACAATGTTGATCAACTCTTGTCGCCACTGAATACGTCTTGTGTTCGACATTGCCACCTTCGCTGCTTTGCGACGCTCATCGTTTTCCAGGAACACATCAACATCTTCCTGTGTCGACCACAGTCGGTTGTCTTCAATGTCTTCCTCGGGTGCTGTTGTTCTATTAAGTATGCTTGCTCATCATAGTATGCAATAATCTTACCGACGTAGTTCATGTCCTCCGCAGAACCCATCACGAAGCCCACAAGATCCCAAAGCTCTGGGGCAATCTTTCTCATCCGCCCTGACATCTCTTCCAGCTGGAAGTCTTTGAGTTTCTCGGGGGTTGCATGGACGGCCGAGAAATGCCATCCGTTGTCTTTGTTGGTGAGTTCTTTGACCGCAGCTCTCATTTTCGCCTTTGTGGTGTTTTGTATATTCTTCTCCCAGGTCGACCTCATTATCGGATGCTTTAGGAAGCAATCAAAGATTGTGTCAACTTTCTCGATGACCTGGTGGAGAGCAAGGCTTGTTTGAAGATCGGGTGACTGTAACAGAAGAATCAAAGAGTCGGCGAAGTTTATCTGGGAGGCCTCCGCATATTCAAGTACACTGGACATGGGGAACATGGTGGTTTATCTCTCATTGTATTTCGTATCGTACCACAATGTCTTGTCGTGAGGACGAGGGATCTGCAGTACTTACCAAAATGTCCTCAATGAGGAAGTGAGCATTCTCAATATGGAAGTCATCGCGGACGATTACATGAGCAAGACCTGTCCATGGACAAAGGTGGCTGAATGTTTGTAGATGTTTTCCTCCAGCCGTCGCTGAAGGGTAAGGGCGAGTTAAGTTTCGGAGTTGGGGCTGAGTTCGGGAAATGTCATTGAGTTTGAATCTTAGTCCTAATGTAGCTACATGTTCGCACACCAATATACATGTCGTGTCTCCCCCTACTATCCCCCCCGCCCTCGGATTCAGGCCCTTACCCTGAAGCGACGGATGGGCAGGAGCCTGGGTCGAGGTCGACGTTCAACGTTCAAGAGGAACTCAGCAGACGGTAAACGTGACACGGATATTGCCGCCAAGTTATAGTCTCCGCCCGGATCTCAGATCCTCATTACAGGTGGTGTCCGCATGTCTGTCGAACGAGGACTGCAATGATCAATCTACTGCAATCCACACATATCAACTACAGTACAGCACACTTGTTGACAGCAAGCAATGTTGGTCGACCAAAAACTCAAGGTTCTCGTTCCAGACGACAAACCGCAGCGAGTCTGTCGATTTTCAGGCTGCTCTCGATCCAGCTACGAAGGAGTTAACATGAGAGTTTGCTCGAGATGTAAGTTCGTTCGGTACTGCGTGAGCGACCAGTCCAACTGCTTGCGGAAACAAATATTCATCACAACGTTCTCTAGGGAAAGGACTGCCAGCGCGGAGACTGGCCAAACCACAAGAGCAAGTGCCATGTCCCCCGAACGTGGACATACGTGCATGGCTATCGGTCAGTCCAACTACTATTCCATTCCATCCGGATACGACCGTGACCCGCAAAATCCTGCAGAAGTATCACCATGTTTTTGAATGGGCTGCCCTACAAGCCATGGGCTCAAAACCCACGGAGCACCTCACCTCCACGCATCACCTCGCCTTCGACGTCATCCGGACAGATCGCGTCCAGGTGGACGGCGCGCCCGCGCCCATGCCCTTCGTTATGCATGCCGCCCGCCTCTCCCCACACGCCGACTTCGGCCCCGTGCCGTGGTACTCGGAGCACGACGTCGAAACCTCCCTGCAGATCCGGAGCAAAGGCGGCGTCGGCCGCGTGCTTGCGATCTTCCGCGTCATCGGAAAAGGTGCCCCGCTTGTCATGCTGCCGGAGCGGTATGATCTCGACGCGCCGTTGGTCGGCGCGCCGTGCGCGGGCTGGGCTGGGGTCGTGAAGGGCGTCGTCAACGAAGCGTTGTCGTTCTCCGAGGTGGTGGGTGCCACGCAGGGTCGGTATGTCTGAGTCACTGAGCGTGTGGTTATCTGGCAACACCTGGAAAAGATCAGGAGAATGGCTGTTTTAGTTAAATGCCTCCCGTCAGCGTCAGCGTCAGATGAATATTGGAGCCGAAAGCAAATGAGACACTTAGGTAACCTTCTCTCTTTCCCGTCGGACATAAGTTGCCGGCGCACACTACACCCAGATCATGTCGTTTAACAGGTACATCGAGACTTCCTTACTCGGGATGGTGGTGAAGCACCGGCCTTGATCAATACTATGTCCTTAGCACTCTCCATCCTGCGACGTGACGTACGCACTAACTTCACGTCACCACCGCAACTTCCGTCGAAAGAGGAGACTACGACCCTACAACACCGATGTTTTGTTCATGTCCGCGATCAGCTTCTCCGTGGATGCAGCTATGTCACCATGGTGCGCGGCTTCGGCCTTGTGGCGATCAGCCTCTGCGCTGTGACGGGCAGCCTCAACTCTATGGCGAGCAGCTATAGCATTTAGCTGGGTGATTTCTACCCATGGGTCCGGTAAGCTTATAACAAGACTTGAATAAGAAATTAGACCGACCAGTGCTCTCTTCATTTGGCCGAACGGGATTGTTCGCCGCGGCAGGTGGTGGGGTAGTCGGTGGCGCCGGGACACGACGATGGTGCTTGGTGGCCGAATGAAGCGGCCGACGGGAAGGGCTGCTTTCCTGCACGCAGTCTTTAGGTTTAGGCTTCATTGCGGCGACGATTGAAGTGGCCTTTGAAGAGGCGTGGTCTGAAGGGGCGTGATCGGAGCACGGCGATCTATCTTCGCGCATGTCATCCTGGAGAGGCGGCAGGACAAAGTCCGGTTCTTCAGCATCTTCGACATGTGAATGTACCATGTGGAGGGTGAATGCATCCTTGTGTTTCCGTCTGCGCCCAGGTATAGGTATAATTTTAACTTCAGATTGGGCCATTTCTTCTGGTAGAGACTGATAAGCGAACAGCAAAGAAGAGGTGAAGCTGACAGACGGACCAGTGCTCTCCGGGCTTCTTTGGATGGCGCTGCTCGTTGAGGCGGGCAGTGAATCGGCCATCGACCGGCGGGCTTGTGATTGCGGTTCGGGGTCAGACCGCGGCGAAAGCCTGAGGGGGAAGGGGTTTGTGTCCCCATATCGTGGGGCGGAAGAGCGCCTACTGGCATAAGGATTCTTCAACTTGAATGTGCTGAGGACCATCCGAGCTTGCACAGGCATCCTGATCGGCACTGGTGCCGGTCGTTTGACGATTGGTTCAAGCAGCCCATCACCGTCCGCTATGCCATTCTCGCGAAGGGGAGCCGAATGGGCGGCATGCAGATCATCGTCTTCGAGGGTGCGTGCGCACTTAGCCTTACGAAGTGGAGAAAGCACGGGAAAGTCATCTGACGCTGGGCGTTTTTTTCCTACTGTCAATAGTCAGTGCGCATCAGACGGGGACGTGCACCGAGCGCACCTTTTGCCATCTGGCGGCCCACGCTCCCACTGGCCGCCTCGTCTAGAAGCAAGTATCATCAAGCGAGGGAATGCTGGAGGTCCGGTGTCTAGGACGCACCGGGGTCAGTCTCCTCCTTTACTATCTCTCGAGTGCGGCCCATTGTGACCTGTGTCGAGAAGAAAAATGGGCGGGGACACGTGTAGCACGTTTGCCGACCAATTGAAGGTCCCCGACAGTTTGACACATCATGGTTACCGGAATGATGCGAAGCTGCCATGATGGCAGAATGGCCGCGAGACATCATTCATGCAGCGGCATCGTACACGCTGTCTCAATCAATGTCTGCTCTGCAGTGGATGACTTTCTGCGGCCTTATTTTTATTCTATGATATGTTTTGGAGCTCATTTAGATTCAGAGTCCGCTGATTTACGCGACCTGATTGGACGAGGAGATTATTTTGGACGTTAGCGAGGCATTTGAAATGGGGTCCGGAATATCATACCATAGATTTAAGGCCGCGGAAAGTCACCCAGTAACAGCCTACATAATGACGACATATCTGTGTACACGGTCGGGGTATACAGAATAACACTACACCATTGGGAGGTTCTGCAGCGAAGGGGATGGTTACATATCTTCATCTTCTGGATATCTATCTCATGCATTCCTAGCTCCAGCGTCTCCACGTGCGCCGAAGAGAGCCCTCGGGGCATCGTCTCCATCGCCCGGATGATATCAGCCAGACAAACCATCGTTCAGCACGCCGTTAACGATAACTTTCCATTTGGTGTAACATACCTCGCCCAAAGGCTCTCGCTGTATGCAAGAGATCATTGACGTGTTCGTCGGGCCCGTGATCGCGAACAGCGCTCGCGCTGTAGGAGCGCCGGCGAGTACAACGAGGAGAGATGGATCTGTGCACACGCGAGCTGCTGCGGGAGCCAGTTGGCGCGGCGCACGAGGAACGCGCTGGGGAACGCGCCGTGCAGCGCTCGGTGCGCAGCACGTCGATAAAGAGGCAGTGCGTCGTGGCGAGGTGCGTGTTGTTGTCAAGGAAGCTGCCAATGGCCCTGGTAGAGCACCCTACGGAAGAGCTATTCGTACTTCTGTGCTGTGGGCGTGGGCGCTTCAGCGTGCCATTGCGCAGGATCGCAGGGCAGCGGGGCTGACGGCCATCCAACCGACGGGGTGGGAGATTGTTTCGTCGCGGCAGTCGGTCTGTGATCTGGCCATGCAGATCGCTGGTATTCCTTAGTCTGCGTTGCAGGAGGGTGATTGGGAAATCCATCGCGAAAGCTGAGATCGAGTACGCACGCGCTATGGGACTCGGGACGAATTTTCATCTCCCGCACATCCTCGTCTTGATCTCGTCGTAATCGGTCTGAGCACAACCCGACCATGCTAACGTACGTTGAGGCTTGCCATCGCGGACTGAGATCCCGAGCTCGAGTTCGGCGTCGAACAGCATGGCCTGGAACGTTGAAGAATCTAGAGCATGACTTCGCCGCACAATTGATGCGGAATGACCCTAACCTGCAGTTGCTTGATCGATCACAGCTTGTAGACTTGACAACATGTTGCAAAGCGGCGATTCGACAAAATAACAATGACTTGACATGAGCGAGACACATACCTGAAACCACCTAGGACGATAGAACATACCCCTAGCTACTAGATACACTATTCATCGATACAGTCATAGATCTACAAGGTCTGCGAGACCAGATACCCGGGCCTGCTCCTTGCCTACTCCTCATCTAGTCTCCATTTCCGCATTATATCCCTCACACCCTCGACCAGATCGTCATACACCTGCGCTCGCTGGGCTTCCCGTGGAGCGCTATCAACGGCGCGCGAAAGATCCTGAAACGACATGTACCCATTCGTGACGCTCGTCACGATGGCGGGCCATCCGGAGCAGGACGCGCCCGCTGGGAGCTGCTCGAGCAGATCGTACCGCTCGAAATGCCACGTTACCGTGGTGTCGGCGCCCTGTACGAGAAACACCGCGATGGCACGGCCCACGCCGCCGCCCCTGCGGATCTCGAGGGAGCTCTTGACGTCGCCGGGGCTGAGTGCCTTCGCGCCGTAGACGAGATTGGATGCGGCCTCGTGTGTGATGCACTTTGCATCGGAGATGATGAAGGGGCTGGGGAAAGGACCTGTCATGCGCTCGATGCGGGTGATAAGGAAGAAGATGCAGTGGGTAGATGTCTTGTGTTCGTTGGGCAACGAACCCATGGCTTGCAAGGCCGCCCAGCGAAAAAGAAACTCGTACTTCTAGAATGGGATCAGTAGAGGACAGATGAAGATCGGGCTTGTCCAACCGTGAGCCAACTGCCTATATCCGCGGCCGCAGGTACACGGCAAGTAATCTTGTGGAGCGCCCAGTCCGCGCGCTGGCAGTCTTTACTCTACAGATAAGAAAGAAAGGTCAGCATCATCCTACGGAGAGATTATAGGGATGATTGAGAGACGACTGACGCAGTATCGCACGAATCTGCACTGTGCGCACATCCGCATCTTGAGTCCATCGTAGCTGCTTTGCGGGCAGTCGTGCCGTTGACAAACGCGCTGCGGCTTCATGTCTTCTACATAATATCCAAATCTGCTGTCAATTAGCACCATAGCGTGGAGATTTGTTTTCAAGATGGGATATCACTAGCGTGTGGTAGTCGAGTACTAGAAAGACGCGGAGTCGAATATGATTCCGTTGACCTTGCCGGTGGGGTTAGGGTCCCACTCTTCTTGATCCCCGACTTCACTGAGCTTCACTGCCAATAGTCCCTGCTCAGTTTCAAGCAGTCTGTGTATTACCCGCCAATATGCAATCAGATAGTTCTAAATTGATAGGTGGAAACAAATATAGGTCTGTGCCCATCATCTGCTGCTACACCGCGATTGACCGAAGAGTTGCTATACTAGCACTGTGGGCCGGCAGCCAACGTGGCAGGACCCTCTAGTTGCACATTTCGCCAGCTATTGGCACGATGCAATCCTACCGATGGACTCTCGCTCTCCATTAGAAGAAGCGCGGCGAGACATGGACAGCGATCTAGATGCGTTGGCTGCACTGTACGAATCATTTCGGTCCCAGCGCAACCGTCTTTGCTTGCCAAATCGACTCCCCCCTGAGATCCTGTCACGCATCTTCATATTGACCTCAGCGACTCCGATACAGCCGCCTTTCGGACTGGAGATTCTGGAGACAAAGTTGTTCACCGATTCCGATTTGCCATCTTTGGACCACCCATTCTCTTTCACGCTCGTCTGCCGCCATTGGCGAGATGTTGCTCTACACAGCCCGGCGCTCTGGGCAGATATCACACCTCAATTCAGCTTAAAATGGTGCAGGGAAATGTTATCTCGTGCACGATCGGCGCGCCTGCTGGTCGCAAGAATATTGGATCCCGATAATGTCCTAGATCTGTCGGAACACGTTCCTCGACTTCAGCACCTGGCATTAATGAGCTATAGTCTCGATGCCATGCAGCTGGCGATAGCACAATCCATCCAAATGCCAGCCCTCTCCTTGAAGTCACTGTTGCTCGTTTATGAAGAGCCAGATAAAGACAGCGATACCTACTATAACACACCCGATTCGGCATATATTCTCCCTCCGGACTTGTTCGGCAGCGATTGCCCTGTGCTTGAGCGAGTCTCACTAAGCGGGACGATGCTGCCATGGACGTCTTCATTATGGGGCAGCCGCATCACCCATGTAGAAATAATACAGGAACGCCACCTCGCTGCTTTCCGTCCCGCCTTTCGGCCCACCATCGAGCAGTTCCTCCAATGGCTGGAAAGTATGCCGGCACTAGAGTTACTCAAGCTCGGGACTTGTCTCCCGCGTATCACGCAGGATCCACAGCCGCTTGACAATCTTCCTACAATCATCTTCCCTTACCTTCGTGTCCTTTCTATAGACGACAGGTTCTCCAGCTGCGCATATGTGCTGGATCATTTGCACCTTCCTTCCCTCGCCGAGATGAAAAATTTTCTGGTATCCGATTGGCCTTTCATCGAACTTACATCCTGTTATGATGTCATCGCATCTGCTTTGACCAGACACATTCGCTGTCTTCTTGCCGATCAGCCGATTTCAAAGGTTCAAATATCAGAAGCCTTCGCTCTTTCCGGGATGAGGGCCTGGTGCCAGAGCGGTAGCGAAGTGGGTACCAACAATGGCCCAGAGTTAGACAGGCCTTTGCCTGTTTTCGACTTATTCCTCGAGCCCTTCAATGCAAATGATCGTTCTACACAGGGTCTGTGGCACCTGTTCCGTATTTTGCCTTTGCACGAACTCGAAGAGCTCAAGATACAGTTCCTCTACCCGAACCCCAACCCAAATGAGTTGCGATCCCCATGGCTTGACATCCTTGGCCAATGTAGTCGAATCCATCGCTTGGTTCTTACCCTTTGCTGGGGTGACCCTTCATTACCTATAGTGCTGGGCGCGTTGGCTACAGAAATTGACCATCGAGATTCTGTGCGGACGACGGCAGGAGCTCCTCGGCTGTGTCTCCCCAACCTACAGGAATTGGTTATAGATGCTAGGCATTTCAGTCGCTCTGAGTCCGGGATAAGTCTCAAAGACCTCATCGACCTGCTAATCTCAAAGTTGTCAATTCGCCGAAGACTTGGAGCCCATATGATCACACTTCGCCTTGAAGTCCCTCAGCCGGACACCAGTCATCTACCCCTCGATGTCCTAAAAGATCTATCTGCAGACAGGATTGTGTCTGTAGTAGATCTCGGACCAAACGCAGACGCATGGCGTTAACGTGAATATGAAGGACCAGGATCTACAGAATTATGAAGGCACAGAGATAGCTGTGACGCACCCAAATCAATTGGTGAGACCGAGACGAAGTAGAAGTGGTACACGAAGTAGAACGAAGAAGACTCGGACCAAAGATACAATAAGTACGATCAGAAAACTACAAATACAGCATTCGGGAACGTCTCTTGCCTTGTGATGCCCTCGGCACACCACAAAGACCACTGCTCCAAATCAGTCGTTACTTTCTTCCACCTCCTGAATGTTGTCTTCATCCCAAGGTATGATCTTCACCACGCCCGTCTCGTATACACGCACCCGCTGCCCACCCCCGAGCTGGCCAAACTGCGTGAGCGAAAGCGAGCCACGGACGAGCCGCATGACCATATCCGCCCAGCAGTCGAGCTGCACGCCGCGCAGTGGATCAGGAAGGTTGTACTTTTCCACGAAGAACACGGATGTGTCCCGCAGCTTGAACACGGCAAGCGCGCGGCCGAGGCCGCCCGCGTTGCGCAGCTTCACGGACGCCTTGCGGTCGCGGCTGCTGTAAGCGCCCTTGGCGGCCGCGGTCGTCTTGAAAGGGGACAGGCACAGGGAGATGACGAGGAATAGGGGTGCAGGAGGGTTTCCCGCGCTGGAGAGTTCATTGTTCGAGATAATTTCGAAGAGCAGGCAGTGATTAGAGGCTAGATGCCGTGTCGGCTCTGCCCCCATGGCTTGCAAGGCAGCCCACTTAAAGAAATATCCAAACCGCTATCCAATGAATTTTTTTTTCCAATTGAGTAAACGAACTGTGATATAGCGATGCACTCACCGACAACCATCGCCTTATCTCAGACTTTAGGAATTCGTAGCCGCTACAAATCTTCTTATGCTCCGGCCAATGCGCTCTCTGGCAGTCCCTGCTCTATAGGATGGTTAGCTATATACCCTTGATGCGAAAGGCAGACGTACACAGTATTGGACGGCCTTGCATACGGTGCACCTCTTCATGCTGAGCCCTTAATAGCTGCTCTGCGGACAGCCCGGCAACTCACAAGGTTCATCATACAGGACTAAAGGAGGGGATACTGAATCCATCGATACGTCGCGAGGGTCGGGGAGTGCTGAAAGATGGGCAAATTGAGTAGCACATGTAGAGTTGATGGAAGTGAATATATATCTTCGCACAAGCGCCAGAGACAGATAAGGCTGGGTGAGCAGCGATCGACGGTCACACGCTACAGCTGCCTCATAACCTATTTGCTGTTCCATTCAGGAAGCCACAGTACGCCCAGCGAGGGTAACAGCGACCGTGCTGACGCAAACATTGGCCGGTATTAGTTGGACGCTCGGCACGCACGCACGTCCTGCGCCATTCAGTATCTCCCTTCTTGCGAGTACATGCCTTTTCAAAGTCCATTAACCTTCCTGGAGAGTCGCGGTCCTTACATAGATTCCGTACACAGACAAAGGACGCGCGTACGTTGCTAAAACTTCGAAGACCGTCGTGGAATCTTACAAGACTCTTCTGCCTGTTCATCCATCTTGGCGCGATGCAGTTCACATGCCCCGTCTGTCAAGGTTGGAAAGTTCTTTGAGTAAGAGAAAAGGCCGTACATGCGCGCTTACAATGGCACTAGAAGGAGTCGTAGGACATATGAGTCCATTTTGACTCACCGCTCTCGCGAGCTCCGCCTGGCTGATGCGTAGCCGCACGGTCGTGGTCGCCCTGCCCTCTGGTTTTCGTCATGATCTGAGCCTATATACCCATGAGAGTGAAACTACATACCTAGAAATTTATTCGCGCAGAGTCTGCCACTTCATTTGTACCTGGTGCAGGAAAATCGGCACGAGACACGTTAGAAGCGTCATCATGTTTGAGACGTTGCCTCAAATCAGCATGAAGATCCGAGAGTTTGACTTCAAGACGGGTGAATGATGTCGGAAAGCTATAGCTGATGTGATGGTACTATGAAAGGAAGAGGCTGAAATGTCTTCGAAAGAAATGCTGGCGCGTTTGAGTCAGGCTGAGGTTGAGTCGTTCCGTGGACCATTTTGGTAGGGTTAGGGTCCCATTCTTCTCTCCTCGTCGCTCGTCCATCTCAGCCACCCGAGTAGACTTGACATATCACGGAGCTACAACTTTAAGTGGGAAAGCGAGGACTTCTCATCAGTGATATCAGACGCAAGATAGACGTACAACAGCCAAAAACTCAAGAATATAAGACAGACGACCACCGGCTGAGGCTGAACCTGGTTCTCGGTCATTCATCTTCCACCGTAACAGTCTCCTCCTGAATCTCTTCTATTCTTGGGCCTGAAGTCGGTTGACTTGGGTTATAGTTGGCGCCCGCAAGGCCATCAGACAAGACCATGCGGCCATTAGCGACGCCCTTGACGATGCCCTTCCAATACGAGAACCGCGGCGTGTCCCTCGATTCATAAAGATCATAATGCCGCTCCACCATCACGAACGGGATGTCGAAAACACGGACGTTGAGAAGGACGCGGCCGACGCCGCCGCTGCGTCGAATCATGGACGACTTCTCACGGTCGGCGCTGGAGTACGACACGCGCAGTGGCGGCAGCATGGTGTTGGCATGGTGTTCGTCGACGTGAATCGCGGATATGATGAAAGGGATAGATGGGGATTCTGTGTTGTGAGGTCTGGGTTTCTTCGGACGTCGAAGAGAAGACAGTGGGTGGAGGCGAGGTGTTCGTCGGGCTTGGAGAGCATGGCTTGTAGCGCGGCCCACTTGAAGAGCCACGCGTACTTCTAGGTCCGCACAACGCATCTATCACTGATTATACCTATCTTTGGAGCGATGATCAGCTCACCTCTAGCCAATCATCTAGATCCGAGTTCGGGTCACGGCAGGCGCCCTTATGAACAGGCCAATCTGCGTACTGACATGGTTTACTCTGCGGCGCGGAGAGTCAGTACTACCAGTTACGAGGCTATTCTCTGAGCTCGAAAATCGTACGTACGCAGTATCGAACGGCCCTGCACCTCTTGCAAATCTTGAGACCCACGTGGTCGCAACTGTCTTGGAGGTTATGAGGGCACTGCTGCCATTGGCACAGCCGTGGAGGCTTGACCGCAGTAAGGGCGGCATAATCATTTGACAATCTTACGGGTGCAAGGATCTTGTATCCTTCCGACATCCTTGAGCTCTGCTGTCGAAAGTGGAGAATGAGGATGATTGTGGGATGAGGGCGCAGCCTTCAGCGCTCGCACCGCGTCATCACCGGTAGCCACGAATTTGACGCCAGCAGGCGATGCCAGCGTCTATCCTATAATATACTGTCAATGGTTCGTTTACTGCTCAGAGATATGCTATTTGCTTACTGTCTACGAAGATGCCATGGAACATGAGTTCGTGGCAGCGCTTCTTACTGAAGCTGAATCCAATGCCCACACGATTCGACGTACCCGAACTTCTGTGCGAACAACGCGATGTCCTTATTGAGACCGATGGAGACCATACGAAGGCAGAATCGCACGTCGTATAGTTAGATAGTCGACACGTACATGTAGCGACCACACCACCGGTCATAGCCCTCTGAGCTCCCCAGGTAGATGCAAGTCCTTGGGCAGGTTCTGCAGACGCCCCTCCATCCCGCCTTCGACCATAAGGACCTGGCCAGTTACATGGCCGGATAACTTCGTCGATGCAATGACCACGATCTGGTTCGCGATATCTGAGGGATCCGCGACCTTTTTCAGTGGTGTCCTGGCGTAAGGACTGTGAGCACAGGGATATCGAAAGGTGAGATGAAACTACGCACGTTGCAAGCGCTCTGAAGACAGTCATGGAATCTTTGAAGGACTCTTCCGCCATCGGCGTCTTCGTCCATCCCGGCGCGATGCAGTTCGCGCGTGCCCGCGGTGCGATCTTGACGATCTCGTTTTTCAACGAGAGTAGGAAGCCGTACATAAGCGCTGTCATCGACATGAGAACAAAGCATTGTACAGAAGAGATTGCGTGGACGCACCACTCTTGCTCGCCGCGTAGTCTGCATTCCCAGCCTCGCCGAACTTCCCTGCCGTGCTTCCAACCAGAACGACAGCCGCGCGATCCCCGTATCGGGGGCTAGTCGCCGCGCGGATCGCAATCCCGCGCTCCAGACCGCGCAAATACTCTCGCACCACGAGGAACGAGGACGTCAAATTGGCCCCCATCGTTGACTCCCACTGTGCGAGCGAGATGTCCTTGATCTCGATCCAGTCCGTCTTCGACGTCGCGTGGTTGACGATCAGGACTTCAGCAGGCCCGAACTCGCATGCGGACGCGCTCGCGAAGAGCGATACGACTGCGTCTTCCGAGGCAAGCTCAGCCTGTGCGAGTCGAAGACGCGTTGGACCGTACTGCAGCAGAAGCGGTTGCAGCTTCGCGTCGCTGCTGCGGAAGTGCGCGGTCACGTTCGCGCCCTGCTCTGCGATCGTCATCCGGTCTGAGCCCACAATCGTGCATCAAAGAACGTACCTAGGAATGTGCGCGTCGTGTCCAATCCGATGCCTCCGTTCGCACCTATTCAGACTGCTCAGCGTTCACACGTCCGGCACCGCCAACGTACCCAGCGGACAATTTTACAGATCACGCTGTTTCTACTTACCTGTAACCAGAACGTGGACTCCTTGCAAGTCAAGATCCATTGCACCCTCCGACGTCGACAAGAGTTGAAGTGTGATGGTGGAACAGTGGGAGTTCAATTGAACGGAAGTGTGCAAGTCAGAGTCGCGAAGGTCACCACCGTCGAGCGGCCCGGAGGTTCGGCTGGCTGGATGCCGACATAACCTAGAATAAATAAGTAGCAAAGAGAAATCAAAGGCCCGATGAAAAACCCATGCACGGAAAACCTTTAATCAGGGAAAAAACCGTGGCAATGGGAAAACCAGGCCGACCTGATGAAAAACCCATACAAGGGACCAAATGTAACATGGTGCATGTGTGACCATTGCCGGTCCATCCGTCAGCACAGGTTGCTCCCTCAGTGCGTTGGCCCTTGTCTTGTCGTGGGCTACTAGCTCACAAGCGTGTCTCTATGGACATTGCTCAGGCGTGATGCATCTCCTTTGCCTGGTTTTCCCATTGCAATGGTTTTTCCCTCACCAGAGGTTTTCCTTGTATGGGTTTTTCATCAGGTCGGCCTGGTTTTCCCATTGCCACGGTTTTTTCCCTTATTAAAGGTTTTCCGTGCATGGGTTTTTCATCGGGCCTTTGATTTCTCTTTGCTACTTATTTATTCTAGGTTATGTTATCCTCCTGAGCAGTGATCGGAGTAGTTACACGATACGCATGTTAGTACGTAGTCTGTGCCGAGCTGCGTGGCATGCGGGCCGCTTTGTTCCTCATTGGGACCGCTGCGGAATATACTTCCTTCCTTCCTTCCGACTTGGAACCTGTTTTGCGCATAAGCCCGCCTCCTCCAGACACCATGTACAGCACCGACCGCAGCTTATAACTTCCCCTCTTCCCCAGTCAGACCCTGCAGTCATCTGCTGTAAGATATTCAGTCAAACGGACAGCATAGTATTCGACAAGGTACTTTGACGCCCCGGCTCATCGCAAGCTATCTCGCTGTCAAGCATCTGTTCACAAGGTGCGTCTATTTCTGCTTATGTCCGTACCCACTTCCTGTCAAATCCTTCCTTCCTTCTGTAAAGGAACGGGAGTAACAGCTAAGTATCGTGCAGCGGTCTTGCTATGGGTCGATCGATTCTGCGGCTGGCAGTCGCTCAGCGCTCAGCTTGATGTCGAATATCCAGCAACAAGGCTTGGGCAAGATTTCTGAATTCGGCGTGGATACCCAGTTCAGAGGCATTTTCATAGAGTTGTGGTGCCTTCAGGGAAAGAGGAAGCGGAAGGCCTCAGTAAGCTTCTGCATCGTCCGTCAAAGCCACTTCGGTGGTTCTTCCCGACTCGTGAAGTACTGCGATTCTTCGTCGATACCAAGGCGGGTCTTGAACTCGTCCAGCACATCATGCAGTTTCTTGTCCTTCCGGAATTGAGCGATGTGCAGACTCTGCCTTCAAACATTGGGAAGCTCCAACAATAGCTCAGAGTCGCGTCGTGCTCAAGGTGTTTGATCCACGTCTGATTCCAATCTACCCCGAGCTGCCCTTCCCATGCCGCCGAGATCTGCCTCATTGCCAGCTCAACGACGTCTCGCAAACGATACTTGCGGTATTTCTCGAGCTTCTGAACCTCGTCTCTTGTCCGGTCAAGCTCTTCTTCGACAGCAGCCACCTTTACCGGTATCGATACCCCATTGGTACACCTTGTTATCGTCTACTTGAAATCCAATCCAGCAGTTCTGTTCCAGCCTTCAAGCTTCGCTATGTTGTTGATGTCATTGAAGCCACCGTAAAGATCGCCGTCATATTTATAAGCTGTAAGTAGCATCATTAAGCCAACTCATACACCATCATAATGTGGATCGCTCGCTCGCTCGTTGTGGCATCGTCACCGTGGCATCTTTTTTCAGAATCCTGCTCGAGTCCTTGTTCCTCCATATGGTCGCAGAAGTCTGATGCTGACAGACAATCAGCACATGATGAGATACAGATACCTGGGACGGGGGAGTAAGAATCCGCACCCTTCTGATTTCGAGAGGTCAGGATGTCTTCGGAGTGCCGAACCATGGTCTATAAATACCGCCTTGAAGACTCCATGTTGCGACCATATCCAAGCGAGACACAGTTCTTCTTTCACGCAAGGCGATCGTCTCTGGCTTCATGGACATGGTCTAGTGAACGGAGTCTGAGGCATCGTGTTGCCGCAGAACCCACCCCCTTAATTTCAGATAGGCGACTTGAAATGAAAAAAGCGCTGCATTTCATTCCAGAGCCGGTGCAGAAGTCGTGGATAGGGGGGATGCTCCACACCATCATGCGCACGCAGATCCAGATCTGAAGCAGTGTCCGGAATGGATTGTGCAGGGATCGTCGCTGTCCTATATGCAGTCGATTACGGATGGCAGCATACGCAGGTTTGATGCAGGCCACGACAAAGCAATCGTCCGCCGAGTCGCGCGGAATGAAGATTGACCAGTTCGCAGCGCATCGGTGCACGCCAGCCACAACCCGCCCGCCAAATGGCACCACAACACAGACTTGATCCATTCTTCTAGACAAATAAATGCAAATGCAAAGGCTCGCCTTTCCTGATGATGCTGCAGGGTAACGAACTAACAAGAAAGATACTATACGACCGGCACCATCTTGAGCTCGCTCGAGTGGTCGCCCCCGTGCTCGCCGTCGCCGTCGCCGTCGCCGATGTCGTGCTCGACGTCCGCACCACCCTGCGTCGCGATCGTCTCGGGCGACTGCAAGCTTTTAAACTTGAGATGCGTCATTTTGACTGGGTGGGCGCTGGCCGACGCGAACTGGTCCGTCTGCGCACGGTGTTAGCGGTGAGGATGCAGCAGGAGAGGGGAAGGCGTACCGCGACGTTGAAGGATGTTTCGCCGCCGCCTTGTTCGAGCTGGGAGCGGAAGGACACGCGGTTGTTGAGGGTCTGCGAATACGTTGTTATTTAGAAATAAGATGCAGAGGCAGCAGAGCGCAGAACGTACGGTCATCAGGGTGTTCCTGTATGGATGAAGCTATAGTGAGCATGCATCGGCCGATAAACGGATTGACATACGTGTACAGACGACCCATGGGCTGAAATAAGTGTTAGGATCGAATTCGTCGGAAAATGCAAACGCACGACGTACGAGTGCGAAGATGAGATGGAAGTTCGTGCTTTGAAGCGCCGTCTGTACCGGCCGTAAGCAACGACAGGAACCACGCGGCGCACAACACGTACGAAGGTAACCAAGTCCATAACCTACATCGACATGATCAGCGCAGGCTTCGAACCGAATACGGAAAGTAACTTACGCAGAAAACGAGCCAAACGCTGCAGTCTCGACAGCTGACCGGATGATGCGCCAGATAACGTGGTCCGTACCTGCGAAGGCATTTTAGTATCTCACGAAGGCATGGAAGCAGAAAATAAGATATACGGCGACGGCCCGTGCGACTCAGCCAGAGGTACCGCGTTAGCAGGATGCTGGATGATGTCAGTCAGCACGCGCCCTCAGTGTCCGATCGCGAAGCACGTACGTGATCATGCCATCCGTCAAAACTGCAATGGCAAGCCACGAGTCGACAAGGGGGATGAGGTGCGTGAACTGATCGATGCTGGATGTCGAGAAGCGTGAGCAAAGGAACATCGATGCGGGCGCGCGCGGGACTCACTTCGGCGTCTGCAACGCGCCGATGGCGCCCGCGCAGCCCAGTGCGCCCTGCGCGAAGGAACAGACAGCGATGATCGCGAATAACCAGAAAGAGTGGGAGAGCTGTCGGATGCGCCAGGCTAGGAAAATCTGGATCGGCACAGAAGCACTGCGCGCACGTTAGTGGAAGGAAGAATAACTGATCGACGCGAAGCGCGCACAAGACGGTAACGATTGGAGTTGAAGGGAATGGCCAGGGGGCGGCGGACAAGATGGCGGGGTTGTTGAAGTTGGTGACGACGTAGTCCCAGAGCATGTAGACTGACGCCGCCGTGTGGAAGGTATCCAGCAAAATCACCCACGCGACGAGAAAGCTGGTATGTACACAGCAAAAGCGAGTCAGCGCGGAAGAGACCGAGACGCGATCGAGCGGCGCACCTGATAAGCTTCCTATCCGTGTACCCAGTTGTGTAGTAGTTCGCCCATTGCACGACGCAGACACCATACAGAAAGACGTTGGTGGTGACCGCGGTCACCACGGGTCCTAGGATGAGTGCGGTTGCGACCATGGGACCATAAGGCGAGTCGAAAAAAAGCTACGCGGACAACGAGAATACTTGTACGTCCCCAGACGTCGATGCCGTTCCCCGCAAGAGGGCCTTATATATGAGTATCACCTGTGCGCCTCGAGTAGCGACCCGGAGCGCTGGCATCGACGGCGGAGATGTGTCGAGATTCAGACGGCTAACGGCTGAACGGTTCATCTACATGACATCTACACTTATCGGTCTCGAATCGCCCCCAGACGCCGCGCGTTTGGCCGTACATACGCGCGACACGTACAAAGCAAACCCTTAAAGGCGACGTGCCCTTTCCAGAAGCACGCAACGGCACGCACAAGTGCAGAAGGGGAGCGCAGATGCTGTCGATTTGCATGGTTTGCTCGAGACAGAGTTTCGGTTGTCCGTCATATTTTACGTAGGCCCCGTAAGCGATATTGAGGCCGGCTAACCCATTTCTGATTGCGACCATTGCCGTCGAAAATTGAGTTGCCGATTCAGATCCTGCAGTCCAGTTCCTGGCACCCTGCTGCATGGCATGCGGATCGTTGGCCTCCATCGAGCTTAAAGACTGACAGGCTGCGCGACGGGAAACGCTAGCGTGCAAAGCTGGCGACAAAAGCGTGCCCTGGCGACAGCGAGCGTATCTGTCAGCCTGCAGGGGCGCATCACATGCGCCACGTCTCGGCATCAAGCGCCACAGAAGTCCTTCGAGAAAAGGGCAGGGCCAACAAATTGAAACAAACATATACTTACACTTCCGCGAGCCAATGAAATGGGGCCCCGGTGCGTAGCGACTCGGAAGTTGCCATAATGCTTCGGGTGCAACAGGCGGGGCGATGGCGGCCGACTTGCTTTCAATTTTGGGACGCGACGGCGAGTAGAATATACGGCTGGTGCCGGTGCACAAGCGTATAGAAAAATCTAATGTCCGTTGCCTTAAGCATGCGCGGACGGTGGTATATTCGTCAGTAGAACAGTACAACCCAACTCCAATTCCAATAAATATCCAAGAAAGCCGTGCGCAGAGCAGCTGCCTGCGACAGATCGGCGCCTCTAATCGGCAATGGCAGCGAGATAGCTCTGCGCGGGTATCAAGCATCAGAATCCGGACAGCGCAGAGCAATTCGGCACCTACCTCGCGGTCTCCAAGGAACTCGGCGTACGCGAGCGCGACAGCGATCCAGAAGCCGATGTCTACGCCAAGCTTGCGCGTTTCTCTCACGTTAATTTCGAACACACCCGACGAGGAGTTCACCGTGAACACGGGCGTCGTGTCGTGGAAGACGAGGAGGGGCACGGGGGGCAGACGGTGCGGGCGCGTGGGGGGCGCTGGGGCGCCGCTCAGTGGACGCGGGGGAATAGACGGAGGGCGTGGGGGCGAGGGCACGGGCGGAGGCGGGAGGGGCGGGAGCTCGCACAACGTAAAGGAGTTCACGGGCGCTGTTGGCGCGTTGTTTTTAAACGCCCGCAGCATCCGCGCGAGTAGCCCCTCATCCTGCTCTGGTACAGGCGGCTGCGCGTGCGGCGCCAGCAGGAAGCTCGTTATTTGCGAGGTGGGGCCGGGCCGGTTTAGCCGCTTCTGTGTCTTGGGCTCGAGTTCGTCTAACTTAGCCTGGACGGAGCCGGGGGTTGGTGGGGACACGAGGATGGACGGGGGAGTCGGTGGTGGGGGATACGTGTGGGAAGAGCCGGACTGAGGCGGATCAGACAGCGTCTCATCAGAATCCATGGAGGACTTTGATGTTGCGGGAGGCGAGCGGGGAGGGGGTGGGCTGGTTGGACTGGAAGGCAATGATGGCGATGAGGGAATATTAGTACGAGATGCGAAATATAAGGCTGCTGGTGTATGATATGGTGAGGTTCTAGGAAGAGGAAGAAGAGAGATAAAGGTAGATGGAGGAAATGAGGGCGCTCGCAGGCGAATGTACCAGCCGCGCAAAGGCCGATGTATGGTCCATAGTAGCGTCGAGGTAGAATTATCCTGACCATGAGCGCGATTTCAGCCCAATCCGTCCCGGTGAGTTAGACTGATAACTCACCACCACATGCTCAACGATTTCTTCCTCTTCTAAGAACCGTTCCTACATAGTCGAATGACGTAGTTGTACAAGGCCAGCATCGAGGAACTCACCTTGTACCAGACAACACGATCCGAGCCTTCCTCTGATACGTTCACTTTATTGTCAGAGATGACATCCGAGCTTCATGGTAAGGATAGGGCATCTGAGCATGAGAACAGCATCCTGAGATCCGGCAAAACTCACCTGCGAACGACATATCTCGCAGTTCCTGTCGATGTCGGTGATGTTGTGGGCAGCATACCTTCAAGTCAGAAATCCCCACGAAAACAAACGGTTAGAACTGGTTAGATAGGTTCACACAAACGCCTCCCGTGAGAACATACCTGCTACTGGTCTTCAGCTCAGACTCACCGTTCTGTCCACAGTGCACGCCATGGGCGCTTGACAAGCGTTGCTGAGCTCAAAGGCACAGATCTCAGTAACCAGATCTCGCGCCGACCCGGCCCGCTTTTCGGCATCTGGCAATGAGCGCGTCGCGTTCGGCGACGTCGACGACGTCCTACGCGCCCTCCTCTTTTCATGCCACCCGGTCCTCTTTACAACTGGCTCGCCGTCTCGCACTCAATCCTAGAGATATTGGAACATGCCGCGCAGTACAGAGCCGCACAACTGTCGCGCCAGGGTGCGGCCGTGACTAGGTCCAGGACACGCAGGACAGAAGGCACTGACGAGGAGACCCTGTATACCGAAGAGACGGCAGGAAGGAGTCCAGGTAGGTCAGCAGGGGTGAATTCCGCCCAACCCAACGCTCTGTATCGTGCAAACGAGGAATGGTTGGCGCAGCTGTCAATACCCCCACGGAATACCTCACAGCTCGTGGACTCTGCTCCGAAGGACAGCTATTCTCACAGGCCCCATACGGATACGGCTTTCTCTAGCGGTATACCGCCGTCGAGGTCGGCAGATGTCAAGACGACCACTACTCAGAGTATCTCTGGTCGAGTTGAGGTCCCGTATATTGCAGCCTCAACGGAGCAACTGTTTTCACCACAAAATTCCACGCGTACTGCGGACAACATCTCCCCCTCTCCATCTTTGACGGACGCCCAGGAAACGCTATCAACATCTGCCAGTTACCCAATACGCGGCTCTGCGGTCCCGCCAGCCGACCCTCTCATCGCGGACCCAGTTGGGTTGGTTAAGGCCCAAGTACCTGACGATCTGTTCCCGTCCTCCATTGCTCCCGATCCCGAGGAGATTCTAACAGAGGTAAGCGCCACCCTCCCCGAATACGACACATCCTTACTTTGCCTTAGACGCTCCTCTCTGAGCCTCAACCGAGCCGCCATCTCCAATCCTCTAAGGTACCGTCCTCGCGCCTCGGCCGCCTCTTTCACTATGGAGGTGCGTTCTCATGCTCTGTGACTCGCGTGGAAACACGCTGACGCGTAGTTACAGGTTTGGCCGCGTCGCTCGGCGTCGGTGCTGCCTCCGAGTATCTGCGGCGGAGCACGGGCGCGTCGAACGGGGCGCAGTCTTCGTCACTTATGATGTCCGAGGCGAACGTGACGCGTCTTGTGAGCAAGCTGTCCAAGATGCGCGGCGCGGCGCTGAAGCTGGGGCAATTTATGAGTATACAAGGTCGGTCAGCGTCTATCAAACCCACCCAGCTTAGTAACTCGTGCTTTGTCCGCAGACACGCATGTCTTACCGCCGGAAGTCGAAAAGGTCTTCCGGCGTGTGCAGGACAGCGCGCACTACATGCCAAACTGGCAAATGGAGGTACAGTCATCTTACTCTATCCATTTCACAATGTAACTGGTCTTCGTCCGCGCGCAGCAAGTTCTCACGTCGTCCGTGGGCCCTTCCTGGCGCGACAACTTTGCCTCCTTCGATGCCGTCCCGTTCGCTGCGGCGTCCATCGGACAGGTGCATCACGCGGTCCTCAAAGCGGGCGCGAGCCCCACAGGCGCGGACGCTCGCGTGGCAGTGAAGATCCAGTTTCCGAACATCCGGCAGTCGGTCGAGAGCGACCTGGGATATATGAAGGTGCTGCTCACCGCGGGGCGCCTGCTGCCGCCGGGTCTCTTCCTGGACAAAACGATGGCGGTGCGTTGTCATTTCGCCCCTTGCAGCTATGCCTGACGTGACTGACGCGCGGGCGTAGGTGATGAAGGAGGAGCTCGCGGACGAGTGCGACTACACGCGCGAAGCGGGATTTCTGCGCGCGTTCGGGGCGGCGGAGCGGCTCGGTGGTGACACGCGGTACAAGGTGCCGTGGGTGTGGGACGGCAGCACGGGGGAGGTGCTTGTCATGGAACGTGTCGACGGCGTGAGCGTGGGCGGCGACGTCGTGCACCACCTGAGCCAGGCCGACCGGGACGACGTGCGTTTCACATCGCGGAGAGAATGAGTGATACGATGCTGACAGCCGCATCGCAGATCGCAGCACGCATCATCGAGCTGTGCCTGCGCGAACTGTTCGTCTTCCGACAGATGCAGACGGACCCGAACTGGACGAACTTTCTCTGGAACGCGCGGACGCGCCAGGTGCGTGCGCCGTTCCGTTGTGCATGTCATGCAACTGTGCGATGGCATCGAGTGATGTTGATCTGACCTGGGCTGTGTGACAGATTGAGCTGGTCGACTTTGGCGCGACGCGCGCCTACTCGGCCACGTTTATCGACAACTGGCTGCGCCTCCTGCGGGCAGCAACGACATCCGACCGCGAGGCGTGCCGCGAGTGGAGCCTCAAGCTCGGCTACCTCACCGGCGAGGAGAACGACGTGAGTCCATCCATGTGCGCCCCCGTGATCCGAACCCCTGTACTCACTGAATGATCGACGTGCGACACTTGCGTGCTCGCGTCAGGTCATGCTCGATGCGCACGTCAGGTCTATGGCGTTGCTCGCGACGCCATTCCGCGCGGACACGCCGCAGCCCTTCGCGTTCGGCAAGGGCTCGCGGTGGGCGGAGATCACTGCTGAGATCCGCGCGCAGATACCGACGATGCTGCAGTACCGCCTGACGCCGCCGCCGCGGGAGACGTACAGCTTGAATCGGTGCGTCTATCGCGTGTGTGCGTGCGTTGACGTTCGTGCGGCTTATGCTCTGCGATAGGAAACTGAGCGGCGCGTTTTTGCTCGCCGCGAGGCTGGATGCGCGGGTGGACTGCAAGGCGCTGTGGGATAAGGTGACGGGGAACTATCAGTTTAGCTCATGATCCGGCGCAGATACGTCGACTTCGATGCCGGGTCAAATACCTACTCTGCTTCGGGAGAGGAGCGGACAAGAATGCACTGTGTTGAGACAATTCTGGACAGACTCTAAGTATTCTAGTAACCAGTATAGAATTAGTAGAGTAATGATGTGGCTGGCGTTAGATCGTCACTGGTCGTGCGGGGTAAGGATGGCGACTGTTGAGAGTCCATCAATATTGTGAAGGGATATCGTGAGGTATGGAATATGCATGACAGCACGAGCGACCTTCCCGGAAGAAGGCAGCTTGCTCTGAAGCTTCACAGCTCCTTTTTGGCAGCGGGGCCGGAACCACTGGCCTTAGCGGCGCGTGCCGAGTAGATCATGTCCGTGAAGGGTCTGGATGCAGTCAGGCAAACGGAATATAACTGGAAGCAGGGAAGGCAGCTCACCCTTCGAAATGCAGCGCGATGACGTACACGAGGTATACATACGCGGTGATGAGGAGGCCTACGGGGCGCTCGTACCACAGCGCGGTGCCAGCGAAGCACATGGTGCTGCCGACGTACATAGGGATCGCGCAGGACATTGAAAGGAAAGCCCTCGACGCGGTGGTCCATGAGGATGCCAAAGTAGTCGCCGAGGAAGGTGCCGGTGACGCCGAGCTGCCAGGTGCTGCTTACGACAAAGAGCTGGCCGAGACCGAAGAGAACCGCGGGCACGATGACATCGAAGGGCGCAGGCAGCAGGCTTTGAGGGCTGCTCGAGCAGCGCCCGCAGGTAGCTGGGGGGTTCACGAGTGAATGGATGTCTAGAAAAAGTCTGGGCCACGTACAGGTGGTCGCGCAGGATGCCCGCACCGAAGATGCAGAGGGCCAAGAAATAGCAGCCGGCACGCGTGCTTCCGCCAAAAAGACGCGTTATTGTTTTATTCCGGTATTCTGGGATGAGACAACGCGTGTCATGAGTAGAATTCGGAGATAAATGGGCGCGACGTGTCACTCACCGTTCCGCGCGACGATGTTCCACGCCGTTGGGTTAAACGCAATGGCCGCGACTGAGATAAGAAGCGAAGTCTTGGACGTATCTACAAGAATTTGAAGAGAGTCCATGCCGAACGTTTTGAAGAGATGCAACACAACAGGTGGTCGGCGATGAAGAAGCAGCAACCAACAGGCGCAGGGGGTCAAACGGGCGTCTATTGTTATGAGCGGGATTACATAAGTTGTTAAACGCCCGTCTTTTGTCTTGCCCAATGCCACCACTTCTGAGTTCTTGTCTTCTTGTTGTGTCTCTCCACGAATCTCCTCGGAAACGAGTCGCGGACGCCAGGTTCATTTCTTTTCCCATGTGTTCCTCTCGGCCCTGAACATTTTGTTCGTCACGGCGGGCGCGCCGTTGAACTTTGAACCGATGCGCCCATGGGGATATTACAGTTATTTCAGCTAACGACATTCGTCATTTATGGAAGGCCGCGTTCACGACGTGCTCTGTGGACGGACTGCAAGGAGAAAGTCATTCCGCGTTTCAGCGCGGTGATTCATGGCTAAGCGACATGCCGACTGAATCGGCAGAATCTCGGCCATGCGATTTCCTCAGTCCGATGCGGTGAGTTCTACTGTAAACTGCATCGACACGCTGTTCTTTGACCTCGTTTCTGTCAACGGCTTCATCTCGCTGGCTCTGACAGGAAGGGTTCAAGCTTACCTCTGGATGCATACGGCATTGTGGACGGACCAACCCCGCACCTCGGCCACGTTGTTTTACCATCATTCAGCTTTGCTGATCGCGACGTTGGCTCTCTCGCTATTTTAAGCTGACGTCAAACTCCTCTATCCAGCCTTATATTAACTGCCACAGGGCCGGAACGATGCGGCCGTATGAATCGGATTGCAGGTGTATTTTTGCACCCGCGCAATCCTGCAAATTGCATTGGTGCACGATGGAGTCGGATAGACGCGAGTCAAATCGTTACGATTGTTAGGATCAGCGCGGCAGTACATAGCCGCGCTTCTCGATTCCTCCATAGAGACTGTGCGCCGACTTGGAGTTGGCAAAACCGCTTTCGCGTCGGACAATGCAGAGACCTGCGCGACGGTCCGTCCATCTTCACCTGGTCATCATAGTTTCACATTCGTTGATGCTCTGAACCATCACATGTACCCTCGTTAGGAATTGAACAACTTCGTCATCTCCATGACGGTGCCGCTCGGCCGGTGACCATGTTTCTGGGCGTCCATCCGCAGGTCCTGCCTCGCTGATCCGTTCAGACAGTGGATTTGCTGTGGTGCACCCGGCTACGAACGTCTAAATGACGAGAGTCTCCATCAAAATCCATCCGACTCTATCGCTATCGTGAGTGTGTCAGCTGCTTCCGTCTGCGCCTTCGGTAGCCAATCTATGATTTGCTGCGATCGGGTGGATGGTTCTTGTGCATTGCTTCTCACAAAGACAATTGTTCTCTGCGAAGTCATGCGGAAGAAGTTCTTGTGTGTGAATTTCCCACGTTTCCTTTTCAGCGCTCTCGACGCTAATGAGCTTATTCCTTCCAGAGATGAGCGCCCCGCGCTCTGTCATGCTCGGGGATAAATTCGATGGCGCGGAAACCGAGGTGATTTTCGCCAAGCAGGGTGACCCGTAGGTTATGGTTTGCCCGGCGCTTCTTCCGAGCCTATTCCGTCGCAAGGATCAGTGATCCTTATTGTTCGTCGCGTGGCAAAGCAGCAACTTTGTGAGGTTTCACTTCGCATCTCGACCTGTCTCTCGCTGTTATCCGCGGCCCGCCTGGTAAATTTTCCAAGTATAGGCTCAATCGCCCAGGGACCATGGCAATATGATCCTGCGTTTCCAACAATACCGAGACGGGAACCGGTCTCATATCACCCTAGGGTCGCAGCGAGTATCCCACTTTTGTTTTGCACATTTGAGCGTGACAGCAGGAGATATCTGGGATCTCGCTTGGGGACTCTTTATCTGCATCGATCGATCGCAGTCTTTATCGAGCAGTTTCAAGTAATTATCTCTCCGTTTCCATCAAACTCAACTAACCGTCCTTATTGTGTGTGCACGGTACCGTAAGTCAGTCACACTCCACTTTCCTAGCTTCGCACCGTCGTGCCGAGGTGCGCCCAGCCGTCAAACAAAACGCCCGTCCGTGTTTCGGCCTGCGGTACCATATGCACCACATCTGTGACCGGACTGCTGCCGAGGTTAGCATATATATTGCGGGTTGAGCAGCGTGGTTCTTCAGGCCTGTTGTTCTTTCGGTTCCTCCTCGACTTCTCTTCTCTGTCGTTGTCCGCCATGGCCACCTCTCCTTTTCAAACACACCCTACCAAAGCTCTTGCGCAGAGCCCCCTTTTCCGTCTTCAATCCGAGGGTCTGTCCCAGACCGAGCGAGTTCGCCTTTCTTACAAGAGAGCCAAAGCTGTTGTACACGCATATAGTACGTCGTCCTTTCCTCTGTCTTCCATCTTGAGCATGTCCTGACCACATCGACTTAGACTTGACTGCCGAAGATATTATCAATGTATCACCACGTTATTGGGAGTTTCATACGGACCCCATCCTCTCGCAAGACATTTCCGTCGCGACTCTGCTCACCATTCATTATAACCTGTGCTGCGGGACCATCGCCATGTTCGCTGCTGGGCGACCAGAGCTTCGTCGCGTATTGCAGCAACTGCTAAGCTTTGAGGTGTCGTAAGTGTTCTCGGCCATCTTTTTTTTTTTTGGTTTCATTCTTGTCTGACATTGCAATCGCTTCTATTCTTCAGCGGACAGTACTGTCTAACTGAGATCGGACATGGCCTGAACGCCATCCAGCTCGAGACCACTGCGACGCTCTTGCCGAATGGCGATTACGAGCTCAACACGCCTTCACCTGCTGCTGCAAAGTAGGCTTGCGCGTGTCGTGTTACGTCTTGCCTTAGCTAACATCTCCTTTGCCAGATTCATGCCACCGATGACGCCGTGTGGGATTCCATGTGTAGCTGTCATCATGGCTAGGCACATGGTCCACGGCGAGGACCGAGGCGTCAAACCATTCCTGGTTCCAATTCACGACGGACAGCAGATGCACGATGGTGTCGTTTCCAGGTCCGTAGCATTCCGCATCCGGATGTGGCACTCCGAGCTCACACATCGACCCTAATAGACTGTTGACGCCGCGCGGTGGCTCGCGCCCTATCAATCATGCACTAACATCGTTCCATCACGTCCGCCTGTCGAGGAACGCTCTTCTCGGTGAGGAGGGGAAGCCAGCACAGCCCCGCGATGCGTTCTTCCGCAACATTTCTCGAGTTATTAGCGGCACGCTCTCAATGGGTGCTCTGGGCCTGGGGACTATGCGGATCGGAGCTTACGTGGCCGGGCGCTACAGCCTTCGCCGGAACGTCGTCGATGCGTCTTCTGGCATCTCGCGGCCCATCGCGTCCTTCAGCACGCAGTACACGCCGATCCTCACCACGATCGCGCAGGTGATGGTGTTCAACGCGTTTGCCGAAGCGTCGCGCGCGCGCTTCGCCGACAAGACCCTCAGCCTGCCCGTGCGGCACTTCACGGCAGCGGTGTTCAAGACGGTCGTCACGAAGCATAGTAAGGACAGCATGCTGGCGCTGGGCGACAGGCTTGGAGCGCAAGGATTGTTTGAAATCAATCAGCTCTCAGTGTTGCATGTGCGTGCGAGCCTGCGGCCTCATACTCTCACAGTTGACTGATTCATTGTGGATCATCAGGGCGACATGCGAGGTGCTGCCATCGCCGAAGGCGACATCCTAGTTATCTCCATCCGTACGTCGGAGCGCCCGCGCATTTAGAACAATGGAACGGAACTAACTTCGCATCTGCATTAGGCTTCGCAGTTGATCTGCTCCTCGGACGTATCAAGCCGCCGGCTTCCGCAAATCCGAACTCTCTCCTTTTCAGGCACGAGCAGTCCATGATTGCACACCTCTCCAAGGTGATGCGGGACGCGCCGTCGCACCGCGATGCGCAGCTGGAGTCCGTCTTGCTCCCACATTGCCAGGGGCTGATCGAGGCCATCGGGTACCGCCTTGCGTTCGACGCGGCCGTCGCGGCCGGTCTCCCCGCGGATATTATCGACATGTACGTCGCGAGCGTCGTCGATCTCGATCCCGGCTGGTACTCCGAGAACGCAGGCATCTCGTGCTGGGACCAGAAGATGCAGCTCCTCACCGCTGCCAAGACGCTGTACCCGCGGACTGGACGAGCTGCTTATGCAGCTGAACGTCGAGAGCTACGTGACGGCGCCAATGTGTCGGACCACGCGTGGGACGCGTACGTCGAGTCGCTCGATGTCTATGGCGTCCCGCAGCCGTACACGCCCACGGTCGAGCAGCGCCCTGCGCCCGTCGAGGAGCCTGCGCGCCATCAGCTGGAGCGCCACCACGTGAGGGCCCATCTTTGATCGCAGCACGCTTGATCGCCCATCGCTATCCCATCCCTCATTCCATTTCCACGCCAGGTGCCGACACTGTCCTTCCGCACGCTATTTTCGCTGCTCAGCGAGTTAAGTTATCACTATGAATTCTACAATGCGCTAGACGCGTAGCTCCTTTTTTCGCGTTTAGTATTCGTTCTACTTCGTTCTATAATCACTCTTTTTAGGCTTTGAGCACATGTCCCCAGTAATCGTGATAGTTCTCCTATGGAATACAGTACTTGATACATTTATCTGCTGCGTGATTGTTTGCAGCATCGCGGTTGAGAGTCTGCCGTCGTCCTGCCATCTTATCACTGGAGGACAATGTCCGCGATCAATTTTATATTTATCGATCAATCCGCCGCGCTCAGCGGCGGATAGGGTGTTCAGGCAGGAATATCACGTTTTCCCTCCCACTATGTCTGGATCGTCGTATGTACCACATTTTTGTCTTCCTTCTTCCTGACTTCAGACCCAGATCTCAGAGGTGTGCACCCTTTCGAACTTACAATACATCGATGACTTTGAGGCGTCGTTGTCTCCAAGGGAAGTGATATGTCGTCACCTACACGTCTCTGATGTAGTCCGAGATCGCTGAAACGGTAGATGGTCAAATATGAAGACTTTCAAAAGAAGGAGCTCATCGACTTTTCCGAACCCCGGGCCGCTCTGGCCCGCTATTAGCGCCCGCGCGTACTCGTCGAACAACTCGTTTCTCCTGCTCACGACAACATTGAGGCGAGTCTCTGCCTTTCGTCTGTCATAAGTTCATGTACGTTCATATGGCACCATTATCGTGCTGGAGATCGCTGGCCAGTCGTATGCGATATCTGTGGAGGACTGATGACAAGGGCACCCGTCGCCCGACACGTCGATGCTGCAACACGCGGTGAGCGTAGATCTTGTGCTGCGGTGGATCCTCGTCACGGCGAGGGATTATTTCGGACGCCCGCAAGGTGTTATACTGCTATATCTATTTTCGTTTGCTGAATGCTTCACTGGCTCATTTATCGAAGGTTCGTCTATTTGCGCCGAGTACGTTTTCTTGGAGATAAAGACTTCTTTTCTTCTAGAGATGACGCACGTTGATGTGAACACTCGAATTGCATGAGAGGAGCATGTTGAGATTCTCAGCCCCTTTTCACTGCTGTCATGCGTCGCATCAGACGTGCAGTGGTCAGGTGTTTCCTTCCATCTAGATACGAAACCCGCCGCGCATTCTTTGCTGATATCGCTGGTTTCGCATGGGGTTTCACCGTCACTGCAAGAGCCCGGAACAATTTGCAAAATGGGTGCAGTCTTACACTGGAAGGCAAATGTTCCTAGTTCGGTCCATGGCGGTGAGCACACCCATGCGCATGGCTTGTCTCGACAGCGACGGAACTTCGATAGACCCCAACAACAACTCCTCGCGGTCTCTGACTGATTGCAACGATCTGCACGAAGCCTGGCTCCAAAGTTGCGCTGCACGAGACCGGATGTGGTTGACCTCATGCCTTTCAGGTCGACGGGCAACGTACTTAAGCGCAACTGCGCGAAGGACTTCTACGCCTTGTTCTCCCTCCCACATCCACAAGCTCTTTGTTCCCAGCGCAAAATATGATGACTGACCCTACCAAAAGTAGAGCTGCTAACGTTTCCGATAGACTGGGGAACTCGTCGTATGCTGGTAGACGTAAAGAGTACCTCGTCTTGCTCCAGAAATTGAGAGCTGTCGGGTACGTCCTATCTGACATGGCTGGTGATCGACAAAATCTAATCCTTCGAAACAGAGCTGACGCGGTGATCGATGTTCCCAAGATCGTGGTCATAGGGAATCAGTCCGCAGGTTAGTAGTCCCTTCCATACAGTAAGGGAGTTTTCATCGAGTAATCTGAATTTCTAGGGAAAAGCAGCCTCGTCGAGGCCATATCAGGCGTGAGCTCCTTTCTGCGTCTCCTTACCAGCGTAACTCAAATTTCCGCACAGATCAGCCTGCCGCGCGACAGTGGCACTTGCACGAGATGCCCGATGGAATGTCGCATGAAGTCCTCGGATGACGCATGGTTGTGTCAGATATCTATTCGCTGGGAATACGACTCCGATGACCAGAAGGTAGATTATTCTGCATCTCCTAATTAAGAGCCTGCTGACGTGGTTGATTTCGATAGAGGGACGTGGTCGAAATTCCTTTGGTGGGCCGATCATTGATCCGGCACAAGTCGAGTTCGCGCTGCGTTGCGCGCAAGCCGCTGTGCTGCATCCGCACGTCGAATCTCACATGTTCGTGGGCTTGGACGAAGATGGACTCCTCAACTTCAAGTCGGACAAGAAGGCGCGATCATTCTCGCGCAACGTCGTCTGCATTGAGCTGCAGGGCCCTGACTTGACCGATCTGGCGTTCATCGACCTTCCAGGTATTTCTTTCCGCGTGATGGGCGTCGGCAGGGGTAAATAATCTTGCTTTGTAGGTCTCATTCAGAATGCGGATGAGCCTGGTCTCGTAGGTCTCGTCGAGCAACTTGTCAGGGACCACATTCAAGGAAGCTCCCTGATTCTCGTCACCATCCCAATGTCCGGTACGCTACCATAGTTGTCGCCATCATGAACAGGATCCATCTCATGTTCGATTTCTTTCAGATGATATCGACAATCAGAAAGCATTGTCGCTTGCTCGAGAGGCTGATCCAGAAGGCAGACGCACGATCGGTAAGTGTGGTGAGTCTTTTGCTGCACTAGTGGGTATCCTAAGCTCTTCTACAGGTGTTCTCACAAAGCCCGACGTTATGGGCCAAGGCTCCAAGTCGCGTGGCCTCTATTTAGACGTCATAGAAGGTCGCTCGAAGCCCCTGCATCATGGGTACTACTGTACTCGCTCACCAGACGACGATGAGCGTGCGGATGGTATCACCCATGCTGAGGCACGACAAGCCGAGGCGAGCTATTTCGAAAGCACGAAGCCGTGGAATACTTCGTTGCACAAGAACAGATTCGGCATCAAGAATCTGGTGTCGATGTTGAGTCCTCTTTTCGAAAGGATTATCAAGGACAGGTACGACACCAGTATCATTTAAGTGATCTTCTAGGTTCAAATCACCAATTTTTCCAGTCTACCACGAGTTAATGCCACTGCCACTGAATCTTTGAAGGTGTGCGATGAAGAGTTGGCTAAGCTGCCGGCGGTCATCACCACTGAGCCAGCAACCTACATGCTCGAGTACGTCTTTCGGCTTCTGATATTCTTGAGATCCTCATTTGTTTTCAGGTTGATAACCTCGCTTTCCAACGTCGTCGCCGAATACGTCAAGGGCGGACAAGGGCGTGAGGATCTCATTAGGAGAACCGAGCGATATGGCGCAGTTTCAAGAAAGCTATTCAGACAACGACACCTGAGTTTCTCCCGCACATGAAGAACGAGGCATCGCAGATCCCCGCGTTCTGCAACTTGCTCGATGGCGAGGAAAATCCGGAACACGACGTCAATGCGAGCGGCTCTGAGAAAATCGTCTTGCGGAAGGGGCTTCTCGACGGTCCATTCTACTTGGATGATATGAGGGCTCACGTTGAAAAGTGCGTCGCCGTAATACTCCTATGTACTGACAAAAACTGACTCATCCTCAGTTCAATGACGCGAGAATTGCCCAACAATGTGCCGTTCTCCGCGAAGGTCTCTCTGATCAAAGAATTCCAGCGTCACTGGCCTGAGGCCGCGAAAGCATGCTTCTCGGATGTTCACGATAACCTCATGCGCCAGCTCTTGGCATGTGTTCATTCTGACTTCGGACGTTGGGAGAGCTTACATGGTCAGATGCGGTCAGTTCCTCCTGTTTTCTTGGCTGAATGTCGCAACTAAACACTGTCTACCAGTAATTTCATGACCGACTTGGTCAAAAAACATGCTGATGCTTGTCAGACCATGATTAAGACAATGCTCGAGAGCGAACACGCGCCATTCACGCAGAACGAACATTATCTACACGCGTGCGAAGAGAAGTGGCTCTCAAAATACAAAGACGCTCGTGCTTCTGCGTGCAAGCAGGCATCATCCCCATCTGTAAGCATGATTTTGCAACGAGACTATCACACCCAAATTACACCAGCTCATTTATCTCTCTATCCTCAGGAAGCAGAACCTGCGTCTTTCAGCATTCAAGAGCAAAATGAATTGCTCGCCCATCTGATGCGGTTTGGCCATCAGGTCCAATCTCTCGCCGACCTTGCGAAGCTGAGTCCTCCGGATGAGTTCGAAACAGAGATGGTGGTGATGGCCCAAGTACGGAGCTACTTCCAGGTGGCCTACAAGGTCTGTTTCATTGGCTACGATCATGGAAAGCACCAAGACTGACACAAGTTAAAGCGAGTTATTGACACCATCCCCTCGATGATCGACCTCGTGTTCCTCAAAGGGTATGTTCATGACGACCCCAGATGATCGCCTCGCTAATGTGAATATGCCAGGGTGCAGAATGATATACAGAACTTTTTACTGGAGAAAATCCAAATCGGGGGGAAGGACGGTCATGACCTTTGCGCGCGCTACCTCGCCGAGGATCCTGACATCGTCGCGAGAAGAGATGAGATCATGGCGAGGCAAGAGACACTTGAAAAAGTGAAGGCCGAGCTGTACAGTTTTGGAGTTTAACCGCCAAAACCTTATCATGTCGGGTTTGACGATGGCATCTGACCTGTACTCATCTCGACCGTTGATTACTGCCTGTATTGCGAGGCTTATGATACGAGGATATCTTTGCCATGTTTCTAGTGAATTGACTAGCTTGCCTCCACTCGCAGAAGATGAATACAACTTAATGGGATGACCAAAGAGATGTTATATATAGACTGTAGCAGGTGCACACTGCACACGATCAGGTAGTCTCCTATGCAGACCTTACACAGAGCAAAGTCTTGGGGTCCTGTGTAGAACTCCCCACGGACTTTTTCACACGTTTTAAACTCCAGGTGATTTAAACATGGGTTTCTAACCTGTGTTATAAACTTTCACCGAATAATATATCATATGAGATGGAATTTCCCGTTTCATTCTTCACGGTGTCCAGCTGGAGCATCGAGTGCCCTGCAACGACCAGCCCCAACATGCACCGGTGCTCACTCAGTCAGTCTTCCGCGGACCCTTCCACGTCCGTACAGAATGTCCTCGCGCCCGTGCGCAGTGCGCACACGTTACTCCTCCATGGACTCTGTCCTCAAGAGTGACCCCCCTGCTGAAACTTATTTCCTTACGGGAGGCAATCAGCAAGTTCGGACGTATGGCCGTGCCGACATTGTGTGTTGATCTCAGCGCGGCGCTTCTGGTCCATGCGCAGCATGTCAGGCAAGGACCCCCGACAACCACCTGAAAGGTTCTTTCCCGGGTCGTTAACCAAATGGCGCATAGCGCCGGAGCTCTGTGGAAATGGCGGTAATGGAGGGCCCAAATTCGGCCCAAATCTCTATGTTTGATGCGTATACCGAGCCAGTATCGGCCGGAGGTCTGTTCCGCCGCGCGGTAACCATGGCTGACGCATTTCGGTCAAGTGAAGGGACTAAATGGGTGACTTTCCCCAGCAATTGATTTATGTTATGATATGTTTCGGCGCAGATCAACGCCAAAAGACGGCTCATCAAGGCAACCTAATTGGTTGACGAGGCCTTACGGGAGCACTGTCAAGCAGAAAAGAGGCCTCCATTACAATGATTTATCCTGGGGAAAGTCATCCAACCCTTTTTTCAAATTTGGTCAGATTTTGTAGGTAGCGAGCAGCGAATTACAGGCTAAGATGCGATGTCGCGTATATCCATCATATAGCGCCAAGTGCCGTCCGTCCGCTCCGGGCGAACTCGTTGTGAACACCGAAGGCGATGGCTGAGTAGTAGTAAGCATGTTGAGGGGCACGTTGGGTCCTATGGGGACTTTGGGCTGTGGGTCCTTTCTCGCGCGCATTATGGCCTCGTTTTGAGAAAACAGCACGGTTGCCGCTGCCTAACCCGTGGCTGCTCGCAATTCACGCGCATGCCCATCCAGCGGACCAGCGTATGTAGTGAGATACGAGTGGCGCGAGGAGAATGTGACGGTGCTGGCGCGGGACGGCTCATCTGCGGCTTGGGGAAGCTGTAGACAGGCAGGGAGAAAAATACGATTTGTTTCTGATTTAAACCGATTTTTTGAAGTATGTTACTGGGTGCGGTAACGGTTCGCCCAAACGCTAGGTCTGTTCCGCAATGCGTATACCGGGCGCCGCGGCCGACCCTGGAGATCTGTCGGTAACATGGCTCTTGGAGCGGAAAGAACCTTTTGGGGGGTTGTCGGGGGTCCTGTCGAGCATCAAGTGCGGATTGACAGGCTGATGGTGTCGGGGCCGTCGGGCATAGTCGAATGTCAGCGTCGGTGAGCGTGACAGGCTGACAGTCAGAGCGGTAGCAAGGGCATTGTGCTCGACCTGCCGACCGCCCGCGGTGGTCCGGTAGACAGCGTGCTTCCTGCTATATGTAGTCCAATCAGTAGCAGTTCATTGTCTTTGTGTCGACCGCCCAACGTCGCTGTCCGGAGCCTCCCCTTGCTCAGTAACAGCATTATGTAATGAACTCAACTTGTTTATAAACAGCCGTTTACAAATCAATAGGCCTTCCCGAGAAAGTAAGATATAGACATTGTGTTTGAGTCGGCGAAGGTCGGAAACTGCACAATGTCAGCGGTGACGTGGGTTCAGGACAATGGGGCTGTGCACCGCGACGTGCCACTCGAGGGGCGCAAGAACGTGCGCAAGGATCGCAGCAGCAAACGCGAGCTACAGCGTCATCCCGAGTGCGGGCGGCAGCCTCTGAGGCGGCGGGAGATGTGCCGGCCCGCGCCACACACGGCGAGGAACTAATACTCAGCGCTGCTGCTCAGCGCTTCAGCGCTCAGCGCCAGTCAGCGTCGCATGCACCATTCGCATGCTGGTGTCCCTCGCCGATGATGCCCATGCGCCAGAGCTTGGCGGCACGCTCTGCGGGCCGGCCAAAACAATGAAGGAGTCGTGAGAATCCCGCCCTACGAGCGGGGTGGCGCGACGCGTCAGTACTGTCGGCCTCCAGTTCCACTACTATATTCTGGTCGGCCCGGCAGAGCCGGCCGGTCCTACTTCACTTCCGTGTTTCTCTTTCAGCGACCTTGAGCTCAAGGTCGCTGAAATTTTGCAGCACGGTCAATGCGCGTGCACAAGCGTACCATTGCTGCATCAGAGAAGCCTGTAAAGTGTTAAATAAAATCGTACGGTGCAGAGAGAGTGGGGCTGGACCGAGCGCGCGGGTCTGAGCAGTTGGGAGCAGGACCGGGGCCGGGCGTACCTCTTTGGTGCATACGGTTGTGAAGAGCACGTGCTGCAGGATGCGTACGGCCTGCAAGTAAGTCGTGCACCCATGGGTAGATGCAGGCCCACGGTGCGGCAAAGTTCTAGAGCCTGGCAATGACGCATGGGCTCATCATACGCTTTCAGCTGCGAGGCATGAGAGGCGGGATGGGGTGGGGTTCGAAGACTTACAGCTATCCTGAAGTGGCCGGTGCTTCGGTGGATACTAATGGTATGGGCGATCACAATACATCTGGCCTGTCATCGACCACTGTAGGGGCCGGCAGCAGGGACTCGAAACAGTCGCTCACAAGCACAATGGGGTCTGTGCATCAACGCCCGTGGCATAGCGCAGTCCACCGAACATCGTGTCCAGGAGGCATGGTGCTATGTTTAGAATGCAACGGGACACGGTGCACAATCACAATGGCGCAGAGGCTGGCACCGCCAAGATTGTGCAACCGCCAAGACCGCCAAGCATATGCTTAGAACGCACCGGGACACGGTATTGTTCCCGCTACCCTTCCACGCAGTTTCCTCGAGTGTTTTAAGGTTCAGGTGGCAGTGCCGATCACAACACTCCGCCCGGAAAATGCCCCTCGTCATGCATGGTCACGCCGAGCGAGCCGTGCACGATGCATGCACCGAACTGTACGAGAAGGTGGCTTTTGGAAACGGCAAGGGCCATCTAAGGCCATGTTATATATCACTTCCACGATTCAGGCCTTGGTTCATGCCCACAGTGAAGATGTCACATATGCATGACGGTGGCTGCCGATACAGCCGTTTACAAATCGATAGGCCTTCCCGAGGAAGTAAGATATAGACATCGTGTTTGAGTCGGCGAAGGTCCGAAACCACGCCAGATCATGCCCCGCCAGGCCCCGCTCCTCCTGCCGTGCTGCCGTTGCCACCCGTTGGTCACCTGGTGCGAGCTAGAATCAAGCTCCACCTGTATATTGCATGTCCGACGTGGCTGCGATATCTATCAACTTCTGCCGAAAAGGGCCTATGGATTTGTAAACGGCTGTAATCACAGCTAAACACGGTATGTTGCCCGCAGAGCCTCGCAGAATACACCTTCCGTATCTCGACCGTCGGCAAGTACTAAGCTCTAGAATTCGCCAGGCGGTAATCGTACTTTCTGCTACTTTTGCCGCCGAATTTCGCGAGCACAGAGGGCTGCCACAATTCGTGATGTACCATACCATGTGTAGTCATTCTAGCCTGGTAGCGGGTGCTGCCGCCAGAGCGGCCATAGGCATTACGCCAAGACCGCCAAGCATATGTTCAGAACGCGCCGGGACGGTGCTACTACCCTCCAGCGCGTCTACCTAACTATCTTTTCGCCGATAATGTTTCTCATCTATAAGAAAGCAGTCATGCAGCTTCACACCGCAATCACTTTTCTCTTCATTCTCCAAGCCTTCATAGCTTCATCCGACGATGCTGCCTTCACCCCATGGTTCCAACGGCCTTGTGCATTCTCGCGGTTATGGCTACACGGACGCACATGCGAGCATTTCACAAGTCCCCACACAGGTCAGCTTTGTACAGGTGGCTGTCACGTCAACGATGGCTTTAATATTTACATTATACAGACGTTGGGATCATTGCCTATAATGGTACAAGACCAATTCGAATCTGTTTCCGATCTTTCCTATGCTCCACCTGCTGATCATCATACCATCGGTCCTTACCCCACCATCATACCATACCAAGCAGCACAGCTCTATCATGACCAAACAGCTTCGACTGATTCTGCTCAAGATCCATCCGCTGCTCAGTCTACCGCTCGCCTTACCCATTCTTCTGCAGCATTGGAGTCTTATGTTTGCGACAGTCCTGATTATCCGATACATGGTCACTTCCAGGATGGCAGATTCGTGAACATGGTTGTGGACGTTACATGGGGGGATAGTGTGGTGAGCTTTGGATAAATGATTTAGTTGCATTACTGATGGTTTACCGACATCACAGATGTTGACAGTATTGCCAGCCACGGCTCAAAATCAGATGGAGATCACCTCCGATTTTCTGTATAGTCCTCCTACGGCCCAGCCTGCCATCCCTACCGTCTGTTCTTTCCATCTCATGACATCAGGCTTAACGTTGATACCTATCGTGACCAGATAACTTCGACACATTCTGGTCGCAGCGCTCACCCTCCGTTCGCTATTCAGTCTTCCATCCCCCACCCCTGTATTCTCATGCCATCGGAGTATGGCAATGCTTATTCTGGCACCTTCGATGCGGTTTATGGTCGCTCTCAGGACGGTACTTTTGGCCACGAGAACGTGGATGCGGGTGCTATGCTGGCGCCCGCACAGGTGAGCTTTGCATAGATGGCTTAGTAGTTGGATCACTAACAGCTTGCTAACGTACTATAGACGCTGGCATCGTCGCTTGCCACTGTGGACGGTCACAGTCCAATCAGCCCGGCTCATTCCATTCACAACACTATGTCCCCTGCATTCACAGCTCGCTGGCCTACTTTCGGACAGCCTTTCTCTTCCACACCGCCAGAAACGTCACTACCTATGATGCAACATTATAATCCAGTGCCCCCTGCTCAGTCTGCTCCCAACGCTTTTAGCTCTGTGCCTGCGGTTGAGACCACTGTCCCCGTATCCCTGCTACCCATAGAACAGGAAGTCTTCGGCTACGCCAGAACAGCCAATCAGAGGCGGTACGAGAACTTTGCGTCGAAGACCATTTCCTTCAACGATCGCGTAGAGGGACGTGGTATATCTATCGGTCACCTGCTCAACAACGGCAGCATGGAATTGGTCAACGCCAACGATCCGATCGACGTTCCTATAGACCTCAAGTCCTCTGCTTCAGACTTGTGTATCATGGTGCTTTGATCTGATTTTCTTTCCCATGACGCGCAACTGAGCTATGCATCCGCAGATTCGTGATTGCGATAAATATTCAGGAGGATATACCTGCGACGACGACCTTCAGCAGACAAACCGGTCGTCGCCGTCACGTTCGCCGACCTCGCACGCCAAATTGCGGGCCGCGTCAATGACTTCTTGGGGGTCCGTCTTTGAAATAGGGTTTTTTTATAGACTGACTGACGTTCTTCGCTTCTAGACACATTCGGGCAGGGCTTGGGCAGCCCGTGAAAACGTCTCAATACACCGAATTGTGCTTCTTGACATCCATCGCGTCTCACGAGGGGCATGGATGGCCGCCATGGCGAAGTCGACGACGTACACTTAAAGTACAGCAGCATATTTCTATTCTCGCGAACCATCTGTACATCTGGGATGGCAGAAATGCCTTTACTCATTCATACTGTCAATTATTTTGCTAACTGTCACTTCTCTCGTATAACAGTGCGAACCTTCGAAATGTTCACCGCGCCACGCTAAGTCCCTGGTTGGATTTTCCCGTCCCGCGCCTCCGAGCCACCTCCCCATTCCAATGCCGCTCGCCCTCGGTTCCGCACCTCTTGTATCTCTTGTTTCCGCAGTCATCTCTCGTCCCGCATCTTTGTAGCCCTTGTTTCTGCAGCTATCTCTCGTCCTATATCCTGAAGCCGTGACATAAATGGGACATTCTAGCACGCACATTCTATCGCTTTCACTTCGCTTTGACAGCACTTGCGCTTGCTTTTTAAGTTTTCATAATTGCTTTTTTTTTTTCGCTCTGATGTTCGCTCTTTAGTCTCCACATAGATGTGTGCTTTGCTCATGTATCAATCATAGCATTTAGATATTGCGATGGATATCGTTGCGCCGCCATCGGGTTCGGTTTAATACTACATACAGCATCTCGGTCCGCAAGGACATTTCGGCAGGAGAAACAAGCTCACATTGTTCCGGTGGATCTCGTCAATAGGTAGATTTACGAACGTCTCGCATGCTCTATTCCTGTACGGGTACGGGCTTACACTCCGAAGTCTACGAGTTCCTTCTTCGCCATCTCCAGTGTCTTCTGGCGCGCGCTGATGATCTCACGCTGATGCGCCGCGGATGGATCATCCGCCAGGTACCGGAAAAGCGCTCCTGCGCGTCTGCCGAACTCGGCGCCAGCCTTTCCACAAGGAACGCATGCAAGTCCTCCGCAACCCTAGCACGGAAACAATGAGACAAACGGCCGTCCATAAATACAAGCAGACTCACGGTCTGACCAACAATGTATCAATAAGAATCGGAATGTTGTCGCGTTGCCTCTGAAGGACAGTCAGCACACGAAACAAGGATAGTTGGGAAGGAGCGCACGGTGTATACGACGTCGAAGAACGTCCTGACCTGCGCCATCACCCGCATCTCGGTCTCGTATTCGTCAGGCTTGCGCAGCTTTCCGAGGTCCTCCTCCGTCAGGCCCTCGAAGCCCGCCTGCTCCAGCATCGCCAGCGCCTGCTGAACCGCCTCAGGCTTCATCTGCTGCGCCGGCGACTGTGGCGCACTTGGCGGCGTCGGCTGCGGGGCAGCGGCGGTTTTAGCCTTGGCTGGGGCCGAGTCGCTCTGAGGAGATTTCTTGATGCCGAATGTAAATGCTGAGATCGGCGGGTCAGCTGCGGTAATGGGCGTCGCCGTTCCAGGGCTTGGGGCAGTTGAACTGAAATTGAAGGGGTTACGCGGCGACGCTTCTTTAGCGCGCGCGTCCTTGTACCGGGCGAACCACTTTGCTTCGCGCGAGCGCATGAAAGGCTCGCCCTGCGTGTATGGATGGCGCTCGCCTTTCAGAAGGATAACCTCGATGGCCTTCTGACAGCTGGCGAAGTGCTTTTGAATAAGGTCGAGTGTCCATTGCCTGTACGTGCGATATTGATGAGCGGACGAGAAGCCTCGTAAAAGGAGACTTACCGAAGCTGTGCATGCATTGCTGGCCATGGGCCGAACCGTTTCTCAACGCAGCTGAGCACGTAACGCGTGGTGATGTCCCGAACGGCCGTAGCGCAGCACTCGGCGATGGTAGGCCAATCATCTTGGAACTGCTTAATGAGCTTGACCTTTGCGCGGAAGGGCACGTTATCCACGAGTTCCCTTGTGATAGATCTGTCATCGCGTGAGTCGTGCACGTATACTCAGGGAGTGAATACGTACTTGAAGATCTTGTCTTTCATATCATCGAGATAAACAGCCTCGACTGCAGGTTTCACATGGTCAACAGGGTCGTCCTCGTCGCGGGTATCTTCAAGGAAATTTTTGAATTCGTTCGAATGCGCATTGATCCTCAGAAAGGGCCTGAACTCGGGCATCGTAGCATGTAAGGCCTTCTTGAACTCGACGAATTGTGCGTTATTGTCTTGGACAAGGCCTTCAGAGCCTATACCTCCTTCGACAAATGAATTCACGTCCTCCTTCAACTGCACGAGAAGACTGATGAACGAGTTCGTTCAGTGAGAATGTACAAGTCGTTGAGGGCGCAAAGACAGCTTACACATGAGAAGCATACTCCACGGGATTGGGTATTTCGGCAGGAAGCCTTGCGAGGTCTGCTTCGCATTGCATTAGAAGCCTTTGTCGTCTGCTCGCTAAGAGCAGGCAATCTTCGAGACCATCTTTAGCATTATGATCTAGAATGGGACTTGAACGGATACGCACGACTCCCGGATGGCTTTTTCGAGCAGCGGGCTCAGCATGTCGACCAGATTCTTGTTTCCAAAGCGGTGCTTCTGCGTCGACGATAACCACGGCTCCGTGGTTGAGAAGTATCGCATCTCAGCCTCGCGAGCTTTTTCGGGAGTTACACCGCCCTCCCGCTCGTCGTCATCAGGCTGGCGTGTGCAGTAATAGCCATGGAGCAGGGGCTTCGCGCGGCCTTCAAGGACGTCGAGCCAGATCCCGCGTGACTTGGATCCTTTGCTAACGACATCAGGTTTTGTCAAGACACCTAATTATTCGGTGAAGATGCATCAGGAAGTTTGTGTTGATCGGAGGTTTCATGGCGACGTACATATAGTCCTTTTGCCCTCAGGATCGGCCTGTCGTGCCAGCGTAAGGGCCTTCTGATTGTCGATATCATCTTAGATGAGAGGACAATCAATCGTAGACCACAACATCATTGAAAAGATAATCCATACCAGTCATAGGAATGGTGACCAAAATCAGCGAGTTGCCCTTGATACGCTCGACGACAAGATTCTCAACAAGCTTCACAAGCTCCGGTTTATCCGCGACCTGAATGAGCCCTATCGCAATTTATTATCAGCTTTACGATGCCGCATGCGAGCCCGTGAAAGTACGAAGTCTTACCAGGAAGATCGACGAACGATAGATCAACGAGATCGGGACCTTCGATCTGTACGCAGACAACGTTGCGCGAGAAGGACAACTTCGGCTTGTCCGGCTTAATGGAGAGTCTTAATTGGTCAACGGACATGTCCAAGAAGTTCCGCGGCTCTATCCAGGGCTGCAGCACCGCTGCCGCTGCCGCACGCAGACGATGCTCAACATCGTCGGGATTGGTAATGGGATCGCCGAACTGCTCCACCTTGACTTCTGACTGTAGCAGCATGAGCGATAGATCTCGTCATCACGGTTCCAACGCACCTTCCGTTTGCCATCCAGCCTATATTCCGATCGGATGGAGACGCGGCATGTCCAAGGCCCAATTGACGATGACAACTGTATCTCGAAGGGGCTGCGCGTGCACGTCCCGCTGTCTCGAGGTACTTTGATCTGAAAGAGACTGCTAAGTCACGGCACATCTCCAGAAGAAAAAGCAGCGCTCACGCCTGATATCGCCTCGACGACACTACTCTTTCCTATGAGAAATGCGTCCGTCAGATTTTGACAAGACACAGGCGCTTATTTTAAAATATTATTTACGTACCAGCCGATTGGTTGCCGATAGCAACGACAGACGGGATGTCGACTACGGCATGTGCGCTATACCATATTTCAAAGTCAGTGCACGATATCGAGTCCCAAAATCCAAAACGCAGCGCACCCAACGGCGAAGAGCTTCGTTTGAAGCTTCACCAAATTTTTGCGCGCCTGTGCATATCGGGAATGGAGCAAATTCGAGGAAGCTTGTCGCTCTTCGTTGATGGAAGTGTCATTGGACTCTACTGCTATGCCACGTGTTGCGACTGAGATAAAGAGAGAAACCTCTAGATGGGACATGTGGGGGTAGAACGCAGACTTGTATTTGCAGCCAACTCGTAGCCGACCGATTTATATTCGGCAAGCAGATGTACGTCAGCCAGATGGGAACAAAGCCATTGCATACTGAATTTTCAAAGGGACAAGAGCTGGTAAATAGGTAATTGGCGTGTCGTCTTGGGACATTGTTCTGTTTGCGAGAAACACGTTTCGTATCTTTGTACGATCAAAGTTCATCGACGAAGATCTATGCAGTGCAGTGGAATCTGGATTGAAGCTCCGCGTCATTGAGGAACGGCAAGAGCCGCAAAGTCTCGTGTAGCCGATATCCTGGCGCTTACTCTGTCACAACAATCGATCCACGTTCAATGTTCATGTCCAGTGAACTGAAACTCCCGAATTCCTACATAACAGTGCTGTATTGAAGAGCACTGATAGTGTCAGCTCATCTGGCTATGCTCCACTCAGTCAGCATGAGGCCACCACGTTGTAACACTTCCTTCTCGAGTCATCAGCGGTGTATAAGGTACGTACAAAAGCGACTTGCATGTGCATGGTCGCTGCAGCCTGCAGTGCACCATGATTGAGCATGAGGCGTTCTACCAGCTTCTTCAGAAGAGAATTACTTATTTCGTATCCAGGATAGAGGAAGACCGAATGCAGCCTCTGATCTGGACCGGATCCTTGTCTAACAGATTCTGCTTCTCCCAGCGCGACAGTCCCGAATCGAGAATGCCTGAGCTAAGGTCAGAACAGCGTCCCCAAAACTAGCATTTCACTTATTTCTATCATGTCAGCGATGAGTATCTGATGCCCTTCACCGAAGAATTTCGGCGGAAAATAGAACAGACGATGGCGTTCGGCTGGCTCGTCGACGAGAACAAACTCTGCCGCATCGCTCTCACGTCCGACGGCAATTACCACGGGCTGGTCAAGTGGACGAAAGAGTACGAGGACGAGCGGAGGACGTCCAACCGGTGGTCAGACGAGAAAATACTGATGGAGAAGACGTCCGACCTTCACGAGGCCATATACATGGAGATGCATGATATCAAATGGCGATACACCCGTCCAGGCTCGGCCCTCTCCGACCTCTCGTTCAGAGTCTGGATCGGCGACGAGGACGGGAAGCCTAAGAAGCATTTTTGCTGGACGTTCACGCCGTTTGGGCCCAATAGCATACAGCGCGCGGTGGTGGGCGACGACGCGGTGCGCTGCGCTGCGCTGGCGCAGTTTCGCCGAGACGCGGGCGTCGATCCGTCCGAGAAGGCGAATTTCTGGTTTCATGTGAAAACATTCCCAAACGGGAACGTCGAGGTCGAGAGGGAAGACGCAGATTGCGAGAAGATCCTGAAGCCTTTGCTGTTCTTGGATCCAGGCTACGGACTAGATGGTACTGGCGCTGATCAGGCCGCACGGTCGCGGTAAGTCCGCATGACGCATTTTCTCTGCCGCACGTGTCCTGACGCTGAGGTTCTCTGCCATATCCAGGGCTACGTTTGCACAAAGCATTCCGTACGACCGATGACGTGGTTGAGGCGTCAGTTCTTGGACCGTACCGCCTCTAAATGTCCACAAATGATGTCGATGCTCTTGAAGCCGAGCGATACCGAATAGTGAACGGAAAGGCGTGCTTATAGTATTAAAACAACATTTCCAAAGCGACAGAGCAACTGACACGACATGGGACTATCATGGCATAGCGTTCGACATAAAATTATAGAAAAGGCAATGCCACGGTGTTGATGACAGTACGAGTAGATGAATCGAAAGAAAGAAAACATATACAGACGTGAACAAAATGTAAGAAACAAACGAAACATGTTCCGATGAAATCCATGACCCCACCTTACCCTACACACCAACACCTTATATCAGCGCACACACCCACGTCTCCCAGCCGCGACACTACAGCCGCTTGAGCGCCTTTTTCCGCTTCTGCCCGTCCGCCGCCGCGGCACCGCCGGTCCCCGCGGTCCGCTTGACCGCCTTGCTCGCCGGCGGCAGGCGCAGCGCCGAGCGCGACGTTCGAGTCGGCGGTGCCGAGCGGCGCGGGCGACGAGAGGCGCTCCTTGTTCCCGTCCTTCGAGTTCTCGGAGCTGAGCGCGGGCGACGCGTTGTTCGACGGCGAGCGGTGCAGCGGCTGCGCGGGCGACGTCGGGACGCTCGTTTTGTGCGCGAGGAGCGGCGCGGAGGCGGAGGTCGCGAGGCTCGTGGCGGAGAGGGAGGACGTGGACGCGAGGGGCGCGGGCGGGTCTGTGGGCGCGCTTGTTGCTGCTGCTGCGGGCGTCGCGAATTCGGGTGGGGGACCTGCGGACGGACGGAACATGAGGAACGTGGTGCGGGTGAGGGGGCGTGTATGTACCTTTGGTGTCGCGTGCACGCTCGTGACCATGCGTGCGCGCTCGCAATATGAGTTCCAGTCCTCCTGCACGAGGCGGCCGGCTTCCTCATCGAGCGCGGAGTCCGGATTCGGGTAGATGAGGAGGCACTTGACCGTGACGAGGATGTGGCCAATGCCATATGACGGATTCCAGTCTTTCTTGAGCGTGGACACGCAAATCTCGCCCTGGGGCGACACATTTGGATGGAAGATTTTGGTGATGAACCAGCCTGCGTGAGAGGGGCGTGAGCACGCGCAGCGCGACACGCAAACGACACGTACACTTCGGTGGCGCGGCGGGGAACTCCTCTGTGAACTTGAACTTGACTTTGAAGTAGCCACCGGCGTAGGGCGTGCCCTCTGCGATTCCAAAGCAAAACACGCGCCCAGTCAGCCGCCCGTCCACACGCGTATTCGACCAAATTTGCCCCTGCGAGCAAGACGCGTCCAGAAAGATGCTGACCTGGGCCCTCGATAATTCCTGTCACGTCGAGCATGTTGTCTTCGTTCGTGACGACGCGCACGCCCTCAGGGGGATTAGACCTAAGCTCCGCGAGTTCGCGCATGACCCGGCGAACAACAGTCGGTGCAACGCTCTATAAGCAGATATTCCGGGAGATAAGCATGCGGGTAACACCCCAGATCATATAATCGCGAGAACTGACCATGTTTGAAGAATGAGATGGGGAGAGAGGAGGGGATGCAGTAGGGAAGTGGACAAGTTGAACTTTGGAACGAGATGGCAGGCGTTGCAGGAACCACGCCGTTGGCTTCTGACTGAGCCGAGCCACCGCCCGATTCCATCTCCGCTCCGACGCGGCACGTGAGCAGTGTGGCGCTTAACCTCGCTTAACGCGCGTCGCGTCCCCCGAGTCGCGTCCACCGTCGGCCTTCACCTGAGCCTCGTTTCTAAAGTCCACACTGACTTTGAAATAGTAGGCTGCTTTATGTTTTTGGATGGCTTGTGGACTCACTGGAATATTGACATAGGTATCACGCCGTGATGTGGACCGAAAGGGGCGTCTTACGGCCTTCGGCGACGGACACGTTGTACTTCTGGAAAATTTCGATGACAGAACCGTACGTGACCATCGTGAAGATGACTTCACATGTGCATCATAGCATATATGATGCATGAGACGCCACGAGACATTCCCCACATCTCTAGCTGATTGCCATATTCAACAAGATTTCTGGAGCACCGACTCGATGCACGTCTCGAAGGTCATTTTCGGACAATTTGGTTACTAGGGCGCTAGAGCGTGCGACTTTCGATGAAGACCATCGGCTCTCGGAAAAGTTCATGGCTCGCAGGCGCCCCGGATCTTGCCCGACGCCGAACGCCGTCTGCCTAGTGACCACACCGTGACTTTCCAGATTGTCTTCAGCCTCACATCGTCCTAGCTTCTGGCTATGAAGATTTGCATGCATCGTGAATTAGGATCCCGGACATCATAAATGGATATGGATCAACTAACTTGAAGTTTTAGGTCCTCTATTACCATGACATGGAATGGTGGAGGATTCTCGATACAGGCAAAAGACTGGTACGCATATACATCACGTATTGTGGTAAATCGTCTTGTCCATTACTCGTTGAAATATTACGATGGAAGATGACTTGCGTTGAAGCTCAAGATCGGCGCACTTAGTGCAACTCGACATCTCCTTCATCTTGATAGAAGACGCAGGAACGTGGTCCGCAGCAAGAACTGCAGTCTACCTCGTGTTACTTGCAAATATAAGTCCCTCACCCCGAGAACTCGTCTACTTACCAAGAGTCTACCATCGTCTCCTTCCACCCCCGACTCGTTGCACGATGCCCACCTCCACCTCCACCACCGTCCCCATCCGCATGCCTGAGCAGCCCACGCAACTAGCTACCAGCAAGTATGCGCAGAGCCGCAAAGCCCTTATTCAACTCGCGCAGAAACTTGTAGGTATTGGGTGCGTCTATGAATGCGTTTTCCTCTAAATACATTTACTGATTATGTCCGGTACTCAACTGGATAGTGCTCAGGCAGTCATAGATATACCCCGTATCCTCGTCCTCGGTGCTCAATCTGCAGGTTTGTGGGAACGCGTCCTCTAGATGGCTAATTTATTGACATTTTTTTTTACCACCGTCAAGGGAAGAGTAGTGTCGTCGAAGCAGTATCTGGAGTAAGTGTCGTATTCTGTGGCAACGTCTCTGGCAACGTACTTCAGCGTTAACTCCACACATATCGACAGGTTAATGTACCACGCGATGCCGGGACATGCACGAGATGTCCTATGGAATGCCGAATGGCGTCCTCAGACAAGTCGTGGTCCTGCCAGATTTCAATTCGTTGGGAATACGAAGCAGATCACAAGAAAAAGGCACCTCATCCCCTCTCCGTCTCCGAGTAGAATGCTGACTTTCGGGCGTAGCGAGACGTCACCGAAGTGCCGTTCGGCGATCTTATCACGGACCCGAGCACAGTCGAGCTTATGCTGCGCCGCGCTCAAGCTGCAGTCCTGAATCCTCATGTAGCATCACATGAGTTTTTGAGCATGAGTGTGGAGCAGCTCAAAAGGGGCATCAATTCGAGTGTGAAGCCTTTGGCCTTCTCAAAGAATGTCGTGTGCATGGATCTTCAGGGACCGGACCTCGTGGATCTCTCATTCATTGACCTTCCTGGCATGTCATTTGGTTCGGTTTCTCGGTTATTGTTTCTCATCTCTTCGATTGCAGGTCTCATTCAGGTAGCCGATGATCCTACCCTGCCACAACTTGTCGAGCAGCTTGTTGTGGATCATATCAAGGGGAACTCCCTCATCTTGGTCACAGTGCCTATGACAGGTATGTTATTGAGTTCTTTCAATGCGACGCCTTCTCACGATTAGTGCTCCAGACGATTTGGATAATCAGCGTGCTCTGACACTCGCAAGGCAAGCAGACCCAGAGGGCAAGCGAACAATAGGTACTTTCTTTCGCTCCATCTATTGTACTCGTCGCAAACAACTCGGACAGGTGTGATCACGAAGGCTGACGTCGTCGGCGCGGGCTCGAAATCCCGCAACCTCTACCTCGATGTCATTGAAGGACGCAGCAAGAGCCTGCTCCATGGCTACTACTGCACCGTATCTCCAGATGACAAGGACAGGGAGAAGGGCGTTACACACGCCCAGGCTCGCCAGGCCGAGGCCAATTATTTCGAGACGACCGAGCCGTGGTCGACGTCTCGCGGAAGAACCATTTCGGGATCAAGAACTTGCTGGCGACTCTAAGTCCGTTGCTTGAAAGGGTTATCAGGGATCGGTGCGTCATCTATCTTTATATCTATCGACCTTCGACAAATGAAGTTTGATTTGGAACATTGCAGATTGCCCACACTTCGCGAGCAAACGACAAAGCATCTTAAAGAGTGTGAAACAGAACTGTCGGGTATGGCGGAGGAGATCACTGGGGAACCTGGGGCCTATACACTGGGGTAAGCCGCGCGTTTGATGCCTATATTGCCCTGCCATTGATGATTTGTCCAGTCTTGTTTCCTCGTTCTGTAAAGACATCGCACAGTACGTTGAGGGCACTCGCGCGCATGAGGCGCTCATCCAGTCGCACCGCGAAGCCTATACCAAGTTCAGAACCGCGATCCGTACAACGGCGCCCGACTTTAGGCCATATTGCCGGAGTGAAAAGAACACCAGCTGGGGCAAAGGCGACGAAAGTGAGGACGACGATGACGATTCAACGTTCTTCGCAGGATCGACCAGCAAAGCGGTGTATCTAGACGACATGAAAAAACACATAGACAGGTGGCATCGTTTCTCTATGTGTTGGCTCGCTTTCTAACAGGCGGTTCGTAGCTCGAGAACACGGGAGCTGCCGAACGATGTGCCCTTTACGGCGAAAGTGAAGCTGATTGGCAAATTTCAGGAGACTTGGAAGACGGCAGCAGAAACCTGCTTCGATGAAATTTGCCAAGGAATGCTCAAAACCTGCTTGAAAGTGTCAAAAATCATTCATTCGATCGGTGGGACCAGCTGTATGCCCAAGTCCGGTCAGTCGCGTATCGGTCACCTATTTCAGAATGTCTAACTTATCTGCTGTTCGCCTGAAGGGCTTGCATCCACCATCTAGTCGAACAGCATCAACAGCGTTGTCAGCTTTTCATCGATGCTGCCCTGCAGGCTGAGGGCACACCTTTTACGCAGAATGAACATTACCTGAGCTCATGCAATGATAAATGGCTCGCGAAGTACAAAGACAGTCGTGCGCAGGGCACGAGCTCCAATCAATGGCCCAATGGAACATTTTCCTTTTCGCATCCCCAGGGGTCAAGCACAAAGTCTCCACAAAAAGGGTCTGCACCGCCACCTCGCAGTTCGACGGAGAACTATGTAGCTGAGGCTCTATCGTATCTTGCCAAAATCGGGTACGAGGGCCTGGTTGCGGAAGATCTGGGCAGATTGCGGAAGCCTGACGAATATGAGACAGAGCTGCAAGTCATGGCAGAGGTCCGAGCTACTTTCAGGTTTCGTATAAGGTACGTTGCTGCCTTATATTGCCACTGTTCTACATGCTGAAATTTATACACTAGCGCATCATTGACTATGTGCCAATGTTCATCGATCTGATATTCGTCAAAGGGTGAGTATTGTTGCAAAATCTTGTGATTCTCGATAGGTGCTGATGCGTGGTTTACAACGTTTTCAGAATCATGGAAGATCTAGAGTCCTTCCTTATCAATAAGTTAGGTCTTGTCGGCCCAGGCGCGCCAGAACGCTGCGCCAGATACCTCGCAGAAGATCCAGATGTCGCTGCCCAGCGCGAAGAGGTCGTTGGACGGAAGAAGACACTGGAAAGCGTCAAGAAAGAGCTGGATAGTTTTGGGATGTCATTGTAGATTGTCGCATGATATGTTGTTACGATCCTTCCAGGGCTGGCAGCTCACATACAGTTATGTATGTTCTGATATGTATGGTCTGATACTGTACTATAGTCGTGATGTAGATTGTTTTAAAAAATACATGAAAGCGACGGGGTAAAGGAATAAGAAACCACAAACAATGAGGCAAGATAGTATCATTTGTCATACAGGGTTCTATGCAAACTGAAGCCGAAGATTACTTATGTCCGTAGATATCTGTGAGAACGAAGGTCGGTAGGACGCGTCGTGGTTCCAGCATGCATCCAAAATACTTCGCAGCCTGGTATCGCTAGCAAGGCTGCTCGATGATAGCGGCGGACGTCCATGCTCTACTGTAGCTGGGTTCAACATAGGGACTTCAAGCAAGAAAGACAAGCAATTACCTAGTACTTTATGTCGAACGGCCGCATCGTCCAGGAGAGGCCACGGCAAAGACCCTTTGGTCAGCATCTCGGCGCAGGTAATGGCAAATGCGTAAACATCGATTTGTTGGGTCATGGCGTCAGCCCCGTTCAGGAGCTCCGGAGCCTGCCATCTCAAGGTTCCACCTGTCCGAGAGTCAATTGTCAAAAGTCGCTGTGAAGATGGATATTGACGCACGCGATACTGGCATCCGGGACAGACGGTAGACTTCGGACTTGAGCTCGCTTTGGCCGAAGTCCGTGATGACGCAGCGGAAGATGTCATCAACAAGAACGTTGACCGCCTGGGATATGAGAGCATTAGCTTTCAGACAAGGTTCAAGGAAACCGAAGAACGAACCTTCAGATCTCCATGAAGGATCTCACGCTCATGCAAATAAGTCATACCGGATGCAATCTCATGAATCATTTGCAGTGCGACGTCATTTTCAGAGCTGGCAAACTTTTGAGATACTTGACTAAATTTCCATTCTTGTAGTACGGGCTGACGAAAAACCATGGAGGATCACTCGACGTCGAGGATGCCCCGAGCAGCTGCAGGATATTCGGATGCGACAGCCTTTTCCACAGATCAGCCTCATGGAACGAAGAGTTCCCGAGGCGTTGCATCTGCCAACATCTTGATCGCAACCGTCCGGTTTCGCCAGGTGCCCTTGTACACGTTGCTGAAGAAACCGACTCCGATTCTCTGGTCAACGTCGATTTCATACCGCGTGATTGTCCAGTTGGGCAGATTGGGTTGATCACCTTGTTGGAGCGTGAGCCGTCGAAGAGACTCGATACCGTTCTCCATGAATCGACGATCAAGGTCGACTTCTTGGTGTCTCGGACGAGCAATGCCTATTCTTCCGAGTAGCGACGTTCGTTTCCGGGTATTCCTGGATTCTCTGCCTCCAGTCTGATCATGCTCGACAACGTAGTCATTCAAAGTACGCTCGAGGGCTTGCATTGCCTCTGGCATCTCGTCTCGTCCAACTTGCAGAATCTCCACCATCGCGACGTCATCGTTTGCCTGGACGGCTGCACGGAGAAGCTGCCGAAGCTCAGCTAGGTCTTGATTCCTGTCCTTTCTTGTTCTGTTCCATGCGAATCTCCTCAAGATTCTCCTGAATCTAATGGGCTCAGTTGTCAGATCGAGGTAGATAAACGTAAACGTGGTACGTACTTTGTGCTTGGACGTGAGCGAGTGCCTCCGTAAGCTGAGGAACGCAGATGAGTTGTGCTGAATGAGTTTCAGGGTTCGAATTTGAATGGAGAGCTACGAAGCATCCTTGGATGAGGACAGATAACACATTGAGGATTCAAATTTGCTCACCCCGAACATCCCGAGGGCCTCAGAGAGGGACTTGTCGCATTGTGTAATGTCCCCAAGCACTTTTTCTCGTCCGAGGAACCGCTTGAGAAAAGGCATATCCATCTGCTTCCGCAGAAAAACAAGAACCTCGGTGAAAGATCTACGGATAGTCAGCTCTGAGCCAATTAGAGGCGAAAGATGAACGTCTGCCTACTCGTGCAGTTTATCGATCGGCGCTTTCAGTTCCTCGGTCACGGCTAATCCGGCGCTGACAGCTTCCTCGCGAACGGAAGTCAGAATGCTCGCGCAGCGCTCAGTCAACCGTAAACACGAAGACCGATTGGACTGAGCATGACCAGCAGTATGGTAAGAGATTCAAACGTCGTAACACATTCCAATGGCTCACCTGCACTTTCTCGAATGCGCTCCATATTTCCAGAAGAATGTGACCTGCAGGGGCGAGGCCGGGAATGGGCGCAAAATCCAGGAGGTCAACGCCGACGGTGAGGCCTCATGGGTGATCTCCACTGCCGTTCCTAATACAGATGCAGCGGCACGCGTGACGCGCTATACTTTACAATCAGGGAGGACGGATGCGAGATCTTTAGTCCTAGACGCACCTTACGTGCGTCCGTAATCCGGGCAACCTGCTCCTCCGACAAGCCTCGCTCGCTTCGTGAAGCGCCGGATCGCGATTCATGACGGCGTACGTTGAAAGTACTCCACCACGTCACCACCGACATCCTGTCCTCCCCGCCAGAGCCGGAAGCACTCACATCGCGAGTGAAGAATGAGCCTCGCGTTCCAGGCGACACGCGAGCCGAAGATGGCTGGGAAATTCTGCCAGAGCTCTCGTCATTCCCGGCAATCCAAGGAAAGAGACTTGGTGTTGTTCGGGAATGGGTGTTCTGTTCAGAGCGGGGAAGGCATCGATTCGATCGAACTGAATGGCAAACTATCGGTCGGTAGCGGCGGTATGACGGGCTGTGGCATGGCATGGGCGATTAAAGGTGTCGGCATCGACGAGGAGCCTGCTTCAGCATCAGAAAGATGTCCAGATCGAGCGACAGCACCAGTCTGCGGTGTTGTCATCGTCACCTCGCCAGAGTTGGGGTCGACATCGACACGGAAACCATCTGGCAAAAGTGCGTTCAAGCCAAGGATGATATCAGTGTGACCGACAAAGAGGCTTGATGCTGTGGCCATGAAATTCGTGACGTCAGGGCTAGCAAAGGTTAAACCGTTAAATATTGAAAAAAAAGCACAGAAGCGGGCAAAACTCACATTCGACGGGGTTTGTAGTTCTTTACAGAGTGCAGAAAAGCCTCGTACACGTAACGTTGGTCTGCAAATTCAGACCGTACGTTATCAAGGTAGCTTAGCACGGTATCCATTTCCAATGCAGGCGGTGAAAACTCCGGGGTGTCTGCGACAGCTGGCGGTGGCGTCGCGAATCGCGATACTTTCTCTACATCTACCTTCGCAGCTGCGGGCTGTGGATGAGGGGAACGGACAGGAGGAGTCCGTGAACGTTCAGTTTCGGGGTACGGGCCAAATAGTGAAAACGATAAGGGCGGATTCGACACCTGAGTTAGTGGAAACAGACGGCTGTGGTTGCGGAATAGAAGAAAAGATCATTGTTTCGTGAGGGTGTCTAGTTCAAAAGGCTGTGACGGCAAAGGAGGAAAGGGATAGGGGGAAGACGACAGAGAAGGAACGATAGAATCGACCTCAGAACCTTGGGTATCATCCAGTGTTTCGGCAGTGTCCTCGCCGGCGTATTCTTCATCGGGCCTTGATACACCTTCTTCAGGAATTTCCTCGATGGCAGCAGCATCAGAATTAGGCGAAGTTAGACTTTAAACGTTCCATATCGTCATAGTTTGCGCGTTCGTTCCGCACGCTACGGTCTCGCCATCTGGACACCAATCGACACAAGTGAGAGAACGTAGGGACTGCTTGCTGACACCTTTATAGGGGACAGGCGTTCCGACGAGTACGCCTCTCTTCGTGTCCCAGAAACGCAGTGTTTCATCAGTTGAACAAGATACCAGCAGGTTCCCACTCGGTGCGAAGCTGAACGATTGAATGGTGCTAGTATGGCCACTCAGCACGACGATAGCTGTGCCCGCCTTATAGTCCCAGAGCCGAATGGTGTAGTCCTCTGCGGAAGTCGCAAGGATAACACCCCCAGGTGAAAACTTGACTGCCCGCACCTCTTTGGTATGACCCCGGAGAGACTGACTGACGACCTTGGTTTTGATATCCCAAATCAGCACTACTGGATCGTCCGATCCAGTAGCAGCGAGGCCATCGGGAGATATGTCAAGTGCGTTCACGGGATTGCGGTGTTGCTTGAATGGTTCACCAACTTCTTCGCCGGTTCTGATGTCCCATATACGCACTGTTTCGTCCTCGGATGCGGACCCTAGCAATGCGCCGTCTCTTGAGAACGCGACGCCACGGACTGTGTGCTCGTGTCCCCACAGGGGCGCGCCGATGGCTTTGCCTGTAGCGGGATCCGACAAAATGATGACTGTAGAACCCGAAGCGAGAACCTTTCCGTCAGGAGAAAAGGCGAGACATTTCACGGCTTTCTTGTGACCATTAACCGTGATGAACTTGGGCTGGTTTGCAGCGGACGGGGTGTCGCTCATGTCCCAGATGTATATCTCGTGGTCAAGGGTTGCAGTCGCCAGCAATGTACCGTCAGGTGAATAGCGCGCGGCGCTGAGCCAGCTGTGATGAGGAAGACTAGCCTGGAGGAACACAGAATTTGTGACCTGCTCGTTATTTCCTTGAAGAAACTTCACTGGCGAATCCATGTCGCCGAACCGTATGGCCGACTCCGCACGCTCAGCCAAGGTCCGCCGCGATTTGGATGGTGCAAAAAAGTCAACTGCGGGCGAAAGGGTGTCGAGGGCGATGAGGTCTATACGCATGCGGAAGAAGGCGATAAGGACACTGGATCCTGCCACGAACCACCTGCCGTCTGGCGATACACCCAGACCACCACTCCAAGTCCGAAACCTTGCATCTGCCACAGTGGTTCCAAGAGATGTTTTCTGGTCAACGTTCCAGATGCGCAAGGTCTCGTCATAGCCTGCAGACAAAAGCACGGAGCCTTTCAGAAGGAAAGCAAGGGAAATGACTCCAGATTTGTGGCCTTCAAAAACAGCGATAGGGTCGCCTGAAAGGCAATCCCAGATATGCACTGTGCAGTCCTGACCCGCGGAGGCCACCCTAGTCCCATTCGGGCTAAACTTCACTACCGACGCCTCGCCTTCGTGCCGACCCGCGAGTTGCATCAGGACATTATGATCGTGCGTGCGCCAGATGAGAACGGACCCCTTCGACGAGCCAGATGCAAACATGGAGCCGTCCGGCGCAAAGTCGACAGCAGTAAACTTTGCATCGTTGCTGCCCTCCCGGTCGTTCCAGGTGAGACTTGCGGTCAAGCGGTAGTTGTAGGCATCCCAAAGTCCAATATTGGGGGTGCCGCACGCGCAAAGGAAGGTTTTCCCATCCGGTGAGAAGACGATATCGCCGACCGCGCCCCACTGTTCTAACGGTTGTACGAGATTTGCGCCGGTGCTAAGATCCCACAGGCGGACATGCTTATCTCGGGAGCCGGAAGCGAGTGTGCGCGAATCGGGGGAGAATGATAGGCAGAGTACCCAGTCGGTGTGGCCTTGCAGGTCCATGATCATCGAACCGGACGCTGCGTTCCATATCCGGATTGTCGTGTCATTTGATGCAGTTGCCAGCAGTCCACCATTTGGCGAGACCTTCACAGATCGGATAGACGAGCGATGGCCCGTTACTATGGGCTCTCGAGTTGACGAAGCTAGATGCATGGTTCAAGTCCTGATGAGCATGTTTTGTTGAATCCGCTCACCTGCTGGCTCGTCGGTGAGTTCGAAGCCGTTACTCATGAGTTTCTTCTTTCGTCAGTCCATACAACGACAGTTAAAGCTCCACTGGTCTTCTTATCCAAGGCTTCCTACGGTCAGCGTTGTGGTTTAAGCTGAAAGTCATCTTCGGATAATATGGCGATCAAAGTCTCACTGAAGCGTGGCAGACGGGCGCCAATTCAGGTCACTTACCGCTCACAGAGAGAATCGGCAAAAATTTGACCGGAACTGGTTTTCTTGATGCTAACGACCGTTTTGAGGGCCGGCGATGCTCAGAATGATGTCCTTTTTCCTTACAATTAGATGGGCAAAAAGTTATATGAGGTGAATCTGTCCTATAGTGAGACTCTTCTGCTCAGAATCGCCGGCACCGGCCGGTTTCTCACGCTTCGGGCGTCTATGATTACTTACAGTAAAAGGGAAATTGGTGCGGAGGACATTGATACTACCGAGCCTCTGAATGAACAGTGCAGTACTCAACCAAATTTGCATGAAGGAGTAAGGAAATAGATTAGTCTTGATTCCACAGATACCATAGAGTGAACGTCCGAAGGAACTGTCAAATTCTATGCAATATTGATAACTCTAGAGAATTGAACAATATAAACATACAGCAAACAAACATCAGATGTTATAATTAGCAAGAGTATAATGACTCAGAGAATTTTGCTACATTTTAGAATTGAAACTCTTGCAGCTATCTTGCTCCTATTGATAACAAGCACAAGAATATCCATTGGATTGACCTTATTGTTAGATGTGTCCTGCAATGCAAACCATCAATGCTCTTCAGAGTGTTTTCCATGTTCTTGAAATAAATATGCTCGAAAAACACTAAATCAGTCTATATAAACACTAAAATCACAGAGTATAGATGACTTATATATTGGTTCCTGACCATTCTAGCACCTTATTAGCACTAATAACCAATACCCTTTACTCTTTACTTTACTATATATTTTATGTTTTCAAGGCACCCTGTAAATAAATAGTAAAAAGAAACAGTAAAAACCATTTATACACAGTAAATAAACAAAATAGTTGGAGCCTTAGGTTGTTGCATACTTCAACAAATGCGACCGGGCTCTCATCTGCACGAGCAAGAGCATCTAGGTTAGCATCTAAATCATGAGCTTTACAAGACACGTTGCTCCCCATGAGTTCATGATCCAGTTCGCCCTTTGGCAGTTACCTGTCCAGAGTCAGAGATGGGCACCTGCTCGGGATACTCCAACGAATGCAGCAAAAATTGGATGACAATGACATTAAACACCATCGCCGGCCGCTATTGGAATTCCTGAGACTCCCAGGTCCTTGACTGGGATAATAGCTTGTCGATGTAGGTCGTGAAAAAGATTGGCTAGAGCCCGGCGACGAATATCGTCATTTTCTATGTGACCAACTATGATATCCGCGTCTTCGCGATCATCAGTGGAAAGCATCACATTTACCCTGAGCGCGCCCTCGGCGCGCCTGTAAGAAGTCGATGAAGATAGCGACTGAATATCGAGATGACAGGCGCCTCCGCATGGCGTGACCATGAGGAGTACACAAGTAAGGCGATAAGCCTCGCATGCTCACGCTGCCGGCCGCGGCTCTCCCCACGAAGGTTGCAGCATGACAGCCCGATTGATCACCGTTCTGAATCGCGAGCGTCGAAGAAGCTGCGCATATCGAGATTTGTGCGGACTCGAGGCATGTTCGGTGACCCGTTCTTCGGCACAGGGCCAAGCTGAGGAAAGGTTAAAAGCATCGGCTTGTTTCTAGGACAAGAAAGATACAAACCGAAGTCGCCTTGGCATGCAAAGCTTGCATCGTCAAAGCGCAAGGCGCAGTAGATACCCGAAGATCCCCTTCATTAGAATTTGGAAGAAAGTCCGTCGGTGCCTTGACATCCCGCCTTGGCCAGCGTCAAGGACCTGGATGATGGACTCAGCGACATGAAGTCGACGCAAAGTGCCACCGCGTTGTGAGCCAAAAATACACGATCGAAATCAGGAACGAACGTGGACCCTCAAGGCCTCGACGTTCAACGACTGTACAAAGCTAATCCTTCCCATGCACAATCGTGAACTTATGCAAGTGTCAATGCGAAATCTTGGATAAACTCACTGGGACGAGCAAGGCCCTCGATGACCGCGATACAACCACGTTTGCTCGCGGTTCATCCAGGACAAAAGTTTGGCAAATCGTGATCTGCGATCGCGTGCGATCTGCGATGGCGAGATATCACGGTCGACGACAACTCCGCGCTGCATCTGCAAGTTGGGGAGCCGGCATGCCGTCGCCGGTTCTACGACTGTCGAGCTCTGTCCTGCAGAAACTGCTCATTAGAGGTACGAAGGCAAGCGGCGGGCCTTTGGTCTTCTCTACCCTAGCATACAAGGCGACGCAGCGATGTCGTGAGTGGCGGGCGAATGGGACAAATCTTTCCCACTCACATAGCCCTTACGACACAGCACGGCCGCGACATGAACGTCTGGGAAAAGAAGAGTGTGCTGTGTTCCAAGACACGCAAATCGCAGAAATTACTGGAGATGGACGTCACAGGCGTCACGCATCCCGAGGGCGCTCAAAGGCACCAGGACGAGTCAATTTCAGCATTCATTTTTCTATAGTTCGCGTAACACGGCGTCACCACTTCATTTCGTACAACCAAACGAGGCTAACGACATCCAACTCAAGATTAGTTCCTTCGCTTAACACCATCGCCATCAGGATTCATGAACGACGCGGTAAGGACCTGACAGAATCACTCGGGCAATAAGTGGCGGCAACGAAGTGTACAGAGACAGAGATGTTGGGCTGTACCTAAGGTGCTTCGCCTGTGCGCTTACGCCGCAACAGTCGGCAAGGGCGTCGTCGGCGGAAACTGGGTCCAGATGAGGACCTCCGTCGTGGTGACGATGAAGGGCTTCGTCTCAACGAGCTCCTCCAAGACGCGGGTCGCAGTGATGACCGGGTCAGAGCTAGCGGACGAATTTGATGGCGCAGCAACCACGCTCGAGTTCACATCCGCCTGAATCAGAGGTGAGTACACGTGAACACGGCAGCGCGGTGGGCCCTTTGACTCGCCTGAGGGAGGGCTGCAGCAACGGCAACCAAAGCGCAGAGTACGGAGAAGACTTTGAGAGACATGATGGGTTCTAAGGATTGGTGGATATGGGGCAGAGGGGAAATAGAACCTGCGTTTCTGTCCATGCGAAGGCCTTGATATGCAGCTGAGATTTCCGGCTGCCGAAAGCTGAGGAAACTTAGAGTCATGGCATTCACGTCAGGAGAATGTTAAATGCCCTGAATTACCAAGTCAGTCTCCTGTGGAATATGCAACAGACGAGTCCTAGGAACGCCGCAGCACAAGTTCGGCATAGCAAATGAGTGTAGGCCCCTAGTTGTCCGACCATCGCAGGAAGGCATTTATCCACTTGGGAATATAATGCCACGATTGCGCGGGATGCTTGCATCTGACCTGGAAGGAGATGAACGATGGTGGTGGAAATTTTCCTGCTCATACACGGCGATCAGAAAAGGTAGTAAGCAGTACGATCTGATGCTAGGAGGAAGAATCCATACAGAGTGCCAGCACAGATCCGCAGCCGGTACGACTCAACATCGCTTTTCGGCCGTGACCTCCCGTACCTCCCGTATGAGGTCATCGCCACAACCCTGACACCACGTTAACGGACTGCTCAGCTTCGGCACATACGATCCAAGGTCCCACCTATACCAACCCGTTGCGGCTCTTTCGCGCGCGCTTGTGTGGGCAGCGGTGTGGGCACCAAGGCCAAGGACCACTACGCTTCGCTTTCAGCTGTGCCACCCTAAGTCAACTTGTGAACCACGTTCCCAGGGAGCTACACGGCTGAACGACATACCTAACAATCAACCCCTGGAACATCTCCATATGGCTGATGAGGGTGTTGAAGCAACCCGAAGCCCGACGCCCGCATGAGCAAGTTGGGCAACGTAAATGTAATAAGTCATGGAACTGCGGCTTCGAAAGTGCCTTGCTTCTGGGCCAACGACCTGCCGTTCGAGATGACCGGTTGTTCCAGAGGAGCAGAGATGATGGTGCCTGGCAAACCTTGAGAATGAAGAAGCCGCAGGCCTCTGCAGATTCCGCGATGGTCGGAATGCTTGTCCCAGGGATGGATCGTCCGGTGCTCCGAGAAGCGCTCTGGCCGTATACATTTGCACAGGAACTAGTGACCACATATTCAATCATCCCCGATCTCAACGATATCCAGAGCCGGAGGGCTGGGAGGTCTGCTTCAGACAAAATTGCCGCAGCGAGGAAATCTTAGGCACTCAAGAGTGCAGATCTGAGTGCGTAAATGTCGTATGTTTGAGAAGTAACAACACAAATTGTCCGATGATCGCTGTACCTGAAAGATCACGATTCAGTTGAGGCAATATAAGTATACTGGCCCGAAGCGCTGCCCAAACATACCGGTGGTTCCGATGGTGTTTCCTATCATTTCCAACACGAAAGATAAGTATACATATCCCACATGGCTGCGCATGGTCAGGCAACGTTATTGGATGAATGAACGCGAAATGCGGGTGACACACGGAGGCAGGGAAGGAGGAAGTGAACGGCCCTCGGATGAAGATGAAGACGTGGATGGTTATGCGGGAGATGCCGTCTTGCTCAACTCCGCGACGGTCTCACGGTATCGCACAAAGAAGTGTTCGTTTTCGTAGACTGCAACTCCGACTTCAACAGTTCTGAACACGAAAGGCCAGTCTCGACCTTGCAGGGGTGCTGTGGGACATAGACAGGACTCATGTTGCCTGCCTTACTCATGAGGACCTCATCAGTAAAGTCAGGGTTCATGTTTTCATGGGCATTATTTGTGTTGTAATCTCGTACTCATCAATTCCTTAGTGGCCGCGGTCGAATCCTCTGTGACACTGACTGCTGTCAGCCCGCAACCCTAACCGAGCAAGATGGGAGACTTGCTAGCCATGTGTCTCGCCATATGACCTCGGCCTTGTTCCAAGTGTCGTACGCAAGCTTTCCTTGCCGTTCAACCTGCAGAGCCGGGAATGAAACGTTTCCCACTGCCTTAGGTACTAGACGCTCTATGATTGGCAACTTACATTGCACAATTAGTGCCGAAGCAGGCTTTCTTGCTGTCCGTAGCCTGGAGCCACGCTATTCTGCCCCTGCTCTGGGCACGATCTTCGGTTTGCAGAAGGCGCTACACTGTCGGCCACACGAGCATCGGCCGCGTCCCACGATGTCAAGCGCCCTAATTTTCTCCTGAGCAGGTCATCATTGACCGCTCACCTTTACATCATGCTACGTTGTCGACGGCCCTGCAGTGACGGTGGAAAAGCTCGCGCAGCCTCAGCTTGACAGTGTCGCTAGTGTCCTTTAGTCAGGATTCCCACAAGCGTTGTACGGTCAGAAATGCATGCAGCCCGCTAGGTTGAAACTATTTGGTTGGATGTCTTGGTGCCTCGCGATCCCGGTCGCGGACCCGAATCGTAGGATCCATCTGCCTTTCGTGCGCAGCGTCTGATGTTCTCTAAACCCGGTGTGCCTGATTGCATTCCCAGCTGTAAACAATTACTGACTTGTTTCAAAAAATACTCAGGCTTTTAAGTCCGCGCAAAATTGGCGCAGTATAAAGAGGTTATACAGTGACTCTACCATATCATCGAACCCACCGTTCGAGCCCATTCAACCTCAGCTCTCGTTTCATCTTGTCTTCACTGAAGCACCGACTTACACGATGCTATTGTCGAAGACTCTTTCTGCTTTGGTCTCCGTCATTGGAGCAAGGATGGCTCTTGCAGCGATAGGGCCGGTGACCGACCTGCACATAGTCAATACTCAGCTTGCCCCAGACGGTTTCGTGCGTGAGTGAGTGGCGTTAGCAGGAGTATAGCTTACCGCCCGTCTCTGACGTCCACTCCACAGCACTGTCGTTGCTGAAGGCGTCTTCCCCGGCCCAACCATCTCAGGAAATAAGGTATGTATTCGTAAAGCAGGACCATCTCGAGGGCGAGCACTGACCCTTGACGCAGGGGGACAATTTCCAGATCAATGTCATCGATGAACTGACGAACACGTCTATGTTGACGAGTACGACGATAGTAAGTTTTATTGCCTTTCATGGTGTCGGAGTCTTATGTCCGTTTGCAGCACTGGCATGGTCTGTTCCAGCACGGCACAAACCAGATGGACGGCGCGGCCTTCGTCACACAATGCCCCATCCCTCCCAATGACTCGTTCTTGTACAATTTCAGCGTCCCCGATCAAGCCGGCACCTTCTGGTATCACTCCCATCTGTCTACGCAGTACTGCGACGGACTGCGTGGTCCCCTCGTCATCTACGATCCGAATGACCCGCACAAGGACTTGTATGATGTTGACGATGGTGTGTTTTTTTTTCCATTCCTCCTCAGTTCCTTTTACTTATGTCCTTCCTCAGACTCGACCATCATCACCTTGGCCGACTGGTGATTTTGCTTCTCCGTTAAGCTAGAATTTTCTCATACGAGTTCACTAGGTACCATATTCCTGCGCCTCAGCGGGCCTCGTACCGTACGTCTGCCGAATTCGGCATCTTCCATTCTTGTGCAATTTTTCACCAATGTATAGGGCTGTCGATGCTAACGCTGATCAATGGGCTCGGCCGCGCGGCTGATGGATCGTCATCACCCCTCGCGGTTGTATCCGTGACTGCTGGTCAGCGGTGAGTTGTTTATTTTTCCGTCGCTTCCCTGCTGCTGACCACGGCTTTCAGATACCGTATGCGTTTGATCAACATTGCTTGCGACCCCAACTATATCTTCACCATCGACAACCATACATTCACTATCATCGAGGTTGACGGAGTATCTGTGCAGCCATACAATGTCGACTCAATTCAAGTCTACGCCAGTGAGTACGGCGAACTTATACCCACACACTGACTTAACACTTTGAATTCCCGCAGGCCAGAGATACTCTTTCATTGTGCGTCCCCGAGTTGAACAAATTATGTGCTCATCTAAATGAAATGATTGTACCTCAGCTCACCGCAAATCAGACTGTCGACAACTACTGTCAGTCTTTCCCAAGCGTTTAAAACCTTTTTTTTTTTCCTGATTTCTCGAAATTTGCAGGGATTCGCGCGATGCCGAGCGCAGGAGTTACGACGTTCACCGGCGGAACCAACATGGCCATTCTCCGTTACGCCGGGGCTGGCAGCGTCGACCCGACCACCGTCCAGACGACCAGCACCGCACCCATGGACGAAACTGCCTCTCCGCGTAAGGCGCCTTATCTTATCTCCGTCCAGCCTTAGTTCCGGATCTGATGTCCCTTTTGGCCTTCATATAGCCTCTCGTCGCCCAACCAGCGGTAAGCGCTCCGCTCCGTGCCTCTAGGTCCACATCATTCCGTTAATTGTGATCCTAATGCGCTATCTTATCAGCCCGGACTGGCTCAGCCCGGAGGTGCGGACATCAACATCGAGCTGGACGTCGCCTTTGTATGTGTCTTCCATTTTTGCAAATAGATTGCTCGCAGCTGATTATGCGCTTGATCGTGATACTAGACCGGCACTCAGTTCACTGTCAACGGCGATCCTTGGGTTTCTCCCACCGTCCCCGTGCTCCTCCAGATTCTCAGTGGTGCCCAGAATGCGAGTGCCCTGCTGCCCTCGGGCAGCATATACGGTCTCGACCTGAACAAGAGCGTTGAGATTAACATCCCCGGCGGCGTCGTCGGCGGTGCCACCCCATCCACCTGCATGGTGTATGTCTCTTTTGGCCATCACAGCGAAGGCACAGAGCTGACTTGCGAGCAGCACAACTTCGCGGTCGTTCGCAGCGCGGGCTCGGATGTCCTCAACTACGAGAACCCCGTCTGGCGCGACACCGTCAACATCGGCACCACCACGGCCGACAACGTGACGATCCGGTTCGAAACGAACAACCCCGGCCCGTGGTTCCTGCATTGGTGCGTCTGCTCTGTCGCTCTTTCGTCCCACGATGCTGACTCACGTCGGCAGCCACATTGACTGGCATCTGGAAGCGTAAGTTTCCTTCATGGCTCGGACATGTCATGCGGTCGTACTCACCCTCTTTCTGTAGCGGCTTTGCTGTTGTCATGGCTGAAGACATTGGCGATACCGCTGCTGTGAATAACCCGACGGGTATGATCATATCTCTTCCAAGATGAGCCGATGCTGACGCTTCTCTTCACAGACGCTTGGGACCAGCTCTGCCCTGCGTACAACAACCAGTGATTCAAAGGCACACTGACCTGCATGGGTCCGACAATAATTTAGGGTTTCAATTATTGGCGGAGGGAGTGGACAATAATTCGCACGGGATGGGTCAGCGATGCATTTTTGTCGGGAACCTAGCATTGCTACGGGAATTGTGGAAGGCGAATAAATGTAGAGTTGTAGGTTGCATATAGTTTATTTCGTGAACAATCAAACACCATTCATTCAACTGTTTTATCTTCTACCCAAGCGAGTCCTTCCCGCTTCTCTGTCCTCTCATAAATGCCCCAATAAGAAAGAGCACAAGTCGAAGAAGTCTTCTCTGTTTGACTTATATGCTTTTGAATTTGGTGTAGGGAGAGCGGCGGGAGTTTTGCTGATATTTCGGCTGCACGTCGATCACATACCGACTCATGAAGGACGTCGAAGTACGGCTCGATACAACGAGCGCAAATAAATAATATCTTCCAGCGGCCACGAGTAAAACAAGGTATCGTACTTACGTTTCTAACGGTCTCCTCCGTTCGTAAATGTACTTATGCACGCCCTTGGTGCTACATTTCCGGCGCTATACAGATGCTTGACTCCCCAAATATAAAAAATGCTCATGAAATGAACCCTATCCCAACGGAGCCCGAAACTACACCGCCGTTTGAACAGCCGCGTTTGTCGCAGCTTGACGCGCCTCGATCGCCCGTAAGAAAAGGGCCGCCCGTCTGCGACGCTCCTCAGGGCAGGAGTCCATGTAAGCTTTCACAAAGATCTTGTACAGCGCATCATTTGTGTGAGGTCGCGATAAATCGTAGGATGATGGACGCGATCACACGGGTAAGAGTCTCGAAGGACGAGTCACACGGTGAAAGAACACGGGTAACGAGTCGATATTCTGAGAACGCTTATACAGCATGAATATGTCCTTGAGCCACCTTCTATCGGGCTCTGCCTTATTCCAAACCCCTTCACACACCACAGCCATGAAAGAGAGTCAAAGAGAATCAAAGACGGTTCAAAGAACCGTTGTTATCTTGTGGGCGCCAAGAGGCGTCCTGCGCGCGATGCGTACTACTTACGCGCCTAATCCAGCCCGATCGGTCCCTATTCGGGTCCGACGGACGGTAAGTTCGGGCGTCGTTGACAGGTCGTGGGTTGGGGCTTACAATTTGGCACTGGACGGGGGTCGTTGGAGAAGAACGCGTCGACAAGTGATGACGCATCGTCCGCGTCCCATCGATTGCACACATCTGAAGACGAGCATTAGCGATGCGACGGTGAACATTGTACATGGTAACATACCTTCGACGTCTGGGGCCCTCGCATGCCGCGAGACTTGGTACGTTTGGAACTCCGCGACCACCGCTCAGCAACGGGCGCTAACGCGACCCGTAGGCGCGCCACAATTCCTTTGTCTCCTCTGCTTCTAACCACAACGACGTAGAACGCGACTTTTCGTGTATGTTTCGTTGGATCGTGTCCTATTGACTATGACAAACATCAAGAACAATACCCCTTCGCAAATGTCGCGCGTTTTGGCCGCACTCGAGGACGATTCCGATGGCGGGCCGGACGAAAGCAGCATGCAAGACGCGCATGCCGCATTGCTTGCAGGCGCGAAGCGCAAGTGGGAGCAGAGCATGGGCACTCCAGGTCCCAGTAACCAGAAGCACGCGCGGAGTGACGATGTGAATATGCTTCCTCCCGGTCTTCTTGCCTCAACACAGTCATCCGGTACGTTTTCAGTCAGAGTGGCGTTTCGATATGAGACAGTGACATGAGTTTCTTCCATAGACAGCCGTATTTCCGGATCGCCACTCACCTCGCAACAGGATGTTCGTCGTCTTTTTGGTGGGGGGATCGTCAAGGGAGTGCCGTTCCAGGTCGGCTACGATATTGAGACGCCTACAAGTCGCCTGGATATTGGCGGCCATGACCAGATAGAAAGGTGCACAATAACACCATATCTTGGCTCACAGATCTCTCATATAGCTTCTCATGCAGAATGGCGGAGTTTGTATCAAAGTCAATAGACAATTTGAGCGCTGGAATGCTGGTGAAAGATGGTATGAAATATCTTGGTCTGAACGAGTAAGTTCTATGGTCGGAATCATATGATGTACTTTCGATCAACTTCTTCAACCTTAGCGCCAAAGATCTCCTTCCTGGTCTCGAAGTGCGCCTTATCCCCCACCAGATCATTGGCGTCAGCTGGTACGTAATCCTTCGTCCTGCATCCCAGCTCGAGTTCCTGACAGAAGTCGTCGATATGCTAGGATGCTGATGCAGGAGAAGGAGACGCAATACAAAGGAGGCATCATGGCGTACGTACATCTTGAGTCCCCTGCCAGTGCGCCCATAGTCACGCTTTCTGCCTGCATACAGCGACGAAATGGGTCTGGGTAAATATCACTTTATGCGCCCTTGTGTTTACTTCATTGATCGTCCTCATCGTCGCAGGGAAAACGGTCCAGATGATCGCTACTATGGCCATGAACATGCCAAAAATCAACGACAAACATCGCACCACTCTTATTGTAGTCCCTGCAGCGCTGATGCAGCAGGTAAACACTATTCTTGCACATCATACTTCGTGGCGGCTCTAATGCGGTCACTGTCTATAGTGGAAAGAAGAGCTGGAGACCAAGACTAATGGCCTCTTCAGCGTTCATATACATCATGGAAAGGATAAGCTGAAGAACCTTTCAGACATGCACGACAAAGACGTTCGTTCGAATCTCGTTTGTGCTCCCAACTGTCTGACATATCCTCAGGTCATTATCACAACATATCAAACACTAAATCTAGATTTTGCAATCAAAGAGGCCATTACGGAGGCAGAAACATATGAGTACATCATGCAGAACGGGTTGGTCTCGTTGATTTCCGTTTGAAATGCATCTGGCTGAATTTCGTCTGCAGAGGGCTGCTTGCTCAGATGAAGTGGTATCGGGTCGTTTTGGATGAAGCGCAATTTGTCCGCAATCGGTATGTTCCCCAAGTAGCTTTGTTGGTGAACTTGTGGATGACTGATGCACAATCGATAGGGCAACACGGTCCAGTCAAAGCGTAGCGATGCTTAGGGCCAAGTATCGCTGGATGCTTACCGGTACCCCGGTCACCAACTCATTGTAGGTCATTATCTATAAAGATGTTCAACATTGCTAATGTCTGTTCTACTCGTGTTGTAGGGCGGATCTATATGGTCTCATTCGTTTTGGTCATTTCCGACCGTGGAACGATTGGGAAGACTTCAACAATTACATTGTCAGTATCTATTAGGTTTTGTCTTGATTCACGATTTTAAACCATTTTGACACAGGCTAGAACGCAGATCGATGATCCACCGCTCGCAGGTTTGGAGAAGCCAGAACTGAATTTACTCTGGTGCTAACAAGTCTCCCAGGCCTGAGAGCCCAAGAGATTCTCAAACCTCTCCTTATCCGTCGTACGAAGAACGCGCAACTGGTGCATTGTCTTTTTCTAAATGAATGGAACCTCGACTAAATCGTGGCTTTAGGAGGGAAAGCCACTCTTGACGCTCCCGCCGAAGAACATTGAGATCGTTACCCTAGAGTTTTCGACCGAGGAGCGCGAAGTACGTTGATCATCTTGCTCTTGCTGCGATCAGCTTTCTGAAAGTGCGGATATGACCAGCTATATGTCAATTTCGAGAAGCGAGCGAAGATACGCTTGAATAAGTTCTTCAGGGAGGGGACGATCGTGAAAAGTATGTAGACATGTTCTATCCTGATTTTGCTCTTATTGACTGTAAATTTAGCCATGCAGTCGTTCTCGTGCGTGTCTTCCAGTGATGCTCGCATTTGGAGATCTCATCTTCATTGATTATAGGTTATGATCTTACGTCTCAGGCAGCTGTGCTGCCATCCTAATCTCATCCTGGTCCGCTTCCATGCTTTCCTGTCGTATAGCTCTGCGCTTATCCTCGTCTTTCCAGAGCCAAGCCGAGGGCTACGAAGACCCGACAATACTTGTTGCCGACGACAGCGAGAAGGAGCTAGAGCGCGCAAAGCGGACCATGGGCGCTGGTTGGGTCGCGGAGGTGCGTTGATCAAATGCCGCCATTGTGAATTGATGCCGATGTCTCGAGTTGCCGAACAGGTGAAGAAACGGTGAGTAATGTCGGACGTTTCTTTTCAACCTGGTGTTCATGTATGCGTGGCGGACAGGTTCCTTGCGCGTGCCCGGGCCATGGAACTTGACTTCACTGATCAAGGTGACGAAGATGATGCGGCTTGTCCTGTTTGTCATGACTGTACGATTGCCATGTTTTCTCCACTTGGCAATATTTTGACCATTTATCTAGTTTATACCCCGAAGAATGGAAGAGTCATGTCTTGTGGACACGAGATCTGCCATGGTGAGTCTTGATTATCAGTGGTTATATTCAGCCCTGACCATGAGCTTGCGTTACAGAATGCATGCTTGACTTGAGCCATTCCGCGATGGCTCATAATGGAGAGTTGTGAGTTCACGAATTACGTAGCGTCGTTTGTTCGGGGGTTGATAAACTTTGATACGCAGTGGCCACGGAAACGAGCAGCAGAACCTGCAGGTTGAGAAGATGTACGAGGCAGCAGAGGCCAAGGGTCTCCGACCATGCAAGTACACGCCACTTCCATCTGAAATTCCTCCGCTAAATATGGCGCGTAGGCCCGAAATGCAAGAAGATGAACGATCTCCGGCCGTCTGCAGTCTTCCAGTCATCGGCATTCGAGCCCTCGGAAGACGAGCTCCGCGAGTATACGCGCGCACAGCGCCAGCGCGGGAAAGTCGCGAAGGCGAAGAAGCCCAGCATCTTGTTCTCGTCGCTGGTGGACACGAAGAAGCGGGAGCCGATAGATCTGGATACGCTTGAGCTGAGTTCGATGACGACGACGATATGCCGGATATCTCGCAGATTCTGTCGGGGAAAACAACCAAGAAAGAGGGAAAGAAGAAGGGTCAGTGAGGTATCGGGTCTGGATCTATGCATGTTTCTGAATGATGCCCTTGCGTTTTAGCTGCGGCATCGTCCGACAGCGATGATGTGAGTGTCTAAATGTCTGATGATCTGCCGTTAGCTTACATTCCACGTCCAGGATGACATCGAAGTTGTCGAGAAGAAGGCCCCTGCAGGCGATGATTATAACGAAGACGAGAAGACGTGGGTTCTTTATGTTTTCCGCTGTCCAGAGTCCCGCTCACAGTCTCGACAGTCCTGCAGCACCCAATGCCGCCATGGTTGCCACGTGGAGGCGCGGCGACAGCGACCTGGAGCCGAGCGCGAAAATGTTGGCGCTCATCACCGCTCTGAAGGAGGCCGACACGCACGGGGACAAGACGATCGTCTACTCGCAATGCACGTTCGATCTTTGGCTAGAAGTCTGAATAGAAGCTGATATTCGTGACAGGGACGTCGATGCTTGATCTCGTAGAGCTGCTGTTCTCGCGGTATGGGATTCAGAATTTGCGTTACGATGGAAAGATGTCGAGAGAGGCTCGGGATAAGACGTTGCTTACGTTCCGAAAGAGCGGTGGTCCGAAGGTCATTCTCATCAGGTGAGCATCTCATGGCGGGCGGAAACGACACGCAGCTGACGTTGGACCATAGCACGAAATGTGGTGGTGTCGGTCTGAACCTTGTCTCGGCGAACCGGGTCGTGAAGTATGTTCTGCCCTCGAACTACTTCTACGAATGCTACTCACTAAGTTTGTGCAGCTTGGATCTGTCCTGGAACTTTGCTGCGGAATCGCAGGCATACGATCGCGTCCATCGTCTTGGGCAGGAGAAAGACGTCTTCATCAAGCGACTTGTCGTTCGTGATACCATTGAGGAAAGGTCAGTCGATTCACATGCAGCACATGATTCGGTGCTGAGCTATCTATCTAGGATGTTGAAACTGCAGGAGCTGAAAGTCGGTGCGTAATAACGATTGTCTACGTACTCTTCGCTATCTGACGAATGTGTGTAGGTCTTGCTGATGCGGCGCTCGGTGAGGGCACCGGAGTCAAGCTGCACAAGATGAGCGTGAAAGAGATCAAGCAGGTAGGTCTGAGTATTGATGGTATAATTTCTATGCTGAACGGCGCTCTTGCTCAGTTGTTCGGCATGGCCCCAGTTCAACAACAGAACCAGAATCAGAACCCAGCGAACTAGTTCAAACATCATTCGACCATTTATTTAATCAAGCTCTGTCAATGCGAAGAACATGGCTTGTAGAACACAGACCCAGGCTACATATACCTACGAACACATCATGGATGGCTCGTAAATAATGTATTGCTGTATCAACATCGGCCCCGTTGCGTATCATACTATGCTTGCATATTTGTGTACGACTTACTGTTTTCTTATTCCCATAGCGTAGGAAATTTTGTAGTGTCTTTAGTTACCCCAATTATGTTTGTCGTGTGGGTTTAGTCCACAGGACGTTGATCCTTGTCTAATTATATGCTCGCCCTACTTCTTTGCTTCAAAAACGCACGGTCTCTCTGCACGTTTTCGCAACAATCACGGGTCTGAACTGCCTATAAAGTACATGGATTCGCTCGCATTCTCATAATTAGTGTCGGTTTTCAGGTAAAGTCCTAGGGTAAACTAGATGATAAGGGATATAAGAGATCCCTGGGCTATTTTTTCGACCGGGATCCACCCAAGGCCCCGAAAACCCGACGCAGAAGACCAGGTTTCTCTACCAACCGGTTTGTCTGCCGTTTCAGCTTCCGCGCCGCCGGCATATCGCTTCTTGTACTCAGCAGGCGACTCGATGTTGATGCCATTCTTCCAGATTCCCCGCCGCGCAGCCCTTGGAAGACGACATCAGTGACTTAATCGGGAAATATTGTTGGCGCGCACTGTGCTTCGGCCTGTATCCGCAGGAACTCGTCCTTGCCCCACCGGCCGTACTCCGCCCCGGCCTGCTCGTACACCTGCACCCACCCGGCGCGCAGCATCTCGAGGCGAGCGACTTCCCGAAGAACGTGCTGGGGAGGATGCGCGGCGGGAGGAGCGGGACCGCCACCTGTGCGTTCGGCCCGGTGTCAATGCTGAGGGAAGAAGAGGAAAGGAAGGGACGCACGACGCGGCCGTATTGGTCCCGGCGGTGGAGCTGGCAGTAGACGGTTTTGCCTTCGACGTGGGCCTTGAGCCATTGGAGCGCGTCGGCTGCGAATGGCTGGCTCGGTTTACCGAAGTGGGCGGCCTGGACGAGAAGAGTGGGTTCGAGGGAAGGGAAGGGGGTCGTGTGATACGCACCTCGGGGGCATCTACGCCAGCTATTCGTATATGGATTGTCTGTGATCTAAGGTCTAGTTTTATCATGAATCAAGGCAAGATGATAGGATGGAAAGGATGTACCTTTTGATTTGGAGGGTACTCTTCGGAACTTCAGCGGCCATCTCCAGCCTAGTCCCGGTGTATGGTATAATCGAAAGTTGTCCGCATCACCTACACTGTGTGCGGAAGCGTCAACAACTTCCATAACGAACTGGAATATGCTTACCTCGTCACCATGCCCTTGATCCATCTCTTTCTGCCTAGGATATTGGGCGTGATCCAGTCGGAATTGGGTATACGTTTGAAATATCTCTTGTAACAAGCCAATAGACCGACCGACGTAGCAGCTCCGATGGTAAATGCGCCGATAATAAGGGTCTCGGGCGGTAGCTTCGCTACTTCCTGCTGGACCTTTGCGACTTCGTTCTGCACCTCCGTGATGACCAGTTTCTGCTGCTCTTTGCTAGATGGTCGATTCTCGGACTTCCCTCCAAAAGGCCATGGTATAGACGGCATCAGAATACCTCAGTAGTTAACAGAAACGAAGAATGCGCCAGCTACCAGGCTGGACGTGGACAAGGGACTGAACAAGCCTGAATAGCAGGTCGCCGGGTGGAGCCCTCGAGGCGGCCCACGCGGCCCGGAGCGGGGACGCGTAGATTTCGCGTGTGGAGGTTATCTGATAACCACGAATGTCTCGCTCATCCACCCCAACCGACGAAACCAATACACGGACACTGACGATATTGTATGCCACAGAGACAGGAAACGCACAAGATGCAGCGGACCGCATCGCACGCCACTGCCGTCGAATTCACTTCCAATGCCGAGTGTGTCCTATGGAGACATACCCAGTGGTGAGTCACTTTTCCGTCGCTGCTTACCAGGAACACCTCTCAGACGAAAGACAGACCGACATTGTCTCCGAGACGCTGGTTGTGTTCGTGGTATCGACAACCGGGACAGGGAAGGAGCCTCGCGCGATGACGCCGCTGTGGAACATGCTGCTTCGATCTGACCTGCCGCCCGATCTGTTCGAGGACCTTGAGTTTGTGGTCTTCGGACTCGGCGATACCGCATACGAGAAATTCTGCTGGCCAGCCAAGAAGCTGTCTCGGCGCCTACAGAACTTGGGCGCTACGGAGATATGCCCGCGGGGCGAGGGCGACGAGCAACATACACTTGGGTATGGCGTCTGGTTGTTTTGCTGGTGCGGGCGCTGAGTTTTTGCACCAGGGTGGATGGTGCGTTGGGCCCGTGGATTGAAGTGTTGACCCGCACTCTGCTTGAGTTATTTCCTCTTCCACCTAATTTGCCCGTGGATTCGGCGGATGCTTTACCGCCGCCTCGCGTGAGCATCGTAGATGCCCTTCCAGACGAACTTATACACACACAAGACCCGCTTCTCCAAGATGTCTTATACCACAAGCGCAAAGGTTCTTCGGAACGACCGTATTACCGCAGAGGATTGGTACCAGGACGTGCGACATTTCGAATTGCAGTGCGAAGATAATATTGCGTGAGTGAAATCTTCAAGAAATCTGTATCCATTGCTGAAAAATATGTTGAGTAGGTATGAGCCCGGTGATGTCGCCGTTATCCATCCAGAAGCATCCCCTATAGATGTAGACTCCTTCCTCACCACTGTTGGTTGGGCGAACGACGCAGACCAGCCCATCCGAATAAAACAGACATTATTTGGTAATTCAATTCCATCGCTTGACATCTTTGTTTCTCATTTAAGAATTAGATCAGAGCCTTCCAGACCATCTTCCACCCGTCTCCACGCTACGCATCCTCTTTTCGCGATACCTCGACATCAACGCAGTACCCAGACGATCCTTCTTCGACCTCCTCCGTCACTTCACCACCGACGATCGCGAACGCGAAAAACTCGACGAGTTCGTCTCAACGCCAGAAGGTGCGGTGAGTTTCTCCTCCCTCTCCATCTTTTCATACCTGACCATCCCGCAGGAGGACATGTATGACTACACGCAGCGCGTGCGGCGCACCATCCGCGAGGTCCTCGAGGAATTCCGCAGCGCGCGCATACCCAAAACCTACATCTTCGACCTCTTCCCGCGCCTCCGCCCGCGCGAGTTCTCCATCGCCAGCTCGGTCCAACGCCATCCACACGAGATCCACCTGTGCGTCGCCATCGTCGCGTATCGCACGAAGCTCAAGATTCCGCGGCGCGGGCTGTGCACGACGTACCTCGCGACGCTGCGTCCTGGTTTGCTCCAGTTTCTCATGCGTATGTGGCGTTTCTGACTGGGGTTTTTTCAGGTGATACGCTGCGCGTGGGTATTAAAAAGGGCGTGCTCTCCCTCCCTCCAGACCCCCAAACGCCCGTGATCTGCGTTGGCCCGGGACCGGGATCGCGCCCATGCGCGCCGTGCTCGAACAGCGCATCCACACCGGCGCAAAAAGTACGCCGCCCACCCATCCTCCATCGCATCACTTAATGAACATTTGCCAGACAACACGCTGTACTTCGGCTGCCGCTCCGCCGCGAAGGACCAGCACTACCACGCGGAGTGGGCGCAGTACGCCGCGCGCGGCGAGCTGGTGTACCGCGTGGCGTGCTCGCGCGACGGGCCGGAGGGCGCGCCGCGGGTTTATGTCCAGGACCGGATCGCGGAGGATGCGAGGCGCGTGTGGGAGCTCATTGGGGAGCGGGGGGCGTGGGTGTATATCTCTGGGTACGTCGTGTGTTTGTCGAAAGGGGCGAGGCTGATGTGCGGTGCAGGTCGTCGAATAAGATGCCGCTGGCGGTGAGGGCGGCGTTGGTGGGTGCGGCGCGGGATGAGGGCGGGATGAGTGAGGAGGATGCGAAGGCGTTTGTGGCGAGGATGGAGAGGGAGGGGAGGTTGCTTGAGGAGTGTTGGAGCTAGGTTGCTTAGCGTCAGTAGAAACCGTTTGGCTGGCTCGAGCAGGGCAGCATCAAAAAACAGGTTGGCGAAAAGTAGCAACGTTCTGATAGGTGTTCGCGTCCTTACCAGGAAACCTTCAGAATCAGCACCATCCATCTACTTGGGGATGACGTTACGCTCAAGATCATGATCAAACAGAGTTGAATGAGAATCGATGCTTGGATTGACGGATATTTGTTACATTGGGCACTCGGACACTCGAAATACTGTGCAACAAGAGCACGTCCGCCGGCTATTAAATTTATTGTGGAACGAATCCTTTACGTGGCGGTGGTCCTGAATATCGCCAGTAAAAATGAACACCAGGAAGGGAGACAGAGATAGTAGCTAGACGCACTGCGACCCTCCTCTTCAGCACCCGGGCCGTCTGGTGGGCCCAGGAACAGCGAATAATTCAAGATCTTCTTCAACTCGTCCTCTTTCCGCTCTTGCCATGTGATCGTTTGTTGGTACGAGTTATCCACATATACCCAGGCGCCCGGCGATTCAGAAGGGTCGATCCCAGCGTCCTGCTGGAATTGAGCCAGGGCCTTCAAGCGCTCCTTATCATATCCCATCAGAGTCCGACGCAGGGAGTTTTCCCCAAAGGCCGGGAAGACCCAGCAGTAGTGTTTCTTCGCTTTGCGGTCTTCGGTGCCGATCCAGACTTGACGGCACGACAGGTGGGCGAGTGGAAGATCTGGCTGGGCATACTTGTGTTTGATCTTCAACATGCGCGAATGTACGGCTAAGCAAATATCCATCTCCTTCGCAGTCCGTATCTCCTCCTCTGATTCTCCGTTCCTCTTTAGCTGTTCTTCGTACGCCTTCGTCCACGTCTTATTGTAATTACTGTCTGGCGACGCAAGGATAGCTTGGAATAGTTTGTTCTCATCGACAAGCCAGCCGGTACCGGCCTGCCTTTCCATTTCCTGTTGTTCCGCCTCAGAGTAAGGGTTGAAATCATCGTCGCTGATGAGAGTCCAACGAAAGACCCGTGAGACGTTAAAGTTTCGAAGCTAGGGCTAGACTTACTTTCGTCCCGGTATTATAGTTTCGGTTTGACCGTCGGTATTCTCGCTCTGAAACATTTGGAAACCTAGAATAACAGGCGAGTCAATATGGATAAGCGCTGCGGGCTAGCGGATTATATTGTGCTTGCGTGCATGCCACGTTGATACAGCTTCCTAGACGCTTTTGTTGAAAGGCCATAACAATACGTACAACGGGCAGAAAGTTTGACGTGATGTGGCCATGTGCTTTATTCATGATGAGTGCCCAGTCTGTAGTGACAGTGCATCCAAAAGCCGATAAGACAACGCCTTTCATACGGACGGAGTACGTGAGTCATATCGAACGCGGTCCTCGCGGAAGCGTGATACGACTTCGGGCCCAATGAGCGCCCGGAATCGAATGAGGCATTGTCAAGGGTGAGAAAGGCGTTAGAGATCATGAATAGAATAATCTGATTCGCGACGGGCGAAGGGGTACAAATGCATCAGGATGGAAAGATGTACGCACACTCAAGAATTACCGAATCTAGGTAAGTATATTCCGCGCAAATGACCTTTGCGATAGACGAGAAGTACGTCAAGATGGCTTAATCAATTTACAACATCCTCCGCATCCGACTGGATATAATCAGCATGCCCAGACGGCCTGCGCAGAATCTCAGTCAGCCTGAAGCATTGTTAAGCCAAAACATTTTCTTTCCATCCAGTATTACAACTGTACGTCCAACTGGTCGACCGCATTTCCCGCGGCCGCCGTGAACCCATCGGATCGTCCGTGCAGTGCGGGTCGAAGTCTTTCTGCTCAGACGTGACCAGATACACAATCGTCGGCACAGGGCCTGAATGGCCAAATCCAAATGGAGGCGACATATGGTGCCCGAAACCCTGCGGCCGCCCAGGAATCTGGGGCTGGCCGAACCTGGGATGGGTGAGCAGGCGCGAGCTCCAGTCTTTGACCGTGATGTTGTGGTCGACGGTAGTGCGCGTTACTGCAATCGATGTAAGATGTCGGTTCCCAGGCGCGACGTCCGGTGCAGCGCACCTAGCACGAGTTCATCCGGCTTGATGCCGTGATCCGCAGCCAGCGCCCGCGCGTTGTCGAGAAGATATTGCCATGCGTCGTTTACAGACTCAAACCGAGTCTGGCGCCACACGAAGGCCGTCACTTCGCCCTGCGGCATCATCGCCAATGGCCAGCTTCGCGCCCATCAGCAGCAACTTGCGTTTCACGCGCGAGGACGTACCCCTCAAGCCCGCCGGGGAGCAGGTACGGGGTGATATCCTCTCGCGGCGAGAATCCGTCCACCCACCGCATCTGTGTCCCACTTGTCTCCTTGAGCACGGGTAGCCCGCACCCCCCGCGCGCCGCATCGAACACGTTCCCGAGGCGCTCAAAGGCGCTGAAATCCGCGCCGGGCGGCTTCATGCCGAAATCGCCGACACGGATCTCATCGACGGGCACGGGTGCGCGCCAGTACTGCTCGTGCGTCTTGCGCTGGAGACTGATCGCGCGGAGCGTGGAGAGCGAGACGAGCTGCTGGATATTGTCGTCGCCGTCAAGGAATGCGTCGAGCGCGGGTTCGAGCGCAGGATCGTCGGCGCGGTTGGGCAAGAGCGAGCGGACCAGCGGCGCGAGCTGGCGTAGTTTCTGCAGAGATTCAGCAGAGATTCAGTTGGCGCGGGCTGGAAACGCAGATGTGCGGGCAGTTACCGATGCCAGTTCCGGGAGGATGTCTGCATTTTCGGATTGTCCGACGCGTTCCAGGTCGGAAAGGTACTACTCAGAGTCAAAAAGACATTGATAATGTAACACGGTGGAGGCGTTACCTTTGTAGCGCGGTCCGCTATGGACTCCGTTAGGTTGTAGTTCCGCGCAGTAATCCAGTTTCCCTTCCTAGCGCGAGGCAGGCCGAGCAAAACATTATTATCCCCATCGACGGTGAATGTTGCAGCCTAAAGTTGGACGGAGGGAATCGCAATCTCAGTCGACGGACTACGTGCAAAGATGGATGACCTCACCTCAATAAAATCCTGAGTCTGGCCTTCGTCCAGACCCTGCTGATTCCGGACGTACTGCACTGCGGACTAGTGCACACAAGTCTCGCTGTCAGGAAAGTCTTGAAACAGGACTTATGCTCACTGTGATATCTCGGTACTTGGATGCGTATTGATTAGCTATGGTTAGCGCGCAGACAATATTGAGATTACCATCTTGAGTATGGACACCGCACAGCCAGCCAAATTTTGCGTTGTTAACACCGTTTGCATGTATGCGTTGATGTCGCGCGGTTGGACTGAGGGGAGATAAGAAGTAAGCAGGTGTAGACCCCACGATGGACACAAGCACGTACCGTGGGCTAGCAATAGGAAAGGGACGGGCGTCTTCCCATTCGAATAACCAACTAATTGTGGAGGATGTTCATGGCTATATGCGTACAAACGGTCAATGACCAGGTAGTGGAGATGATTAGGTACTACGCACTACATGTTTCGAAGCATCTTGACGTCCTTTATCCATCGCTGATAGGCAAAATTGTCAGCCCTTCGTGATCCTTGAGTAGATTTTTCGACGGACCTTGAGAGCCTGACCCTTCGGCCCGTCATATCGTTTGACCAGCATTTTCTGACCATAGACGTTCGCTTGGTACATGCCTGAGAACCAGCCGACATTATTACGGATCGGCTTGCTAATCCTGACTTCGGATTGGTGATATCTGCGGAACTGGATATGTGACCACTTCAGAAATCCATGCGCTGGAAAACTGAAACGATATTACCCCATATTCATCGTCTTGGCCATCGAGCTGATGTAGGAACTCATCCACCTCTTCGGAGGTCGAATTTTCGTTTTCGGTGGGTGCGATGTATGTTTTTACTGCAATGTTCTTGTTGGGTATGGTCAGTGCTGATGATGGTGCTTTGGTTGTTTTGTCCTCTGACGGTGCAGACGATGATGGTGCGCAATCATCCTCCAGCACTTCAACAAGACCTGAAGCGGTCGTGGGCGCTGCATCAAACTCATACGCCAGAGGACTCATCACAAGCTCTCCTACGACCTTTGGTGTCTCGATAATTTGCCCCTCTGCGTCATCTGTTGAGCTGGATCCAGTCTGCAGACTGCCTACTGCAAGGTGAATCTCAATTAAAGACGCGATCTGAAGCCGGTAAATGAGTTGTGAGCCATGGCTAAATGGGCAGACGCACCTGGAACGCCCGCGCGGATTCTTCAAGTGCGTAGTTGAAATCATCCAACGCTGCTTCGATGCTGGACTTGGACAATATGCGGTTCACCCACTTTGTCTGTGCCATATCTTGCATGAAATCACGTATGCAGACCAATGTTCTGGCATCTCGAGTCAAAACTTCCGCATCAGCCATGCCAAGAGTTCTCAACTCTCACCTTTCGAACTCTCGCACATTTTCTACGAGTGCTTTTGGTGCAGTTTCCCATTTCCCCTCCATACGATTCGCCAAGTCGACCAGTAGGTGCGCCACGCGTCGGGACAGACGAGAGCAATCTTGCTGATTGCTCTTCACATCCTGCAGACTAACATCTATCTCAGTTTTTTTCGAGGAGATTAGTGCTTACCCTAACGGTTTCTAGAATAGTCAAGACAATGGATGCTGCTGCCGCTGCTGGAGGGAACTGCAAGAGCCCTGTCACATCCGTCGCTAGTTTCGCGGCTACAACAGCATAATCCAACGAGTTGTTCCCGGTTACGTGTCTCTTGACGATCCGTAACGCCATATGACGCTATGGACTACTGCTGCCAAGGGGGGTAGAATCCAGGTAAGAAAGCCGTCTGTGAACGATGTGCCAGCTCAAGATCTATGGTGGTGCCGACATCAAAAAAGCAACAGCCATGGGAATACTGATAGGCTGCCAGGATTTATAGCTGGTGCGATGCTGCCACGATAGGTATCGGAGGAGTTGAGATGACAGATCATCAGATTCACGACATCAGCATTAGTCCATGCTCGAGTCGGACAGTGTGAATTTGCTCCCCTTTGCGAGCTCGGTGTCTTCGAAGATTCGGGTCATTCAGACATGACATGAAGGAAGACAAGTCCTGTAAATTATTTGAGCGCACAGACTTTAACTTATAGTGCAATGGGGAAAAAGAACAAAGTGAAGAACTGAAAAATACATCAGCAAAAGCGCCAAAACACGGTTTGGCCTTGGGGTCCCGGCAATGTCCGGTCATAATGTCATTGCATTTCCTCGGCAGGAATCTTGCCTTCCAATCTGGGTGGGCGAGGGTAAGGGCCTTCGCAGAATGTTTTCCACAATCCAGTCTTTCGGTCATTCTGGGTGAGACCTTTCCCGTCAAGGCTTTCTGTCGCCATTCTGGCCGAACCTTTACGGCCCTGGTAAGGTCGGGTAGCCTCCAACTTTCTCTGCCTTCACAAAATATGCTAGTACATGCTTCCAAAGACCCAAAAACGAGCGTAGTGTCATACAAACCACGATTGAAGAGGCAGATAAAGAATTAATTAGAAGCCTTGCACAAGCCCTTGAGGAACGTTATGTCCACCCGCTCGCACAGCGCATGACCGCCATCCAACGAGAATGCACGCACTACTTGTCGCAGCTACGGCATCAATTTTGCTCACTGTGAGAGCTGGCGTGGGCTCAGGTCTCGAGACGTGAGTTCGATAACATAGCCTGGGACTTAAAACGAGCAAGCAAGTCGTGCTGGGCAGCGAGAGTAGCCCGACTTTAGCATTTTCTCCCAAGTCGAAGAGGATTCGGGCGCTTCGACAGACGTGATGATGTCATGTCCGAGTTGCAGGTGACAGCGACACGTCAACAAAGACAAACAATCGCATAGTGCGACGCGTTCAGGGTCAAGCAGGCCACATCTCTTTTTTCTCTCCCCACCATCTCCCCGTCTCCTGCGGTCGCTTACTCCCCATCTCTCCTCTCCTCTTAGTGTTCCTGCCATCGTATCTTGCCTCGGCGCCTTGCTCGATCTTGGCAGATACACCGTGTTCTAGGTCACACTTGTGACTTCCTGCACAATCATCTATCTCTGCTGTGCGGCAATGATGAGGTACGAGTTTCTTCTTCGGACTGCTACTGTTTAACAATTCCATCGCCTCGGATACAGTATAATCATGCAGAGCTACGACTGCAGCCACGTGTTTTTACTTTTCTCAGCGCATACATCCATGCCTTTGATGCGTGAAGACCTGTAAGTATCCTCAGCCATCTATCATTGACAGGTATGCACCTCGCGCTGCTCGGTAAATGTGCTCTACCATTGAAAGATGCTCACTGGCTCTTGGAACGCATGCATTTCTGATCTGCGTCGCAGCAACAGCTAATGCGCGTGCGCAAGTATGCGCGCCTCCACTGTTCTCGCATGCGTGTCGTGTGCCGTAGGTCCTAGAGAAGTCGTAGACTTATTCTCTGCTTCCAGCTGTTATATATGCGCCGTTGCGCCATTTGGCCTGGACTTTCCAGCACGGGCTGTTGAAGAGCGCTCGGAGTGTGCGCATGACCGGAATCCCGGCCATTCGAGTGCATCCAACTTACAGCCCTCCAAGCATACCCCGCACTGCAGCGACGGTGAGTACCTATCTGCCGTGTTTCTTGCCTTGCGCTGACCTATATATCCCATTATGAATTAGCTCATGCCTCCGCACTCTCCGTACACGCTTCATCACGGTGCCGCTGACCCATCCACACTAGCACGTCGACTTCCCTGCAGATCCGAGCAGCGGCGGCGATCATGGCGGCGTTGACTTTATTTATGTGCGCTCTAAGAAGGACCGGCACCTTACGATAGCGTGCGTGTAGATAGACTCGGAATGTACTTTGAACACAGCGCAATATATGTATTTGTTTATGACAGAATAACTCGAATATATGATACAGTGGATTGGAATAAGAAAAACATAGAAGAAACTGCCAGAACAATCTGATATCACCTTACCTTGCATTGCTAGATTCGACATCCTGGCGAAAGCAGGGATGTATGTCGTTATCTGGGAATCTACGGTCAGTTTGACCGCACATTACCTATTTTTTATTGTCAGGTCTCTATCTGGGATGGTACCTGACCAACCTGGGTGATCTGGCGAACCTGGGCGACCTTCCCTTGCCAGGTATCGCCAGGTAACCTTATTGCGCTTTTGCTGATGTACCATCCCGCACTGAGTCGCGCGGGTGACGTTTCGGCGCTAATTGTAAGCGCCTGCTCCGCCTGGTGTGGTGAGCATGGCCTTTCCTCCTCTTTCGGCTCTTCGTCCATCAATGTCCTCTACACCCCGCTCGACCCGTTCATCATCATCGCGTATAACGTCCTCAACACCACCCTGGAGATCTGTGTCTAAGAAACGAGCACCCACTTCGCTATCCTTGGTCGTCGCAACGCCGGAGGCGGGCGCACCGTTAGCGTCGGCGTCTTCGCGATTACTGCCACCCATGGACGAGGGAAGGACGAAGAGGAGACGCAAGGGAAGTCACTGTAGCAATGGGTCGATTCAGCAAGGAATGATCGTTGAGGAGGGCGGCGCTGTGTCGGATACCGTTCTGGCTCAGACGCCCGCTCCACCTCTCTCTGAGTCTCCCGTGGACGATTCTAACCTGAATCTCCTGCGCGAACAACATTCCAATGACACTGTTACTGCTGCTATTGAAAGCATGGCAAGTGATCTTGGACATCCGGTGGATGAACGAGCCAACACTCAGGAGGAGGCGTCTTCATCGGGTAGCTACCTCTTCCTCATCGGTCGATGCTTTTCTCATCTTCCTATCAGAGAATGCGAACATTAATAAAGCACGTTCGACTAGCCCATTACCTGATTCTGCAGTTGAGAGCGGAACAGAACCTGGTCCGCCGGCGTTGAATGGCTACGCACAGCCTGCTGCTTCGACGTCTACTTCGGCCCTTATATCGGGACCTGCCGCTTCGCGCTCAACTTGGTTCGCGAGTTTCTCTCGTGCGCGGTCTCCTAGCGCACCACCAGCATCAAAAGCTGGCACTGAGACACTGAAGAGTATTGAGCAGGCAAAGCTCGAGCCCGCAGATCGACCTGAGGCTAAGCCTTCACCTGAGGCAAAGCCTTCACTCCCTTCACCCGCACCAGAAACTGTACCTACTCCAACTGCTTCAGCTGATACAGCGCCAACCACTACTCCGACTGCGGCTGAGCTAGCGCCAGTCGCAGCACCCCCACTTCTGAACATCGTACCACCGACACCGCCGCATGCCCAGCACCCGTCTCGCCGTCCATCCTCCTCCTCCGGCATACCTTCTACGCCCACTAAATCCCTCGCGATACCCACGAAGCGCTCATGGTTCAGCTCCACTTCCTCCTCTCTCGCTTCGCAGCCAGCCCCTCCAGCGCCACCACCGCCTCCCCGCGCGCCAACTCCCCGCAGCCATCAGCCACGAAACCGTCACCGAACCCCGCCGCTGACTTTCCTTCGCCAGTTCCTTCGATCGACGATACCGTTCCTCCGACAGATACGCCGACGCTCCCGCAGCAGGCGCAAGGCGCGGTCTCCGCCGAGAACGGGAAGAAGCTTGCGTCGCTCAATCCGTCGAGCAGTCGGTTCGCGCTGAGCATTCCGCTGCTGGGGCGGCCGAAGGTCCCGCTTGAGAAGGTGCTGAAGGAGGCGGTGCTGGAGTCGAAGGAGGACGGGGAGACGGCTGCGCCTGGCGAATCTCCCGTGCTGAGCGGTGGGTGGCTATGTTTTGACCGACTGCGTTTTTTTTTTAATTTTTTGTGTACGACAGATACTGTGACCGTTCCTACACCGTCGCCTTCGGACGAAACAGTCGCCGGCTCTACGGATGACAATACGACTCCATCGGACGAGAGTAGGAGTTCTCCCTCTCATAGACACACGCCGTCCCAGACGTCTTGGTGGAGCTACGTTGGATGGACGGAGACGGAGACTACATCAACGGCCGAGACACCTCCCGTTGCCCCGCCCGCGGAGTCGGCATCACAAGCACAGAGCGTGAATGTGGAGATATCGGAAGAACCTTCTACAGAGCCCCAAGCCCCCGAGCCACAACCTGTCGAGAATGCTGGGGACAAGTCACCCGTCGTTGCCTCTGACAGCGCCGGATCGTCAACGCCCACCGCGCAGCAAGGCACGCCGACCTCCACATGGTACAGCCCTTGGGCCTGGTACTCAACGCCCGCCTCCGCCCCCGCCCCCGCCCCATCGAGCGAGCAGCAGCCCGAGCCCGAACCCGAACCCGCGCCACCCGCGCCGGCCCCTTCCGAACCACCTGCACCTCTGTCGTCCGAACGCGCACCCTCACCCGAACGCCCGCCCTCGCCTGAAGAGCAGAACCCGATCCAGACAACCCTCTACACGCACCGCACGGGCTGGGCCTCGTTCTTCTCGTCCCGCAAGCTCGTCGCCAAGGCGATCTCGAGCGCGAGCAGCGCGCACAGCAGCCAGAGCGGGATGGAGGTCATGGACCTCGACACGGACGAGGACGGGCAGGAGAAGACGGCGCTCGTCGTGCGCCCGCAGATGCAGCTGACGACCGCGCGCGCGCCCTCCCCGCCGGCCCCCGCGGTGTCGAAGAAGAAGAGCAAGCACTCGCCGCGCGCGTCCGTCGTGCCGCCGCAGCCCCCGCCGCCGAACCTCGTGCTCCCGACGTTCGGCGACACCTTCCGCGCGCCGCCGCGCTCGCTTCGGCCTGCGCCGCCGTCGCCTGCGGCGTCGCCGTTGTTGTCGGCGGGCGCGCTGTCGAAGACGGTGCAGTTCGTGAGTGGGTTCTTTGGGGACGAGAAGGGGAAGGGGAAGCAGAAGCAGCGGGAGGCGTCGAGGGATGGTGTTGGGAGGGAAGAAGGGTACATGGGCGAGGGCCTGCCGCGGGTGTGGGACGTCCTTGGGCAGGACCGGCTTGTGTTTGCGAAGCAGTGCAAGCGGGTGGTCGTCATTGGGATTCACGGCTGGTTTCCAGGTATTGGTTTTCCTGTGCACTCTTCGGCAATAATGACGTTTATGCCTGTGCAGGAGCGGTGATGCGCACGGTCCTCGGCGAGGTACGCTCCTCTCATCCGCCTCGCAGCGTGTACTGATCTCCCGCGCAGCCCACCGGCACGAGCGTCAAGTTCACAGCGATGATGTGCCAGGCGCTCGACGCGTTCCAGGAGCGGCACGGGCTCACGTTCGACAGGGTGACGGGCATCCCGCTCGAGGGCGAGGGCACGATCGGCGGGCGCGTCGAGCGGCTGCACGTCGCGCTCCTGGGCAACGCGGAGTGGGTCGCGGACCTGCACGCCGCGGACGCGGTGCTCGTCGCGACGCACTCGCAGGGCTCGATCGTGTCGACGCATCTGCTCGACCGGCTCATCGCCGAGGGCCACATCGTCACGCCGCGGAGCGCGGGCCTCGGCGTCGACCTTGTGAGCGGCGTCGCGGCGGGGCGCGCGCCGCAGCGCCTGTGCTGTCTTGCGCTGTGCGGGATCCATTTGGGGCCGCTGAGGTATTTGAGCAGCAGCTCGTTGTTGGGGCCGTATATCCAGGTGCGTGCGATGGCTTGTTGGAGGATGGCTTTAATTTCCTGAGCAGTATTTCGAGTCGCAAGCGGCAAGGGAGCTTTTCGAGTTCCAGGTGCGTCTGTCCTTTTCTTTGGAAAGGTAAAGTAGCTGATGGTGGAAATTACGACAGAACACAGAGAATGAGGTGTCCCAGAGATATGTGGCTGCATTGAGCAATGTCCTAAACCATGGCGTACGTTCATCTCATCGCCTCCCGCAAATTAACTCTGATGTCTCGGCAGACAAAGATGGTTTACATCGCTTCGCTCAACGACCAGGTCGTTCCTCTCTATTCGGGCGTGTTCACGGCGGCATCGCATCCTCTAATTTTGCGAGCGCTGTACATCGACGGCGACGCATATCAGTGCGTCATTAACATTCTACGATCGCTCGGCTCTTCTGATGGTTGTTAAATGGTCCTTATCAGCTCATCGGATTTCCTTTCCAACCTGCTTGTCCTGTTAATGCGGGTTCTCAATACCGGTCTTTCGGACAGCGGGCTGATCGCCCACCTGTCAGAGGCGACCGCAGGATCGCTCAGTGGCGTGGGGCACTCGACGGCGTATGAGGAAATGGCGACCTATTCGTACGCATTAGCATTGCGAATTTGTAGTCATGTCGTTGTTGCTGATGCCATGCAGGCTCGCGGTGGACTATCTGTTCTTGACGGACGATGGCGCAGATGGTGGCGGTTATCCGGAGTTAGTAGTCGACGACTTCAATGCAGCGGGCGAACAGAACGATTATGAGGTGCGTGTGTTGGACATCTCGACTTTGCATCTATCTGATCCGGATACGGTGATGCCTTCAGATTCCTGGTCTCTGCGCGACCTGATCGCCAATCCCCGTGTGACCCATTTCTTTGGACAGCACTTTCTGCGCTGCGAGACGCCTTCCCGGTATGGCAGCCGCGCACGACCATCCTGCGCGATGTGAAACGCAAACTGCAGCCGATCCAAAGGCTGAACCTCGACAATGAAGGCCACGTTCAGATCTCCCGGTCTTCGGGAGAATCGGCCCTTCGCGGGGGTACCACGGCGAAAGGTTCTGTTAGTAAACTCTAATCACTTGCTTATTTTACGATACCCTCACTATTAGAGTTCTGCCTTTGCTCTGTTTTGGCTCTGCATCCCACGCATCTGTTGTATACATAGATACATTCATCCATTTTGGGTCCCTTCTTTATCATCATTGGTTCATCTCGCCCTCGCATCTACCTCGGACTCCCACATCATTCCTTTCTTTCCAAACGCATAGTTACACTCGCCGTCTGTATTATTTATGGGCTGTACATTTAGACACGATGCTACACGAAACGACAGGGCACTGATCATCAGCACAACATCATCACGGATGCCATATCATTCCCAAACTGGGCCTCTTCAGGACGACAAGCTTCCCAAGTTCCAGCCCTCACGAATGCAGATCTGTGCAGCTGCAGTGCACAGCCTGACAAGAAGGCCTGAAGGCGAAGCTGCATCAATCACTCAATCACGCAGTCGCGCGACTTCTCCACGTCCGGCTTCCTTGATGACGAGAACTTTGTCCGAGGTGAGTGGGTGGCTGTTCAGATCGGCGTTGTTCCCGGGCACGATGCGCATATCCTGCCCCGGCGCGACATCATCAGAAGCTGCACGTGCGGTGCGTCAGAATCATGCCAGGGCGACAGAAAATGTATGCCTGCATCGCTTGATCGACACCAGATTCGCCCTGCAACACGGAAGGAGCAGCAACACGCGTAGAACCCGGCCCATGCACGGCCCATCTGCATCAGACACGCGCAGCTGCATTGGCCTTGGCCTCCAGAGCAATCCCACATGCGCACCAATCATCGCACCAGGATTGAAACTCACCATGCGACCGATGCAGCTCGTTCTCGCCCCCAGATCAGCATCGCGGCATCACATCAAACGTCAGCATACGCTCCCCTACGCTACAGCTCGCACGACGGACCGCGATCGTCAGCGATACTCCGCCCCGCAATCCCCAATCGTCGTGATCATCCGCCGGCCCGCCGAGCGCGCGAGCACCGCCTCGATGTCGTCCCGGTCCCGCGCGCCGAGCGCGAACCGGAACACGCGCAGGTTGTCCTCGGGGTGCTCCGACACGCCGAGACGCGTTCCTGCAGCGGCGTCAGTACTATCTCTGCCTCGGGACGGCGGACGGCGAGGCGCGCACGCACCGACGAGGACGGCGCCGACGCACGGGTGGTCGAGCACCCAGCGCGTCGCGACGTTCGCGATGCTCGCGCCGCCGTGGCGCTCGCCGACGGCGCGCAGCACCGCGAGCAGCTCCTGGAAGAGCGCCCAGTCGCCCCACGCCTTGAGGATGACGTCGAGATACTGCACGCGCACGGGCGGGCGGGTCGCTCAGCGTGCCGGCGCGGAGCGGCGAATCTGAATGCACGCACCTTGCGCTGCGAGGGCGTCAGCGCGCCGGAGTACGGATCCGGCTCGGGCTTGTGCAGCCAGGCGTCCGCGAGGAACCCGCCGCACTATGTTCGGCGAGGTAGGTAAATCATGATCCGCCATCTGTCAGCGCGGTGAAACAGAAACAGAGACGCACCAGAGATCCGTACGTGAGGAGCTTGATGCCGTGCTTTTCGCAGACGTCGGCCATGCCGTGGAGGGGACGTGTATCGATCAGGGAAAACTAGGTGGAGCGGAATCAGGATCGAGAAACAGATTGGGGGAGGGAAGGGAGGATCGCGAGATCGTGGGGGCGACAGGGAAGATCAGGAAGGAGGGAAGGAGGACCCACCTGCACTTGGTTGGTGACGATGGACCCTGGCCCCAGCTGCGTGCAGATTTCGTCCGTGCGGGCGGTGTCGAAGTTGACGAGCCCAATCGCAGCGATGGCGCCTTCCTGCTGCAGGTCCTGGAGGTGCCGGAGCGCCGTCATGTATCCTTTGTCGCTGTAGTCCTGCCAATGGAACTTCGTGATCGTCAGCAAAGTATGATCATCATCGGTCAGACATCATGACGACAAGCAAAACAGAGGTTTACCTGCAGAAGGTCGAGCTGGGTCGTCCGCATGCGCGTCATGCGTTCCCGGATGGCGGCCTCGACCACGGCGCGGGTTGGCTCCGTGCGCTTGAAGACGCACCACTTGGTCGCTCCGATCGCGCGCTGAGGCGATGGCAGCGATTCTTGAAACTGGCCCTGGAAAGCTTGTCGATGAGACGAGTGGTGGCATGCTGTGATGTTCTGACGGCTCACAAATAAGATCTCAGAACCCCCATAATGATCGGCTGTGCGGACGGCATCAGAAGACATCCTCAGATGTTTGATTATGAGCAGAAATATCAGATCTGTACGCACCCTGTGCCCGACCAGCCCGGTGAGAGAAGAAGAGTTAGCAGTGCTTGTGGGCCTCGAGACGATGGGCAAGATGTGTCCATACCATATCTGTACAAAGTGTGGATCATCGTCGTGAGGCCCAGGTGTGAATAGAAGGAGACATGCCAGGGCGCTACATACCGAACGCGGTATAGCCATGATTGAAATATCGCATCATGCCTTGTCGTATCTTTGCCGCGGAGGCACTTCCCCAGGCGGTGCTGGACAGTTGCCATAGGCCCGTCCAAAGACGAGGGGCGACGAACGGGCCGAGTTGGAACGTCTCCCAGCGAGTTGGATTTGTGGACATTAGTGTGCTATGTCAGGGTACTGGATGTCCTAGGTCGGTATACGTGGGCGGGGATGGATGCCCCGGATGCGACATGGCCATGGACTTTTAAATCAAGAGCTCTAGCGGAAAGCGGCTCCGTCCGAAAAGCAGGACGGGGCATGATTCATAAGACGATAGATGGGGCGAAGCACGAGAGACAGGCAGGCCGTGTCGGACGAGGTTGGCTCGACTGCACAGACTCGGGTGCCGGCGAGCTGGTGATGCAAATCAAGGGGGAAAGAGGAGTGAAGCGCCGGGTGGATTTGATAATAGACAAGACCGATGGCAGATTAAAAAGTGGCCGGAGGAACGGAACCAGATACGATGCAGATGCGGTCTCCTACCAACACCGCGTAGATGCCGAGCGTCCGCAAGTACATCCAAAACACAGGCGCACCCATCTATCAGCCGTCTCCTCCTTCTTTTTCCAGCACCGGGGCGGCCAATCCTCCTCTCTACCTCTTTGATCCCGATTCGTCGGAGCACCAAGGTCTCCTTATAAAACTGCACATAAACGCTCGCCAGGATGCTGCAGCGCCGCCCGCACCGAATATCCTCCTCCAGCCCTTCCTCGTCGTGAGCGACACCCGCGATGCCCGCCCCCTCCTCCGACACCCCCGCGCTGTCCCCCGACTCGCGATCACTAGGCCATGTGTAAGTGCTGCCATATCCGTCTCTGAGCCGCCACCGGTGCTCACGCCGTGCTATAGCAACCTCATGGTCGACACCTTCATCGCCAACGCCAGCATCGAGGAGCACGTCCCCCACTCTATTCTAAGCCGCATCCGCTCACAGCCCCCACAGCCTCCGCGCGACCGTCCGCGCCCTGCTCGCGACGACCCCACCCAGCACCGCCGCGGCCTTCACGCGCGCGGCGCGCACCCGCCTCGCGAACGTCAACGCCAAGACGCTGCCCCGCGCGCCCGTCCTGTTCACCAAACGCCCCGACACCGGCGAGGCCGCCGCGACGAAGCACCTCTTCGAGGCGCTCGCGCACGCGCGTGCGCTGTATGGCGCAGGCATGGGCCTCGCGAGCCTGAAGGTGCTCGCCGCGATCGTGCGCGATACGGTCGGGCTGCGGTGGGCGCCGGACGGCGAGACGGCGCGGACGCTCGTGCTCGTCGACGGCGATCTGTGCCAGGCGATCCAGAGCGCGAAGGAGGAGCTCGAGAGCGGGCGCGCGGGCAGCCCCGGCGCGGCGCGGGAGAAGGTCGACGAGCTGCGCGGCGCGATGCAGGAGAGCATGGCGGATGTCGCGCGGTGGGGCGGCGAGTTCCCGTTCGAGTGCGCGGGCGCGAGCGTCGAGTGCTGGAAGATCTAGCGATGGCGCGAACGTGACGGCGGATGCGTGGTGTATTATTGTTGTAATCATTAATCACTCACTTGCTTATCATGATACCATGTTTGTATACCACTTCATTGCTATGCTTTGTGGAGTACGCGACAGGAACATCACTGGCGCAATTTGTGGCGGCGCTCTCCAACAGACTATGCGCGGGCAGTACAACCAGGGCAGCGATCTGCCTATAGCCTTCTGCTAGTCAAGCCGAGTGCATTCATGTCAGGGCCAGGAAGATTCCATCGCCGAGCATCGCATGGTCTGCCCTGCACGTCGATCAGAGCGAGGCACGAGGCTACGACGCCCGACGTTCGCGGCGGGAGGCTGCCCGACACGGCAACCATCCAAGATGCCGGCGCGCCGCGTGCCGATCTCAAGGCCGCACGTCGCAGTGGCAAATGGAAATCCACACAGAAAAAATGGAAACGACGCAGGGCTTCAAATTATTCGCCTGCCTGATCTGACCTGGCTTGCGATCGATCGAATTCGGGATCAGAACGGGCGAAGAGGAGCACGTCGTTCTGGATGACGGGAAAAGGCCAGTACTTATTACAGCACCTGCGTATGGGGCAAAGAAGGTTTGGGAGAGCGAAATGACGGCATTGATGCCGGCACAGCAGCTAGCTGGGATGTCGTAACTCGATCAGAGCTCACCATCGCACATGGATCTGTAGATGCGACTGCCGTCGCGAAGTCGCGGCCCTGCCGCCGTAGGATATTGTCCGCAACCGACGTGATCCTGCGCCCGATGGTGCGCCCGGGAACACGACTGGCAGGGCAGCAGAAAAATGCTCACACGCATGGAGCTGCCTGCGAACGACATCTTGACTGAACGCCGCGGAGGAAACAGCTCGTCCTGCCTCCGCCAGCGACGTACGTTGCCACGATACCCTGGAGGTAATAGCGTATATCCTGTATAATAGCGCGCGAGCCCGCATGGCCGCGCGCTGTCGGTATCCAGACGGCGAACCGTCTGGCGCATTTGTAAACACGTATCGGCGGGCAAGTAGGTCGCCTCGAGCGCGTGCGTCCGACGAAATCGCACACGTCGGGCGCGGGCGATCGCCGACGTGACGCGATAATTCGGGGTCAATTAGCTGCAGCCGAGTGCTGCGAAAGGAGCCCTGGTGTCCAGCGTATTGTGCCCATTGCGCGGCCGTTCCCGCTTCTGCTTGCTCCGTTTGCCTTTTGGACCGTATATTGCCACATCCTGCCAGAAGGAATGGCCAGGGCACTTCGCATTCTAAATAAATGGGGTTCTGACCAGTCTCTGGCCCGGTATTTGCGCCTGGTGACAGACCACACTGGGAATGGGTCGGTCGGGCGATTGTTGATTGGCCGGACGTGAAAGAGGACTGGTAATAACTGTACATACCGAGTTAGAGCGGCAGGCCCAATATCGACGACCCTGACCCTCGGGACGACCCAGTGGGCGAGGGAATAGAAAAAATTTATCCCGATTCGTGATTGTGGCGGAGATCGATGGTGATTGGCCATCCAGACTCCACATCGTCGCAGGTCTGACGCGCTGGGGTGAAGTGCTTGGTGTTGCACCGGCGAAACGTGTAGTCAGGCCTGTTCGGGGTTGCTGCACTGCTTATCCGCGACGTCCATTCATTCGAGCCGCATTTAGAGGGATTGTTGGGCGGGCGCGCGAGAATTTCGCAGCAATCATTGCCCAGGGCGTATATGTCGCAACGAAGCAGTCTTGTTGCCCCAAATGGGAGATGCGCCGCAATGAGTTCGTTGAGACGAAGTGACATAGATGTCTTCTTGAATGGAACGTTTTATTTGCTGAAACAAGATGAAGGGGGGGGGCATCGGCCTTGTCTATCTCTCGATCGACAGATGCACTGCAGAGGAAGTGTCGGAATACGGACCACGAGCGAAAAACGTGGGCCAGGATTGTTCCGTCATTCCAGGGCCAAAAGGCAAATATAGGCATCCACAGGCAGAAGTCGTCGATCTACATACAGTTGAAAGGCAATGAGTTAGTAGAAGACGCTTAAGGCTAGTCAGGACACACTACCCGCGTATGGAAACACGATGTCAGGTTCAATGGCTGTTCAAAGGTTTTCTATGACACAGAAACCCGTTCGAACCCCCGGGGCAGTTGGCTGGTATCAGCCGACGTTGATGCTTGCGACATCATGTCATGCATTCAAAGTTCAGGAAAGAGCGTCAGCGCTAGCTGTGCAAACCAGTCTTTCCATTTGGGTACGGGCCCTAGGTCGAAGAGATCAAATGAGAGCTGCTACTTGAAGCTTGACGACGACAGAGCGCGCCGTGGAGCCTTGCATACTTACTGAGTGAGATGAAGCAGAAATTCAGGTACTGTGTCAAACACCATAATAGCATGACAGCGGCAGCGACGCGTTGCGGGAATCAACTGCCGCACGACTGGAGTCAAATGTTGCGGCATTGATTCGTAACGTCCTATCATGTATGCGCGTCCACGATGGCGCGCATATATGAGGGATCAGCCGGAACCTGCGCATGGCGAGGGACGCGGTGAGCTATGCACGTCCGACATTCGGCATTCCTTAGAGACAACTTGAAGGCTGTCCCGGCTGAGTAAAGATCTACGAAAATACTCTGGGAAGATGGGGGAAGATGAGGTGGAGAAAAGTCAAAGTGCAGGAAATGGGTCTCCCTGGAGAGTTATCGATGATGGTGGCAGCTGTCAAAATTGCATTAGACAAGTTGATCCTACACGACTTCCCGAACAATCCGCTTCGACACATGGTTCTCCTCCAGATGTCGACGTACTGCGCTCAATCATTCGTGTCTTTCAACGTTCAAAGAGATGGTTGGTATTTTTGACGATTTATGTGGGTTTTTTGTCGCGTCACAGAGGCAGCAGTAGATGTGATCAGGACGTAAAGTCGAACAGTTGTGGCGGAACAGTGGCGGAACGGGCGCGTTGCGAGCTTCGATGGCGAGTGCCTTGACACCGACTTGCTTCCCGCCCTCCATATCGTCTACACGACCCGCCCGACGCAGCACCCACAATGCACATAGCGCATTGCTGAATGCTACATATAATTCGACGAAAACGCTATCTCGTCCAGGTCCGGCTGGGGCTGGAGGCTTGCAGCGGCATAACCACTTCATAACATCGTCTCGTCTCCACATCCCGATACCACAATCATGACAGAGCCACGGGCACAGCAGCGGTCACCTCCATCGTCTCCATCATACATTCCCATTGCTGCGCCGAGACCATCAAGGAGCACGCTTCCCAGTTCGCTGTCTGTCCCTCAACTAGGCCTGGTGCCTCCCAGTCGACGGCCGTCTGCTAGTGTCAGTGGCTCTCCGTCCCAATCAACTCCGCCTTCTGCTGTCGTTGTCAGCGTAGAACCCATCCGTTCACCGCCACCCTCCGGCTTGTCTTCGTTTCGTTCTCTCAAAAGTTTTCTTCCGTTCGTGTCATCAGGGAAGCAGGCTCCCAGTGGCGGTACTCCCAGTGGTTTGAAGAGTCCATTCTCAGGGTTCAGCTCTGCACGCAGAGCCAGTACAGGAGATAATAGGAAGAATTCGAGCTCGTACGTGCGTGCAGAACAGGCCAAGGGATACCGATCATATCCATCCAGGCTTCTCTTCAGCCTCATGTGGAAAGCTCTCCGTCAGTGTCCGTGTCCTCGGAAAAGGATCATAGTCATGGTACAGGTATGTATGCTTCTATTCCTAGTGTACGGATTTCTCATTCGTATCAGGTCCGCCGGTCATCACATATACGCCCGACCCACCACTCAGCACTGAGCTATCTACGATCATCGAGTCCGATATGTCGGGCTTGTCGAAACATCTTCCTGCCCTAGATGATTCCAGAGACTCTTCATTCAGAGAGTCTTTCTTCGACAGGGCTGAGCGGGATACTAGCCGCGATATCTCCGATGATACACGCAGAACTGTTATCCGAAACCCTCCAGCTCTCCACCGCTTCATGGGAGCGGGTTAAGCAGCAGCCGCCGTACACCAGAGCCGCATGACACTACACTGGATTTGTCCACATCCAAAATCACGGAAGAGGTGATGCATGCCCTCAAGGGTAAAAACTCCGGTGGTGGTTGGCTCTCGGGCGTCGTTGTTGAAGATGACGAAGATAGTCCACATGCGAGCGCAGAGGAACCTGGGAACAGAGTCGGGAAATCTTCCGGTCAGGATCCAAATGGAAGCTTTCATCTCGAGGCTCTTGATCCAGATCTGGCCGCTCTGTTGAGTCCCAACCGCATCACAGAGAGGAAACAGCCGGGATTACGCATTCCAGCTGTAGGAGTGATACTTCTGTGACACCACCACCCCCCAATGCCTCTGACATTCCCCCGCGGGCACTCCCGTCAGCATGGCTCAGCACTCCCCAGACAACTACCGCAACATTACCACCTTCTCCGAATGGCCATTCTCCAGCATCTGTCTCAGGAACAGACGCGTCTTCCCCCAATCGGCCCGTCTCCTCCACATCCTTGCCTCGGCCTTCTCTGTCCCGCGGACCATCGAACTCCAGCGTTCCTCGTTTCATGCGCTCGGTCACAGACCGCACAAGCCCACTGAGAAGCGAGAAATTCCTCGCCCAATCCATCGCCGCTCGAGCCGCTTCGGATCCGACATTGCCGCTGCCGTTCGACGAGGGCAGGAGAGCCTCCAGCGACAGCGTCTACCCACGGCGGCAAGCACCGCCGTCGCCCTTGTCCTCGGATCCGCCCGCCCAAAATCAACGCCACAATACCGAAGAAGGGGGCTATCGCAGGTCGACTTCGTCGCGCCTGGCTACCCCCTCACGCCCCTCGTTGTACACCCCGCCAGCTCGCGCGCGCTGCGACCCTCCACCGCTGCCCCCTCTGTCTCTGGCTCGTCGCCCGGCGGATGGGACGCAGATTCTGTGTCGCCGTCGTCACGTGCCTCGTCGGCCTTGGGCTCTGCGCCTACGACACGGCGCTTGCAGCGGTCGCGCCAGAGCATGGAGGGCGAGGTGCGACCTAGCTTCGACAGGGAACGGTCGATGTTGTACGTCAATCGCAGCCGCAAGCGCAGCATGAGCGTCGGTGAGGGCGTTGGCCCGTCGGGTCTCACACCGCCACCGACAAGGCCCGTCCCCGAATGGCTCGGCCCACGGACAGTCAAGGCCTTTGCTGCCGCGGGGCTTCTGGAGAACGAACGCGAACGCGAGCAGAATGGGAACAGCAGCTATGCGTCGCGGTTTGGCTCGCTGCGTGGTTCGAGCGAGCGCGACTACCGTTCACAGTACAACCCATCGCGCATGGCGTTCTCGAGGCTGGCTCGGCGTCATCGTGGCGCAGCGCCTCGCGCTCGGAGATGGCGTCCGTGCACGGTGGGCCGCTCGATACGCCGCGGACGACGTTCTCCGGCGGCTCGACCGCGCCCACGTCCGTGTCGGGTGCGTCCTCGCCGCAGCGCATGAACGAGATCCAGTCGCTGCAGGACAAGCACTCGATGGAGACCACCGCGCTTCTGGCGGCGCTCGCGGACTCGCAGCGCACGGCCCAGATGCTGCGCGAGGAGAATGGGCGCCTCAGCACGCGCGTCGAGGAGCTCGAGGCGCAGCTCGTCGACGCGCACGCCCAGCTCCGCCGGCAGCAATACAACCCGCCGCTCGCGCGCTCGGTGCTCGACCGCATCGCGGCGCAGCGGCCGCCGTCGTCCGATGGCGGGCACCGCCGGCACTTTCGGACGCAGTCGCTGACGCCGTCGGTCAAGTCGGCATCGTCGCAACGAGTGTCGCCGCGCGCTTCGCTGTCGGCGTCAGTCGAGAGTGGCGACGAGGTCGCGCACTCGACGCTGCGCCCGAACGACACGTATCGCTTGGGGGCGGACCATAAGCGTGTCAGCAGCGCGTCGTCCGAGTTTGCGCTGCCGCCGAGCAACATGTCGCTGCTCATGCACGAGGACGCGGGCTCCGGGGGGCGCTCTCATCCAAGCTCGACGCGCTCGACGACGACGCCGCCGCCGCCGACTGCGCCGAAGCACGTCCCAAATATGTCGGTGTCGTCGACGGTGGGGAATATCTCGCCGACGACGACGAGTTTCAGTATGCACGATATGGCGGGTTCCCCGCGGAGCCTCTTTCTGCGCCCGGAGCATGAGCTGCATCTGGGCGATATGGCGAGTCTGGATCTGCAGTTTGGCGACGACGATGATGATGATGATGACGGTGACGAGGGTGGTTGTTGAAGAAAACCCTACGCGCGCTGATACGCACACGCGTCCCATGCACATCCCATGCTCCATGTCACTCCTTTGATCTCTCCCTCCCTCTGTCCTGTCTTTTCTTTCGGGTATCTTTCAGGTTCTCGATGCATCGTTTTCCCTCTCATCTCGTCTCGTCTCGTCTCTCTTCTTGCTTCTGGATCCCATCCCGCTCGCACACCTTCGTTCCCATTTCCTCGCTCCATTTCCCTTCACCGGTTCATGCACATAATTACCCAGATTCCCTGCACATAGTTATACCACCTTTGCATTTATACAGTAGTACTTTATACCCTTCCCCTTCGCATGCACATCAGTTCGTCCCCCACCCCATGATGACCGCACGCCGCTTGTACCAGACCCTACGCTGTTCTGTCGTATTGTATCTTCATCGCAGTGACGGTGTCTTGTTCTGATGTCCACGCGTGGCTGCGAGGCCGCATCAGATTGCTGTGAGTGCACCTGCACGGATCTGAGCAGATCTGCTGATGGAACTTGAAGCCGCCGGGAGCGAAGGTTCGAGGCACGCGCGGACGCTTCGCAGGCGTACGTACGATGGAAGGTTCAACGTTGCGTGGTCCGCGGCAGCTGGAACTAGAGGCGTGCATTCCGTCAGAGGGCCGGTCTGAACTCAGCGGCGCTTCGGTGGTGCGGCCGCGTCGCAGTGTCGAATCAGAACTTGCTGTAACTGGTGTGCTCAACGGCATGACGTTGCGATGCTCGCGCTTTCTGGGTGGAAGCTGTTCGTTGCTTTGATTCGGACTGATGGCGGAGGAGCGGTGCAGGCGCAAGGGCTCGGAACGTCGTCGTCCGACGTCGCATGCGGCACCGTCGAGATATTGTATGTAATATGCAAGGCACTGTAACGCCTCGGATCGCGTGGACTCGGCTAGCGGCGATGACTCCGTATCTCGCAGGGTGAGTGGGCTGGCGGTTCTGCCATATTGCTGTGGTATCAGAATTTTTGAGAAGGGATGTCAGCAAGATACGAGGCATTAATTTTAGCTTGTTCCGTTGGAAGGCAGCGGCGAAACAGTGCTGTCCCAGATGATCGTAGCCACGGGCCATGCCATAAGGTGCTGCGAACGTTCTTGAGAGGTATTGGGTGACTTTCCGTGGGCGAAATGTTATTCGTCGTCAATAGAACGGAGGTTGAATCGTTCAGAACTCCGTCCTATTCCAGATTACTCTCTTCCGTCGCGTCGAAGAAATAGACCACAAAACTTTTATTGAGAAGACAAATCGTGATGAGGGAATGCCATATAAGGGCAAAATGAGCTCGCGTAGCTTCGCGTATCAACGAACCTTCCCATATGCGGTTGTTTCTGGTCTGTCGAATCTATTCGGGGGGTCGGCTTACAGACTTTCGTTTATTCAAGGTTTATTCGAGGGGATTGATCTGCCTGTTCCTCATCTCGCGTAGAGTCGGCATCTCGGCGATCTCACTTATTCTATTCTATGCAGCGAATAAAAGCCCACGGAAAGTCACCCATTATTCCGATGAGAATATTTAGCGGTTCTCTGGGTTTCTGGCCATGGTAAAATTAATGAGCGTGTACTGCAGGCCCGTGCGCTGAGGCAATCCCATGCCCCGAACCCTCGTGCACGTGGTTGTGACGTGCATACAACGCGACGTCTGGAGCTTCAGAGTCTGAACAGGGAAATGGAGGTCGTTCTTATGTCGCATACGGTCATTATGCCCTATCCCGAGGTCATCTCCCTTATCCCTACCTCGAGAAAATTATCCTCGAGATTTCAGGGTCGTTTTGGCAAAGGTTTGGTGAGCCATTTAGGATTTTTCTGCCGCTGAAGCAACGCTGAACAACGGTCAGCGCTTCTTCAGGTTCTACGGAGGTAAGTTTCGGTCCTTTCAAGTCTGGCCAACGCCCGACTGCATTTCGACAATTTATATGCGCGCAAATATACGAGACGCGGCGCATATGTCCTCAGTTTTCGGTCGGTCGAAGGCCGGAGGCTTCAAGGCAGGCTGTATGCTGCACAACGTACACCGCCGTGCGCATATATAAAGCGAAGGTAAATCAGGGCTTTCTGGTGTCGTACCTTATAACAACTGCATTTTCCCCTCTCTCACAGGCATCCACATATCCACATATCCAGTTATGCCTTTTATTTTCCGGAATTATTACTGACTGTCTTTGTAGCTTTAGCTTGCCGGACGCCGCGCGCAATCATTTTGAAGCTTCATACGACATGCGGACTCGGACGCGGGCCTGCAGCAGTGAAAAGGGAGCTGTTCTGTTACATTTCTGTCATGCATCACAGATTCTCATAGTATCAATGAGCTTCCTCACCTCAGCTGAGCACCAAGAAGATTATCGTTGACCATCAAAGTGAGCAAGCAGCGTCGTAATCGCCAGGACGTGGTTCGTCAAGCCAAAGAAGGCGAGCTCGGTGCCGAGAGTTGATCGAGCCCTAGTTCAAGGTTAAGGTCTTTTACTCATCCAACTGCTCCCTGCCAAGCTCAAGTTGCTGTCTGGAAAGAATAATGCCGCAGATACAGGATTCATTTAAAAAAGGCTCAGCTTTTGATACTGGACATCATCTTACAACACCGCTACAGCATCAGAGCATGGATAGCGCCTCCAGAATTTGTGGAGCTAGCCAATGACATGGGGAGTCCGGGGTTGACCCGCGTGGCCGAGCTTGACGCAGCGGCGCTTGTCTTCTCCATGTCGTCGCTGATCTACCTTTCCAGCTGACCACGTCAACGTTCGAGCTGTCTCTTCTTCTTCCTAGGGCATTCTCTTGCCCTTTCTCTCCTTTCGACCCTGTATTCTCACCGCGCGCACATTTGCCGCAAAGTGGCTTGTGATGGAGACCGGCGTTGACGCGGCGCAAGTGGCCGCGAGCACCGTGAAGCTCGACAGCGACGACGACGGTTTCACGACAGATTCGTCGTCCGCACCTGCCCTCTCTGCTGAATTCGGGACCCTACCACCGAGCCCACGTCTCTCGGATCGGCCATCTCGAATCAGAGCCTCTCTACCGTCAAGGAGACGCCCCCGCCCAGCACGAAATGGCCCTACGTCCCTTCTGCTGCTCTCGACGATATACCATCCCTCGCCTTTGCCGTAGATCTATTCCTGAAGTCGCAGATGGTGGAGTCGGAGGAGTACTGTCATTCGAGTGATCCTAAGAAGTGCATTATTTCCCCATTGTGCCTTATACACTTAACTTGAATTTGTGGCAGGGAGCGCCTCTACTTCGCGACAGGATACGGTCTAATTCAGTGCGTTAAGGCGTTGATGTCATATGAGGATGAGGTACGCCTAGCCCGATCACTGTGGCCGCCGTCTCGCATCAACTGACGCTCGCGTGCCAGGACCTGCTCGCGGCCATTAACCATACGAAACATGGCAACGCAGTAGCGAGCCAGCATCGCAAGCGCTCTGCTTCTTTGCCTTGGCGACTTGCGGGCTATGTGACGGGTTCTTCGGGCGTCGGTTGGATCAGAGGAATGACCGCAGTTGAGCGCCACGCCGAGCTTGTCTACGCCGAAAGCCTATTCGAGAAAGTGCGCGTCTCCGTTGGTCTAGATAGCAGACGCTCCATTACATTTAACCTTATATCTCCAGGCGTTGTTGGGCATCGTCTATTCAGGCGACTGGCTTGCATTCATCAAGGAGGCGTATGTACTTGCCACAAATTCCAGACCCAAATCCTGATCATTTTCATCCAGCCTCAACATGCGCACGACGATCCAGGTATACCGTCAACTAGGCAAGTTCCTCGAGACGGTCGATGCGGAGGCGGAGGCGCGCGGCGAGGGCCCCGAGGACAAGTCCATCGACGCACACTTCCGGACCGGCGTCTACCTCGGCGTCGGAATGTCCAACATCATACTCAGTCTAATGCCCGCGAAGCTACTGACTATCGTCGAGCTCTTCGGATACAAGGGCGACCGGCAGCTCGGCCTCTCCCTTCTGCTGAAAGCCGGCGGCTGGAGCAGCGAGTCGGCGCAGCCGTCCGTGAGCCGAGGTGCGTAGGCGCTGTGCGCATTCTGTTTCACACGCTGATATTCTTAGCACAGAGGAGGAGGGCGTGCGGCGGAGTATATGCGATATGGCGCTTCTCATATTCCACTTGGTCCTGTCGAGCTTCACATATGCCGGCGTAGACGTCCTAATGGCGCAGAAGATCCTAGACTGGAACTTACAGCGATATCCCAATGGTGAGATCTTTCCCGGACGAACTATGGGCGGTTGTTCACCGTGTCGTCCGGCCAGGCGTTTTTTCTTGTTCGGCCAGGGCCGCCTCAGCCTCTGCAGGAGCCAGCCACGGCGCGCGATCGAGTACTACCAAAAGGCGATGAACGCGCAGGACCAGTACCGCAACATGCACCACGTCTCCTTCTGGGAGATGGCCGTCGCGAACCTCGCGCTCTGGGAGATAGAAGCGTCGCTCGTGTGCTGGCGGAGCCTGCAGAAGGAGTCTGCCGTGCGTCACTCGTATACCCATTCCGCGCTGACGGCCTGACGGCGAGTTGCGCTAGTGGTCCAAGGCGTGCTATACCTATGGCACCGCCGCGCTGCTGCTGCAGCTCGGCGGCGCGGAGAACAGGAAGGAGGCGGTGAGGCTCATGGCGGAGGTGCCGAACCTGCGCCAGCGCATCGCCGGCAAGTCGATACCCTTAGAGGTCCGCTCCCCATTATGCCCCGCCATGACCCTGCCCACGCGCATATTGCTGACCTGCACACAGAAATTCGTCGCGCGCAAGGCGCGCAAGTGCCAGAGCCAAGACGGGCGGCTCGCGCTGCCCGCGCTCGAGCTCGCGTACATCTTCCTCGGCATCGCGCACGCGCCGCGCGAGGTCATCCTGCGCCGGATGCTCCCGCTGGTCGATGCACAGCTCGCGCGCGAGGCGACGCCGGGCGCGGTGGGGTACTGGGATGACTGGTGTCTCGCGCGTTTCCTCGAGGGCGTGTGCATGCGCTATGTCGCGTATCCGGTGCGTGCGGTCTCATTCGACGCGCTGGTGTTGGTGTTTATGTTTACCTTGTACTGTGTGTGTAGGACCCGGACGCGCTGCTCGATCCTGCGGAGAAGGTCGGTGTATCGCAGGCGGACGCGAAGGCGCGCGCGGCGGCGGCGTTTGAAGCGGTGTTCGCGCACGGGACGAAGATCGAGCTCGACCACCATGTCGTGTATTATGCCCGTGAGTTTATCTAGTCGGGTCGCATGCGTCCGTGCGTCTGACCGGCTCTTGTGTGCCAGATTTCGAGTATGGCCGCCTGTTGGCGTGCATGGGGGACAGGGATGGCGCGCGCCGGCATCTCGACCTTGTCTTTTCGGGGAAGCCGCTCGAGGTGAACGCCTCGGGGAGGAAGGTGCGTCCCGCGGTCGGTGGCGCTCGTTTCTCACCGCTGACTTGTTTGTTGTGCCGCAGGGTAAATACAGTTTGGAGGTGAGCAGCATCTCGTGGTCATCTGCCGTCCAGTATTGATTTTTTTGCAGAGCGCATTGCATATGCGGACGCATGCGGCACTGGAGGCGCTTGAGCAGAACAAGCGTCTTTAGGCTCTGACGTTGTAGGACAGTGTAGCGCTAGGATTTGCGTTCAGCAGGCTCTGCAACCACATCTGTAGATCGGGTGTAAGTAATTTAATTGCTCATATGTTGTGCATCTGTTTTCTAGCCACGAAGTGGATCGTGATACCGAACTGTAGACCTGGAGGGGTGCAAGGGGGCTGGGCCCGCCGCGCATTTGGGTAGAGCATCTGCTATTTTGACTCGGACTGTCGACTTATTATCTCAGCTTGCATAAAACCGAGTACAGGCCGAGGATCAACTTGCCGCGCTGCCTGAATCGGCTTGAATCTGATCATCTGAGTATCGCTGCTGCACGGTAGGGATCAATTTTAGCCTTTGAGGACCCTGACGTCGGGGGTCGCCGACGCCGAATTCTTTGGTTGCCGTGCATGGAGGGGGAAGGACGGCCGTGTCGTGCCCGAGCTGTGGCTCTCCGTCAATGGGTTTTGGTGGGCCTAAAGATTTCATTTACCGCAGAGTGGGCTTGTCGCTTCCTTCCTTGCTGGTGCGTGGTCGAGCAGGCGTTCTAATTGCTCCCCGGTCGCTTGATGCGGGGGATTGAATTACTGATCCTCTTGCGTCAGCTCTATCGTCTGCATTGCGGTCCTTGTCGCCTGGCCGTATCTGGAACACAGGAACCCTTTTGCGCTGTGATGTCGGGCCCAGCACGGATGGATGTGGGTGCGCTACCGCTGTGTCGATGCACGGATCCACCCTCATCTGATTCTGAGAGTCACAAGAGCATTTCGCGCCAGGGGCGGTGTGCACAGCTGGAGATGGACGCTGGTCCTGCTTCTCGAAGGCCGGCGAGTGTGGGTCGCATAGCTCATCGATGAGTACTGTAATGCCATCCGGACTCGTGCCCCTCCGAGCGTGCAAGTGGTGATATGTCGGGCCGTCTCATACGGCTTGCAGATTGAAGCCCATGCGCCCGTTGGGTCCATGAGTGTGTTGATTCATCGTGAGTCTGGTGCTTTCGGCTCCACCGGCGGCTGCTCAGCTGCTCGTGGTTGGTGCCAGGCTTTCCGCCGATGCGATGGCGTGATGCAGGGTGCAAGATGATTGAAGGACGAGGTGGAGGTAGATGGGATATCTATCAGTAAAAATGGCCTTATCGAGAAGCAGGAAATATTTGAAGGAATAAGTATTCGCTTGATAGAGCTGCTTGCTGCGTACGGATGTGAATTCATCGTGGTCTGGGTCTGATGGGTCAGTACCACTGGGAAGATCATAGAGCCGCAGTTCTGACCTGGATCTAAGTGTAGTCGACTCAGCATTCCGAATCTGACCCAGACAATTTCGTCATTGGATGTGGAGGTACCGCAGGATACCCCGCTCAAATAATTCGGCGCTGGCTATTATGACGGTCAGATAAAATCACAAAAATGCGAATGCGAAACTGCGACATACAAGAGATTTGCTCGTCTGACCACTGATGTTCAATTGGATACTGGCTAGTACTTAATGGGCGAGTAATGAGCGATCCTTGAGAGTAACTGAGTGAGCCCGACATGCCCGATAGGTTGTGCGACCGAGTGGTCACCGAGATCACGAGCCTGTGACATGCTTTTCTTTAGGCTTCAAGCTGCTGCAGCTTTACTTTGTTTGCATTCATCTACAACTCTAAACAAAATTGACCTTTGATCTACCAGGGATTCTTCTTGGGACTGAGGACAAGATCGTAATCCGCTATCGTCTCAGGTTTTCGGATGAAACGCTCTCAGATAACGTCGTCGCCGAATGCGGGGCAACACGCTCACAAGAAACGCAAGACATCTGCGTCTGTCTCTGTAGGACTTGTCCAGGAATCGGAATCGTCGCGGGTCACAACCATGTCGGAAGGTGCGGGTGGAGGCGGCGAGTGGATTAAGGTGGAAAAGCGGAAGGTTAAGAAGGCGATGAAGCTCGAGGCGAAGCTTGATGTGTGTGTTCCTCGTCTCGTCGCATGTAATCGTCTATCGCTGTGTGGAGATTCTCATCATATGTTCCAGACTACACAGCCGCGCTTTGGCTATGCGGTGAAAGAGATAACGAGGCGGAGAGATGCAGTGGGCATAGACGTGCGTGTGCTGACTCTGGCGTGCAGTCGATTTGGTCTGATCATCTTACAGGATATCCGAGATTTCATTCTGCATATCACGGCCGATGCTCCTCCACCGTCATGGATACACGTCCATGTAAGTATCATAGATTGTGTATTCACTTCTTGAAGATTGACCTTATCTCGATCGACAGAATCCGCATGCCGTCCAAAAAGTCGTTGTATTGCTTGTACCCGGGCTGACTTCCACGGTTTATCTTTGCCTCCTCTTCCTACCTCGGCCACGGCCAATCCAAATCTGCCACTCAGCATTCCACTACCATCGACATCTCAGATTGATGTCGCGTCGGCTGGCCCCAGCTCGGCTGCATGCACAGAAGACGCCGCTGCGGCATTGGGAGGCGTCCCATTTGTCGCGAACACCTTCAGCCACGCACTGCCCACCAAGGCGCCTGGCGACGCGACGAGGATGCATTCTGTCCTCAGCGAATTCTTCCATGGGCCGTCAGCAATGAAGAGAAGAAGAGGCGAATTCAGCAACGCATCGCTTGTGAGTGTGATGTCCTTGTGATGCGTCACATGCACTCACTTTCCTTCAGCGGAAAGGGCAACGGAAAGAAACCCGCTGCAGTATATCCTGAGCGTCGAGCAGATGATAGAAATGATTATCCAGTACCTTCCTACATGGCGAACGTATCCGAAAAACGCCCGGGGTGGGTAGAGACGCCATTGTCGACAGACAAGTCCACTCAGCCAAAGATTTATGCCATTGACTGCGAGATGGTAAATATTGCCTGCCGTCCATCTGATCTGAACTCATCGCGTGGCCAGTGTATAACTGAAGACGGCAAAGCGCTCGCACGCGTCTGTTTCATCGATAACGACACCGGCAAGGTTGTGTACGATCAGTTGGTGAAGCCTCCCCAACCGATAATAGACTATCTGACGCGGTACATCTTCCACACTTCGCTCTGACTGCCAACGTCATATTTGACCCGCGCTCTTGACAGGTTCTCTGGCATCACAGCCGACGTACTGGCTCCCATTAGCACCGCGCTGCCAGACGTCCAAAAACGCATCCTCGAGCTCCTTTCCGTCACGCCCACTCCCATATTGCTTGGGCACTCCTTGGAATCTGATTTGAACGTGTTGCAGTTCTGCCATCCGCGGTGCATCGACACGGCGCTTCTCTACGACCATCCTCGGGGTCGGCCGCTGAAGCCAGGTCTTGCCTGGCTCACGAAGAAATGGTGCGGACGTACTATCCAGGCCAACGGCGAGGGTGGACACGATCCAGAAGAAGATGCACGGGCTTGCTTAGACTTGCTCAAAAAGAAATTAGAAAACGGTGCGCAGTTTCGACTACTGGCGTCCCATATCGCGCTAAAGACATGGCACAGGCCCGTCGTTTGGCACGTTCAAGACCGATATAGAGTCGATATTTGAGCGCATGTCGCGCTCGCCTGGTCGTGCTGGAAATGACTCGATACGCTCTGCCGTGGTCGACCACGGGAACCCGGGAACGTGGCATGGCGCGAAGGCGACGACGCCCGTCGCCTGCAAGACCGACGAGGAGGTCGTACAGGGCGTATTAGAAGCCATCCCCAACCACCAGTTCATCTTCGGTCGGCTGACCGACCTGGCAGACGCGCTCGGATGTAAGTGGGCTTTCCTGCAGGGTTGTAGTCTCTGACTGATGCTTTGCGCTAGGGGTCACGCCGAAAGCGTCCGCGGACGGCGCACCCGCAACAGCCACGCCCAGCACGGAAGCGAAGCCCGTCGCAGACATGCGGGAGGTCCTCGCGACGCTGGACGCGCGGCTGGCGCGCGTGCACGCGGCGCTGCCGTCGCGCACCGCGTTCGTCATCTTCACGGGCCACTCGGACCCGCGCCGCATGTCGGCGCTGAACGCGCGCAAGAACCTGTTCGAGGCGGCGCTGCGGGCGGGCACGTCGATGGACGCGCTGGACCGGGAGATGTGGAGCGCAAGGGACGCGCGCGAGCTCGAGGAGGAGGTCGAGAAGGCGAAGCGGGGGCTGCTGTTCGTCAGCGTCAAGGCGTAATCGTAACGTCTGCCGTGTTTCTCCTGTCGTTTATTGGAACTGCCGACATCGTCATAGCCCAGCATTGTTTCGTCTGTGTATTCAATTGTAACGGTGGCGAGGAGAATATCTGCAGGTGGGGTTCTGATATCTGAGGCATGCGCTATGTCGAGGATCCGATCCATGGGTAGGTTCGCGAGATTGACCCAAAGTGGAAGTACACCTCAAAATCCGCTCGGAGATGGTACGTATTGTCTTTTGTCGTGGCTTTTGTCGTGGATACGATATAGCTGAGCTCAGATGGTGGCCATGACCGTGTCTCATCTTACATAACTCATGCAGAACGCGATCGCTCTGCACTCCTAGAAGCAAGAAGGGAGGACATTCATCGTTGACCCAACTGCCATATAACCTGTATCATACTACAGCAACCTATGGCCTCTAATTTCTCCTCCAGTGATCCATCCGATGACCGTGATCAAGTTATGGCCATCAGTCCCAGCGCCATGCCTCAAGACGAGGCGAACAGGGGCTTCAACGACAGATTCAACGAAGCGCAAGAATGGTCCATCACCAAATTTCGACAGGATTTTTGTTTCGCGCCCGAAGCTATGCGGACAAGGGCCTGCACGACTGCACGCATTCAATACCAGTGTTGTCGCGTCTTTTGATTGCACTGGTGGAAGCGGACGGTCTTTTGGATCGATCGTGCGCTCAGGAAGACAAGGCGGTCGCGCTGTTGGATCCTCCGTACTCAAAGTTGTACCCGGTTTTGGTGGGGGCAGCTTTGAGTGGCGATTGGAGCGCTGTCCGTGCATTTCGTGCGTCTTTTTCCTTTTCTCCTGTCGCGAAGGTCACGGAATATGTTCGTCAGCCGCTTTACAAGCACCTCAGGTGTCGAGTGACCTTTGCGAAATTCCCGATGCCGGTAAGTGCAGCTTTCTTTGTTTCCCTGCGTCTTTTTTGACGGACTATATGCACTTCTTTGCAACGCAAGGTAGATCGTCGAGCAATTTATCATAGCCTTGCGCCATACTTATTCGCTTTTCTTCTAGACACCAAGCTCGTGTGGGGAACGCAGTTTATCGGAAACTACCACAGACGCGTGCTCGACATGTTGAATGACATGAATCGTAGCCGCCGTCATGACACAATGTATAGTAATCTCGTACACATCGTTCAAAGCTCCGGAATGGGGAAGTCCAGAACAATGGATGAAGTGGCGGGGCTGGTGGTCACCATACCCTTGTGCCTACGACGTGCTGGGAACAATGGCTAGTCCAGTCACCCGGCCTTTTGTATGTTTGCTCATCGTATGTTCGCGACACAGGCTACCCCGGACCGGCGGATGAAACCGTCTTTGACTGGCTTTGCAGACCTTTCGATGGCCAGTCTCGAATGGGACTGGCCATTCGTCACATGTTCTTTCTTGCGGTGCTTTCCTCTTGGTGGCAAAGCGGATGGAGGAGCTGGTGTCTCCCGTATTCGATGGACAAGTCACGAGTACCGCGCTGGCATTGAAATGGCGCCAGTATCTCCTTGATCGACGAGGTGAAATGCGGAAGAAGTTGTATAAGGAGGTGACCAGCGCCACGGACAGCATCCTCGACGTTAGTGAATACACCCAACCTTCGATTAAGTATTCACAAATTTCTTCCAGGGATGGGGTGATTCTACGGCAGAAGCCACGATGGCCCGTCTCCTTCAGCAATTGTCCGATACGAAACCGGACGTTCAAAGTGAATTTGAAGCCCTGCTGAGTGCCATTGGTGATTCCTTCCGGAAGAATTCGTTTTCGGTGTCATCGCACGACAGATACATGGAGATTAACCGGCGATACGAGACGGCGGGAAAAATTGGTATGGGGTGTCCATCAGAATTTTCAACGTATAATCAACTGCTGTACTCTCCATATCAGTCAGAGTGGCGGCAAGTTCCCTTCTTCCGTCATCACCAGACGGACACCCAGAAGCTCGCAGCGTGACATTCAATTCCTTATCACCATAGACGAGTCTCAGTCGCTTTTCATCGACTCTGAAGAGGGGCGGATTGTTGATCAAACCGCTCCGGGGCCTTTTGAGCCATATAATGCTCTGTGCATGGCTCTGGATGCAATGTGAGTCTTAACTACTTGAATTTCCTGAATTTTTTTTTATCATCTGCTGTTAATGTCAGAACTATATGGGGCCCTTTCACGGTATTCCTGTCCAGAGGAATAAATTTAGTTCGGCCTGATCGTCCGCGCCCCTTCTCACAATCTGCTCAAATTCGTCAGAGGACAACGTACTACGGGCCTCCCCCCATTGCGGAGCTGCCCTTTGACGTCTGGGGAGATGATGGAAAAATCATTATCGCCGAAGGAGCAATGAAGCTGGAGAAGGCTTGTGAACCGGGAGTAATGGTTAGATTCGGACGACCGTTGTGAGTGGCACAAATAAGGCAACTTGCCTGTGGCTCATTTTTGGCTGTAGATGGTGGGCGCATTGGAACAACGAACGCCTTCAGCACTCGGGTTACGAGGATGCCATATTCGATTTCGCCCACATGAAGCTTGCGGCAGAAAGATCTTTGGATACCCCAGTCTACAGGCTGAGTGACGCGGCGCAGCTGGCAATTGCCGGTGTCCGACTACTTTTCAATCTTCAACTCGGATCCGCCAAGGCCACGTACTACGATAAAGAAATGATCGAGAAACATATGCGGGTCTTGTACTCAGTTCCCGACCATCGCGAATATCTTCGCTCTGGCACCCCCTCCGAACCCGTTCTCGCCGAAGCATCGGCACGTTGGATGAATATGCAGGAATATTACAAGTGGGCGTGTCTGTTGGCAAATAGCATGGCCGATGGGTCAATTGAGACAACCCAGGCCATCAAGCTCACTGCTCGCCTCATATTGACAATGGCTCACGACACCGCCGTCAAGCGACTCATGTTCAAGCGCCAGTATCCCCTCGGCCTTAATCCGGAGGAGTTGAAAGATCTAGTAGTCGAAGCTTCGAAAGAGGAGCTCTGGTATTTAAAATGGGATATCGGCATTCCTCTGGACGAATTCCTGATTGCGCTGCTGGGCGATGACCATGCCGCCCAGGTCTGGGCTTCATTCCCAGACAACGTCCCCCAAGCGCGCGGCAAGTCTTTCGGAGAGGTCTTCGCAAATGCTCGGATCCGATTTTCACACTTTGTCCAAGCATACGATACGACAGTCATCTCTGATGACGCCGTGTGGGCCGCGTTAGCGCGTGGTATGGCCTATCAATGCCCGACCACCCACAAAGCCGTTGATATCATGATCCCGGTGCTTTTGCGGGACGAGAAACTCTCTCGACACATCGTGACGGCAATCTTCATCCGGGTGAATGACCGTTGGGACGAGCCCAAGCCGAGGATCAACGCGGAAAGTCTCGGGTTTTTCACTACTGCGGACGCGGATGGGAGGTCTCTGACGCGGCCGTACATCACCATGCTCATGGATTTAGGAGGACGTCAATCTCACAGGATGTTCACAGAAGGTCCCTTCAAACGACCGGGTAGCACCCCCAGCTCTGAAGATCCCAGCCACCATCGTTATTCGTTCGTCATCAAGGGGTGTTCCCCAAGCGTTTACCCTTATGTAGTTCACGACCAGAGTACCAAACACTACTTCGCATATCTGCTTCGACATGGCGCAATGATGGATGAACATCCGAGGCAGAAGGCTCTTTCTTCGGTCACGCAGCTCAAGCCGTTCTGGAGTTCGAACTTGAATTCTTTCAGTTGGGCAGGGGGATCGCGGGACAGTCACACCGCGTCCGGGAGTCTTTCTAGTGGAGCATACGTAGAATCAAAGGAAGGTCAATGCGAGGACGCATCAGATAATTTCGAGATCCTATCTTTTGCTGGCGATGAAATTAATGAGCCATCGTAGAAAAGGTTGAGGTGTAAATACGTGGCATCGGCCGAATTTTTCTGTAACTATGCCATTAAATAATGCCAGTATAATCCCCATATATACACCAGGAAAGCTGAGGAAAGGACCGACGCTGTACTCTGTGCTCATCGATCAAATATCATGGCCAGGCAGCTCGAAAAACATCACCAGTCACCAGAAGCGAACCGTCTCTGCTGAAAACCCCTTCGCCATTCTGAGCACCACGACGTTGGAAGTCAGACTTGAAAACTACACAAAGAAATAGGTGATGGGTGCGCAGCGCAGTGTGAATAATATGAAAAACATACGCCATTTCCGATCACCACATCCGCCCGCTCAGCAATGAGCATGTCAGTTGCCTGCGCGACGTACTTCTGCTCCGGCGTCAGAACCATATCCCGGCTCGTCGCCACGCTCTTCCAATGCGCCGCCTTGTTCAAAGCCGTCTTCAGCTCGGCCAGCCACTCCCGATTGCCGTTCGTCAGTACGTAGACCCTGTCGAGCTCTCTCCCTGCTGGCGAGTTGCGAACCGTTATGACCTTATCCACGATCTGGTCTATATCGGGATAACAGCGCCTCATTGCCTCAGCGTGGTCCTCAGGGCTCAGCTCACCGTCCGCGCCGGACGTCGGTGGCTCGAAGCGGTCGATGAACACAGGCATCTCGTTGAACCCCAGGAAGCGTGAGTGCCACGACACGAGATTTGCACAGTGCTCCTCGAAGTCGCCGCGCCGGATGTGCAGCGCGAGCAATCCGGGCAATCGCGCGCGGCTGTCGGCGCCGGACCTGACGGACGGGTGGACCAGGTCGCTGTTGGCCTCGACGGCGTTGTTGACCAGCGGCGACCATGCGAACTCTGTCAGGATCGGAGACTGGGAGAGAGCGGGCCAGACGTCGAGCAGTCGATTTGCATCTCCAAATAGCCTAGCCAGGATTGAGTTCAAGCCATCGCGACGCTGAAGAATGTGGCACCCACCAAAGATCGAATAGTTGGGTTCCGCCCTTCACGATCTCTACACAATTTCCGTCGACTTCGTTCAGCTTCGCGCCCAAAGCGTGAACAATGGTAGAAGCCGAGGCGTGCTCAAGCCCGCTCATGAGTTCGTCGGCGCTAATGTACGTCTTTGTTTTGCAGATGTCATCAAAGTACTCCCTCATCACCGCTGGGGGGACATGCTCCTGGAAGGGGAAAGGACCACCTGCAACGGGACCTGCAGCGTTGAGATGTCAGTCCAGACCGCCAAAGGAACGTTCTCAAGAAGAACAGAAAGCTCTGAAAAAAGAGAGGCAGTATTGAGCATGCGACCGGACGATTGTGGTCGGCATCGCACTGAACCCAGCACAGGCGAGTTCTCAACGTCTAGACAGCTTTCGCATGCTGTGCACCGAAAAGAGCCATCACATCGCAGTGACTGCATCATCGCTGAAGGACGGGAAGCCACTATGGGCCTCTGCGATCGTAGCGACGACAGATCGTAGGAGTATGAATAAACATACGCACCTGCTACCAATGCAGTCATCGGAATATGGGCAGGGATGAGCTTCCCGTTGAATTTGCTGTATCCGTCTTCTGAAAAGGGATCCCAAGTAAAATTATCAAACACGTATCTGCCATGCGCTTAGACAATAGTGGATAGTAGAAAATATGCACGGCATACGTTGTTTTCATAATGTACGCAAGATATGCGTTGAGGATCATTTCGTGCATTGAGTTTCCCCAACCAACGCCTGGTACTCAGATAAATATGGACAGCAGGAAAACGGGACATGAACGCACCCCAAACATGGTTACCCATGTACAAATATTTCCCATCTCTCCCTTGTGGATATGGCAAGTCTGGGTTATGTTGAGGGAGCTGCTTCTCCCGCTCGTACCATTCCCAGTATCGTGGAGGCATCTTCTTGGATGTTACTGGATCCGTTGGAGAAATCAGACGTACTCTGTGACCAGTTCGATACACATTGAGAAAGAAAAGAAGAACGCCGAGACCACTGGCTAAGAGGCCAAGGACACGAATATGCCGACGTGGTAGTGATCGTGAAAGTACGGAGGATCTTGGGCCGTCGACTGCTGCGTCCGGGCTTGTGTATGGCAGTTTTTCCGGTCTGGACCACGACAAGCTTGATAAGAGGGACATGGTTATGGAAAGGAAAGAGAAGGGGAATTTTCCAGCAACGGAGGCGAGCTTTGGGGATGCCTGATGATGTGCATCCGATATGCATGGATGGTTTATCTACCCTGAGAACAAGCGCAACTGATGGCAGTACGCCAAGGCTTAGACACTGAATGGTGAGGTCTGGGTCGGCACCTCCTTTGGACCTGATGTGAACAGTCATTGTGGAAGCCGGAGCGCCTCGCGATATTGACGCGTAATGCGCTTCAGAGCTATGGCCTCATGGTCATAGCATTTGAGATTGCTAGGCGGTTTGGTCGTTACCTTACATTTTCAATGTTTCGCTAGCGTCCGAAATGAACCCCCAGTCCACGCGTAAATCAGCGGCCACTGAATCCCTATGAGCTGCGGAACGCACCGTAGAAGAAAAATACGATGAGCTACTGCGCGGACAGCTGTGCACGCTGTCACTTGACAGAGCGCGCTGTTTCTATGAGCACCGACGACGTCTATAGCATCATGAAACGAGATGATTCTCAAAACGGAGTAGAACATCCTGATTTCGGGCTTCCAGCGCCTGCCAAGATGATCCTGAGGCGAAGGCGTTGAATCAGTGATAAAAACATGCTGTACAGCTGTTGGTCCTCATCCAGCGGCAGATATTCAAGGGCAACGATGGCGGCAAGCGTACGTCCATCAATACATAACGAGAGCGCCGTCTTCGCGGCAACGCCCGCTACCTTAGGTCGTTATGTCACAGTGACCGGCATGGTGACAGTGCCGTCGAGGACGCAAATGAGACAAGAAGTAGCTTTTGAAAAGCGAACGTGGAGATATAATGCAACGGAATGGATCACACAAATATCTAAGATTGGTACATGCCGACGCAAAAGATATAGAACATCCGTGTTCAGGAACGACGAGATGGAGATGGTGCTACGGTAGTACGAAGCAGCACTGGTAACTTCATCTAGATCTTTGAGTCCTGTAAACAAGAGAAACGAGGAGGCGGCGCGTCAACATTTGAAGCGGAACGTAAACTCCCTTGCTTGCAAGTCGACGTTCGTCACGGCCGCCTTCAACACCAACGTATAGACTTCACCAGACTTCACCGCCGATCACCCCAGGCAACTCATGTCTTCTCCCTTTCAATCGTGCCCGCAAAACTCGGTTGTCTATATCGTCACAAACGGTGAACATATCACCGATCTTCAGTTGACCGAGTGCGCGCAGCTTTTCAGTAACAATTATGGCATCTGGAGCAAGGAGGCTTCGCAGTTCTCTCGATTTCTGAAGCCCGGTTTGTCAACAATATCATTGTGTCTAGCTACCTTTCTCACTTCGCGTTTTGTACAATAGGTGGCCATGTCAAAATGACTGCCAGCAGGCTTTGCGCCCAATCGCTAGCGGATCCTGAGCAGACTCGCCTTGCGACTGCTCATGTGCAGGGGACTCTCGTCGCCCATGCCTTCGCTACCCGTTGGACGTCCCCTATTGGTTGGTCATCCATCATCATCCCGTTTAGATCGTGTCTAAAAATAATAACAGGAACTGTTGGTTGGATTACTCAGCTCGTCGTTGACATGAAGCAGCGCAGGCGCTACCATGCAACTATGTTGCTACAAGTGCTTCGGCATGATGTGTTGCTGCGCGATGTTAGCATCTTTGGAATTGTTTCGTCCCACCCTTCCGCATGCAATGCTCTCATGAAGCTTGGTCGTAGGTGCTTCATAGTGCTTCAAATTTCCGCCAGTAACTCGATCATAACAGGTGTTCCGGTCGACAATATCGACCTTGAATTCATCAAGGAGCATGCCGCTGCTGTCATAGGTAGCTCGACAGTTGAATATCTCAGAACAGCCGAGCTGCGTGGATCTCTTTTTCCACCCTCAAGACACTACCGGTGCTGTTTCTCCGTCATGTCAAACTACTGGGTGGATCACACCGAGCCATTGGAGGCATTAGAGCGCTACAGCCGCCGAGGCATCTGGCGCTTGGGAGATCTCCTTGGCGGGCACGAGTTTCTCGTCATAGTACCTATGCCCCAGGTGCAGTAATGTTGGCTAGCATTGTTTCCATTCTCCATACTTGTTTTGTTGTCTTCGATGTCTCTGCTATGCTGCTTGCTTTGCTCGTGTTTTTTTTGTGTTTGCTACCATCTTTGCTTCGGGCGTGGTCCACAGCTTCCTGGATTCGAATTCCGGTTGTGTTTTGAACGTCCGCCTTAAACCCACTCACTTCTGCCCAAAAGACCTATCACTTTGTAAACAGCTGTTCTCATCGATGTCCCATTGTTCTGCTGGTATGTCTCACAGGTTGTCCACATTTTTTCGAAGGCTGCGCCGTGTTGAATTTCTGTTTCGTGGATCGATCTAGGATTTCGGGTTCTGTACAGGCGTCTTCCAGCGACCAGCCTTTAGAACAAGACTTCAGAACACCTTCGCAAATTCATAGAGGTTTTGTAGAGGAAAAGTTTCAAGCTTAGAGTTCTAAATGTTCAAACGTGGGTTGCGTTGGCGCGAGTTGCCCACAGATGGCCTGACTCATGACTTTCTCAGCATAGTCGACAGCATTGAAGCAATGCCAGATCCTGATATCACCCTGCACCCGTCCATCTGATACATTTCTCTCTTTCATGACAGGCACGATCGAAGTACGCTCGCAAATAAAGACCTCACGACGCCCCGACTATCCGACTGCGGATAAACGGAGGCTTATCTCGATACATCGTCACTGCTGCGCTGCACGATCGAAGGACGGAGATCGCGTCGCCTAGTTGCGTTCCCACCGGGCGATTGATTTGGATCCGCGACGCTGCGTGAGCTGCTTCGCGGTGCTACCAATCTCTTTCGTCGCACAGCGATCAAACGCGCAGCATGTCATTTTAAATCCCATACGAGTGGTGCATGGGTCGCAGCAATAATAACGAAGCGTCCAATGCCAATGGCGAGCTAACTCGAGGTTTAGAATCTGTTGAGCGTAGAAAGACAGGTCGCCGTTGTCACGGGTATGTCTTCTAGTCTTTATATCAATGATTCTCATTTCTCAATCCGTTCTGCTCTATAATTAGGTGGTGATGCAGGCGGTCTGGATGCGCAGTTGGAATCCGCATTTGAATATCGCAGATGCGTGCCATTCCGTTTACATTGTTTGATACTTTTCCATCGTGCTCAATGTTCGAATGCAGGATATCCACGAGGACCGGCATGGAGCACATAGCGCGTATCTTAGCAGCGAAGCTCCTCCCTCACAAGATTCGCGTGAATGTCCTCGCGCCTGGCCATTTTCTCAAGGTATGTTAATTATCCCGACATCATCGCACCCCAATATCATCCCAATAACGGCGTCTTTTTGGCCAGCGATGTTACTCCCCCGAGTGATCTTCATGGGATAGCGCACCTTAATGTGGCTTCAGAGTTTGTTCTATCGCTCTGCCATAGGAACTTTCATATATCTAGCGAGCACGGTGTCTGCCTATATCACCGGTGCACGACCCGACATCGACGGGGGCCTTGTCCTTATCTCCAATGGTACGAACAAAGTCCTTCCTTGAAGCCACACCAGCGCTGTCAGTGGTGACGATATCGGCCCACAATTCCCAGAGGCAACATCATCATCCTCGTCGCATAGGACCATTGTCTTCAATATGAGGGCTTCTAATATATATCAAGAGAACGTTCCTCGTAACGATCGACATAGTACACTGATAAATATAGGCCATAGTTCAACCCGTCTGGAACACTACGTATACAAGAATTCAAAACCCGTGATGCGTCATGATGAGGTCAGATCTACACCCTGCTCGCGCGGTACTCGGATGTCTGCGCCTGCGGGAACGCGATGCTGTCGCGCGGGTAGAGCGTGCCGTGCATGGGGTCCTGCCACGCTTTGTTCGCGATGCAGAAAAGCATGCTCGTGAGGAAGAGCGCGAAGACGAGGATCCAGCCCATCCAGGCAAAGGCGACGAGCGCGGTCAGGATGCGGCACGTGTGGTACTGGTGGCACCAGCCGAGGTCGCCCCACGTGGACTATGTCATTATCGGTGAGTGCGAATCGTGCGTGGCTAGCAGGAGTGAGCTTACGGTGGAGATGGGCGACGAGGTCGAGGAGGCGATGGCAGCGCCGACCAGCCAGAAGACGAAGAGGATGAAGAGGCTGATCAGTTCGCCAAGGAAGGTGTGCACGAAGCCCTCCTCGCGCCGGTGGGTGATGGTATGGATGCTGTAGTGGGTCTTAGCATTTGTTATTTTCACGGCGAAAAAAAATTGACGCACATGAATGGTATCCAGAGCATGGTCATTATCGATGTTGCTACGAGTTCAGCAACGATGGGGTCTGTTGGGCATCATCAATAAAGGTCGACTAGGGAGTGAGGCGAAAACGTGCCATAGAAAGGCTCCCCTTGGTTGAGCGGGTCAAAGGGCGACAGATGGGTGGTGTAGTGCAGTCTGTCTGCGCATAGGCCCAGCAAAACTGCTGAGAACAGCCACTGTGATAACAGAGTCAGCATTTGTTTCTCCTGCTTTCGATGGGACACGACCGACTCACCAGAACGACATACAGGAAAATACGGAAGGATCGTACGAAAGCCATTAGAGTCGTGAAAAGCAGGAGGTAGGGTGTGTCAAGGGTTAAGGTGGATTTGCGGGGACATGAGGCAGGATGGCGCTCATTATATAGGACCGGAGCTCCATGGCAGCGAGAAAAGAGAAATTGGCGTGCCGGGACGTGAAGAGACGCCAACACATGTTTTCCACGTGACCGTGTTAGTGCTTCCATGCGACGCTCAGCCTCGACACGCCTCCTCCTCCTGGCCACCCTTCATTCCCGGATCTACGGCTTCCCCTGCTGGATTACAAGCGCCATCTTCCGATTCGCTGTGGTGAGACCCTGCGCGATTTTCTCGTCTGTTGCATTGGGTGGTCTGATTATAGCTCATCTGGCAGTGCTCATTTCATCGTCCTTGACGTCAACGTCCCTAGGATGGGCGTCCTAGGCCCACGTACAACGCCGTCGTATCGATCGATGTGTCTTGCGCATGCCGTTTCGGGGCTCGATGACAGCTTGTTGCTGTGCCTTTAGTCGCTGGACCCACAGCATCATTGACACCTCACGACTAATCTGTGAAAATCCAGCAGGTTCCAAGGCATGCAGGAGATTCTAAACTTAGCAACGTCAATCCATAGGAAGCACGAACATGCAGTTGTTCTGAATGAATGCCGGGTCCCTTAGAAGCAGACGAGGCTATTCGACGTCAATTGCAAGTCCAGTCGGTCGAAGTATGAAAAGACAATGACTAGTATGAGCCTGCCGGGACATCTAGGTAGGTACCTCTCGATATGGAAGATACAGAATTACTTGCTTCCTGACTTTCACGGTGAGTTCTGCGATCAATGCCCGGATGCCTGTTCGTACATGCTTTCATTCATTCACTTATTAAATATACGGGTCGCACAGGCTCTCTTTAGGCCGGAAAGCTTCGTGAACGAGATTTGCCTAGCCTTGTTCGATGGTGACGTCGGCCACGCGACACAAATATCCAGTGCTTCTGCTGTCCGCCTCCCACCTCGCCTATATTGCACCCCATCCTGAATGAACACGATGTTATTTCTGCATATGCTATGCAACGTTGGACCGGGGCCTGATCCACTGGGACACATAGGAGCCTGCCGGTGGCACCAATGTGCGGCGTGGAGCAGTTCTTCTTCCGGATGCGCACATGAAGAGCGACTGTCGCCCCACCCACGAGCTGGTCATCGCATTCGCGACATGGTTCATTACCAGCCTCTATGGCTTCTACGGCGTAGAAACAGAGCCTGCAGCACATGTTCCTGTTTTCTCTCACATTCCAGTCCTTTGCGTCGATGATGGTTTCCCGAGTGCTGTGTGCATCTCATGGATTTTCTTGGCGCCGTCGAGTTGTTTAGCAATGGTAACTGGGATAAGGTTTGCTCCTTTTACCTTACCTGCTTCTTTCCCTTCCGGCAATATCTGATTGCGCCGCATTCAATGCGAGACCCGCAGGTATGAAAATCCCGTCTGTCATCCGAATCACGAGGGGACGTTCTTCTCGCCTACCGACGACCTTTTGCTTCAATCATGGTGCGCGACCATCGACGTCTATTCGGTCGATGGCTCACCTTGGCGATTCGCTTCAACATAGATGCGACACGAAATCAGGACGATCGTGGATTAAAGCATCTCAGTTGCGGTGGTGATCCGTTTCACAAACATAAGAACCAGGTGTCGCTTCCTACAATGCACCGTCAGGCAAGAACTTGTTCGTGCCGTTGCTGATAAGGCCGAACCCTCCGTCGACGGCGATCCTTTCACCGGTCATATAGCCCGACGCCGCACTGGCCAGGTATACGATAGTACCTGCATGACGTCCACCAGTAAGCACCGGCAGCACATACATAAACGCGTGAAACATTGACTGACCGATCAGCTCCTTCGAGAGTCCCGTGCGCTTGAACGGGACGATCTGGGAGACCGTGTTTGGGATATGCCAGACCCTGCGGGTCGTCCGGGCGAGTCGCGATACTCAAGGAAAAAATCCACATGTGAACAGACGGCCTTGGGGACGCGAGGGCATCGGGCACGTACCTTGGGAATATGCCTGGCGCAATGACGTTGACGCGGATCCTGTGGGGAGTCAGTTTGGCCGCGAGGATGCGCGCGATGTGCTCCGCGCCGACCCTCGTGGATATATACCCTGGTGGGATAGCATGGGGGGCGACATAGCTGCACCGGGAGAAGGACTCACCTGCAAAGTTGAGATGTGGGTTCCAGCTCTGCGTCCCTGAGGCCGTGATGAACACGACAGAGCCTCTGCCGCCGCCCCTCTGTGCTGCGCGGGCGAGCAAGTGCAAGAACGAGACGGTGAGCGTGTATGGGGCCCAAGAGTTCGTTGCGAGGCAGGCCTTCCAGGTCTCGAGGGGCGGCTCCTTCAGATTTGCTTGCAGCTTGTCGAGGGGGTCCAGGTATGAAGCAGGTGGACCGAAAATGGACAGGCCGGCCTTGACGTTTCTTATCTGTCAGAATGTTCGAAAATGGGCTAAGAAGTAACGCACGTTGTTGACCAGAAAATCGAGGGAGTCCTCATACTGCTCAACGAACTTGACGAGTTTATCGACGTCCTCTTGGACGGTGATGTCCATAGCGAAGCTGGATGCAAGCGTTAAAGTCGGGTCGGTAATAAAGCTGTATCGGGATAACTCACTGGCGTGCTTTCCCTGGACATATTTTGTCGAGTCTGGAAACCTCCTCTTCCAATGTGTCCTCCTTACGCCCCACGAGGTAAACTGAATGGCAGGGGTGAGTCCATTTGAAATGAGCCTCCCGAAATCATTTATCGTACCTCTAGCGCCGTTGGTGACGAGCCCTTCCGCCATTAGAGCACCCAGGCCACCAGCACCCCCACCTGATCACGGTACGCAACAAGATGAGCAACAGAAATCACTGGAGAGCAAGATCAAAGATACCTGTGATAAGAGCGACGCTTCCCTCGACGCTAAACATGTTCTCGATCTTAGATGAGCTCGTCATTGTTAGAAGATATCTGAGTGCTTGACAGTCGGCGAGTCGACGCAGCGTTTATATACTCCCATCGTTGCCCCATCGGCATGCGACTCGCAACAGAACCCGAGACCATACATGAGTATTGATTTGACCTGCCAGATGACGCAGTACAGCTGAAACTCCACAGGCTTTGATATCGTCGTAACGAAAATATGGCAGGAGCGGGCAGTCAGTGCGGGTGCTTTACGAGCGCTAGTCTCGCCCGCAGCTGGCAAGCAACTGGCGGCGCCGTTGTGTCGGTGCTCGTCAGTGCACGTCAATGGCTCGACGCGGTTTCTCGGAGAGTAGATACTGAATGAAACTTCCTGGTCGAAGGCATCTATGGGCACTTGGCCGTTTGCGATGGAACAGGTAAGTAAAGAAGGTTAGTGATTGAGAAATGCTTTGGTGCAGGAGACATTCGGCGTGAAGTTCACCTTAGTTCACCACAATGTGTCGGTCACTGACCATCGCGGTTCTAGGTGTCTGTCACCGGCCAGCATCCATGGGCTCTGATTTGATCCTGCGTCCGTTGATGCTAATAGCTGAGAAGCTTCCAAGGGTTCTAAGCTCAGATTTTTCCGGGCTCGTGTCTACAAACCGTGTCAAGAAAAATGTTATAGTAAGATGCGCCATCTACTCAACGCCTTCTACTGACCAGGTTACCAACTTGCAGTCCGGAGTCCCCTTCTATCACAATGCATGCATGTGGATGTCCTGTTCTCATTTCAACTCGACGGTTTACAGCTCGTATCATCTCTGTGAATAAATAAGCTGTGGAAGGGATGTTGCTAGCGGAGGAAATTGTTTATGATGGTCGTGATGTTCGGAGTCTGAGCGGAGTTTGACCATCACGCACGGATTGGTCACAGTGACTTTATACATGTCGTGTCACGGTCTTGCGTTGGGCTTGTGCGTGGACGATGGTCTAGTTGAGGACGTCCGAGTTGGATGTAAAACCGTCATGGCGTGGGCAGTAGAGGTCGTTGGAAATGGAAATTTTTCACCGGAAGTTTTCTTATATGCACTAATTGCGTTAAACACGAGTGAATAATGCATCTGCAGCTTCTACTGTGGGCCTATCCGACTACTCACTAATGACACTAGTTTGGGGCAAAGAATGAGGGATTCTGAGCTCAAAATCCAATGCATTTGCATTAGCACGTGAAAAGATGGTTCACCTGCTGTATTTCCCTAGTTGTCATTATTCAGCTAACAAAATACCCAGGTTCATCTCCACGGACGATGTCGAAGCATGCAGCGCGTCTTAGCAGACCGCCATCGATCACGATATGCCGCTCTATCTACCTTGACTATCTTCTTTCACATTATCTATTGTGGAGCGTCTTCCGTCGTCGAATTCCGCCGTGCGTTCAAGGTTTCATTTTGTCCTACGACGGGACGGATGCCAGGTGAGATCTGCCTTGTCTTCATCATCAAGGACGACGTTAGCGCGCTGCGTATCGCGCAAACCCTAAATGCTTGTATGTTTCCGTTACCTCACCCAATTGTATCATGTTCCATTCTGAGCAAATTTCTTCCGCATCTTTCCAGCACCATGTAAGCATACTCATCTCGGAGCTGATCCAACACGAGAAGGACGAACCCGATGACGGCAACGCGATGTTTGGCTCGTCCTCGCTAGCCTCCGCTGCGCATCTTCCCGATCTTCAAATCTCCGACTAATCTTCCCCCAGGCCGGCGACGATAGCACCTAACGGATCTCGAGGATTTCCCCGGACGTTCCTGGCGCCAGCACAGAGGATGGAGGGTTCACAGCTCCATCTGCATATCTCGCTTCTATCCATCCTGGCGAGATCCGATTCATCGCATTGAATGCGAGGCCCGTGAACATGGATATCTGGGAGAGAGCGTCCGGATCCGTGCCCGTATGTATAGCGAAGCACGGCTCTGTGCTTCGCGTGTGTGGACTCAATGGTGCGCCGAGGGATATTGCTTAAGTTGGAGCGCGGATATTGGCGTCGATAGGGCCGATAGCGGCCGCGGAACCCCGCGCAGGGATGCGCCGATTGTGACGAAAAGGCTTGGTCCCCGGCTGGCCGTGGACGCGGTTCGCCGTATAGATTCGCTGGCGCGTCTTTCATTGTGTGTACTTCTGCATTCAAACCAGAACAGAATCAGGTGTGATTTGCATTCCATAAGGTTCACGCTCCATGCAATTGTCGAATTATGCATGGAAGTCTCGGTGAGTACTTCGGATTGGTAGGTCGGGAACTGCCGCGCTCTGTGCACTTTTCAAGGAAGAACTTCTTGTTCGTGCCTAAAAAGAGAGTTTCATTGAGGTCGAGCCTCGCATCCATCACATAAGCCGACACTGGCGACAGTGCTGGCTAAATACGCGAGTTCCTGGTGGAGTCGGTCAGCGAGCTTTGTCGATACGAAGAGTTTAACATTGTTTGACTTTTCGATGAGCTTGAAAGAGTCTCGTCGGCAAGTTCATAGATGTTAGTACCATTTGGGTAGAAAGTGTTTCTGGCGGTCAAGAGGAGATAAAGAATTTACCTTCCTAATGGTAAACCGCTTTGATACTTTGGGAAGTTCATGAGTGCAAGGACGTTGACATGAACCTTGTGAGGGAGCATTTTGACCGCTAAGATATGTGCAATTGTATTGGGGCGCCCATTAATCATGATTTGAGTATTGCTGACGATAAGCACCTCTGGATAAGCACCTCTGCCATAAGAGAACCCAAGCCTATCCTACCACCTAGAATACAGTTCGCGACGTGATTAGTGGAAAACATCAAAGATAAAGATACACACAAGAAATCCGCTATGATGACACAAAATTTTCTGCACCTTAAATAAATGAGCTCGTCATCAGCAGTATGTCATACTCAAGCCATCGCATGCACTCAGGTCTTGTCCCTATTCACTGGTACATAGCCTTATGATTCGTTCGTGTCGGAATGTGGATCAATAGATACGGAATAAGCATCATGGACTGTCATGCCAATTATTTGAATTACAAGAAAGCCGATAGGACTACTCACAGAGATAGAAGATTTGGAACGAATGCAATGACATACGTGACACAGAGCGGCATGCATACGCCATAGACTTTGATGAACCAAAGTCAAGAGCATAACATTATAGAATCTACGACAGCAGACGGGAAGGTCGGCGTCGTGGGCATGAGCGCTTGGGCACCCATTTCAAAAGGCGAGACAATACACGAATCGAGCTTGCGGACACACAGTCTGTCAACCGCTGACGCCGGCTCAGAAGCGGCTGTGATCACCAGGCTAAGTGGAGACAATATCATACAATCAATAGTCTCCGAGAACACGTATGAGATGAGAAGATACCTTTGGCTTGGGTTGTCGGTCACGACCATACTGAACGAAACAGTTTCCTCGTGAATGGCCGGGCCGCCACGGTCCTCCTCTCATCATTGGGCCTATCCTGCCGTGCGCCCGCGGAGAAACGGGTTCTATTGTTCTAAATCCAACGTTATCAGATAGACAGGAGTGATTCTCAAGAGAATTTGCTGAAAGATCCCACTCTATGGGCGACGGTGCGTGTGGGTTAGGAGAAGACAATCTGAGAGCCTGAGTCACGTACGCGTCGGTCACGGAAGGTGACCATCGTGACTTGACGTGTCTGTCACGAGTTTTCTTGCAGTTCAAGTTGCCATGCAGATTCACTCAGAGTCTACTACGTTCAACTCCTTTGCATGTCGACTTTCACAAACTGTTCAACGACGTCCGATATCGTAGGTACTGGATCTAGTCGTATACGCGCATCGAGAGCCAACCAACGATGTGTATGCAACCAGCCAGGCGCGCATATGCACTTCTTCCTAACTTCCTGATCACTACAGCACCGTACCACGATATGATGCAGCACCACACTTGCGGGAAACGGAACCATTCATTTGGAAAACGCCGCCAACACCTTCACAGACGTGATGTCACCAAAGCCAGAACTTCCCATGTGTTTGATTAAACCGCTAACTGACATATCATATCCGAGCGCCATATCGTACACTAGAACGTTCGCAAATTACATCCAGAAAGTCCTGCAGATGTGTGAGAAGTCAAGCGCTCATCTGTCCGTCCATAATTAGTCTTTCGCAAGCTAAAAATTCGCCCAGGTTCATTTCCGCGGGATGCGTCGAGACGGACGCTTTACGCCTCCCCGCTCTTCGCCTCCCCACTTTTCATCTGCTTCCCCTCCTCCACCTTCCCGTGGTGTCCGCCGAGCTTCCCAACGAGTACCTTCGCCTCGCCCTTCACGCGCTCCAAAAACTTCGGCTTCTGTGCGGACGTTTTCCCTCGGACCCAACGCTCGCGCGGCGGCCCGTGTCACTGCTCGTGCGGCGGCCCGTGTCATTGCTCACGGGCGTGGGCTGGGCTTGGGCCTGTGTATTCGCGGGTTCGGAGGTCCGTGGATGCTGCGGCGGGCGATCCTGCGGGGATGAAGGATGCGCGTCAGCGCGCTGAGATTCGGCCCTATCCACTGCCTCCCGCCGTATTTCCTCAGAGTCTGGGTCGCTGCCAACGGACGAGTCCGCCATCTCGAAATCGCGGGGTGCATGTCCGTCGCCCAAACCCTGCCAAGTTTTCCACTCGCGCGGCTGGAGATTCGCCTGAGGGGGACCGTGGCGTACCTGCTCGCCACCCTTCATCTTGTCCTTCGCTGCGTCCTCAGCCTTTTCTTTCACTTCTTCGGCTTTGACGGCAAGCGGCTTGTCCTGCTTCTGGACATCACCGCTGGGCTGCTGTTGTTGCTGAATCGGCCCACGGTCTTCATCAAGATGGCGCTCCTCTGCGCCCATTCCGGACTTGAAAGGCGGTACATTGGGCGCCTGTGATACGCCAAAGGGTTCTAGATGATCAAACATTTTCAACATCCAGTTACAGACAATGTTTCGGGATATTACCTTGCGCGGCGCCCGTCCGGCCCCCTGTCTCTCCTCAGGAAGCAAGGCTACGCCCGACTCGCTGCGTCCTCCAGGCAACGCTTCGACGCCGCCCACCTTCTCTGATGGCTGCGTACCGGACTCCTCTTGGGACGATAATGACGCGACAGCCGAGTCGATCTCAGGCATTTTTTCCGTGGCTTTCTGCGCGGGGGATCCTGGCGTGCTCGTCCCGCTCGATGCTTCCGGACCGGGCCGTGATGCAGGCATCTGCGAACCAGGCGTGCGCTCGTCGGGGAGCATGGCGACCCCGGCCTCAGAGGCGGATCCTGGCAGGGAGCCTGCTCCAGCAACGTGCTCGTGGGGCTGCATGCCCGTCTCTTCCTGCGAGGGCAGAGATCTCTCGTGGGGCCTGTCGTGCTCTGACGCGATGGCGGTATGTGATGTCTCAGACCCAGAGGAGGCTGTAAAGAGATTCAGTGTCTCGAAGGTTGGTCATCAAAGCATGAAACGCACGGAGATATGGTGCCACAGCCTCCATGATTGGCGTCGGTAAGTATTGGGCCGCCGTCTCCTGCGCGGGAAGTAGCTCCTTCGCCATCTCGACCACTTCGTGAGCAGCCTTCTTTGTGTCCTCCACCATCGCTGCGCCCAACGCGCTGTCCACCGTATCCTCAGTGGGCTTCTCGCCCGCCGAATCTGCTGGGAACGCGCCGGGGAACTGCCGGTTGTTGTCGTTGGCGACGGCTCGCAGACCCCCTGTTGCTATCGCTTCCTTCGAGCCGATAGCGTCGGACGGCTGGTTCGCCCAATCGTCAGCAGCCGTGGTTATGATGGGGTGCCCCAATGAAGGGGGTATTCCTGCGGACATTATGATGAAGGGTTTGTCGACAAGTCGAATGGGTGTTGTTGCAGAAGAGACTGGGTGCGTGTCATGGCCGCCTGGAATTTATTTGTTGACGCCGATGGGATGCGTTGCGGAAACCGTCGTCACTGTGGGGGTTGATGTCATAGAGCCCCTAGCAAACCTGACCACAGGGTTAAGGTCACATGGCCTCCCTCCGCTCTCTCACCGGTATCCCGGGGCGGAAACATATCTTGGTCGATTTTTGGACAAAATCCAGAGATTACACAACTAATTTCGGTTTCTTGTCGTGGGGATGAAATGCCAGCAGCAGCGGCATTCCATAGGCGCCGTTCAGACCGTTGTCGGTGGAGATATCGTCACTCCGACGACGCGCTCAGAGGGGACGATATGATCCAGCAATGTCGACCCGTACTTCCGTATAGTCTGATCTTTTGAAGACCTCTAATTGCTCTGTAAAGCGTCTTCTCCTGACCTGCCGCCTCACTTGACGCCAATCCGATGCGCGCCGGTTGCAGACGTTTGAGATTTCATATCCGGCTGTCATATGAAAATGCAACCTGACTGTCTGCCTTGCAGGTGAACGTCAATTTCGCTTCTGCACTCGATTTACGATAATGCGTGTTGACCCGTGATACTTTCTACCGCTCCATCCGGCAAGTTCGTCCACACGGTTCATTTACTATGGGAATATCGTGCAGATGCGACAGGCGCGTCGCTTTAAAAAACCTGTCCTAGGTATTGAGCGTTTAGATCTGGTCCTTGTCAGCGGAACGGAACCATTGTGAGAGAGGCCGCGCTCAGGAACATTGCAAGGGGGACTTTGACACATAGCGTAATCGTACGAGTTCCTCTCCTCGAGGTCCTCTAGACTAACCGTTTTTATCCTCCTCTCCGCTGCCTCAGCAAATGCGCCCTTGTGCAGCACAATCTCGCGCTCAGATCTGAGCTGAAGCGGCGCAAAGCACTCAGTGGGAACATAGGCTTCTTAGATGGTAATTGACGCTATCTAGCGGAGATTCCGGACACCTTTCTCGATCGAGCAGATGTGTTTATATCTTCGCCTTCTGCGCGGTGCAAGATATAGGCGAAGGACAACTCCACGGCCCGGACTTTGTATCGACGATCCGTGGCCTCGCTTGAACCTTGATTACTTGCCTCCCATAGCTTGATCCTCAGGGCGGTAACACGCTGAGGCTGTGAATTTGCGCTGGTTTAACCTTCTCTATCGCGCACAATCGACGAGGTCAGCATATCGGTTCTCATTATGCGATGTAATCCATCATCTGAACGGTCGCGATTGCGGTCCCAGTTCCAAGTTTACCTAGGGGCCGTTCTACGCAAATTTGGCAGATGCCTGTCATGTGTTGACGAGCGGCGCATGAGACATCGTTCATAGATACCACATCGGCAGGGCTGACATGACAGAAGACGTGACTGCACACTGCTGCACGCTGCCTGATAATGACCGCCCACCCCATCCACGTCGCCCTCATATGCACTGTCTCTCGATGGGGTGCATCGCGCCCTTTCGAACCTTCGAAGACGGCGGAATTTCGGATGTGGTATCCTGGTGGCGTGGCGCCTTCCCGAGTTTCGCTGCTCTTGATAGAAGTCGTGACACGTCCGCATCCCTGCACTGCGCCCGCGCGGCGATAGGTCTCCCGCTGCGCGGGTACGGGGAGGCGGACCTGCTGCCAAGCCAAGGTCAAAAACGTTGAGTGGGAACCCGAAGAAGCCGAAGCCGTGCGCTGGCCCCTGGGGCGACCATGAACCTGCCGGCCTATGAAAGTCGTCCACCCGAGGCGAGACGCGGAGTGGGAACGCAGAAGGGCCCGAGGAGAGAGCGACATCCGTCCGCCATCACGCGTCTGGCTCCTCGAGCGTCGCTCGCGCTGCAGAGCGGAGCGGTACGATGCTGCTCCGGCGTCAACTCCACCATGTCACCGCCAATCAGCATTCGGCGAAAGGCAATGACAAAGAGGACGGCGGCGCGTCGAGGGCCGCCGACAGCGCAGCTCCTCATTAATTTCGCGCACGTCGTGTCGTGTGCATCCAACTGGACCCGTCTATGCCTTCATATTCGTGTTTCTGCGATGTCCGTTTCACCGCCGTTGCTCCAGTCGTGTCTTTGCTTCACATCGGGCGCTTTCCGACGAAATATAGTGTTCGATGATCTGACCGCTAATTGCCATGTACTTCCCAAGTGAATAATATGTCCAAGCAAATATAACTACAGGGTCGGACTTGCAGGTATCAGGAACGACATATGGAGCGCACGAAGACGCATGGGGAATAACAGTGGAGAGAAAGGCAACAGTATACACAACTAAAAGCTCCACAGCGCTGACGGTGACATGGCCCGTCAACTGCAGGCCAGCGATCCCTGTATTTGCGCTGCTGGTTGTGTGATCCTAACGTGAGAGCCACGCGGTAATATTAAAGCAACGCTGGCCCGGATATGCGGCGCGGCACGGGCGGATGTCATAGAACAAGACGGAATGTGCTGAGGACACGCCGGTCCTCTGCGGAGAGCGGCGCATATGGCTGTGTGTGCGCTGGGGCCTGCTGCGCAGGAGTTCCAGGCTGCTGCTGTGAGCGCGGCATGGGATCCCCACGCAGCGGCACAACGGTGGAAAGCCTTGGCAAGGCCGTGGCTTGCGACTGATACGATGGTCCGTCGTACGGCGAGGGAAGGGGATAGTGGGCCGTGGAAAGTATGTGCCCCGACGAGGCCGAGGATGACGAAGAATGCGTCCTCGCTGGCATCGAGGGGCGAGCAGAAGGGCTGTACTCGCTGAGCTCGTCGTCCGGCTCGCAAGGAAACGGATCGATCCTCTTGTACGCCCCCTTGTTCGACACGAACACACCTTCTGGGACTTGCAGGCCACGGAGATAATCATAGTTATCGATCACCGGAAGGCGCGTATAGTCGTTTCCCTGCTCGACGCGCGTGAACGAACGCACTAAAGGAGGTGGAGGCGGCCTTACCGAGAAATAGGCGACGATGTGCCATTTACGTGGTATGCTTTGGCCTGGAAGGAATACCTGTGTTGAGTAGGTCTGCTTTGTGAGTCCGTCAGGCTTTGACGGGCGATCTTGGCGTCGGCTCGCCAGGGGCGGGACAGACATCGGGTCCAGGGCACGGCGCGCACTGTGGAGATACGATGAGTCGCTGAAAACTTTGGATAAGACCGGTATAAAACCCACCGCCTAGCTGCCTTCAAATCCCGCTCCTCCTGAGTGGTTTCTATTTTCTCCTCGTAAAACAGGTAATCTCCCCGCATCCGGCTCTGGGACCTGCGGGGAAATTAGCACACTGCATACTTGCACCATGATCCGATCTCCCATACCATCGTCGACCGTCTGTCCACCTCTCGAGCCCTCCCTTGAACTCAGCCTCCTCCCACACAAAGACGTTCCCCGATGTCAGATGGTCTCTCTCGTTGACGGACAATCGGCGAGTAATGAGGGGCAAAATCCCCAAACGAACCGCTTCGAGGACGACATGAGCATCTCTTGCGTCACGGATATCTGCAGAGTCAGTATTGAGATTTGTAAGAGATCGACGTGTTGCGGAAAGGACGTACGAAGAGCTGGATGAGTGGCAGGGCTGGACTGCAGCTGCGAGCGAGAGCCAGAAGACACTTGAGACATGGCAGAAGAAGCGAAGATTGCAAGTGTCGCAAAAAACGGCGAGTGGGGTTTTTATACTATCCACAGAGAACCAGAAGGTTTAGAGGTTCTACACATGATACCAGGTTAGGAAACCAAACGGGGAACATAGAAGTGCACGTAAATTTAGAGAAGGCCTCAACACCATTCAATCTTTAGGCACGGACTGTTTGACCGATAGCCTGGATAATAGACTTACCTATCTAGGAGCATCACAGGAGACTCTTCTTTCTGGGAGATGGACGTCCTGCATTCACTTCACGGGCCGAAGAAGTCTGTGAGCCAGTTGGCGAGACGGTTCAAGAACAGCGGCGAACGACGAATGGGGCCAAACTGGCGGACGAATGAATAGAAAGCAGATGCCAAATCTCTCCACTCGGCGACAGGACAGCGAAGACGATGGGAGAATCGGACAGGGTGGCGTAACTGAGGCACGGGCCCGGCTTGATTCCACACCGATCTAGAACGCGAAACGAAAATCCTCGCTGTTTCATGTTCTGAGGCCTGGTGATCCAATCAGTGCGTGCGTTGATGTGGACAATGGTGTGGGACGTCTGTGAGAAAGTCACTCACATGAAGACGTTCGAAGAGTAAGCATGACCTTTCCAAGGGAGCGCGGCTCACGCAGGGCGCGATGGTGACTACGCAGAACAGATCCGATCACCACGTCCCCAGTCACGGCTGCTTGCAAAAGTCATGAGGAAACAGCACACTTTGAGTAGCTTGTCTGGTAGAGCGGCGATTTCGGTTGGAACCCTGCTTCTAGAATGACTTCACAACTTCGACTCATCATGTCTTATGTAAGATGATCCTTGCAATTCAGCACAGAGAACATAAGGCCATAGTACGACATATGCGAGCACGTACAGATGAACTGGTGACCGAGACATGGCGCATCTTGCCATCTCAACTGAGAGACTGAGGTGTGAAAGATCGTCCCCAATCATGACTATCAAAGAGATAAGCCTGGGCCTGATCAACAGCCGCGGAAACAGGCGCGAGGAACGCATTTCAACAAGCTTGATTGTTGGCGTGCATGGCTAGAATGGCGAAGGCATGGTGTCCGGATCCTTCTTTCTAAAATTAGAAAACCTTGTTTCCAGATGTCGCTTTCTGCAGCTTCGAGGAGACCTATTTGGATTGAGAAATTCTGAGCCAAGTCAACGAAAGTGGCAAGGGCTGCCATCGATCAGGCAGGCACCGGAAACACCGGCAGGAGGCCTTAGGTGGACAGAAGGGCAAGGTCTTCTCGTGGGTACCCATACTGCAGAACTACCGTAAGGCACTCTATCAGTTTGCCAGCTCAGCGTCGTCATAGGTGATCAAGCTTTCTCACCTTAGGCATGAAGAGGCTTCGCCGCGGAGAATAGGGCTCAAGTCCGGGGGGTAGATAGCGATACCCTCTTCGTCCCGGCGGAATCCAGTTAGGTAATCGAAGCATCCGAGGTTTGTGAACGCCGTCGTAGAAGTGCGCTGCAGAAACTGACGCAGAGCGTCAAGCAGTAGAACCAGAAGGATGAAGGCGAACGGAGGTGTCTTACAAGGTACCATATTCCCAAGAGCAGTGTCCGTCGTCCCCCTTGAACGGCATGCGGGAGCTCATTTACGAGGCTCATGAGAAGTTCCATTTGATCGGAAGGGGCTGTCGGACTATCTCGCAGAAAGCTCCAAACCACAACCTTCTCGCGACGTGGAGGCAAAACTGTGGAGTGACCGCTCTCAAGGCGGAACGTGAGTTGACTAGGGTACGATCACGACACCTATGCACACCTATTCCGTGTCAAAGTCGGTTTCTCTTTGGTGGTCGGATCTCCTCTTTGACGAGGATCCTCCATGGTACGTCAGTCGTCACGGACATGTGTGCAGTTCAAGAGCCTCGTCAATTTCCGAGGGTCCTCGAGGCAAAACTTCCTTGAGAGGCAGAATTGAATGTGTGGGAGTCTGTGGCTGATGATCAGCGAATAGAAAAGTCGAAAAAAATAAATCCAGCTGGAATATTTATCGAAGCTTAGCCAAGTTCACTGGAATGCTCATGTCTAGTAATGCTTGAAACAATCTGAGAGACTCTGTACTCGGATTGTCGGATGATAGGCTGTTAAATTAACTTCGAAACGGAACGCTCACCGAGGGATGAACTTCTTTCATTATTATAGCCACAATGACGCGCTAGTGCAAAAGCAAACATCTGAATGCTCACGATAAGGCTATTTCATTTCTGCGCAATGATATGATTGGGAGTTATGAATGGCTTGACCCCATTTTCAAACTGACAAAGTCAGCGACTAAGAATGTCTGCTTGTCTTTACCTGGTTCAGGCCTTACCGCTCTCACCTCATGCGCACTGGAACTGCAACGTGGAGCTATCTTACAAGATCCTACCGACCCGAAGACGGAGAATCCGTGTGATTGGAGGTAACGCTGTCGCGATCGCGCGAATCAGTCTGCGGCGTAAATAAGAATGTCCGGGCTTCCATCCTCAGTAAATGAGACTCACTTTCGGTGAATACCGAGAGCAACACGCGCATGTCGCACTCCACATTGAAGCCGTGCATGCGAAAAACCAGCTGGACTAAGCAATCCATCGATGCTGACTTTGTCCGACAACAGTCTGTGTTATAGCCAAGTTGAGGTGTTGTAGTTTCCGGTTTGCGTTCAGATGCTGTCAAATTTGCATGTTATTTTTCGGAATATCAAGAATCCTGACGACATGGTTCCGGTATTTCAGAGACGTTTGTCGAACGAGGCCGTGAAATTGGGAGAATTGGCGGGATTTGGCAACGATCCTCGTAGTCCAGAGGCGGCGGGAGATTATTTGTACTTGTGTGGCAATGGCTTTGTGGCACTCCGCCTCGCGGTGAAACCATTCATCCATCTCGACATGTTTATCCGCTAGCTAATCTTGAGACAACGACCATCTTGTAACTTCGATGTATCATCGGCTTTCTAGTTCTTAATTTTTCTGGTAAGTATTTGCGTATGTTGTAGTGTGCAGCAATATTGACCTTACCCGACAGTAATTCTTCCACCAATTTATCACACCTAATCAATGAATCGGCAGTACATCGAGGTTACCATGTCCGCGGATGCGTGCATCTCCGGAAATGGCGGATTCGTGGTCACGCCCAGAATGCGGGCGCTTCTCGCAAGACCTGGATGGCTTGGCTCGAATGATGGAGGACAGGAGCTACGTGACTTGTACGGACAGCGTACGTCCCAATCATCTCCGAATGACTTCATCTCCTAAACCTTGTGTCATAGAATCGGCATGTTTTGCCGCAGAGCTACTGAACGAATTTGCCCTGTCATGCTTTTCTGGATCCCTTGGAAACGTGGTACAGGTTGGAGCTTGCTATATCGCATTCCTGTCAATCAACTGACGAACCCCTGCCAGGCCATCCGAAGCGGCAATGCGCCTCCCCTCAACCGCAAAGAAACACCTTTTGAGTTCGGCTACGTGACGTGGGTCATTGCCGGCAGCCAGCGGCTGACGCACGCACCCCACGGGATGCGCATGTGGGCCGACGTGCTCAAGGTGCTCCTCCAGAGCGGCGCGCCCGTGGACAGCGAGGACATCTGCGGGTACACTGCGCTGCACCACGCCGCGCTGCACCCACGCACGCCCACGGAGCTGCTCCGCATCCTGCTCGAGCGCGGCGCAAACGTGAACCATCAGAACAAGTACGGCATCACGGCCATCGTCGCCGCGCTCATGGCGGGCCACTGCGGCGCGGTCGACGTCCTGATGGAGTTCGGCGCAGATCTCACCATTCCGGATGCGGACGGTGACGTCCCGCTGAAGAACTTCCTGCAGTACGGCCCGCAGACGACGGCCGTGGTCACGAAGTGGCTCCGGAAGCGCGCCGGGGAGGAGGCCCCGCTCGACGAGAAGAAGTGCGGCTTCTGCAACAAGGCCGATGGCGGCAATATGAAGCTCAAGGCGTGCGCCGCGTGCCGCTCTGTGCGATACTGCTCCACCGCGTGTCAGCGTAAGTCTCCGATCACTTGGCCAGACGTTTTCTTGTACACGCATGCTGACTTTCCTTTTAGGGAGCCACTGGAAGACACATAAGCTGACCTGCCAGCCATTCAACGCGGAGAACACGGTGACTCTCAAGCCGATCTACAAGGAAGCACAGAACCATGATGTCGACTGCAGACCTGACACGAAATATCCTGGGCATCACACCGCCCCAGCCAGAACGGCCTAGTCGCGGCACCCAGCGCCCCATCTCATACCCAAAGAGCGTTATCATCAAGGTTCAGGTGCCCTTCGCCGGAACATCGCCTTTGCTTGTGTATGAAAAGAAGCGCGACTTTGTCTGCGAAGTCAAACGCGCAGATTGCCCTCAAGATTATGACCGCATCATGCAGGTCATCAGAGAGAAAGGCGTCGGCGGGCTGAAAGGCTATTTCGCCGCCGAGTTGAGGAGCAAAGATGAGCTGGTGGTGAAGGTCGGGGAAATACTGGCTGAGCAGCCTTTCTAAGGGGTCTCAGTCGCCGTCTTTTTTGGTTCGATCATCATTATATTTTTATCGTTCCTGTTCAGGAGGATTTTGTATTCACACATCGGAAGCAGATCATGATAACTTATTTTGTCGCAAGTCTACTTACATGCTGTCTGAACTCTGCTTGCAATCGCCCACGTCCCACTCGACGGCGCCGTAGTCTCGATGCAGTCTTCATATCAAAATTTCAATACACGAGTATGATGTATGGGAGTGGTATACGGAACGAGGGCTATAATAAGCTACAGGATGCAATATTGATAACAACGTCCTTGTGGTTTGATGGTCATAAACATAAATATTATCCATTTAATTTGTGCTTTCGATGACCATAAATATTATCTGTTTAATTTGTGCCTTCGTTGCTGGTATAAGGGTTTCAATGCGTTTCCTTGCGAGGTATCTGGAATGCAGAACAGAGCAAGAGAAGCCAGCTCAGAGCGAGGTGGGCTCGGCGGCATCGGGCTTAAACCGCAGGCGCGCGAGAAGCACCGTGTCCCAGGGCCGGAGGACTTCGCCGTGGACACCTTGCTCGCGGAGACGCTCGCGCCGCTCATCTCCTCGTGGTACATGGGTCCTCCCGTCATGGACGTCGACGCATCGCCCGCGCTCGTCGAGAACGCGCCCCACGGCTGGCCCTGCTTGGCGGCGGTGAAGACGTTGAAGTTCACCTGCACATGATGTCATGTCAGCAGAAGCCGATCCGGCAGCCGTCGCGTGGGCGCACCTGTCCGTCCGGGTGATTGTGACTGACGAAGAGAGCGTGGTCCTGCGCGTCTAACGTGCCTATCACTGGTGCGTGCGCGTGTCAGATACGTTGCCCGTGCTGGGATGGCGCCGGATGGGACCCGGAGAGCGCAGTGACTCACCGAGAAACAGGTCCTCCTTCGTCACCTGGTGCTTCTCGCCGTACAGCTTCACGATGTGATCGATGTTGTGCTGGAACCACTTCTTCGGGATCTGGAGGTCCTCCACGTATCGATACAGCGTCGTCTCCGCATAGAGGTACGCCACCTTGTGGCCCGCCCGCAGCTGGAACGATTGCGTCCGGCTGATAGATTGTCTATATCGGCGTTATCGCATCTGACAGGCGATGCATGGAAGAAGACGACGCACGTAGAAGAGCCTTCACCCCTGTTCTTGAAGATGAAGCCCTGGATGAGGTCGAGACCACGCAACGCCGCATTCCGTTTGTCCTGCCGCTGGGTCCCCAGCGTCACCTTGCCCTTGCCGTACCCGTCCAGGCTGGGCAGCTCGCTCGCCAATCCATCTGACGTCTGCGAGGGCTCGTAGCAGTTGAACAGCGTCTTGAAGCGTCCTTCTGGTTTTTCGAGGAATCCCACGGCGCCCGCGGCTACTGGCGCGGGCGACCACAGCGGAAGTGTCACTGCAGGATCGAGATCCGTGAGTACATACGACAGGCCGCGATCGACAGGAAACATACACGACGTGTGGTACTCATGCTGCAGAAGCATCCTGTACCGCCGTTCGTTCCATACGTCCATGACGGCGGCGTCGACAGGCGGCGGAGATGCGAAGCCCGGCGGGGAAGCCAGCAGGCCGGTCTCGGAAAGGCTATCATCGGGGGTCAGAGTTTGTACAGACGACGTGTCTGATCCTGTGTAAAACAGGCCAGCCCGTCGCTCTGGGGCCTCCGGCGCATGTGGGCCTGGAATCGGATTCGTGAGCGGCGTCTTCGAAACGGCAGGCACTGAGACTGGATTGGCTATTGCCGCGTGCAAATTGGCGTCTGATGATGAACCTTCTGAGATGACCACGAGATCATCCTTGACTGGAGCGCAAAGGGACAGCACGACATCAGCCAAGCTCGCTCACTCATCAAGCAGACTCACTTGGAGAGGTAGGCAGTGCAACGGGGTGCATATCTGGGGACGGACGATTGCGGTGGTGTTCTTGCGCCGCCCACTGGTCGAGCAGGCTTGGGGGACGCGGCGACTCCAACGCGCTCTGCCCGGACGCTGTCCTCAGCCTCTTGATCCTCCGCGCCACTTCTGCGAACGAAGGGCGCAAATGCGGCTGCCGGACCCAGCACGCCTGTATGACCTCCGTAAGTCCGCTGTTCGTCACATGCGTGAGTGGCAGCGATGGCCGCAGGTCGTTGACTGCCATATGTCCGTCGTGAGTTTGTTTCGTACAAGAGTCTCAGGCATGTGATCCGCTACGCACCTAGAACAAGGTGTCGAACTCCTTCGTCGTCCTGGAGCGGCCACGGCAGCGTGCCCTTCGTGAGAATCTCCACACAGCAGATTGCAAATGAGTAGATGTCCATCTCCTGAGTGAGCGTGTCGGCTCCCAGCATCAGCTCAGGCGCCTGCCAGCGCAATGTACCGTCTGAAGAAGGTCAGCTCCGTTGGCCAAGAAAGCAAAAGGCAAACACATACGCGGAAGCGGCGTCCGACTGATGCGGTACACCTCCGACTTCATCTCGCTCTGCCCAAAGTCGGAAATGACACAGCGATGATGGTCATCGACGAGCACATTTGCGGCCTGCATTACATTAATTGGTTCGCATGTTGCATATAGTCTTGTAGAGAGCGGAACATACCTTCAGATCTCCGTGCAACACGCCCTGCTCGTGCAAATACGCCATGCCCTTCGAGACCTCATGTATCATCTTCAACAGATCAACATGCATCATGTTCTCCAGTCCCTTGAGATACGTGACCAGACTGCCATTGCTGTAGTGCGGGCTCACGAAAACCACGGCGGGTCGCCCGATGCAGACGACGCGCCGAGCAGCTCGAGCACATTCGGATGCACAAGCCCCTTCCAGATGCTGATCTCATGCACGAACAGCTTCCGCGGCGTCGTCTCCGCGAGCACCTTGACCGCCACGGTATGCTCGCGCCACACGCCGCGGTACACATCGCTGAAGAACCCAAGCCCGATCTTCTCCTCAAGGTCGACCTCGTACCGCGTGATCGTCCAGCTCGGCAGCGGCGCGAGCTCCGCGCCCTGGACTCAGCCTCCGCAGCGCGTCGATCCCGCTCTCCATGAACTCGCGGTCGAGCGTGTCGCCCGTCCGCCGCTTCGCGCTGCTCGCGTCGCGTCGCTCCCGCTCCCGCTCTCCGACCCCTCGCGCACCTCCGACACCGTGCTGATCGTCGCCGCGCGCGAGCGCGCCGTGGGGCTGCGCTGCGGCACCGGGGACGGCGGCGCCTCGGCGTCGGGGGACCATTCGCGCTCGACCTCGCGCTCGAGCGCGCGCTGCAGCGTCTTGATCGCCTCGGGCATCTCGTCGCGCGCGACCTGCAGCACGTCGATCATGCCCGCGTCGTTGTTCGTCTGCAGCGCCGCGCGCATCAGCTGCCGCAGGTCCGCGACGTCGCGCGCGGCGTCCTCGGCATTCTGCCGCTCGTGGAGTTGCGCAGCGCGGCGTGCAGCTCGGCCGAGTCCGGTGGGAATGCATCGAGAGGCGGGAGAGCGGGCGGCGCGCCCGGGCCGGTGAGCGCCAGCCCGAGCGAGTCGAGCAGCGCGCTGGCGTCTGCGCGGCGGCGCGCCTCGTTCTCCTGGACGAGTCGAACCGTGCGGATTTGGATGCGCACGCTGAACATGAACAGCGCGTGGCGGAGCAGATCGTCGCATGCGGCGATGCTGCGCAGGATCTCATCGCGCTTCAGGTAGCGCTTCAGGAAGGGCCGATGAGCCTGTTTCTGGAGGAATAAGTATACTTGGATGAAGGCCCTGTAGAAACGATTGACTTCGAGTCGTCGAGAAGAAGTAAACACGCCTACTCGTTCAGCCTCGCAATCGGCATGCGCAGCTCTTCGCTCACTTCGTTACCAGCTTCACAGATTTCTTCGCGTACCGAGATGAGGCTATCGGCACAGCGTTCGGTGAGACGCAGACACGCGAGACGGTTCGCCTGTGGAATGTCAGCTTCTGATCATAGATTACATACGGAAGCGCAATGGACGCACTTCGACCATTTCTAGCGCATCCCAAATGCTGAGGAGCGTTCGAGCCGCCGCCTCGAGCCCGACGACGGGCGCGAACTCGAGCAGGTCGACGCCGATGTAGAGCGCTTCGTGGGTAATGCGCGCAGCCGTTCCGAGTACAGAGGCGGTCGCTCGTACGACACGCTGAAAACCGTGAGCGAGAAGCCTCTTAAAAAAGACAGGAAATACCATACCTCGCGCGTGTGCATGTATCCCTCAGTCTGCTCTGTCGGAACCGTCTTCTTGCGTCTCGGCGGCTCAGCCCACGGCCGCGGCGGGTGCACCTTTGCGCTTCCACCAAATCGATGCCGGCGAGATGCCGTCCTGCTCCTCGACGTCTTCAGTGACGGTTACAGCACCGCGCGCAGGGGACGGAGATGCAGCGCGGGAGACCGACGTCGAACGCGAGCGGAACGTGCTCCCGCCAGGCCGACCGAAGACGATGGTGGAGAGCGAGGACGAGGAGGAGACGGTCGGAAGCGGGTTCGATATGACGCGGGTGACGGGGCCGGCGTCGAGGCTGCGCGCGGGCGATGCGTCGCGGTGGGCGGCAGGCGCCGAGAGCGACTGCCCGCGCGCGTGCAGAGTTGATGCAGCGGGCGGGCTCGTGGACGGCAACGGCGTCACCTTCAGCGTCGGCGTGGTGCCCGGTGACTGGGAGTGTGGGTGGGCGGGGTTGAGCGGGGAGGAAACGCGCACGGAGGAGTCGGATGAGCTGGAGTGCGAGGATGCCAGTGGAGGCGCGGAAGTCAATGGAGGAGATGGGGCTGCTTTGCCCGTGGGCGAGCCTGGTGAAAGCTGCGGGACATCGTTCAAATGCTAGAAGTAAGATGGATACAATTCAGAGAAGGCGGCGGCATTTATACGAATGGACACGTACTGGTGCGACAACTTGGAGTCTATGCAAATGGTGTAGCTGGCTCGCAGCACACGCCGCGAGTCTCTGACTCGGTCACGTCTCTAGTCGTCCCAAGGCCGTGCTTGAGAGTCGTCTTCGAGATATGGTATGGAAAGACCGTTGGCTGTTACAGGTGGTGCACCTGGACAAAGGCGGCTGCACCACCAGTTCGGTCGAAGCAAGGAGCTGGCGCGTGAGAAACGGGGATATAAGAGTCAGCTGCACAGATCCGCGCTGCTCTCTTCGTCTGCTGTGTTCAACGTTCTCTGGTGAGGCGGGGAGGGACTTTGGCTCTGGTGGAGTGGAATGTAGCTGGTAAACGTGATGCAGTCCTTTTAATGTCGAGCAGTTGGCGTTGACCAGGAAGATTTCAGATTGACAACTGATGATGGTACCAGTTCTCACAGCCGCCTCCGCAGACTGATCGTCATCGCGTTCTGATCACCACAAAGACGCCCCCTGTCTCTGAACGGCATTGACATCGGCGAAGATGGGCCATATGGATTCTGTGGGTCATCTGTATGCCTCGTCGCTTCCGCCGATGGTGGGTGCGCACCTTCTTCAGCAGCATCTCGAGCGCAATTCTTCGACATTCTGGGGTCGATGTTCGTCGCATGGAAGAGCACGAGGGCCTGGAGACGCTATACACAGACGTAAGCAATCAAGCCACGAAACTGACAATCCGCCCACACTAGTATGACTGATTAACGCCCCAGCATCGCTTTTACTGAGCGCTTATAACGACAATGGCCAGGTATCAAGACTTGTCCATGATATCGTCAACTCTATTCACGACAAGACCAACACTAACCGTCATCCAGCATTGATCAAATATTCCTCCGCAATTTGTCCCCGCAATTTGTCTCCGTCGTCCTCAACCTACTGTAAGATCGCCCGTTTTGGCAACTGTAGTCCCCGATTTGGCTTCAAGGCTGCGCGACGCGTCGAACTTGCCTCTTCCACCACCCCGCCGACGACCACAACGCGCGATTGTCGTTATGATCCGTGGCTCACCAGGCGGTGAAAAATGCACTGGCTCCTCCATTCCGGGCCACGCCAGTGGCGTTGCATACGTCGACCTCTACACGGTCGTTCGCCAGGCCTCGGGAGGCCAACCTTGTTCCAGGACAAGGATTTCCTCCTCGAGGTCAAGATCCGCGACTTCTACTTGCTGGCATCGTATTGAACGTGTCATTGGGGCTGCACGGACTATACACGTGCTCGCAGACCCGCCTGGTCCCGTTTACATAGGTGTCCTTGAGCGCAGCGCTAGGATGACTGCACAATGCACAGTTCCATGGGCATCGGCGCAAGTATCATGGGCTGCGCGCATGCCGCCGGCATTCTATCATGAGAGCTACCTCGAAGGGCCGGTCTCTCTTTACTGCCCTCATGTCTGAGCGATCGCCACTATTTGCATCGCTGTCTTGATCTACCATTCTATCTTGCATCTGTGTATCCCATCGCTGTTTTATCATTCAGTAGGCCAGACGTTGAAGCAACGCACGACTGACGCCCTGGTCCATCAAAACATCCTCATGTAACGTCCTCGCCCTCAGCCACACCATGTCGCAGCCTCCACCACCGCACCACCTTCTCTGTGGCTTTGCCTCCGTTGCTCTGCCCTTAGCCGATCCACAGGTCTGCAGAGCTACAGATATTCCGCCATGATCCAGGACCTGGTGCGATCTCGGACTCCTTGATGCCAGACACCGATTCGGCATCCGTCGGATTCCCGAAGCCTGCGGCATCGGGAGCCGGTCTTTCAGAAGTGACAATTGCCCGCCTTTCGTCGCCGTCGCCCTCGCCAACTGGTCCTCGACACGGATCGAGTCATGCTCCGAGCCGCAGTGCTCTCGGGCTGGGGGGCTGTCGTCCTCTACGATTGCCAGTACATCATCGGGGTCCTACATCTATCTTTATCTTGACATCACCCTTATCGGCGGAGGTAAGTGTGTGCTTTTTTTTTCGGATGGTAGTGTATTGACTCATCCCTGTGCAGCGGTCATGGACATTACGCCCAACACTGTACGGTTGTACGTCGCATTGCCGGTGGCCGACAGCTCACCGACAGCATCGATAACGTCTTGCTCTAAGCCTTCCCATGGAGCTCTGCATTGTTTGTCTGGCTTATAGACTCCTTGAGAGTTGACCGCCACTGCCCAGGACTAATGCAGCATGGCATCGCGTAGTATAGACACCGCGTCAGATATAGTCACCATCTCTTGCCTAATCGAATTTAATCTGGCTTCATAGATGGCTCTTAGGACAGCGAAACAGAGCTTAATCCTCCCGAAAGCCGACGAATGCGACTGTAGGTGCTCATTCCGTCGACGGATTTCATGTGACTATTGACTATCCACCAGTGCGGGCCTACTCAGGTAAGCTGGCCGGGGTAGACGCTGTGCTATGTTGCTGATGAGGTTCGAGACGCGCTGCATGCCACTATTGATGTGAATCGAGATGGGTCTCGGGTCGTCCTCGCCCCGGCTGTTGGCATGTTGTTTCGTTTTCCGATGCTTTGACGTTCAGACGATGGTGGGTTTTTCTGGGCTGGGCGACTGGTGCTTGACATTGGAGGCACGGGTGGAAGAAATGCTGTGCTTGTTGTGGACCAAAGACGCCTGAGACTGAGAGCCAGCACAGCGCGCCGGTGCCAGGTAGCAGCAGTCGTCACCGCTTCTCTCCTGCAACCCAAGCCCTCTTATAATCAAACTTCTCTTACGACCGAATCAACAACCCTGTCGCCCCATAAATCTCGCCCCTTCGACTCTAAATGTCGATGCTTCTCGTGCGATTTGCCTTGGCTCCTGATTGCGATCGTCGTTTGTTCTTCTCTCGCTGTAATAGACTTACCCGATACTTATTGTGCATAGGCAGGACATCTTTCCGACAGCAATGACAATGATGATCAGATGTCTCATGTTCTCTCATCGCATGGCGTCTCATCCTCGCGGTCCATGAATAAGGCCCATGCAGATCCACAATGCAAGGAGAAATACAGCAGCAGCTCCGCTCTCAGACGGTTATTCCAGCCATGCGAGGAAGGATGCGCACAAGTGCTCAATGGTCAGAAAGACCTTCAAATTCTGAGACTTACTTACTTTCTGCAGATACACCGAAGCTTGCAAAGGGTTCAGCACCTGCGTCAGGTGTTCCCATTGGTGTGTGCGATGCGTGTGACTTGGTTCTCAGCTCGACAGGTCTGGATCGACTTCTTGTGGAAATTCCACGTGTTCGGTGTTGAAGCAGGTGAGCTAGCGAGCGAGGATGAACAAATTCAGTGTGGAAAAGCAGAGATTCTTGGAGACTTTGCTGAGCGACATATCATGCGATGGTGCTCTGAATGTATCGGCGGAACAGATGCTCAGGAAAAAGGGATCTTTGCGGAGCAATGTTTGGTGAGGTCAGTTGTATCGTATTTGTCAGTCAAAATGATGCCCAAATATTACCCAAGGAGGCTCAGGGAGCGACGCTGAGCTGAAGTAAGAAAACATAATTATTAGCACAAGGATAATTATCCTAAAGCAATACTTGGTCATGAGCTGTCTTTCTTGATTGATTCTCATGAGTAGCATTTCACAAGCATCATGTAGATTCTACATGCAAAGTGTTGATTGAGATCTAAGTGTATCAGCAGCAAGTACATTACAGTGTGCAAACAACAACATCATCAACATAGCGAGCGTGAAAGTGTACAGACAACAGCAACAGCAAAGTGTACCAGCACAGCAGTACAACCGACATTCAAACAGCGGTGTCAGTGTCTTCCGAGGCATGAAAGGTCGTGAGGCGCAAGCATCCCAATCAGCGGGATTCGGCAGCAGCCTGGAGGAGCGCGGCAGCGCGGGCAGAGCGCGGCTTGATGGAGCATTTAAAGGGCGCAGGGTGGCTGCCAAACGAAGGTCAGTCAGCGCGAAGTGGAGTGAGAAGGAAAAAGTACGCACCACAAGGCGCCGTTGGTGAACTCGTACTTCGGCTCCTGGACGACGCCGTCCTCGACGACCTTGTCGATGTCGAAGAGCGCGACGATGGTCACGATGAAGATGTACATGAACGACTCGGCGAGGTGCGCGCCGGGGCATGTTCTGTCGCAGCAAGACACGAGTTAGTTAGCGACGTGGTTTCATGCTGAAAGCAGGCGAGACGTACCGTCTGCCGTAGCCGAAGCAGATCTCGTATGGGTCGCGCTGTAAGGGGCGGTCACCTTCAGGTACGAAGCGATCGGGGCTGAACACCAAGGGATCAGGGTACACGTCCGGGTCGTGGAGGAATCCCCTAGCGGACGCGCATGCACCATCAGCATGAAACCTCATGTCAACTGAGGTGAAAACGCATCTTACCAGACGTTGGCCATGACGATCGTGCCCTTGGGCACGAAGCACCCGTTGTGGACGTCGTCCTGCGTGAGGCGGTGCGGCGCGCCGAGAGGCGTGACTGGGCACCAGCGCAGGAGTTCCTTGATCGTCGCGTTGATATACGGCAAACGATCCCGATCCTCGAAGCCCGGGATGCGGTCATTACCCACAACGGCGTCGACCTCGGCCTGAGCCTTCTTCAGCGCATCCGGATACATCGTCAACGCGAGGATGAAAGACGAAAGCGCGGACACGGGCTACAGAACAGGGATGTATTCAGCCACTGAATGCAAAGCTAGAATGGCAGCGAGGCGCACCGTGTCAGCGCCGCCCGAGTAGAGACTAGCTGCGGTCCATTTGATGTTGGCCTCGTCCTGCGGCGTCAGCGTCTTTCCATCGATGAAATGGCTCGTGAAGCTCGGGACCGCGGTGCCTTTCGCCTGTCAATCAAGAGTATTTAGTCCCGACCACATGTCCGATTTAGAGGCCAAATGAACGCACCAGCTGATCCTGCACGAAACGATAAGACTGCTCCGTGAGCTCCGTCAGCGTCGTGCGCCACTCGCGCGCGAGCTTTTGAAACGTGGCGCCTGGGACCCACTCGGGGACATTTCGCACTAGTGGACGGATGTGGTGTCAGTGGCAGCTTGGCAGGTGCGGGGGAATGAATCGTGGAGCACGTACGGAGCGGAGCTGATCCACCAGGAAGCGGCCGGGCGAGACGATCTCGTTGAGCTGGTCCGTCGCGCTGTCGGCGATGTGGACCATCTCGTCGTCATCGCCCTGCACCTTGTAGCCGTGCGAGATCATCAGGATGATGGCGCCGATGCCCCTGGATGCACGATGGCGGTCAATATGTGGCGTGCACGTGAGAAGGAGTACGCACTTGCGAAGGTGCGCGCGGAAGTCCTGCGGCGCGGTGAGAAGCCGCGCGAGCGACTTGTGGGTCTCGATCTCCATGACGTGGTTATACTGGTCCATGGCGGCACGCGTGCCGATGATCCTGTGCATCATGCGGCGGTAGGCCTTGAAGCGGTCGCCGTACGGCGTGAGCACGAGCACGTTCTTCCACCCGACGAGGTCTGACGCCATCGTGAGATGTGGCCGATCAGAGTAGATGGAGCTCTTCTTGTCGAGCATGTCGACTGCAGCCTGTGGCGAGTTCAGGATGAGCATCGGCTGGCCGAGCACCGTCATGGACGTGATGTCGCCTGCATGGACATACGCGATGAGTGAAAAAGACGTTGCGGAGAGCTGGCGCACCATATTCCCGACCCCATTTCGAGAAGGTGTAATACTCGTGTTCCGTCGGGAGGTCGAAGAGGTTCCCGACGAGCGGGTAGCCCTTCGGACCCGGGAATTTGGGACCAGTCCGCTGGAAGAACTTGACGAGGCGCCAGATGGCGTACGCAGCAGCTGCGATGACCGGAGTACCAGCCAGAGGAATGTCGACAGCCATGGCAGCAGAAACTTTCCGTTTATCTGCTTACCAACCCCAAGAAAAGACGGATGGCCAAGACACGGATGATCAAGAAGCGCACTGTAGCCGGGGTGAGAAACGCACCTGCTCTGCGAAAGACCCGCTATAAATGCTAAGGCGTGTTCTGAAGCCCGACGAACTGATTCCGGGGTGCCTTTATATATTCCCGGATAAAGGAAAGTTCAAGAGTTGTATGACGAGAGTTGTAATAAAGAGCTAATGCTTATGCGGAATTCCTCCTGTCGGCGAATCAGGTAAGATCAAATCGAAGCAGAGCCTTAAAGATGCTCACCTTTACGACACGGTTCCTCGACTACCGACATCCGGACATGAAACGCCCTGAGGCCGAGAGGCAGTCCAGATAGTGCGTGAGTGCGCGCCAAGGGCCGTGGGATGGGGATAAAGTTTCAGTTGGATCAGCGTCGCGAGCGAGACGGAACCTCTCTGACAGTACATTGGCCCACGCCCCGGCTCTGCCACATCAGACCGACAGGGCCACAGTGATACAGACAGAAGCCCAGAAAATGGTGAGGTTTTGATGGAGGAAGATTATTGTCGCGTGGACAGGTGATGACACGCAGTGTGTCCTGTTGGGGTTTGTTGGTCGTGATATACTAAACAGAGTAAGATGGACTGACGCACAGGGCCAAATGACCACGATCCCGAACGCTGCAGTGCGGCCTCGAGGCATTTCTTGAAAATTTGCTTGCAGGGCGCATTGGATATACCGAATGCATTTGTACACGAGCTGCAAAAATGCGAGAAGCCGAGGTCGATGCACTCCACCTGGGCGCGACTGGGCTCCTGGATCGTATTCCAATGAGTCAATCGTCGTAACAATCCGCGTGTTATAGAGCGCTTCGAGTTGGTAGGCTTGATAACCTTATGGTGTCCCATGACGTGAGGTAAGATACCTGGGTCACTCCCCTTGGTTGACGGATGTAGACATGGATTGGAATATACCGATTTTGGTCGGCGGTTAGCTATCGTATGTCCCTTGTCTTCAGCTTCTGATCCTGCAGCGTCACGCTGAAGGCCATCCAAAGGACCCGAAAGGATACCTTCTGTACCACAAGTATAACGAACGGGAAGCCCGAATGTAGCCGGTTGTGCGACCCTGCTTGCAGGTGCTGGCGCGCGGACCTGCCGCCGAGCGAGAGAAGGAAGAAAAGGGCGTCATGATCGTGTACGGGGAAAGAACACGTCCAAATTCCGGAAGCTGGTCCTGACAGGTCTGAGAAACCCTGTACGCGGCGCCAGTAGGATGTGATAAAGACGCATGTAGGTTCGCCAGGCGATGTTGTCATGGCCGTCCCTATGGTAAGTTGTGGCACAAATGCCGAAGCTCGTCTTTGAAATTGGGAAACGCTGATAAATGAGTGATGAACTGGCAAAATGCAAGTGGTAACACGGCGAAAGGTGTGCACGTTCAATGCGATGGAGAAAAGCAGAAGAGACGCTGCGGAAAACACGCGACGCGTATCACGCACGTGACTTTAGAATCACATGCACGCGTTCTATTGGGGCGGGAAGGCTTGCGCCGCGCATCTCCCGGTGCCCATCGTCATATCAGCGTGAGTACCCAGTGTCGCGACTACAATTGTTCTTTTGTTGTCTAACAATAAGCTGACACAGGCGAAGGACAGGGCGCACCGTATCTGATTATTTTTTGGGGCGGTGTGTACCTGTGTATAAGGCTTGGGGATATTCTTCTAGCGGACGCGCGTCTACCAGCCGTTCTGCTCGTGTCTTTCACCTTCACCGTCGTCCTAGGTCTCTGAGTCGCTCAGGATGAGTTCTGGCATGGAGATGCTGCAGAATGCAGCTGCGAAGCTGTCATTTGTAAATGGAGTCGCCCTCTCGCACGCTGTGGTCCGAAGCCTGCCTCGCGTGGCCAAGTATCTCGCGCTGTTCACCATAGCGCTGAACTGGCGGTCCTTACCCTTTGCATGGCATGGTGCGTATGTCTATACTCTAACCAATGGAGATTTCAATGACAAATGATACTCCACCACCAGTCCGCGTTTTCGCGCCTATCATAGCTATCCGCTTGCGTTGGTTCATGCTGCGTCTCAGCCTCCTGTTCCACTCCAAGGAGAACACGAAGAAAGCCGAGCGACAGTGGCTCGAGAACTTATCACCCATTGGCGCCAGCCCATTCGATGGGTTGGTGACACACAAGACCTGGGCTGGTACGTCTTTATTGCGTCTTCCACTGCGGTCACTATGCTTTCCCCACCATGATATAGCATTAGATGACTGTGATTATAATTTCCACCTGAGTAACTCGTGCTATGCGAAGGTGCGACCTCGGAATCTCGACCCTAGCATGGCCCGCATCTGATCGAATGGCGTGTCGCGCCCCCTCCAGAACCTCGACACGGCTCGCCTGAAGGCAGCTCTTACCCATTTCCCTGGTTTCCTCCGTGCCGGCGGCTGGATTCCTCTCGGAGGTGTGTAATTATGGCTTCGATCATGCTTCATCACGCCCCATCCGCAGCCGAGACGCCATTTAAATCATTTACCCCATCCCGCTATATTGGTTCCTAGACTCACCCTAACTCACGCTCATCTTGTCATCCAGCCACGCACTTCGCGTTCATCCGCGAGATACCCATCTTTTCAAAGTACGAAGTCCGCATGAGCGTAGCGAGCTGGGATAACAAATGGGTGCGTGCAGACGCTTCTCTTCTTGATTGATCGCCGCTTCCCTGTCATTTTGTGCTTTCCGTGCCCATCGCCGTTATCTTCTCTTCCGTTTCTGATGATAACTGCCCTGTTGAACATATCTGCCATCACGTGGAACCCACGCGGCATATGTCGCACATCAGACCCATTATCCCTTCCACCCTATCAATTTCGCGTTTCGATATCCCCACCCATCCAGCCATACTGAACCCCCATCCAGATCTTCCTCGTCATCCGCTTCGTCACCTTCCCCAAGCCCTCCAAGGACCAGACGCGCCCCGTCCACGCCGCCCGCCCCCAGCAACGGCAACGGCCTTGCCCCGCCCTTCCCGACGCTGCACACCCCCGGCGCGACCGGGCTCGACACGCCCGCGCCCGCGCCGCCCGGCAGCAGCAAGCCGCTCGACACGGCCCGCGCGATGCGCGAGCTGGCGGCGCAGGCCGCGCGCGGGGCCGAGGCGGACGGCGCGACGCTCAACTGCGTGTGCGTCAACGAGCTGGTGTTCAAGCACGGCCGCATCACAGTCCCGCCCGCGCTCGTGCTCGCCTGCGACGGCTTCTGCGTCCCCGGCGCCACCCGCTACTCCCGCGCGCAGCCGCCGCCGCACTGGGCGCGGTGCAGCGGCTGTGGGACGGCGGCGTGCGCGGCATGCGCGAGTTCTATCGCGGGGGGTGGCGCGCGGTGCCGGCGGGCGAACGGTTCTGGGAGACGGCGCTGGGCGGGGCGGTGGAGGAGCGGCGGGCGGCGAATCTTGCGCTCGTGGAGGGCGTGAGGAAGGGCATGGAGGGCGCGCGGGAGATTGCGGTGAATATGTAGGCGGGAAGGTGGAGAAAGGGTGTTGGTGGATTGGCTTCGGTTTTCGTAGATTGATGTGTCTTAGATTTTTCTTAGAATATGGTACGCACTTGATAAGTCTGGTCTCGTATACTTATACTACCCTTAGGTCCCTTATGCCATTTGCTTTTGCGCTTTGCACCAGTGAGGACGTGCCCGAGGCTCTATGCTCATTATTAGACAACAGATACATTATGGAAGCTGCCATCCTTCTTTCCCGATCGAAAAACAAAATCAGTAGTCCCACACAGATCCGCAGATAGATGGTATGTATATACAACAACAACGGCGACAGCGAGTAGGCAAGAATGGGTATGGGAAGGATAGTTGAGTTTGCGGATTATAAGAAGCGATTGCTGGCCACATCCATGCCTTTTGCCATCCGGAACATCACAATGTTCGCCGTCAAACTCGAGAACTGCGCGGCGCGTGAGCATGAGCAAGATACAGATAGCGAGGCGAAAGAGACTCACCCCGTTCCCAACGAACACCTCCGCCTTCTCCGCGACGGCCATATCCACCGCCATCGCGACATAGCGCTGCTCCGCATCGAGCACAAGCTCCTGCCCACTCCTAACATCCTCCCACCCATCCTCCAGCAGCACATCGCGCACGCCCCCAACCCAGCTCCCCCACCCATTCGTGAGCAGATACACGCGCCTCAGCCCAGGCCACTCGCGTCTTACCGCCGCCAGCCGCGCGCGGACCGCCTCGCGCTCGGGCAGGCAGTGCGCGAGGTAGTACGCCTCGCGGTCCGCGGCGCCGCGGGCGGCGGGTCGAACGTGTTCGGGAGGCCCGGGAAGCGGTTGAAGCCCATGTAGCGCGAGTCCCAGCCCGCGAGGCGCGGGCAGTGGCGCACGTAGTCGCCGCGGCGGAGGTGCACCGCGACGAGCCCGGGCAGCGCGGGCGCGGCGTGCGGCGGCGCGACGAGCTGCGCGGCGCTCGGCGGGCGCAGGAGCGCGAAGTTGCGCGTGACGGCGGCGTGCACGAGCGGCGACCAGGTGAAGTTGGCGAGGATGGGCGAGGCGGAGAGCGAGGGCCAGAGGGAGAGGATGTGCGGGGAGCCGAAGAGGCTGTGGGGGGTTAGGCTTGGATGGGAGGGGGGGGAGAGGGGACGTACAAGCGGTCGAAGGCGGGCTGTACGCCCTGGACGATTTCGATGCAGGGCTTGTCCTGCACCGCGCGCAGGCGGTCACCCACCAGTGCATCAGCACGTCGCCCTCGACGTCCGACGGGGCGCCCGCGGTCGTGATGGTTGTGACGTTTTGGTGAGAGCAAACTTGTTTCCAGAAGGCAGCGTTGACGGCGCGCGGGGCTGGCATGGGCGCACCGGCGCTAGGACCGGAGATGAAGGCGTTGAGCGGGATGCGCGCCGGGCGCAGAGCAAAGTCGTAGATCGTCCATGGGAAGGGGACGTGCGACCATGTATAGTCTTCGAAGACATATGCACGGTCGGTGAGATGCGCGAGCTCGGATTGGAGGAGACTGCGGAGCGTGAGTGATGGGATGAAAATGAATGTGAGAGGACGCACATTTCTTGCAGCACGTTATTCAATCCATGCCCCCAAAGATGATCTGGAAACCGCAAAAATCTCCCTTGCCTGCCCTCCGGTAATGATAAGGATATATTGTGCTGTGGAAGCCGGCGCTCGAACTCGCGAATTTCAGAATAGCTGGGTGGAACGCCCGACCAGAGGAGACCGATAAGGAGGAGTGTGAAGACACCAGCGAGGGTGGTGAATATGCGCCGGACAGTGAAGATGCGAAAACATCGTCGTGAGGAGGAAGAAGGGTGTTTTGGCCAGGCAGCGCCGTTGGGTGTTGGCAACGCAGATTCAGCGAAAAGAGAGGTTCTAGCTCATAGGTATCGGTTGAGAAGCGGCTGGCTTGTCGTTGAACTGCCTCGAGGAGTTTGGCGAGGAGACCTTGGCCCATCGTGATGCAAGAAGAAAGAAAGGATATGCTCTACTGCGAAATCTGCAGAGACATGAGCATAGGATAGAGACGGTACGTAGGCCAAGCAAAGGCGGCGTACATCCGAATGCTGTGCGCTGGGCATCATACAGTGACCAGCTCAGGATGTCCCGGTAGTCGCGTGCGCGTTCCTGCTGCAGTGTCTGCTGGACAGTCCCTCGATGAAAAGTGAGTACAGAGGCAGGGAGGGTATGTTGTGGTATAGAGTAGAGTTGTAGTGGACTACGAATGATTGTTACCACGCCGCGACTACACCTCCGACTCCTCCTTTGCACTCACCTTCATTGTCCCGCTTTCGATTTGTCCTAGCTGCCTGTTGTGTGCACCTTATTCTGTTGCGGACCATCTGCACTCGGTTATACTATTACTAGGTTGTAATCGTGTTTTGGCGAAGCACGTTGTCGTGCATCGATTGCAATTCTGGCCACTACACGCGGTTCGTCGGATCCTACACCCCTCTTCGCCTTCCAGTTCATTTCGTAACAGATACCGTATTTCGTGCCAAGCAGAGTCAGGCAACGTCTGCAGCATACCAAAGCGCCAGTCGTCTCGGTCTCGAGGACGAGCACTGCATCCTAACAGGGTTCATAATAACGCAACAATCGCGTTTTCAAGGAGACAGTACGATGACCTTCGCACAGATGTCAACATCGCTGACTTATTGCCTGAAACCAGATGTCTGCACTCGAATCGTTCCCACCACTTGTACCAGTACCCTCGACATCAGCCAGTACCCCTCGTAACGACACTGACGACATTTTCTCTACCCTTTTCTCACCTGCAACACCTCCAGCATCGCCCCGTCTCTCCGCTAGTGCCTCTCCTGCACCTGCCCCGGCTCCGTCCCGACGAGCTACGCATGCTCGCTCTTGGAGCAACGCAAGCGCGAACTCTGACTTCGGCTCATTCGTGTCTGTGTCTGCATCCGACGACCCGCTTAATCCAGCGCAGCCTGTCGAAGACGACTTTGCCGACTTCGCGACGCCGAGCTCGAAGCCGCTGACACCCCTCAAGCCCGATTTCTTCGATCGCTTCGCCGAGGATGCGCGGCGGGCGAATGAGAAGAATAAGGGCGTGCTGACAGAGCTGCTGGAGCACGAGGACGACCCCTGTATTTCCTCACAGCAGGCGGAAACCATGCGGCGTCGCCTTCTGGCGCATCGACGCCCATACGCACACCCACGCCGCTGCACACCATCGAGGAGCCGCTTCTCGACCTCAGCGACCCCGCACCGCGCCGCATCTCTCACTCGCCATCCCGATCTTACCCCACCCACCCTTCGCGCACTGCGAACGCAACGTCCCCCGAGATCCCCCACGCCGCGGCCCGCCCTCGCCCCTCGTCCGCTCCCCGTCCGTCCCGCCATCGCCGACCCAGCCGACGCCCCCGATCCTCACCCGCACCCAATCCCAATCAACCTTCGCCCCGTCCACGCGCCCCCCGCGCTGGATGTCCTCCTTCCTCTCCTCCGTCGCGCCCCCCGCGCCCCCCGCGCCATCTCCTGCGCCCACGCCCATACACACGCACCCGCCACCGCACCCCCTGCCCGTGCCCGCGCGCCCGCCGCCGCACCCGCCGCTGCACATCGCGTCGCTCCCGCCCGGCATCTCGCACGGCTCGCCGTTCGCCGCGCACCCGTACGTCCCGCCGAGCGGCGCGCCCGGCTTCGCGGGCGACCGCAGCTGGAACGTGAAGGGCTTCGAATTCGACCGCGAGGCGGCGGAGCGGCGCGGCGTGCAGCTGCTCGGGCGCAAGGAGATGACCGTCGCCGTGCTCAGCGAGCGCCTCGCCGGCGAGGTGCGTCTCTCTCCCCCGCTACTTCTGCTTGTGTAGTGTGAATGCTGATGATGTGTGTGGGGGCAGCTGCGGCCGCATCTGCCGGCGCTCGCGCGGCTGGCGAAGGCGTGGAATCTGCTTTATAGCCTTGATCAACATGGGATCTCGCTGCAGACGCTGTACGCGCGGTGCGCGAGCCACCCGGGCGGCGCGCTCATCGCCGTGCGCGACGCGAACGACGCGGTGTTCGGTGCGTGGATGGGCGAGGGCGTGCGCATGTCGAAGGGGCGTACTTTGGCAGCGGCGAGTCGTGCGTGCCGCCGCCTCGCGGATTGCAGGGTGTGTGCTGACGTTACGATTTATGGGACAGATTTTTGTGGAAGATGAACGACAAGCTGCATGTGTACAAGTGGACGGGCAAGAACGATTATGTCGCGCTGTGCGAGCCGGGGTACATCTCCTTTGGCGGCGGGTACGCTTTTTGCTTTCTTTCATTGCTGGTGGATGCTGATGCATTGTGGGACGCAGGGAGGGGCACTACGGCCTCTATCTCGACGACACGCTCTTCGACGGCTCGTCTGCGCGCTGCCCCACGTTCGACAACGAGCCGCTCTGCTCGCCGGGCCCGAAGAAGGGCGGGACGGTCACGTTCGAGTGCGTCGGGCTCGAGGTCTGGGGCGTCGGCGGGCTGTAGGCGCGCTGTCTGTTTTTGTCTGTTCGTTTGATCGCGCCTCACCATATAGTGCACGTTGTTATTCCCCGTCTGCACACGCAATATTGTATTTGTGGAACTTGTAGGATGGGCGGTGCGGTGCTTGTGCATCGTCGCGCTTGCTTTGATATAATAATCTGTTCCAATGCACATGTATCTGTTGCTACTATCTCGCGCATGCTGCGACTGTTGTCTCTCAGTCGAAAGGGAGTGACAAAATCATCCATCTGAGAAAAACACCAGAGGTATATTGCACTATCTAGTCTACATAGTTCTAATAGGGCCATAGCAGTCCCCTTTTCTTCATAGCCATTCTATAGTAGTAAGTTATTCTACATAGAGCTACATAGCTACCATAGTATAAGGCAGTAACTATGATGGCTATAATAGCTATCATAGTATAGGGCATAAGCTATCATAGCTACCATAGCTACCATAGCATATGATGTCTATCATAGCTATGTCAGCTATATTATATATCATATCATATCTAATTAACAAAACTGCTATCTATTCTATATCATCTCTATCTACAATGCTGATTAAAAAGTACTATAGATTTATTATTAAAGGGCATAATAATAAAACTCAATCATATAACTGACACACTCAAAACATCGAAAATTAAAAGCATTATATTTCAAACAATATTTAATTCATATTTAATACAATTCTATAATATACTAAAACATAAAGCAAGCAAGAGAAGACTTACTTTTTAAGATAAGATAAGACAATAAGATAAGATAAGACAATAAGATAAAACTTCAGATAAGATAAGACAGACCTTCAAGACAAAAGATAAGGAAAAAAAAGCGAAAATAATCTACACAAGTTCAAAGTCAACACATTAGCATGCAAGGTAAACATATAGAAAAAGACATAAGACTTATTTAAGGAGATAAAAGCGAAAATGCAAAGTCTACAAAGAACAATAGAGTTAGTAAACAATAAAACAACCTCACAATAGCATGATAACTTACTGAACATAAAAGAGATCAAGCAAAAGAAGAGAGATCAAGCAAAAAAGGAGAGATCGACGAAAGACGAAAGATGGTAGTGGTAGAGAAGAGAGAGAGACAGCGCATCGCACAGGCCTTATATAGACGTGGCGAGCGGAGCGTCAAATCTGGCTGCCGAGACCGGGCCGGATGGTGCCGAGCACTCGCGTCAGAGGCTAAGTGCCAGATTTCCCTAAGTTCACTTTGTTGCCCCGTAGCTTGTAGTAGCTTAGCTATGTATTGATCTCATACAATCCAATTGAATATATGAATGCGTGCCGTCATCTTTTTCTTAGAATTTAATGCATTTTATTTGATTTAATAAGTTCTAAATGTTTGAACTCGCGCGCATTCGGTAGCTGAAGCACCGAAGTCGCGTCGAAGTTCAGTGCCTCTAACAATTCTCCTACCACCCTCCTCGCTCTTCGTCGATCCTCCCTCCTTCCTATCTTCAAACTCGTCAAATCGAACGTGGGACGGTCTCTACGGATCAGGGAAAGGGTCCCAGGTAAGTAAAACAACCATCTATTGACATCAACCGTACTAACAACGCGAGTATCGCTCGTTCAACGAGCGATACTCGTGTGTACTTTCTCGCGACCCGTGCGTGCTCACATCCCTCGCCTCCGACATCCGACATCCACGTCTACGAGCCCGCTGTGACCCTGTCCCGCCGACAACGGCGTCCGCGTCCGCACCATCGCGTCCCGTTGCCGTAGCAATGGGGCGCGAGACGTTGTTCACCCAGTTTCCCAGGCCCTCATATCCCCTCAACGACTTCTGCATCCCATCAACGACCCCCTGACGCCCTCAGCGATGTCGCATCCCCCTCAACGACCCGTACGACCTCAACAGATTCGTGCGGGGTCGCCACCTCACCAGCTCCGCGAACGGGCACGTCCGCGCTGTCGACAACGCATTCGTGGTCACGACGCACGGATGTCCACGCGCACGGCCTCACACACCTGCGAGCGGCATCACTAGTGTGCCATGCCGTAGCGCCGCAGTGGCGCCGCGAGCTCCGAGTCGCAGCCGCTTGCGCACAGCCATGCCAGCGCATGCGTGCACTCCCGCGCGCTGGCACACGACTACGCACGGCCCCACGAAAAAGACGCAAGCCACGCATCGCGCGAAGGCCTGCGCGATCCCAGGTGCCAGCCACATGCGCGCGGCCGTGCAAGTACGTGCGCGCACTGTTGCATGCAGGTGTGAGACCCCACGAGCGCGCATTCAACCACGCACGGCGTGCACGCCCGGGCGAGGCTCCGAGTGTGTGCGCACACCTTCACATGCCTGGATGGCACGAACACCAGCTCCTGCACGCAAACGCGCAGCATATGGATCCCCACGAGCATGCGCAGGCCATGCCAGCTCGCGCGGGGCCACGCATGACCCGCACATCCCGCCCGCCCGGTATGGCTCGTGCGCCGACGCCCCGCCCCACACGCGGCCCCTGCACGACCGCTTCACCCTGCGCGCATGCGAGAAAAGTGACTCACAACGGTGCCAGCTCGCACGCGGACACGCACAATCTGCAACACCGCACGCATGGTCCGTGCGCCGACGCCATGTCCCGTATACGGCCGCATCATCCCGTGCACGCGCGCACGGCCAGGCATGGCGGCGCCAGCTCGCGCGCGGCCACACATATCCCTTCTGCGCCAATGCATCACTGCATGCATGGCTGTATTGTTACCATGCAGGAGTGTGGGGCCCATTTGGGGCCTTTATATACTGTAGTTGCCTTGCCTGTAGTAGTCTACACTTGAATATAATAAATTCTTGACTTGATGTCTTGACTGCCTGTCTGACTTATCATACTGGTCATAGCCACCATAGTACCTGTAGTTTTCCTAAGTAAGTATGATAGTCCTATGTATGTGACACCTCTGGCTATAGAGGCTATGACACACTATGGATTTGACACTTCATGCTATAGAGGCTATCATAGGGCTCATAGCTCAACATAGCTGAATAGCTCAACTTCATAGCCCCTATAGCTCACTGATAGGGCCCATAACAGAACTTGCTGCTATATAAAAATCCTTTTTCTCAGATGTCAGCTGAACGTGACGAAGAATTGCGGGCACTTTGGGAGATGGAGATGGCCGAGTATGCGGACCCGAGGGTGTTTGTATCACTTGATGAAAGCGCAGTCGACAATCATACGCTTCAGCGACGGTATGGCTGGTCTGCACTGGATAGTCCTTGCGTGCAGCGTGCAACATTCCTGTGAGGCACTCGCTACTCCATCCTTCTGGCACTGACAATTGATGGGATGATGGCTCTCGATATTTTTGAGGGTTCAATCACAAAGGACCGGTTTCTCCTGTTCCTTCATGAGCAAGTGGTATGTTCTTCAAATCCAGCTGGAGTCGACTGATCTCTGACATCATTCGAAGGCTCCACGGCTCAATCCGTATCCTGGCGAAAGGAGTGTTGTTATCCTTGACAATTGCTCAATTCACCACGACGAAGAAATTCGAGCCCTTGTCGAGGATGAATGTGGTATATATTCTTGTTCACATGTTGTCAAATATATTCTGATGGATGTACAGGTGCCTGCCTCATTTATCTCCCTCCGTATTCACCTGACTTCAACCCCATCGAGGAAGCATTTTTGTCGATCAAGGCTTGGTTACGCTGACACGAGTCACAGTTTCAAGAGCCACAGCAGCTGCCATGGCTCATTCATCAAGCAGTGTTGTCGGTAACGAAGGATATGGCCATTGGATGGTTCAAGGACTGTGGGTATATGTAAAGCATGTACAACAGATTATAGACGAATAAGAGATGAGCAGACTGGAAATTATGGTGGAATGATATCAAAAGCAGTATCAGAGTGAAAAAAATAAGATACGAGTAAGCATGAAACAAAATTAGATCCTACGTGCACGTTTCGCATCCATCTTCCTGCACCAAGTAGCTGCAAAGCGGCGCAACTGATAGACCTGCCCCTCCGGAAGACCTGTCAACTCCTGAAGGCATGCGACAGATGGCCCATCAAGGGTGTCAGGTGAATAGGATGCATCCTCGAGGCCGCTAAGAGCAAGCGCTATCGCACCATTAGATATCTTCTTTTCGTGCCCGAATGCCTGAAGACATTTTGTCAACTCGTCTTCAATGAGGGGTGGCGGGGACGAAGGACAGTTGTTGGATGGCTTGGACCCCATCACAGACTTCGAAGATGGTGTCACCGGTGGCTCGGGGAGCTGGGAAGTGGGGCGAGCAGGTGACTGCGCCAGACTTTGCTGAAAGCTCTGCATGGCCATAGTCGTAAGTGTTGTCAACAGGATATTTGGATCAACTGCAGGAGATGACGTGAACGGCACAGTGCTAGATGACGCCGCAGCTGGATTAGGCCCAGAATGACCACATAGCTTTGGTGTTGCCACAGCATGCGGCGTCGAGACAGTACCCTCCCACTCTATAATGAGCTTGTCAGGTGGTGGGTCCAGTGCAGAGCCATCATTGGCAAGCTGTGAGATCATGTTACTGGGCAAATAAAACATAGAATATTTGTAGACTTACCAATGCGCTAGCCCATTGCTTCAGGCGAAAACGATTTAGCGGGATGTGCTTTGAACCCGCGTCAATATAGCAGGCACCATGAACGGTGCAATCCCAGCATTCTTTGATTTGATTCATCTTCTCCGCCTGCTTGCGGTCTTCTGGAGAGTACGCATCGACAGTCGGAACCTATAAATAAAATTCAGCATGGTGCGCTGAAATACTACAAGTTTGACATACCCGAGTACCCCTCGTGAGTTCCGTATGGGCTTCGTTGTGATCTGGACT